>PVHT021183631.1:3829012-3874848 GCA_004024745.2 Catagonus wagneri | reverse complement strand
TGTGTGTGTGTGTGTGTAGGGACGGGGGAAGGGGGATGCCCAAGTCAAAGGCTTGAAGATTCACCCTCAACAGAGTCTTATAAACTAAAAAGAAAGGTGCAGAGGGAAGCCAGGGGTGTAGGCAAAAGCCACAGCTTCTGGTTCTTTGCAATAAGGCGTTTACACTTTTAAGGTGGCAGGGCCTCTTTTTGTGTGTGGATGCAGGTTGTGGCTGAGGTGCACCATGTGTGGCCGACCCGGTGCCCAGAACACAGTGTGCACTTCGGAGTGGGGGTTGTATTCCAGAAGCCGCAGTATGCTGGTGCCTGGCTGTGCGGGCAGTTGTGCAGAATGAATCACAGACATCAGAGATGGAAAACACCTGTTACTGTTGGTCACCAGGGCCGGGCGTGCATTCTAGTCTCTGTTTACAGGCCAGTTCTTCCCTGGCTTGGGAGGTTCCATCCCTTACTTCATTCATTCTTTGGTGAGTCCAGAGTGGCCGGATATCTGTTGGGGATTTGTTCAAGTCCAGGAGCAGACAAAGACAGGCAAGGAAGGGACTGCCTTGCTCTCAATTAACTAACCTCCAGTCTACTGGGAGCTATACACCGCTGTGGGGTAGAATCACCCTGCCAGGTAGAGACTGGTGAGTGTTATCAGGGACAAACCCAAAGTGCTGTGGAGCCTGGAGGGAAGGAGGCTTTGTGCAGGAAATGGCATTTGAGGGCCTTGAAAGAAAGATGGGTAAGATCTGGACGTGAGGGAATAGATGGAAATGACAATTCAACCAGAGTGAGGAAACAGCAGAGGTTATGCTGTTCAGAATCTTGGATGTGTTTAGGGCACAATGGTTTGAGTTTTGTGACCTAAACAGAAGTCACTAGAAATGATTGGGTTACTTTATGGAGGCATCTGGATGAAGGGTTTGCATTTGATTTTGTAAACAATGGAGAAGGCTGGCCTGTTTTTAGTGCCCCCACCTCCTTTATGATGCAGTGGTTTTCAAAGCACAGCTTCCAGACCTGCAGCCTCAGCGTCACCTGGAAAACTTAGAAATGCAATTTCTAGGGTCCCAATCCAGACCTACTAAAGTCAGAAACCCTAGGCATAGGATCCAGCAACCTGTACTTTAACACTTCCCTGACCTGTTGGTTCAAATGCACACTTAAATTTGAGGACCCCAGCTCCAAAATCTTATTTTCAGAGTGGAGGCCTTAGACCTGTAGCATCACCCAGGACCCAGTTAGAGATGGAGAATCTGCAAAATCCCAGAACTGCTGATCCAGAATCTGTATGTTACCAAGATCACCAGGTGATACATGTGCTTGTTAAGAGTGTGGAAATCACTGCTCTAGAGGATTTGCAAAGTACAGAAACCTATAAAGAAGAAACCCCCAACCCTACACCATCACCCAGATATATATGCTTTATGAGCATTTTGGTGTAATTCCTACTGGTTGTTTCCTGTGCATCTATTTTTGTACAGAATGCTCTTTTAACAAATGTGAATGGTAAGGAACAATATATAAACTTTTTATTTAATCTCTATTTTACACTCTATGTGATTAAATAGTCTTTTAATGCCTTATTTTTAATGGCTTCATAGTATTCACTTTATGTCTGTAGCACAGTGTATGTAACCATTTTTCTGTGGTCAGATAGATTGATTCCAATTGTTTGCTACTCTAAGAATACTGAGATAATTAGAAATAATAGGTGCCATTTATATCATAGCAATCTAGTGAAATAGGTGCTTTTATTACCCCATTTTGGACACTAGGTCACATAGACTTGCTCAAGGTCACAGTGCTAATAAAGAGTAGAGCTGGGTTAAATCCAAGCCATCTGACTTTAGTATCTATGCTCTTAACTAACTCTATTTATACTTAAATTTTTGCCCTAATTCATCTTCCAAGAAATTAACTTGTAAAAATCTCTTAAAACACATCGTCAATTTGCTTTTTAGAAAGTTTCCTCCCACCAGCAACATGCTAGTTTCCCCACATCTTTGCCAACATGGAAGTTCAAACTTTTAAAAATATTTTCTATTTTGATAAATAAGAAACTGTATATTGATGGAACTGGGATATCTTTAATTTCTAGAGTTAACACTTTTCACAGATGTAGTTGCCATTTGTATAGTACTGAGGGTTTTTATTTGGACACAGCCTTAATGTACTAAATTATATCTTATATGTTACAGCACCTTATTTTTCTAAGTGCTTGAATATCTTTAATCTCATTTAATCCTCACCTTAGCCCCAGAGAAGGAAAAACAATTCCTTACTCACACAGTGAGTTTGCAGTAGTTTCTGATCGGTGCGATATCATACCAGTTCAGTGGTTAAGAGGCTTTGGACTTAGGTAAGAGACTGGAATTCCTTTTGTTTCTTATTTTCTTTTTCTTTCTTTCTTTCTTCCTCTTTCTTTCTCCCTCTCCCTCTCTCCCTCTCTCCCTCTCTCTCTCTCTCTCTCTCTCTGCTGCATCTGTGGTTTGCAGAAATTCCTAGGCTAGGGATCAAACCCACGTCACAGCAGCAGCCAGAGCCACTACAGTGACAATGCCAGATCCTTAATCTGCTGAGCCACAAGAGAACTCTTGGAATTCTATTTGCTGCTTCCAAGAAAGTTGTTTAACTTCTGGAAACTTCAAATTTCCTCACTCATTAAATGGGCATACTTCTTACCTCAGAGGGCAGCTGCAAAGTACATTTTAACGGATGGTAACTTTAATTATGGCTCCTTAAATTCCATCATTATTGGATCTCATAATAATGTTATGGCAGACTCTACTTAACTCGTATTCATGAACCCCTGACCCCTTTCACTTTAAGGTATTGTGTCAGGTAGAGCAAAGGAAAAAAATTGGGAATTGGGTGCTCTGAGTTTTTAAAGTTAACTTCCTATTGAGGTAGGAAGAGCTACTGAAGGCAAATATTAGATGAAGATCCAGCCCTGGGATTTGGCTACTGTCAGAACTGAGATGTGAACTGGGTCATGATGGTCACCATATTTAAGTGTGAGAAATAATTGATGTGCCAGATTGCTTTTTGTTTTCCTACTGTGTCCTGGCTTAATGGTCCATGTTTCATTCTTCACTGTTGAGTTTGAGGACAGGGCTGCAAGAGACATGTCATCCACGTGGCACTATCTTGTGTATGAAACAGAGCTCAACGTTAAGAGCTTCATACTTGCTTGGATGAAGAAGAGCCTGAGTCAGGAAGGGAGTGAATATTGTGGGCAGGGGGATGAAGTGAGAGGAGACTTACTATGCCCATCTGTCCCGCTCTACAGAGTCTTGTATGTCTAGAACTGTTTTGTTTGCTTGTTTTTAGTATGTTTCTGTCTCTGCCTAAGCCACTCATTGGTAAGTGAGTGCTAGTTTCTCAGAAATGATCTCTCCCCTTCAAATGGAATGAAATAGGTGCCAAAGAGAATTTCTCAAACATCCTTTTCATTAACTATTGACCATATGCAGAGCACTATTTTAGGAAGTGAGCGAAGATCCAAATGACAGACAATTTGAGCACGTATTTAAGATTCACAAACTTAGTGCTTCTCAAACTTTAACATGCCCATGAATCCACAGATCTTATTAACATGCAGTTCCCTGATTCTGTTCATTTCGATGGGGCCCAAGGTTGCACATTTCTAACAAACTTCTAGGAGATGATGATACTACTGGTCCACAGCCCACATTTTGAGGAGCAAGGATTTAAAGGAAAGGGATGTTCCATCTCTCTCTTCTCCAGGTCTTTGCACTCTCCCAGAGATGACTTGTTCATTAGATTTTTGGCAGATTCCACATTTAATAAGTGCGGGGTTCTGAACCTCCATGCAGTTTTCTACTTCATGTAGCAGGATAATAGGTGAGCTGTGCTAGAGCCTCCTCTTGGGATCTTGCCATCTTGTTTTCTTGTCCTCAGGTGCATAGACAAGCATTTATTTTATTTTATCTATGTTATTATTGTATTGTATTGTATTGTATTGTATTGTATTGTATTGTATTGTCTTTTTAGGGCCGCACCTGCATCATATGGAAGTTCCCAGGCTAGGGGTCGAACTGGAGTTGCAGCTGGCAGCCTACATCACAGCCACAGTAATGCCAGATCCTTAACCCACTGAGCAAGGCCAGGGATCAAACCCACCTCCTCGTGGCTGCTAGTTGGGTTCCTCATAGATGCTAGTCCACTGAGCCACAATGGAAACTCCAAGCAAGCATATTTTTTTATTGCTTCCATTTCTGGCCCAAGGTGCAGGACAGAAGGTGAGAAGATTTTGGTATATAATGGGGAGGGAAAGTCTCGTGTGGGCCTTTACTATAGGCTGCTTGCTCCAACCCTGTTCTCATAAGAGAACTCTGCACTAAGAAATTGGGCACCTATTCAGGTGAAAATAAAGTGATATTTTGATTTCTCAGCTGTTGATAGCCCTTGGATGTAATGCTTGCTCATGAACCTCACAGGGGAGAATGATGATTGAGTCACAGTAAGTTTCTGCCACACAGTAGGTTACCTTGGTCCTTTGGCCCAATGTCATCAAAACGTCTCCCTTCATTCCTAGCAGGCAAGCACTGGGCACAGGCCAGTGAATCCTATGGATGATCATACCATGAGTATAATAACTCATTACTGCTAAGATGTTGGGAGATTTCTTAGAGAAGACGTCTTTGGAATTATTTTGACGGAAAGAATTGAGTGTGGTACACAGCAAAAGGCACAGTGCTCCTGCTGGCTTTATGGGTCTCAGGCACTACATCTGCCCTTGGTCCTGACCTTGCTTCTGCTTCTTTGTGTCTCTGTCTTTCCCACTGCCTACTTGTCTTAGAAAACTGAAGCCTCCCTTTCTTTTCAAACTCTCTCTCTGGAGCTTTCATACCTCCTAAACAGATGGCATGGGCTGCTTTTTCTTATCCTTTAGCTCAGTTTCTTAAGCATATGTGAAAGACATATATTCGAATCTCTTTTATACCACTCTAAGCTGTTCAGGGTTTGGTCACATGCCAAGCAAACCAAAGTTATTTTGGGGATGTTTTTCTAATTGCATTCAACTTCACAATTTACCTAAGAGAATTACAACATTCCCATCACCAGTTTTTAATCCCTATTCAGTCTTCAGAAACCCCTCTATGGGAAAGTGAGAGATTTTTTTTTTTTAACTATTTCATGCCCAGATGTGGCTCATGTGGGTTTCATATTGTCATTTATTTCGTCATCTCTCCCCCTATCCCTACCCCAAGAAAAAATTTTTCCATAATTCTAGAGCCTGGTTCAGTCTGGCCTAACTTAGAAAATTAAGCCCTCTCTGCCTATCTTCACACTCTTCTACTACCCAATCCGTTCTATACCCCTTAATCTTCCCATCTCCAGTGTCAATTGTAGCCCTCCATGGGGGCTATGATATCAGTTATTTGGATCTGCTGGCATGTATTCCTTAGGGGACCCTTCCTTCCCCTGTTCCATGTGGTCCTGTTAGAGCTGTCAGTCACAGTATCCCTGATATATATGTCTTGTGATTTACAGTAAGAAATAGTTTTTTGTTGTTGTTGTTTTGTTTTTTTAACCACAGTGTGCAGTGGCTTGATGTGGAAATCTCAGTTCCCAGAGGAGGGACTGAACCTGGGCCACAGCAGTGCACCAAGTCTTTACCACTAGCCCACCAGGGAACTCCCTAGATAGCTGGTCTTTATCCCTGTTTGTGGCACAGAACTCCTAAAACCTTTGGAGTTTCCCTAGTAATGACAGCAACAAAGGTGTCTTTTCTTACGTATGAGATGATTTAGGGACTCACCTAAGGATGGAGGCTGGGGAGGGGAGAGGAGCTGGAGTCCCATCACCAGTGGTCAGTTATTTAACTAATCATGCCTATGTAATGAGGGCTTTATAAAACCCCAAAAGGACAGGGTCCAGAGAGCTTCTAGGTTGCTGAACACATGGAGATTTGGGTGGAAGGGGTGGAAGCTCTGGGCCACTTCTCACATACCTTGCCCTATGCATCTCTACTATCTGGCTCTTTCTGAGTTGTAGCTTATTGCAATAAATTGGTGATCTAGTGAATAAATGGATTTCCTTAGCTCTATGAGCCTCTCCAGCAAATTAATCCAGACTTGGAGGGGGGCGGACCATGGGAACCTCTGATTTATAGCCGATTGGTCAGAAGTACAGGTAACAACCTGGACTCGTGACTGGAGTCTGAAGTAAAAGGAGGGGTGGTGGGAACCCCCCAATCTGTAGCCAGTTGGTCAGAAGCTAGTCAGGTAACAGCCTGAACTTCCAAATTGCATCTGTGAACTTCCAAATTGCATCTGAAGTAGGAGGGGAATAACAGTCTTTTTTCCTTTTTTTTTGCTTTTTAGGGCCGCAGCCGCGGCATATGGAGGTTCCGAGGCTAGAGGTCTAATCAGACCTACAGCTGCTGGCCTACACCACAGCCACAGCAACGTGGGATCCGAGCCGTGTCTGCGACCTACACCACAGCTCATGGCAATGCCGGATCCTTAACCCACTGAGCAAGGCCAGGGATTGAACCTGCAACCTCATGGCTCCTAGTTGGATTCATTTCTGCTGAGCCACCAAAGGAACTCCGTAACAGTCTTGCTGGACCTTGGAATGATGCTGTCTCTGGATAGACACTGTCAGAATTGAGTGTAATCACAGGATACACAGCTGGTACCCCAAGAATTGCTTGTTGGTGTGGGAGGAAGACCCTCCCCCACCTTGGAATCGGGTGCTCAGAACACCAGAAGCGTGTCTGAGCCTCTATCCTCTCCTGCTAATGCCTATTCCAGGCTTGCCTGGTCATATCATTCCCTTTCCTTGCACTACAGTGATTGGTCAGGGACGGGCACATAGACCCAAGTGGAGAATCAGAATTTTCCCTAATAGTTATTTACAGCCATTGGGAGAGATATTCTTTAAGTTGGGAAGATTTGAGGTGGAGGCTATCACTGACCATCTTGGGGTTCAGCAGTGAAGGCACTGACTGAGTCCTAACCACTAGATCACAGGAATACTAGATCCACTAGTTCGTTCCTTCCTTCCTTCCTTCCTTACCTCACTTTCTTTCTTTCCTTCCTTCCTTTCTTTTTCTTTCTCTCTCTCTTTCCTTCCTTCTCTCTCTCTCTTTCCTTCCTTCTCTCTCTCTCTCTCTCTTTCTTTCCTTCTTTCTTTCTTTCTTTCTTTCTTTCTTTCTTTCTTTCTTTCTTTCTTTCTTTCTTTCTTTCTTTCTTTCTTTCCTTTCTTTCTTCTTTTTCCCTCTCTCTCCCTCTCTCTCTCCCTCTCCTTCTTTCTTTCCCTTTAGGCTGTACCTGCGCTAGATGGAAGTTCCTAGGGGTCAATGTTTCTTGTTCATCTCTCCAGAGATTATCCCTATTTATCTATCATCTATCTATCTCTCTAAAATTATAAGTATTATCTTGGAAATCACTGTATTTCAGTATGTATAGAACATTTTAAAATATAGTTCTACAGTATTTGTATGGATGTGTCAGAATGTTTTTCACCAGGCATCAGATGATGAGTATTTAAGTAGAAACAAAGGTGTTTTGATGAACCCTTCCACTAGTTGTATTGTGAATCTGGTGATCCAATCTTTCATGCTTAACTAGTTCAACAACTCCCTGTTGGAGGGAGGAGGCCAGTCTCCTCACCTTTGTGCTTATTATTTAATTTCACCACAGCCCAATGAGGTTTTTATTATGCTGCTCAATTCACAAAGAAGAAACGTGAGGTTTTCAGAGGTTAGGTTTCACCCAGCTTGGAACTGGGGAGAGGTCTGCCTGACTCCAAAGGCCATGGTTAATCTCAAAAGTGACTTATCATTTCTGCCATATGCTTTTGGTCACACAGATTAACCCTGGTACAAAGTAATAGGGGACTCAAAGGGGATAAATACTAGGAGACAGGGAATATTGGGGGGACATTCTGAGGCGCTGGCAACCTCGAGACAGTTTTTTTTTTTTTTTTAAATACTGTACCTAGCTGCTTGTTAGAGCTTTAGCGTGCATTTGTGTAACATCAAAAGAAAAATAAAATGAGGTAGGTTGACTATTGCTCGTAATATGTACAAAAGCATGCATTTTTATTACAGAGGCCAGATGAAATTCAGGATGTTGAAAGGAATTTAGAGCTTAGAGCTCTTTATTTTTATTTTTTTGAAATTTAACTTCCTAATTTTAAAACTGAAAAATATTACCAATGCATTTTTAAGATGTTAAAATATCATTGGTTCCAGGAACATTACTTTGAAGCTACTCTGCTAATAGGAAGTTTCCATAAGATTATTCTGTTCATAGCTACCTTATGGTCCATTGGTTCTTAATCATCTGTGGGAAGGAGTCATGGATTGCTTTGACAAGTGTTGCCGGTGACAGAATCTGGTGGTAGTGGTGCAGGCTGCAATGCCCAGTGCCAGGTGCTGGTAGCATGCTGCATACACTTCAGATTTATTTAGTGGCATGAACTGGAGGCACTGTTCTTGCCCACATAGCCTTGACTCTAACCCTCATAATTCTGTGAGCTACCCCATAGCATTTTTTTTTCAGTATTCTACTTGTTTCTATTGGCAAATTTTGGGGAATATTTATGTAATGTATGTGAAGTTCTTATGCCGGAGGAAATGGGACATAATTTAGATTGAAATGAATTCACTGACATGGTCACTTACTGGTTATTTGGGATTCAGAGCTTTTTGAAAAAAATTGGAGTAAAATACATATAAAATATATCATCCATTTTAAGGGCACAATTCAATGGTATTAAGCATATGCATATTGTTATGCAAACATCACCACCATCCATCTCCCAAATTCTTTTCATCTTGCAAAACTGAAACTCTATACTCTTTAAACAATTCACCTCCCCCTTCCCCCAGGCTCTGGTAACCACCATTCCATTTTTGGTTTCTACGATTTTGATTAGATGCCTCATTTAATATTTTCTCTGTGGTTAACATTGCAATTACATAAAACATCTTAAAGTGATAAGAGTTCTACTTTAAATGGATAATGACAATTCCAATTGCACACAAAGATTCCACTCCTTTACAGATCCACCACTCCACATTGTTACTGATATCACAAATTATATATCTTTTAATGTTGATTTATAGTTATTTTTAAAATGTTTTTGTCATTTTAATTCTATATGTCAAAGTAATAATAGTGCAAATTACTATATTTGGCCATGTATTTATTTATTATTATTTTTGTCACGTATTTATTTGTCTTTTTGCTGGAGAATCTTATATTTTTCATACCTTTTTGTGTTGCTGTATACTCTCTTCTTGTTTCAACTTGAAGGATTCTTGAATAATTCCTGTAGAGCAAGGCTAGTAGTAATACACTCCTTCAACTTCAGTTTATCTGGGAAAGTCTTCATTTTTCCCTAATTTTTAAAGGACAGTGTTAATGATTATGGTATTCTTGATTGGACAGATATTTTTTTTTTCTTTTAGCACTTTGAGTATTATGCTTCTCTGGTCTGCCCTGCCTAGTGTCTGCTGAAAAAAAATACTGATAAGCTTATGGAAGTTCTCTTGCATGTTACAAACAGTTTTTCTGTTGCTTTTTTCAAGATTCTCTATCTTTCGACTTTAGACAGTTTGATTATATTTTATCTCAGTGTTGTTCTCTTTGGATTTATCCTAGTTGGATTCTTTAAGCTTCTTGAATCTGTATGTTCATTTCTTCATTCATATTTGGGAAGTGTTGGCATTTATTTCTTCAAGTAAGCTTTTGGCCCATTTCTTTCTCTTACTCTGGGAATCCCTAATATGTATATTAGTCTTCTAGATGGTATACAATATGTACTTTATGTTCTCTTTTTTTCTTCATTCTTTTTTCCTCTGACTTAATGATTTTAAGTAACTTATTTTTAAGTTCCCTGATTTTTTTTTTTTTTGGCCTTATTAAGTCTGATGTTGAACTCCTCTAATGAATTTCTCAGTATGTATTTTTGAGCTCCAGAATTTCTGATTAGTTCTTTTTAATAGCTTCTATCTCTCTGTTGGTATTCTCATACAGTTTATGCATCATTTTCCTGATTTCATTTAGTTTCTTTTTGTGTTCCCTTTTACTTTATTGAGCATCTTTCTGACAGTTATTTTAAATTCCTCTCTGACAGTTCATAGTTCTGTTTTTTAAGAGTCTGTTTATGGAATTTTATTCTGGTCCCTTAATTGGTCCATGTTTCCAATGTTCTTTGTGTGCTTTCTAATATTTTGCTAGGATTTGGGCATTTGAAAAAAAAAAAATCTCTCCCAGTCTCTCTGTGTAAGGGAAGATCTTCCCCAATTGGCTCAACTGTTCTAGGACATCTCAAACCTTTTCTGACCTGTTGCTCCCTCTGGTGTCTACGTGTTGTTCTGCAGCTCTAACATGCTGTTTGCCTCCCTTTTCAGCAGTTTCCAAACTCTGGCATCAGTCTCATCAGTGGTCCAAATCAGGCAGATAGAAACCAGTCCCTCAGGTAACCCCCAAACAAATGATACTGCTGGACACATGGTCCACTCTTTTGTTTCCATCTTAAAGGGGAGCCCTGGTCTGAAAGATTTCCTCCCTGTTGCTGGGCACTATGCAGTACAGTGGAAGGGCAGGAATGGATGTGTCAAATCCTGCAAATTTACCTACTCCTTTTGTTGGAAGCTTTTCTTGGTTTTACAATGACCTTGGTGCTGTAGCACCTTGACTGGTCTCTAGGAATCCATCAAGATGAGATTGGGGAGTTCCTGTCATGGCGCAGCGGAACCGAATCCGACTAGGAACCATGAGGTTGCGGGTTTGATCCCTGGCCTTGCTCAGTGGGTTAAGGATATGGTGTTGCTGTGGCTGTGTTGTAGGCCAGTGGCTACAGCTCCGATTAGACCCCTGTCCTTGGAACCTCCATAGGTGAAGGTGTAGGCCTAAAAAAAAAAAAAAAGATGAGACCAGAACACTGATATCAAAGGCGTTCCTGTTCATGTATAACTTTGTTGTCTCTGTGGGGCAGGAAGGCCTGAAGCTTTGTAGTCTACCGTCTTGCTGACATCACTCTCTCCCCCCATAACCTTTTTTTCTTTTTCTTTTTCTGACCACACCTGTGGCATATGGAAGTTCCGAGGTTAAGGGTCAGACCAGAGCTACAGCTGAGGCATACTCCACAACTGCAGCATCATCACATCTGAGCCACATTTGTAACCAACACCCAGCTTGCAGCAATGCCGGATCCTTAACCCACTGAGGCCAGAGATCAAACCAGTATCCTCATGGAAACTACATCAGGTCCTTAACCCAGTGAGCCACAATAGGAACTCTCCCCATAACCTTTTAATCAATCCCTTTTGTATTCAAATCACTCAAATTTGAGTACCTCACAGGTACAATATCATTCCCCTGGTACTGTGATGTTGGAACTGAGAAACAATCAAGTTTTGATGAATGAATGGAACATTTCAGGCCCAGTAGCAGAAAGCTTTTACTGAGCAGGTAGGTGTTCTCATGCAACTCAAATTACACTTTTGACCACCACAAATGTCCGGATTGTATAGGACTACTCTGTTGCCCTGTGACAACCACATGTGAAGTTCAAGCTTATAAGGAGCTGCTGAAGATGGCCAAATTTTCTTTCCCTTCTCTTGTACTCAAGATCTCTTTAGGTCTGCAGAATTGCATCTAAACTCCTGCAGATTCTGCTGCTGTTGCAATAATCTGTCACCAGCTGAGCTTATCATCCATTATTTATTTCCTTTCCTTACACTATGCCTCAACCCTCCCACTCACAGCCTCCAAAGGCTTTGTCTATAAATTCAGGGCTGAGCTGTGGGCTGGAGAGGGAGATAGTTGGACATAAATGGGGGTAGGGCAGAGAAAAAGAATTGGGATGAACATAAAGCTTCATTTACACTTATTTCTTTTATGTGTACCAGACAGTCTTGTACTGGGGTTGTAAAATATCTGATCATTAAGACCAGAAATCCGGGGCTATCTGAACTTTTTCAATAAATCAAAGTTCAGGCTTACTAGTGGGGTTTAAGAAGGCTGTTTTAGGCTAATATTAAGAGAAAAACATGTGAAAGCACATATTATACCACATAGAGAAAGTTTATTAACAATTTCCCCTTTTTCTTTACCTTTCCTTTCTCTCTCCTTCCAATCTTTCTTTACTTCTATTTTCCAGCAACCAAGTTGTGCTATAGCTGATAGATTTGTTCTATATTTATCAAGTACTTTTCTGTGCTGAGAAGGGAAGGTACTATATTGTTCTGAGCTGGCCATTATTTAATTGACAAAATGCAAGCATTATAAAGACCACCTTGGTATGTGGGAGAAGGAGGGGGGAGGTGTGGAGAAGAGTTCAGAATCAGAATGGATAGAATCAAATAGGGGCCTGGAAGGGCAGTACAAAGATATTGTGGGAGTTGAGGACTATCACACGGCTAGGGGGCAAGTATAAAAAAAGCAAGCAAAGTGTTCATTTCCAAGTCTTGCACATTAGCTTGAAGAGTTTGGGTAGCACTATGGTCAGGATTTTTTTTTTTTAATCTTTCAAAAATTAGAGTTGCTTATGTTACCAATCCTCTTTCAGTTTATATAAAAAGCCAAAGAAAGATGTGGTGTTGTTTTATGTCGTTGTCCTGGTAAATCTGGGCTCTAAGAGTTCCTCCTAATCACAGAGAAGGTAATCTAGCCAGCCTCATGTTTCTGGAGCCAAAAGAACCAAGGAGAATGCTGTTTTGTGAAACAGAGACTCCTGCTGGCAAAGGTGGTTTCTGCTACTTGGGGAGGCACTAGGCACTCCTAAGCTGTGGAGTGGGAAGCCAAGACTCAGCCCTTTCCCTGTACCTTCAGGGTTGAAAAATAAATCTCTTGGCTTCAACTTGGTCCTGAGCCAACCTTTGACTGGCTCTACCTGCTTCTTCCTCTTTAGCTATTTCCAGTGCTAGACAAAAACTTGTTAAACCAGAAGAACTCAACTCAGCCATTCAAAAACCATAATTGTAATGATGTAACTTATGTGAAATAAAATGTGAAAAGGCTCCATGGTACAAGAACAAATCACTGAATAGGTGGCAGCAGGGGGTTGGGTGGTGGGAGAGGGACCTCAGAGGTTACCCTGACCAAATATGGTGATTACAATGAGGATTCTGAAGCCAGGCTTTTGTGTTCAAATCCTGATTTTGCCACTTATGACTTGTGTGCATTCCAAAGTAACAGCCTCTCTAAGCTTCAGAATCCCCATCTTAAGACTGGAGACAATAAGAGTTCCCGTTGTGGCTTGGTGGGTTAAGAACCCAACTAGTATCTATGAGGATGTGGGTTTGATCCCTGGCCTCCCTCAGTGGATTAAAGACATGGCATTGTTGCAAGCTGCAGCATAGGTCACAGATGTGGCTCGGATCTGGCATTGCTGTGGCTATGATATAGGCCACTGGTTATGGCTCCAATTTGGCCTCTAGCCTGGGAACTTCCAAGACAACAGTACTTCATAAAACTGTTGGGAGAATTAAGTGCAAAAATTCATGTCAAGTGTTTTCATTGAGTATCTGGGGAATAATAAATACTCAGTACATGTTATTTTTGTGGTATTATTGTCACCGTTAAGATTAAGATAATGGATAGAAAATGGGTGTGAGAATAGCTAAAGGATATGTTCTCTCTGGCCTTGGGAAAGCTACATAACCTCTCTAAACCCCAGTATCCTCTCATAGGAACCTTGTGAGGTTTACATGAAGAAAAAAATGTTGTTTGTACTTAGTTCAATATCTGAGTGACTGAGATATAAACTGAAATATTGAGGGGTCTGGTGCCAAACTAGAAAACTGTTTCAAGTGCTTTCTAAAAATGGGGGATGTAGAGGAGTTCGGGGTTAAAAGAAGCTCACTAAAGTTTAAATTCAAAGGTCTAATTTTTTTCTTTTTGTCTTTTTAGGGCCACACCTGTGGCATATGGAATTTCTCAGGCTAAGGGTTGAATTGGAGCTGCAGCTGCAGTTGCCAGCTTAAACCGCAGCAACAGCAACGCAGGATCCTAGCCATGTCTGTGACCTACACCACAGCTCATGACAATGCTGGGTCCTTAATTGAACTGCGTCCTCATGGTTACTAGTTGGGCTCTTCTCCAGAAGAACATCTAAAGTTTTGCAATGACGAATTTGGATTGGAAAATGGAGTTATGAGGAGTTCTCATCATGGCTCAGTGGAAACGAATCTGACTAGTATCCACGAGGATGCGGGTTTGATCCCTGGTTAAGGATCTAGGATTGCTGTGAGCTGTCGTGTAGGTCTTAGACACAGCTCGTATCCAGTGTTGCTGTGGCTGTGGTGTAGGGCAGCAGCTACAGATCAGAAGCGACCCCTAGCCTGAGAACCTCCATATGCTGTGGGTGTGGCCTTAAGAAGATAAAAGATTAAAAAAAAAAAGAAGAAAAAGAAGTAGGAAAAGGGAGTTATGAGACTGTGTCTGTGGCAGCTATAAAGGGTGATTAGGGATTGTTCTGTTACAAACATTATAAAAATTATTGTTTGTATTGTTTCTAGCAAATGATGTGACCTCTGTTACCTTATTACCTCCTTTGAGTCACCTCTCAAAGTGTAGCCCATGTAATTGCCTAGAATGAAAAGGATCTAGAAGAGTTTAGCAGATAGGATCTGCTTCATAAGAAACACCAGGCTTTGAGAGGTCTTTATCCAGTACATAATGCTAGGAAGCAAGAATAGAATATTAATTCAACTCAAGCTCATGATGGGACAGTAAAAAGTAACCATCTTAACTGTTTCCTTTAATATTTTTGATATAGCCCCACTGTTCCACTATATATTCAGTGGTTACCAGAGCTCCTAAGTGTACATGTAGGATTTAAGGGTTTTGCTTAGTTTTATTTGCCCAGTAGACATTTTCACGTGAATCATCCAGTGGCACTTGAAATACCACTAAAACAAAACCCAACATTCTACTCCCTTCTCCAAACTGCTCTTCTATTTCCCATCTCAGTACATTATTCACCCACCTGCCAAGCTAGATATCTTGAATTCTCCCTCGTATCACCCTGGACTCTTCACCAATTCCTAACAATTCCACCTGCTAAACATCTATTGTTTCAGTTCATTTCTTCCTGTTACTTTCTTAAATTCAAGTTTGACCTTGTCACTCGCTTCCTTAAAATCTTTCTTTAGTAAGATCTTACTAAATCTTGCCCTGACTTCTGCTCTAGCCTTGTCTCTGAGAGCATATTCAACGCTCTCATCATTCTGAACATTTTTCACTTGCTCTCACTTGCTTCTTGGCTTTGGTTCATGCTCGTCTTCTGCCTTGCATTTTCTTACCTCTCCTGTTCAGTTGGTGAACTCCTATTCTTCTTTCATGTCTCTGCTTAAGACATCCCTTCCTCCAGGAAGTCTTCCCCATCTCCCTCTTGTGTTTTGTACCCTCTTTTTATTCTCTGAGACTATTCTGCTTCCTCCATCATAGCTTCAGTTTACAATGTAGTTTAATTATCAGGGTTTTTTGACCATATCTTTCACTAGACTGAATGTTGAGACCATGTCTATCTTATTCACTGTTATTTCTGTCACCAAGCGCAGTGGTTGGCATAGGCTGTTACATTCTAACTATTGTTTGGATGAATTTTGAATAAAAACACAAAATAATCTCTTTATAATACTGCAGCCCTCTTAAGGTAAAAATCAGCCATACTCAGAGATATCAACATGTAATCAGAAATGGAAAGATCCTCAACTTCTCTCTTGATCTGCATCTCCTGCAGTCCATCATTATGACCTGTCATCATGCTTAGTCCACTGCATATAACCTATAGAAAGAAAGAGGGAGCCAGTTGCTCAGTGTAGGAATGTTGAAATGCTGACTGTAGTAATAGCTAGAGATGTCAAAAGTTTCTGTCCTTTACAGATTCAAAAACCTATAAAGTCCCTGGGCTTCTCATTGAAACATTCAGAAATGACATTTGACACACTATGCTTGCACTGAAAAACTAACAAATATTCACTGAGTACCTACTTGGTGCTGGATTATATTCTGAACATCAGACAAAATTCCTCTGAGGAGCTTTCATTCTTGTGGCTTACTTAATCCTCTGACAAACCAAACCTGCTAAACCCCTCATTACTAATCATAATATAACGTCTTTGGGAAAGACTTTGATAGACTTGTATATTTTGGTCAGTGTGTGGATTTGGCTTTTTATAATCTGGAAAACAGAAAATTCTTCCTGTATCTGGGGCACTTGTGTAGCACAAATAAACTGATAAGGAATATCTTTCCATTGCTGGTCTTTTTTTTTTTTTTTTTTCTTCTGTCACTTCTATGAACTCTTCTGAACTAGTTTCTAAAAATATTCATCTCATTGGCTTGTTATGAGACTTAAGTTAGATTATTTATATAGTACTTAGTCTAGTGCCTGGTGTTTGGTGAAGCGCTAATAAATGGTAGCTATACCTAAAAGACAAAAATTCATACCTAAAAGACAAAAATTCAATGCCAAAAGTTTGTCCGTTTTGCTTATATAATTTGCCAGGCCAAGAGAATTTCCCTCTTGTGGACATGGAGGCAAGGAAAGGAAACTCCTGAAGTCGCTCTCATCTTTGACAGACATTCACTCTCTTCTTGACTGTATTAGAGATGGACCCACTTGGGGTATGTCCACTGCTGGGAAGTAACTGTTAATGCACGTCTTCAGTCAAGTAGTATCTGTTCAAGACAGATGCATAATGAGTTGGGGATTTTTTTGTGTGTGTCTTTTTGCCTTATCTAGGGCCGCACCCACGGCATATGGAGGTTCCCAGGCTAGGGGTCTAACAGGAGCTGTAGCTGCCCGCCTTCGCCACAGCCACAGCCACACGGGATCTGAGCCGCATCTGCAACCTACACCACAGCTCATGGCAACGCCAGATCCTTAACCCACTAAGCAAGGCCAGGGATTGAACCCTCAACCTCATGGTTCCTAGTTGGATTCATTAACCACCGAGTCATGATGGGAACTCCGAGTTGGGGATTTTTTAAAAGAGGAATTTCAGAGTGTATTAAAAGAGGGGACTTAGGAGTTCCCTCTGTGGCTCAGAGGGTTATGAACCTGACTAGTATCCATGAGGATTTGGATTTGATCCCTGGCCTCCCTCAGTGGGTTAAGGATCCAGCATTTCTGTGAGCTGTGGTGTAGGTCATAGATGTGGCTTGGACCCCGCAGTTGCTGTGGCTGTGGCTGTTGTGTAGGCCGGCAGCAACAGCTCTGATTTGACTCCCTAGCCTGGGAACTTCCATACGCAGCAAGTGCGGTCCTAAAAAAAAAAAAAAGAGAGGCCTTAGTGGAAGCTCTGAATTAATGGGAATCTGGTTCATAACATGACAGAGTACAAAAATACAAAGTGAATATAAGAAAACAGTAGAAGAGCATCATGGAAGATGAAATGATTAATAAACTCAAAGGGATGGACTCGAGAATCTGATGAAGTTATGAGTCTTTATCCTCAAAAAAATGTACATAGGCAATGATGCACAAATTTTGCATTCAATTCTAGGGAGTTCACAGTCTCTTAGAAGTCCTTGTATAAACTCTCTGGATCCTTTGTCTAAGTATAAGGTTCTTTATAGGGAGAGCAACAAGGAAGCAGGAAGACACAGTAGGAGCACAGCATGGAAGGTTTAGGGAAGGGAGTAGCTTTTGATAAGAGCAGAGTTTCCCAGAACTATGTCTAACAGAACACGGGAAACCCTAATACATTCTTTTTTTTCTTTAAGTTGAATTATATTGCTGTACAGTAAGTTACAGATATATATTTATCATAATTTCAAAGGTTATACTCCATTTACGGTTATTATAAAATATTGGCTATATTCCCCATTGTACAATGTACCCTTGTAGCTTATTTTAGACCTAATAGTCTAAACCTCTTACCCCATACCTCTCTATTGCCCATCCCCCTTCTTTCTCCCCACAGATAACCACTAGTTTGTTTTCTATATTTGAATCTGCTTCTTCGTTATAGTCACAGTTTGTTATATTTTTTGGATTCTACATATGAGCATGTCATTTGGTATCTGTCTTATTTCACTTAGCACAATGCCCTCCAAGTCCACCCATGTGGCTGCAACATTTTTAAATATACATGAAATGTATGCTTAGTTATTATATTATCATGTAGCAATATGTCCTGAATAAAGTTTATCATACATGATACACTGCATGCCAGATAACATGACACATAGATGCATGGTATTAAAATATACATTATTGGCAACATTTACTAAATATTCTCACATTGATGGATAAGGCTTCTTTGATGATGGCTGGTTCATCTGTTTTGTCATAATATCAGTATAAATTGGTGATATTAGCTAACGTTAGTTGCGTATTCATTATGATGCTATACAAATTCATTCTCTATGGTTCTGTGACTGAAAGAATGAAACCATCTGGGAGGTAACCTTCTGCAGTCAGCTTTAGTTACAGCAACTAAGAGATGTTAATGAATTTCTACTGGTGTTCTTTAATACACCAGTTCTGACCTTTGTGAAATCTTGAGTGGGATGGACACTGTGATGAACCACCCAGACACTCCTCAGGAATGAAGGGTTTGCTTAGCTATCGGGACAACTCTGAAGGGCTCTCTCAGTGCTAGAGCTTCATTAGAGGCTGGCTAAACCCACTGTCAAACCTGCATCACAGCTCAACTTTTCCCTTTGCTGACTTGTGCTTCCTTCCCTTCTTTTCCACAGGAGTTGATTCCATGAGTACTCCCTAAAAAAAGCCATGCTTGCTAACCACCTCCAAGTCTGTCTCCTTGAGCACTTACCCTATGACACTGAGTTAGACAGTTATGTGCTCAGGGAAGCTTTTTTTTTTTTTTTGTCTTTTTGCCTTTTTATGTAGAGCCGTACCCGCGGCATATGGAGGTTCCCAGGCTAGGGGTCTAACAGGAGCTGTAGCCACCAGCCTTCACCACAGCCACAGCAACGCGGGATCCGAGCCACGTCTGCAACCTACACCACAGCTCACGGCAGCGCCGGATCCTTAACCCACTAAGTAAGGCCAGTGGTCGAACCCACAACCTCATGGTTCTTAGTCGGATTCGTTAACCACCGAGCCACGAAGGGAACTCCATGCTCAGGGAAGCTTTAGTGGTCTCAAGCAAACAGTTTTTAGGATGCAGTTTCTAATATGACTCCTGCAGGGCAGCCACGATTCCTGCTCCCCATAAGGTGTGCCTCCCCTAAACCTTTTTCTCAGCCCCACTTCTCTAAGAGATCAGGTTCTGGGCAGCAAAACTAATTACAGACTCCACTCATTGGTAGAGATGAAGCCCATAGGACATTGCCCGGCTTAGGTAGGAAGAATCCACCTAGGAACTGTTCAGGCTAAGTGAGAATGAGCTGTCAGCATGGATGTTTGGGCTGAGAATACAGAGATTTAAAATGAAATTCAGGAGTTCCCCTTGAGGCTCAGCAATAATGAACCTGACTAGTATCCATGAGGGTGTGTGTTCGAACCCTGGCCTCGCTCAGTGGGTTGGGGATCCAGTGTTTCCATAAGCTGTGGTGTAGCTCTCAGATGTGGCTTGGATCTGGCATTGCGGTGGCTATGGTGTAGGCAGGCAGCTGTGGCTCTGATTTGACTCCTGGCCTAGGAACTTCCATATGCCGTAGGAGTGCCCTAAAAAGAAAAGAATAAAATAAAAAAATAATAAAATGATATGAAATTCATTTTTTCAGTTCAAAGCAGTATCTCAATTTTTTTCATTATCGGTCCCTTAAGTAGCCTTTTTTAGACTTTTTTCCTAATTGCAATCCTCCCCCATGACTTTGTTTTTAAGGAGGGAAATTTTTTAAACATATATTTATTACATTATAGTTCACATACCATAAAACTCACCCATTCACAATGTACAAATCAATGACTTTTAGTGTACTCACAGAGCTGTACAGTCATCGCCACAACCACTTCAAGAACATTTTCACCAACCCGCAAACCCTGAACTCATTAGTTATCACCCTCAGTCCTCTCCCTTCATTCCTCCAGCCCTAGAGAATCACTAACTTACTTTTTATTTCTACATATCTGCCTTTCTGACATTTCATATAAAAGGAATTATAGAATATGCGGTCCCTATGAGCACCCTCCTACACCGTTTGTGGGAATGTAAGCTAATACAACCACAATGGAAAATAGCATAGAGATTCCTTAGAAAATTAAATATAAAATTGCTGTATGATCCAGCAATCCTACTCCTGGGCATATATCCAGACAAAACTATGATTCAAAAAGATACGTGCACCCCTATATTCATTGCAGCGCTATTCACAATACCCAAGACACAGAAACAACCTAAATGTCCATTGGCAGATAAATGGATCAAGAAGTTGTGATTCATATACACAATGGAATACTACTCAGCCATAAAAAAGAATGAAATAATGCCATTTGCAGCTGGATGCAACTGGAGATTTTCATACCATGTGAGGTCAGAAAGAGACAGACAAACATCACATGGTATCACTTATGTGTGGAATCTGAAATATGGCACAAATGAACCTATCTGCAAAGCTGGAACAGACTCACAGACATGGAAAACAGATTTGTGGTTGCCAAGGGAGAAGGGGAGGGTGTGGGGTGGACTAGGAGTTTGGGGGTAGTTAAGAGATGCAAACTATTACATTTAAAAGAGACAATGAGGTCTTACTTTATAGCACAGGGAACTATATCCAATATCCTGGGATAGACCATGGTGAAAAAAAGACTGTGTGTGTGTGTGTGTGTGTGTGTGTGTGTGTGTGTGTGTGTGTGTGTGTGACTGAGTCATTTTGCTGTAGAGCAGAAACTGGTACAGCACTGTAAATCAACTATAATAAAAATGTACGGTAAAAAAACCTTTCAAACTGTAAAAAAATGTCCCTATGAAAATTTGATGGGACAGATATGCTATATATTTATGTACTGCATATATATTTATGCTTTATTCATAAAAAGGGTTAGATTTTTCATATACCCCCAAGAATTTGTCTTCACTGCCCCCACTGAGAATGCATGATCCAATGTGACACTTAGTTTCTCCAAGGGATTTTCCTAACCAGCTACAAATATCAAAACTGAGTCATTTGCTGACAATACATGATTATCAAAATGAGGTCTTTGTGTAATTGGTTTTAACTACTATCACCATCCCCAGAAACGCTATAAGTGGATATTTCATGAGCTTAAATAGAAGTGGGTGCACTTTTTCTGACTAAACCCCAACACACCTTTATAAATGGAATAAACCTGATCCTTAGAAGTAGTAATCTGGAATCCATCTTTTACCTGCATCTACCTTTGAACAGACCTAGAGATGTCGCCAGGGTGAGCACAAAAGTCAAAATCACTCAACAGGGTAGATACTTAATACAGTTTTTTACTCATTGGTGGATGAATCATGTAGAATTAGAAGAGCCTGAGTTTTATTTTCAGCCCTGCTACTAACTAGCTGTGCAAGTCACTTCTCCTTCCTGTCCCCTAATTTATTTACCTGCAAAGTGAGAAAAATGGACCTCATGACATCTAAGGTTTTTTTCTTGTTCCAACTTTCTATGGTTAATACTAATTATTTTATTTTATTTTATTTATGTCTTTTTTTTAGGGCCACATCCATGGCATATGGAAGTTCCCAGGCTAGGGGTCGAATCAGAGCTGCAGCTGCCAGCCTACACCATAACTCACAGCAGCGCTGGATCCTTAACCCACTGAGTGAGGCCAGGGGTTGAACATGCATCCTCACGGATACTAGTCAGGTTCATTGCCACTGAGCCATGATGGGAACTCTGAATTGTTTCTATTTTAAAGCTACAAAGGGCCCAGGTATCTTTTGTAGGATTTTTGTATATTAGATAAATAAAAGGGAATAACAGTGGCATTTTCTTTGGCCAGTTAATTTTTACTGAACAATTCAAGAAAAAAATATTTAGCAACTAATTACTAGGTGCTGAACATTGGACAAAATTAATATCATTTCTTGCTTCTTAGAACTTAGAGTCTGTTGGAGAGAACAGAGGGGGAAAAGTGAACAAACAAAAATATTTAGAATCGGTGATAGGTACTATAAAATAAACCAAACAAACCCAGGGAAAGCTCATATGAATTAAAAAGGGAGGGAGGTTGCCCTTACATGGGGCAAGCATGGAGCATACAGGCAAGCAAAGACCTGATAGGTGTTCAAGTATTTATTGAGCTCCTCCTATGGGCCAGGCCCTACTTCTGATGTTATGGATAGAGCAATGGGAACAAAACAAAACAAAAACAATGTCCTGGCCTCGAGGAGCTTGCATTCTGGAAGTGAAAAGGTGGCAGAGATGGTCTAGAGTCTGATAGTGTGTAAGAGTGGTGGGTGGGATGGAGTTGCAACTCAGGCCAAAGAACTAGCTGGTGGGAAGAGCCTGCAGAGGTCAGCTGGGTATTTCAGGAACCCAGAGCAAGCCAGTGTGGCAGGAGCACAGCAAGGGTAGTGAGACTTGGTTGGACTGGAGATAGACCTGAGACGTTTCACAAGCCATAATAATGAATTTAAAAGGCTAAATGAATATGGCTTATACAAAGCACCTAGAATGAATTTGAATTGAAGTTGCTAAATCTAGGTTTAAAATTAATGTGCTGGGTAGCAATTTAGCTGATGGTTGAGCCCCACATCACACCTCAACAAGCCATATTCTTGAATCTGGAAATGCAAGAACATCTGCAATGCATGAGCATTGTTTATCAGAGGGCTGCTATGACACCGGTTACTTGGGCAGGGTTATGGCAGTGGTGAGTATGTGTGCCTCCCTGGGATGGCCGGATGGGGCTATAGCCTGTTTGGATCCTTAAAGGTCAAAGATCAATGACCCATAAAAGAAGAGATCTAATCAAAGGATTTGGGTCCACAGAGAGCTATGGTGGTGCAAAGAAACATATTTAGTCATTTATTTATTTATTAATTCCAGAGTGGACACTTATTGAAGGCTTATAACCATGGTAGTTTCCCCAAAGAAGACACAGACAATTTGACTATTACAATATAGTGTGATAAATATTGTGACAGAGATGTGCTATAGAAGCTCTGGGATTATGTAAGAGAGGTACTTAACTCAGAGTGGTGATGGGGATGGTCTGGGAAGAATTCCAACTCAACTAACTTGAGTTGTCTTAAGTTCTAGGAGTTGACTGGGTAAAGAAACGTAAGAGTATTCTAGGTAAGGAGAACTCCATGGGCAGAGGGATCAAGATGAGAACGATTAGAGTGCATTGCTAGGGACAAAAGGTAGAGAGGTGAGACTGGAGAGAAAAATAGAGGTCAGGTTACATAAAAGGCATTGTAATCCATGCCAAGGAGCTTGGACTTCATCTGGTGGACAATGGAAAACCATTCCATAATTTTAATCAAGGAGTGACCTACTATAACTTCAATAATGAATAATAATAGTCACCTCTCATTGGTTTCTCACTGTGTGCCAGGAACTCTTTTGAGGACTGTCACACACAATGACTCAATCATTTCCAGAATCCTTTTAGTTAAGAACTATTACTAGCACCATTTTGTAAATGAGGAAGCTGAGGCACAGTTAATGTAAGAAATTCCCCTAGGGTGGTTCAATTAGTAAATGGCTAAACCAGAATCCAAAACCAGACTAGTGGCTCCACAGACAAACACTTAACTACTATGCTACTTACCTAATTCCTTGTCACTCAAACTGTGGTTCCTGGACCAGCAGCAGCAGCAGCATTACCTGGGAACAAATTTTGGACCTCATCCCAGACCTATCAAGTCAGAAATGGAATTTTTTTTTTTTCTTTTTCAGCTGCACCCATGGCATACGGAAGTTCCTGGGTCAGGAATTGAATCTGAGCTGCAACTGTGACCTATGCCACAACTGTGGCAATGCCAGATTCTTAACCCACTGCTCCACAGAGGGAACTCCAGAAATTGAACTTTAATAAGATTCCCTGGGTGATTTGCATTCACATTAATGATTGAGAAGCACTGGCCTAACCTACATGAGAGAACTGAGTCAGAGGTGATGAACTAGAAGTCAAAGACCTCATCTAAAGAGGAGTACTGTTTTAGCTGTTGATTGTTGAATGTCAAAATGTAAAGAGTACTGCCACCCCTTCTGCAAGTTCATTTTTCATGTTTTTTGTTTTGTTTTGTTTTTTGTTTTTTTGCTTTTTAGGGCTGCACCTGTGGCATATGGAGATTCCCAGGGTAGGGGGTCAAATCCGAGCTGTAACCACCGGCCTGCACCACAGCCACAGCAACATGGGATCCGAACCGCGTCTATGACTTACACCACAGCTCATGGCAATGTCAGATCTTTAACCCACTGAGCAAGGCCAGGGGTTGAACGTGCAACCTCATGGTTACCAATCAGATTCATTTCCACTGCACTACGATGGGAACTCCACTTTTTCACGTTTTGATGGTAGGGAAAGGAAAAAGTTTTTTTTTTTTTTTTTAGTATTGTGTGGGACCTCACTGTGTTGGCTAACAAAAGCTGTTTGCAAGTAGAATATGCCATAGCAGCTGGCAATGTGAAATCTCTGGCTCACATTTTAGAGATTTAGAAGGCACGAAGAAGCTTCTGTTCCCTTAGGTCATTTTTTTTAAGTTGCTTTTTTATTGTCACTAGATGACAAATATATGAAGGTAATGATTATGGAATAGGTGTCGGAGCAAGGGGCCGAGGAAGACCCTCCACCTGTGTTTCACCTGGAGTTTTGAGAATTGCTTATTCTAGGTGGCTTTTATGTGGTCCATTCAAGTTCTCTAGGATAATATGTTAGGGTTTGGAGCCAAAGCCATAATTGGTAATAAAAAGCAATTATTTTCTTGGTGTGCCTCAGATGGTGACGGTAGAAGACAACTTGTCAAGAATCTGGGGGCTCAAGATCTTGGCCATCTGTCTTTGTCTTTTTAGCGAGTAACCAACATACACATGATTGGGAACCACTTCTCCAAGATATCCTGACAATAATTGTAAAGTGTTAGAACCTTACACTGTATGACAATAAAAGTAAGTGTCTTTGGTGAAGCTTCTCTAGTCTCTAACTGCCAAGAAAGCCAAAGCAAGAAGTATAGATTTTTCTTTTGCAGACTTGTAGGGAGCCAGGGAAAGTTTTAAATGACAGACTATATATAATTGTATTTTAGAAATATCACTCCGATAGGAATGTGAAGAATGAACTGGAAAGGGCAGAGACTGAAGATCAATACGGAGGCTGTTTTAATGGTCCAAAAGACAGACGATGAGGTCATGGACACAGCCATTGGCAGGGCTACAGAGAGGAAAGATGAAATCTCTTTGCTTCAAATATTGCCCAAGTGTATAAGCCTTTAGTCCATAGCTTTCCCTGGCCTCTAGATCTTATTCCAATTGCCTCTGGATCTCACTATTTTATATTTTCTACAGTCATCTTAAGCTTAATATTTTAAAAACTCCCCTTCTCCTCCTTCATTCCCTATCTCATATGTCCACCCATTCACCCAAACCAAGTAACTGGAGTCACCCTGGACTCTCTCACTCCCGCATCCATTCATTTACTAAGTCCTTTAAATTCTACTTTCTTCCTTTCTCCTTTCCTTTATTTTTGTTTTTAGGGCAGCACCTGTAGCACATGGAAGTTCTCAGGCCAAATCAGAGCTATAGCTGCCAGCCTACACCACAGCCATAGCAATGTTAGATCCAAGCCACTTCTGTGACCTATACTGCAGCTCACTGCAATGCCAGATCCTTAACCCACTAAGTGAGGCCAGGGATCAAACCTGCAACGTCATGGTTATTAGTCAGATTTGTTTCCACTGCGCCACAATGGGAACTCCTAAATTCTACTTTCTTGACACTCATCCATTGAGATCTGTTCATTCCTCTGCATTCCACTGCTATTTCCCCACTCAAGCCAATATCCTTTTTCACTTACTATAAGCAGTAGTCTCTCTAGTCACTTACACCTTTCAACCCATCTTTCATAGAGTTGCCAGACTGGGCTTTCTGAAATAAAAATCTGACTTTATTATTACTCTGCGTAAAAGAAATCTCCAGTGGTTCCCCAATTACCTACAGGATAAAAACCAAATTACTTATCATGGACTACAAGCCCTCCAGTTACTGGACTTCAATTTGCCTCTTACTGTACCTTGTACTCACTCATCTCACCTTATCCAGACACAGGGAATTGTTTGCAAAACTCTGAACATTCCAGGATGCTTCATGTGTACAATATTCAGTTTCCCTTACTTTTTCCTCCCTATTCCTTTCTCCTCCTCTTCCCATCTGGAAAAAAACTTCATCTTTCACGTCAGCTCAAATGTCATCTCTCACACAAAGCCTTGCCTGAAAACTCCACCCCACTGTCCCCATTATTTTTTGAGGAGAATTTCTTAATCCTTAGACTACAATAACAGTATAATAATATATATTCATAATAACTATTTATTGAATAAGTGAAAAAGTGGATTGTGTTCTTTCCCTAGTGCATCGGTAGAAGAGTTTGGTGGTTGTTTTTTTTTTTAAAACTACATCCCTGTCTGGGAGAGCTTATTCATCACCATGGGCTTCAATTACCAACTCTACAACTGACTTCCAAAGAAGCTCTGCTTCTGTGTCTTTTATGGCTTAATCAGATAGTCCAGTGGGAAAAATAAACCAGAGGCAGGGATCATCATCAAAAGTCTATTTATAATAGCCTAAGTGAGAGACAGTAAGAATGGAAATTAAGGAACAAATTTAAGAGACATCTGAGAAATGAGTTGCATCCAGGCCAGATGAGGAGCCTCTTGCCATTGCTCTGAAGTTACACAATATGTGTTGATGACTCCTTCCCATATGGTGAAGGCTGACACAATGAGTGCTCTCAGGACTGAGAAGGTCAAATATTTTCAGAGCACTACTCCTTTTCTCCTCCCTTCTCTTCCCAAAGTCTAATGTGCAGTTTGGTGGGAAATCAGCAAAATAGGGAAATAGGAGGGAAAATCTGTTTCTTCTTTTCCTTCCCAAGCCCTGGGCCTAACTTTGGTCTTGGGTTTCCCAAATATAATGTATAAAATCCAGACTGCCGACTGCTCTTAGTAGTTGCATAACATTAGATGAATTTTTTTCCTTGATGCTCTCTGTTCACAATATATGGCTTTTGGCAGATTGGCACGCTGGACCCGTGAATCCATTTCAACATATTATCACATCTGGATTCTCCTGGATTCACATCGAGCAGTGTGGCTCTGGGACAAAATCGTATGTATGATTTGGCAGGCTTTTTGGGGGAAGCTGCCCTCCCCACACCATACTTGGTGCCCAGCCCGTGTGCTGTAGTTTTCGGGAGGGACTTGCAGTCAAGGACTCAGGTCCTTTGGACCAGCTGTGCTCATATTCATATCTGCATTCCCAGCCTAGTCACCTTCATTTGGAAGTCTCTTTATCCAGGGCTTTGGCTAAGACATTTTCTAAGCCCCTCCACTAAGATTTCCTTATCAGGGATCCTTTGAGGCCATTTACCTCAGTTGACTCAGTACTTTTCACAACCAGACCTTCCCGCTCTTCCTTCTATAGCCACATCAGTCCATTAAAAAAAAAAGAAAAAAAAAAGCCAGGAGATTTTTGTTCTGGGTTCCTTGGCAGTGAGATGACATCTCCCATCTGTACTTCCACGGATCCTTGCCTGGGGCCTTTCCACAGGGGAAAATGAAACACTAGTGAGCCAGTGTCTTTCTCTTTTACCTCTTGCCTGTGCTGTCACAGTAAGTGAATGAAGAGGTTTGCTGGCTACTTTCATTTTGGCTTGTTAGCCTAATTGACCACCTCAACACCTGGCAGCTTGGCACACATCTGCCCGATTTCTCTGTCCTTTAAAGAGGTGTAAGAATATTCCATACTAACCCTTTTCCATTAAGGGCTCTGGGCTCTTGAAACAAGGGATTTCCTTATACATGGCATATGATCTTTTTTTTTTTTTTCACTTTAGCAAATTCAAATATTTTGAGGAAAGGAGAATGGACAATCTAGATGCACATTAGATTACACTGGATAGGCTACTGAAACCTCTTAAAATTTTTTTTTGGCTTGGCCTTTAGAACAATGTGACTAATTCTGGCCAGATGGAGCATGATTATGAATTAGCTACATGTAGACTAGATTTGAGACACTAAACAATGACCCACTGCATAGCTTTAAATTATACAGACTAGGCTCTTTGCCCATGGTGGTTTAATTATTTTCTTGGAAGATATTACACAACTTTATTCAGAAAGTCTAATGAATTTTATAATTACCTTTTCCTTTGATGTCTACAAGGGATAATTCCCCATCTGGATTGGTAAAGAAGAACGTACAACAGGAAATATTAGGACAGCACTTTTTTGCTGACCATTCCCATTTCTGCACATCCAACTGAAATGTTTGCCTCTGTGGGCCTTAGGAGAAGAGCAGAGAACACTTCTTTCACCCCTCCAAGTTCTAAATCTCCATTACTTTGATAGTTCCTGACTTGGCTTAGTCCATCATCAGCTGTTGTCTGGATTGTTAGGAATTATTGCTTTATATGCATCCAATCAAGCCTCCACATTGACATCTGAGTCCCCATGATCAGAGAAAAACCTCCATTGGCTAGCCAATGCCTTAAGGATGAGGTCAAAACTCCTAAGCAAATAAGATCTGAAACAAATGGAGCACAGGAGCCTGTGGCATATAGAAGTTCCCAGGCTAGGGGTCAAATCAGAGCTGTAGCTGCTGGCCTATGCCACAGCCACTGCAATGCCAGATCCGAGCTGCGTCTGTGACCTACACCACAGCTCACACCAATACCGGATCTTTAACTCACTGAGCGGGGCCAGGGATTGAACCCACATCCCCATGGATACTAGTTGGGTTTGTTACCATTGAGCCACACTGGAAACTCCCACAAGAGTCCTTCTTTCATCATCATCTTCCAGCATCATCACATTGTTTGTTCAAGGCACAACATAGCTGCTCTTTTTTGAACAAAATCCCTTCCACATCTATGACTTTACACCAGCTATTCCCCCAGCCAGAGTCTTTTCTGTCTTTTCTGCCCATTGCCTTTTCTTTTCTAGAAAAAACTGCACTCTTCTTTCCAAACTAGTTTAAATTTCGGTTATTGAAATCTATATGTTAAAGGCAGAACAATGAAACGAGAAAGAGCAGGGGAACTGGAGACTTGGGCTCCACCATTGATCAGTGTAACCTCAAAGACTTAACTTCCCTCAGATTCTGTCACTTCATGTGTAAGTGGGTGACTTTTTCTTTCCAGCTTTATTGAAGTATGATTGAAAAATAAAAATTGTATATATTTAGGTTGTACAATGTGATCATTTAATATACTTACACATTGTGAAATGATTGCCAGTCAGGTAACACTTCCATCACTCATTCATTCACTCCTTAGCATTTATCACAGTTGTATCTCATGGAGTATGGTTGAACAAGTTACACTGAACTGCTATGTGATAGTGATACTTGTAAGTGTAATTCCATCAAGAATTTTTAGGCCAGGATCAAGCTTTTGTAATTTGGAGATAAGAGTCCAATCAGGAATTTTTAGTGCTTTGAATTAATAATAAGTAATATTAACATAACCAAATAATTTAGAGACTGTACCTTTGTAAAAATCTTTCTACCTACATTCACTATGTTTGTGGGGGAAAAAGATTTCTACTGAATTTACACACGAGTGTGATTTTTAAATACAAATTAAACTTATTCTAATTTTGTATTTGACTTATTTCAATTTTAACTGCACAAAGTTAAATTTATTTCCATTCTATATCAAAATGCCACCAATATATCACTGTGATTTCTAATCTAGCTTTTGAGATCTGACAAACTCATATGTAAATGTAAATTTCTAGTAAGAAGTGTGATACGATTTGCAGTAAAAAATGTGAATTACCTTTTTCATCTTTGGGTGTATACAGGTGTACAACTATGTCTTATGTCTTAAAAATACAAACTTAAACATCATAAGAATAGAAGGCTTCTCTCCATTCCGTAGCTCCACAAGAGCTTTACATAAGCTGATTTGTCTTAAGCTTGTAATAGTAGCAGCTACTATAACACTTTTCACTTTGTGTTACAGTATTGGTTCACAGGGCTGTTCTGTACCCATCCACAACTGACGGCTGAATGGATAAATAAAAATGAATAGATGAATGAACAATGAAAAGACGAATAGTTTCCTTGAGTGATCTGCCCATGAATCAGACAGTTATCCTCAGGTTTGTATATGGCACGATTAAAAAAAAAAAAAAAATCCCTGAACGCTAGCACATATACAGTATGGTTTCACATTTTACGTGACTATATCTTATATCCAAGTAGTATATGCATTGGTACTTTTGGGGGGGGGCATGCAGAAGTTCCCAGGCCAGGGACTGAACCCAAGCCACAGCAGTGATAACGCCAAATACTTAACCCACTGTGCCACCAAGAACTCCATTGATATTTTTCTTGCGCGTGACTTGGGAATGACTTTTGGTATGGACTGGTGACATGAGAAAAGACACGGTATTACAAAGTCTATCATCTCAAACCTTTTTTCTGTTTTTAAGTTTTATTTGGCTGTTAGTGAATTTTTTAATTGTTTTTTAAAATTCAGATCTGTGAGGTAACACTGAATGTTACACTTGAATACCATACTCACAAGGAGAGATATCTCCACGTGAAGTATCTGTGAAGAAAAGGGTCACTTTATCTAGCAGGAAATGGAACATGAACACAGAAATTTTCCTTCTACTAATATTTAGTAAATAGTCCTTATAAATATACTTTGTGAATGGCCCTAGGAAAATAAAATTATTTTCTTATATCCATATATTTTAGATTGAGAAATAAATAAAATGTAAACTGCAGGAAAACCGAGCAGGAGATAATTATTGGAGAATAGAAAGAACATAATTATTAGGAAGGCAAGCTTGGTATCAGAGTTACCATGCAACCAATCCCAAGGGAAAGTAACATGAAAGTGGATTAGGAGATAGAGTCATCTGATCATCCAAATGCCTGGGCAATTAGGTGTTTGAGAAGAAGTGAAAATTAACATTATATTATCTTAGGTCTTAAGAAAAATTTCCTAACAAGTCAGCAGAGAGAGGATGAAGAAAAGGGAACTATTTGCCAACACAGACATTATTAACCATTTCCTGCCTTTTCCCTATCGACCTACTCTCCTCCAACCGAAATCACATTAATCACTAATTGACAGCATCTGCAAAGTAATAAACTTAAAAACCCTCCCTTCCCATTCCAGTCTTGTTTACACATAGGTAGATTTTTCCAGGTAAATGTGCGCTCGTGCATTTGAGTGCATACACATACACATTTGCTCTTGTGTATATTGGGATGAGCATGTGAGTGAAGGACGATAATAACACTCAAAGTTTCCAGATAGAACTGCTTTCAAAGGCTCAAAGACATAAACATCCTCCACAGTTCTGGAATCTTTGATAAATAAGCTCAATGTGTTAGGATGGCTTCAGTGTGTAGCGTGGTGGTTTGGGGTTGGGTGATAAAGCTGAAAAGCAAGTTGGGGCCCCCTTACATTTCATCCTGTGGGCAGAAAATAGGGGGCCAGTAGAGATTTTAGATCAGGAAAACACTTTTCAAAGAAAGCTCCCTTAGCAACAGTGAGTGCACAGGCAAGACAGAATGAGTGTTGAGATTAAAAGAGCAGTTTAGTGCTAACGAACCTGACTAGCATCCATGAGGGAGTTCTCATCGTGGTTCAGTGGTAAGGAACCCAACCGGTATCCATGAGGATGCGAGTTCAATCTCTGGCCTCACTCAGTGGGTTAAGGATCCTGAGTTGCCATGAGTTGTGGTGTGTCCTGCAATGATAAAACATCCAAGGAGATGTCCTTGAAAGGGAAGATGATTCTATTTCTTCTGGGTTAAGCTTATCTGTGCTCTGTGTTTGGGATTCTAGGGTTGAACTCTTAGTGATGGCTTTTTTTGGTTTACAATTATAGCTAATTCCTAAGGTGACCAGCTGTCTTCAGAGGTAATGCCTAGGGTCAGGTTTTGGTGTTTGCCATGTAGGAGGAGTGTAGATTTTTTTCACAACCCTTAAAACATAAAATATTTGGTACCATATCTCTCCTGGATCATTGGGGCCACTCTCAGAGGTTCCAGGGTAACTTTTCAGAGATACCTCCTAAGAAATACTGAAGTGATTTTCTGTCCTACTCCATATTTTGAAGTAGATGGCTTTTTTCTGACTAAATAAGAGAGAAGAAACCCACACAGGTTTAATATTTTCTAGAACACTTTTCTGGTAGGATACCACACAAAACACACTATGTGTTTTTCTTTTTATTCTGTAGCTTTGCATAACATTAACATTAATGAAGTTGTTATTGTTTGTTCTGCAGATTAAGAGAGATTTTAAGGGGTTCTCTTATAACTTGCCATAAATCCATTTCCATTTATCAATCTTATTACATTGCATTCAATATTGAAACCCACTATTTGTTATTGATCTGAGGGCCATGGTATCATCCATTTATCTATACATGATTTGTTGATTTAACAAATATTTGTCAAGCACCTATTATGTAGAAGACACCATGCCAGGGACTAGGTAAATTACATCTGGCAAACACACACAAGACCATGTCCTCAGGGAGTTTACAATCTAGAGAAGTTCTTAGGAAGGGCCTGGGATTATATCCCTATAAAGGACACATGGGGGGTTCCCACTGTGGCTCAATGGGTTAAGAACCCGATGCTGTCTTTGTGAGGATACAGGTTTGATCCCTGGCCTCACTCAGTGGGTTAAGGATCCGATGTTGCCACAAGCTGCTGCATAGGTTGCAGATATGACTCAGATCTAGAGTTATCATGACCGGTGTAGGCCTGCAGGTGCAGCTCTGATTCAACCCCTGGCCTGGGAACATCCATATACTGCAGGTGCAGGTGTAAAAAGAAAAGAAAAAGACACATCAGTTAAAAAGTGGGATGATATGATGTGTGTAAATTTAGCCTACTGGAGAGAATGTTAGAGAAAGTGAAACACAGTGAAAAGGAGCAGTGTGTCCTTTATTTAAAAGGAGCCTATGTGAAGAAACTTCTCTATCTGAATGGTGACTATTATGGAGGAAGGTGCGGGCAGATAAATGATAAAGCACTATTAATTTCCCTTAACCAGTCAGAAAATCATTCCCACTCTCTTATTGAAGAGCTTTTTGTTGTTTTCTCTTTCACTCACACTCTCACACTTGCATAGTAAATGATCTATGTCCCCAGATCACAAAGCCTCAAAAGATTACATTATATATAGGAGAGGCGGGTACAAATTTTTAGCATGTCCTATAGATTAGGGAGTTTTACACCACCATTAGTGATTTTTTTTTTTTTTTAAGAAGAGACAATACAAAGCAAAATTTGTGTGTGTGTCTGTGGTTTAAAACATTAAAAACTTATTTTTGCTTTTATCAACGTCCAGTGTAGGTCAGCAGGGTGGCTCAGCACTGTGGTGAGCCATTCAGAGACCCTGAACCCCCCCATTTCCAATCCATGCCTTGAAAGTCTTTCTAATACCTACCTGGTGGATCAGAGAGAGAAAGTTTTACCCACCTTGGCCTGGGGATGACACAAATCACTTCCATTTCTAGTCCACTGATGAGACCTAGCTATGTAGCTCCATCTAGGCATAAGGGGAGTGGAAAATTTAGATTAGCTACATATTCACATAGACAATAAGTTTGTGAGCAGCTAATTCATCTGCCTCATTCAGTCTCCTCATTTGCAAAATGGGAGTAATAATACCATCTGCCTCATAAAATTGTTAGGGAAAAACCAGATAATAGGTCAAAGTGGTTAGCATAGTGCCTGATCCATAGTAAGCTGCTCGATAAACATCAAATATTTTAAAAACATTATCAGTTTTTTAAAATTTATTTTAAAAATTTTATTGAGGTACAATTGATTTATGATGTTGTATTCAAACATTGAATATTTCTGACATCCAGTTTAAATTTCTAGTTAGAACTCATACCTTTGTGGCATTCTGCTCCTTAAAATCTGGAGTTCCCTAGTGGCTTAGGTTACTGCTGTGGCGTGGGTTCAATCCCAAGCCCAGGAACTTTGTATGCCCCTGGTGTGCTCCCCCCCAAATCTTCAATAGCTTCTCTTTTTCTTTGAATAAAAAAATAAATTATTTACAAGGCCAGCTACCATCTGAACCCTACCTTCACTCCCTGTCTTGTCCTACCAGTCTACCTTCACGTATATGATACAGTTTATATCAGCCCTTTCCTTGTTCTCAGACCAAGCCCTTTTCCACTGCAAGTTCTGCTCTTCCCTCTGCCTGAAGTGCTTGGGCCCCAGCTCTTTCCTTCATGTGGCTGATTCATTCTCATCCTCCAGGTATCAGCTCAGATATATCACCCTCTCAGGGAGGTCTGTCCTGATTCTCCTATCCAAAGTGGCTTCCTCCCGTTAATCTCTGTCTCCTGTCCTCTCACTCCCCACCCCCATTTTTGTTATCACTATCTGTTAGGCTCTTCTTTATTTATGAACTTGTTTATTGTCTGTTTTTTCCATCAGGCTTGTTGGCTCCTTGAAGACAGAGGCTTTGTTTGTTTACTGCCTTATCTTCTGCAACATAGTGTAGGTATAAAATGAATTGAGAAAAACATAAAGTAGGTATTAAATGACTAAGGGCTGAATGAATGAATTTGTTGAAGATATACTGAAGATTTTCCCTGGATCTTTTACTTTAGCCTATTCACATTCTCACATTTCCCAATTATTACTTCCATATGGCCTCCAGGTAGTGCTCTAGCCTTCCCTCTCAGCCAAGCTTTTTGAAAACACAGTCTACACCCAATGCCACTTCCTTTTACTTCTAAACATACTCTCTTCTGGTTTATGCCTCTGTCCTTCCACAAAAACTTTTCTTGTTAGGCGCATCCCATTGACCAAGTCCCATGCCTGCTTCTTAGCCCTTACCTCACTTATCAGCTTGACACTCGAGGACTCCTCTTTTCCTGAAACTCTTCTGCTCTGACTTCATGCTAGCAGAGATACCTGCGTAAGCAGTGGGTTATGAACTGTGGGGAGTCTTGCCCTCCAGGGACATTTGGTAATGCCCGGGGACATTTTTGGACATCATAACTGGGAGGGGGCTGCTACTGGCATCTGGTGAGTAGAAGCCAGAATTGCTGCTGAACATTCTACAATGTACAGGACAGCTCCCCATACTTCCAGCCAAGACTTATCTGGCCCCAAATGTCAATAATGCAAAGGCTGGAGTTCCCGTTGTGGAGCAGCAGAAATGAATCTGACTAGGAACCATGAGGTTACAGGATTGATCCCTAGCCTCGCTCAGTGGGTTAAGGATAAGTGTTGCCATGAGCTGTGGTGCAGGTTGCAGACTTGGCTTGGATCTGATGTTGCTGTGGCTGTGATGTAGGCCAGCAGCTGTAGCTCCAACTCAGCCCCTAGCCTGGGAACCTCCATATGCTGAGGATGCAGCCCTAAAAAAAAAGAAAAAAAACTGAAACAAAACAAAATGCAAAGGCTGAGAAACTCTAATGTACAGAAGAATGTCCTACACTTCATACATAAGATGGATATGTTTGAAAATAAATCATTACCCCTCTTTTCACCTAATTACTCATTTTTCCTATTCTGATGACTGGCACTTACTCTAAATCAGTATTTTGGGAATAATTTTTTATCTCCTGTCTCTCCCTCATCAGGTTCATCTACTAGTCCCTAATTCCCTCTTGATTTTATCTCCTAAATATCTATCATCCTTTTTCTTCCCTCAGCTATCACTGCCTTTGTATGAATGTAGACATCATTTAGTTGGCAAGAGTCTCCTAAATGGACTTCCTGTTTTTGAGACTTAAAAATGCCTGCAACTCATCTTCTTCCAATAATCTTCCTAAAATGGAAGCCCATTCACATTTCTCCCGCCACCGCTAAGATAATGGCTGAGCTCCCAGGTGTAGCTTACCAGACTTACAAAACAAAACAAAACAAAACAAAATGCCTGATGTTTCACAAGTCAGTTTATTGGATATAACCTTCTCCCATTTTGGAATGCCTTCTTCACCCCCACCCCCCAAAATCAGGCCCTCACGAAAACTGCCTCCTGAAAAAAAAAACTGTCTTTTGAAAACTCTGTTCTGTGCACGTGCTACTTTTATTGGGACACACTGTATATATACCATGTCAAGTATAAAATCCCAGGCCAGGGAGTTCCCATTATGGCTCAGTGGATAGAAATCTGACTAGTATCCATGAGGACACAGGTTCGATTCCTGGCCTCGCTCAGTGGGTTGAGGATCCAGAGTTGCTGTGAGCTGTGGTGCAGGTTGCAGACGCAGCTCCAATTCCACTTTGCTGTGGCAGTGGCATAGACCAGCGACTACAGCTCCAACTGGACCCCCAGCCTCCTGGGAACCTCCATATGCCGCGTGTGCACCCCTAAAAAGACATAAATAAATAAAACCCCAATATGCGTGTGTGTGTGTATATATTTATTATCATTATTATTGCTTTTCAGGGCCGAACTCGCGGTATATGGAGTTTCCCAAGCTAAGGGTCTAATCCGAGCTACAGCTGCCGGCCTATGCCACAGCCACAGCCACACCAGATCCTAGTCGTGTCTGAAACCTACACCACAGCTAACGGCAACACCGGATCCCTAACCCACTGAGCGAGGCCAGGGGTGGAACCCACAACTTCATGGTTCCTAGTCGGATTGGCTTCCGCTGCGCCACCACGGGAACTCCACAAAGCAATATCTTTATGCCACTTAGATTTAAAAATTTTGAATTTCCAGTCTCTGAGGTGGAAAACTCCTGTAAATTCTTGGTCCACTGCCCCTGTGTTGTAGTTAAATTTGGGGGGAACCTTCCTAGTACCTAAGTTTTGGAAAAGATAAAGGCACTAACCCTTCATTCCTGTAGACAGGGCTTCTTCAGATTTGGTGTTTCTCCCCTTGGCATGTGCGTCTTGTGGTTATCCTCATCAGTTTGCTTTTACAGGAATGTACTGGAGCTTGAGAATCTTTCTAAGGCTTCCAATGGCTTCTCCATTCCACAGAATTATTCCCTCTCTGGTATCTTGCTATCTAGCCCGGATTACGAGGAAAGCAGGGTGTTTACTCAGGGACCCAAGGGTATTCCTTTCCTTTTGGGGATGTTAATATTTCCCTTCAGAAGCAAAGGCTTCCAGTTCTCCCGTCTCTCCCCTCTCCCCGCTCTCTCTTCCTGGCCTCGTGGTCTCCGCCCCTCTTTCGGTTCCTCTTCAGCTTTCCTCCGCTCTGCATCCCGCCTCTTCCGTCGCAGAGTTGTTACGTTTCCTCTGCGCCGGAAGAAGAACCTGAGAACGCTTTTGGAATTATGGCGGCGGTGGATATCCGAGGTAACCTGTGCTGTCACCCTTTGTTTCCTGATTGGGGTCTGGTTTAGGGATTTACAGCTCGCGGGGACAAGGTTCCGGTTCGTTTGGGAGCTCTTCTGAGTGTTTTCTGTGAACGACCCAAAGCTCTGGTCCGGTGAAAACTTGCCTTGTTTTTCGCAGTTTCTCAGGGGTCTCTTGAAGCGGTTGGGAGAAGCTCTGGGTTTTGAACCCTGAGACCTGCGTTGTTTTTCTGTACACATATCTCTGCAACAATTTTAGGGCCCTTCTGTCCGGGTGAAGGAGCGGCCTTTGCACAGAGAAGGGGGTGGGGTAACGAGTCGACAAGGTTTGGTTCCTCCTTGGGGCTTCTTGTCCTGGAGGCTGCCTCATTCCTGACGTCGCGTCCCGCGCGTCCGGCGTCTCTGTGAGTGAATACTGACGATTTTCCTTTCTAACTTTTGTTTTTGAGTGTACAGTCCCTTCCATCGAACACCCAACAATTACTGAGGGCAGATGTCATTTCTTTTTCACAGCTCAAGAGGTGCTGAAATATTTGTTAAATATTCAGTGAACAAGTATATGGAGACGCATTCCCTTAATTGCTACCTCAGGTCGCGCCGCATTAAACCGTACGTTCTCTTCTCAGCACACGTACATACATCCGTTTCAGTGAAACTCAGGGATTCCGGAGTGAACCAGCGGGCGTTTTAAAAAATAACTGAAGCATGACACAACACTGTAAATCAACTGTATAATTCCGTAAAACTTAACAACAAAAAAAAAAATAACTGAAGCATGAGAACTTCGTTCTAAACAGGTTCCAGCAGTTTGGGAGGAGGTGTCATGGAAATCCCCCGGAAAAACTCATGAGAGTGAGAGAGTTCTTGCCAGTATATCTTAACTGTTGTGGTGGTGGCTCCCACAAAATTTCTACACATGTATGAGACGTTTAACATTTGCTTCTATTTGAAACTTTTCCTTAAAAGAAATGTGAATTTTTGTACCCAGATGCAAGCCGAAGAGTCACGCTTAAATTTACTCCTCTTACCCCCAGCAGATTAAAGAAAAAGGGCTTTGGTCAAAAGATATTTAACTAGTATGTTCCCGGTTGTTTCGACATAGGGTTGTTTTTGTTTGCATATATTTAATTTTTAAAGGGAGAGGTTTGAAATTCCTTTTTCTGTATTAACCAAATTGAAGTCTAGCAAACATATTACAAATATATTGTCGTTTTTATGTTGTCAGAATGTCCAGTGATCTTTGGCATTTCTGGGTAATGCTTATTATGTTTGTCTTTCATTATACGTGGGAATTCCAAGTCCCTAGTTTCATTACTTGCTAATTGTTTGCTGTACTAAGGCTATGTCAACGTGCTCTCCCTTAGTACTGAATGAAAAAGAGAAATATTTAGTCCATCAGACAGTTCAGCTTTCATAACTTTTTACTTTCTATTTATTTATTATTATTATTATTTTTTTTTGTCTTTTTGCCTTTTATGTAGAGCCGCACCCGCGGCATATGAAGGTTCCCAGGCTAGGGGTCTAACAGAAGCTGTAGCTGCCGGCCTTCGCCACAGCCACAGCAACGCGGGATCCCAGCCGCGTCTGCAACCTACACCACAGCTCATGGCAACGCCGGATCCTTAACCCACTGAGCAAGGCCAGGGATCGAACCCACAACCTCATGGTTCTTAGTCGGATTCGTTAACCACTGAGCCACGAGGGGAACTCCACGTTCTCCTTTCTATGTAGATTTGTTAGGGTCATTGCAAAGGCCCTAAGGTGGAAACTGTCTGGTGTGTCAGAAGTACAACAGGGAGGCCAGTATGGCTGAGAGGACGACCTCATCTACTTCTCAGTAGATGCGATCAGAGAAAACTGGTGGCTTGATCAAATAGGAATTGTAGGCTGTGGGAAGATTTTAGGCTTTTCTCCTGAGTAAAATGGAGAGTGAGTGGAGGGTTTTGACCCAAGGGGATGAGTATAATATGACTCTTTTTTTTTTTTTTAGGGTCACCTTAGATGCTGAGAACACTGTAGGAGGGCAATTGTGGAATTAGGGAGACCAGTTAGGATGCCATTTTTGTAATGCATGAGATAACTCAGACTAGGGTGGAAACAGTGGAGATGGTAAGAAGTAGTTGGAGTCTGCTTGGCTTGCCAGTGTATTCTCTTTATTGGGTTGGGGTTACATACACGTAGTCTCTAATATATTCTATTTAGGGACAGATAATATATTCTATTTCACAGCCACACATCACTCTCTTAATCCCAGTTAACTGTTCTGTAAATGAATATCCTTGGATACTGGAGTATTTGTAAATCTTTGACCAGTAGAGTAACTTGTCTTTGGCACTTAATCATGAGTTAATAAACATTTGCTAACTCTTACAGATCAGGTCCTGTGCTAGTTCCTGATGAGTAAACAACAACCCCTGTTCCTTAAAAACTCAACATTTAATGGGAACGTGTTTGTATTTGTGAGTTAGGAGATGATATTATGATTAACAATAAAAGTATTTAGAAATTGCAATGAGAACATAGAGAAAGAAGCCATTATTTTCGTTTTGCAAAGTAGGGACAGGCTTTGCAGAGATTGGTGACATTTGAAATGAGTTTAATCTAACATGGTCATTTGAATTATCTACTAAACCTACACCCTGTTGAGAGTGAAAGAGGGCTCATTTTATTTTATTTTATTTATTTTTTGTCTTTTTGTCTTTCTAGGGTCGCACCCACGCATATGGAGGTTCCCAGGCTAGGGATCTTATTGGAACTGTAGGCGCCGGCCTACGCCCCAGCCACAGCAACGCCAGATCCGAGCTGCGTCTGCTACCTACACCACAGCTCACAGCAACGCAGGATCTGAGCTGCGTCTGCAACCTACAGCACAGCTCACGCAACACTGGATCCTTAACCCACTGAGTGAGGCCAGGGATCAAACCCGGAACCTCATGGTTCCTAGTCTGATTCATTTCTGCTGAGCCACAATGGGAACTCCGACCCTTATTCTTTTAAACAATAGGTATGCACTACCATTCTTTAAGAAGTGACATAATTAAATTTGTATTTTGTATAGAGTAGCATGATACATTATGCAGCTCTCACTTAAAAATGTACGAGTAGCATTTGTAAGGCTGAATAAGATTGAGAGAAGGTCTGGAGACAGGAAGCCCTGTAAGGATGCTGTTGTCCAGGTGATACTTGGAAAAAGATTAAGAAAGATATTGGTAAGGGAGAAGGGATGGAGAAGAAATAAATTTGATTAGATGACATCCTCTCTAGAACAACATTTGGTCTACAAGTAGTCTCCAAATCTGGAGTATCAGCCCTGGCTTCTCTCATAAGTTCTCTTTATTGGGTATTTTCAGCTTGAGGCAGCAGAGTGTAAAGGCGTGTGGGCTCTGGAGTTGGGCTGTCTGGATCAAATCTCAGCTTTACTGTTCAGTGACTCTGTGACCTTGAGAAGTTATTTAATCTTCCTGTGTTTCAGGTCCCTCTTCTGTAAAATAGTAATAATGACAGTACCAACCTTGAGTTACTGGGTTAAAGTGATTAGAACAGTGCCTGGTACTAAGTTAGTATGTTCAGAAGTGGTAAATACTGTTTTCTCTGTTTTGTATTTGTCTCACAGGTCATATGCACCATACTTTTTAATCTTTGGATAGTTTGCTAAATGAGGAAAATATGATATAAAATTGCTGATCAAGAAATAGCTTGGTGAAGAAAATTATAGGAAGAATTTACTAAACAGTCCCTTGGAGTAGAAGACATTTATAACTTTTTCTAAGAGTCTGATTATACATTTAAACTCAGTATATCCAAGCCAAATGCATTATCATTTCTTCCCTAAATGATTTATTGGTTTTTGTTCGTTCAGGAAATTGTCTTTTTTTCTCCTAAAAATGTCTCTTTTGTCCTTATTTTCCTGTCCATTGCCGTTGCCTTCCTCTAGGTTCTCATCACTTCATGCCCCTATCTATAGACTTTTCTGTTATTGTGTAGGTAGAGCCTATAATTATATGTTTATTTATTTCTGCAGATTATTTCTCTACTTAATGCTGAAATGATCTGCAGTACAATCAGTTTATTGTCAATAACTTATGACAACATGTAGACATAGTTTCTGCTATGTAAATGAGAAACTAACCTAAAATTGTCCTTCCACAAATGTTCTTATATAATTGTTCCTAAGGAAATAGAGAAAATGTGTAAGAAAGTTCCTTTAATCAAAACTACTTTAATAACTGGACTGTAGTGTTTAAAGCTGAAAATAATGGTTATCTTTAATTGCTTTTCATTAGAAAATCTTTTTCTGAAAATATTTTTTCTTGGCCTGTTAGATATTTGGTTATGGCATGATCCATTTATGATGAGCCATATCAGTGGTTTGTATTATTTGGTCATTAACATGCTTCACCTGTTTCCTCTGTCATTTTATCATGTATCCAACATGTTTTACCTTTCTATAATTACTTTTTCAATTTGATTCATTTCACTGACAACTGCTTGATGCCTTGAATTAGGTATGACTTCATAGATGCCAGAAATAATTACAGTTTAGGAGAGGTTCATTTCAGTTCTTCCTCCTTCAACCAGTATTACGTAGGCATTTTGATGTTCATGACTTAGTGGGACCTCATGGAATGTAGAACTGGGATTTAGAACTGTTAGTGGTATGAAACGTCATTGCAACCTGTACCCAATAAAAGCTCATTAATTAAAGCTATCTAGTCCTACTTACCATGTATTTTTTTTCTTTTTCCATTTTGAAAAATTCAAGATTTAATTCTTTTTTTTTTGTCTTTTTGCTTTTTCTAGGGCCACACTTGTGGCATATGGATGTCTAACATTAGAACACTAGGCTAGGGGTCTAATCGGAACTATAGCCACCAGCCTACGCCACAGCCACAGCAACGCGGGATCCGAGCCATGTCTGCAACCTACAGCACAGCTCACGGCAACACCAGATCCTTAACCCACTGAGCAAGGCCAGAGATCGAACCTGCAACCTCATGGTTCCTAGTCGGATTCTTAACCTCTGAGACACGATGGGAATGCCCGAGATTTAATTCTTTAACATGTGAAATTATATAGTTGTAATTAAGGGCATTTGCCTTCTTTGCATTTGCCTCCCTTTATGTCATTATTATCTCATTTATATTAATAGCTTCCTACCTAATTTCTGTCTCCTTAATTGGAAAGTCTCACACTGGTGGCTGTGGATGTGTTTTCTTTGGCATGCATGTTGTTTGAAAATTTTTGAATTAGTTGCTGCATTATAAAAAATCAGAATTTTCAGTTTTTTTGGAAGACCTCTCTAGGTTTCAAATCCTATAACTTCACCAAATTGAAGTGTTCTTTAAATATATAGTATACTTTTATATTTCACTATCTTTGTATATACATTCTCTCTACTTGGAATTACTTTGCATCTCTTTTCTCTGTGGTGAGCCTCTGTTTATTCTTTAATGTATAGTGCTAAAACTGACCTTCTCAACCTAGAGAAAATCATTCTTGTTCCTTCAGGTAAGATATTCTGCTCCCTCAGCTCTCATAGCACGTTTATTCATGCCTGTATTATAGTTCTTATGTAGTGTTATCATTGCTTTCTTGCATACTCATCTCTTCTGTTAGACTGTGAGGGTTTGTAGGTTAGGATCCTTATACTCATAGTGTGTCTGACATTATGTGCATAATAAATGTTTGTTGGAATGGATTTCCTTTCCTCATTTCTTAACATTTTGTTTCTTTTCTGTAGATAATCTGCTGGGGATATCGTGGGTTGACAGTTCCTGGATTCCTATTTTGAACAGTGGAAGTGTCCTGGATTACTTTTCAGAAAGAAGTAATCCTTTTTATGACAGGACATGTAATAACGAAGTGGTCAAAATGCAGAGGCTAACATTAGAACACTTAAAGTAAGTTATTGTAAGAAGGTAGCATCTTTGCCAGCTAGAGATTTAGTAATGAATATTTCCTTCAAGCTGTGGATTGTGAAGTACAAAGTAGAAGTTTTGGAAGAACTGGAGTTTTGTTTGGATTTGTACAAATTTGACATACAAACAAATTATTAGTAGTCATTTGTAACCTGGGAAGTCTTGTCTTTATATATTACTGTTCAATTAAAATATAACTATGAGGTTTAAATGTAGATCTGATGAGTGACTTTAGCAATGCAGCTGTTATCCTCAGCCAAGTAACTATAGTTACTGTCTCCTGTACATCTACTTTAATGTCTCAAACCATAGTTGAGTTTATAGTTTATAGTAGATTTTTTTCTTTGCATAAAAAATAAAAATTTAACCAAACAAATGCAAAGCAAGATTCTTCAGACTTAGGATGCTAAATAAGAATTTGTTACTATTACAAAAGTTTCTGAAGCAAGTGTGTATTAGAGTTTTTCATCTGTCAGCTAAAAATGGGGTGAGGTTGGGGTTCCCAGGAAATTAAATTTCTAGTATTTTAAATAGTTTTTGTTATGAGGTAAATATTTACGTTTACTGAAATGCCTTGATGTTGCTTTTAAACATAATATATTAGGACAAAAATTGTTGGGGGCAAGGATAAGGTTTTTGATCTTTTCCAGTTGGGTAGAATATGTAGTTGACATATATAGTTAAGACAGGTATAGTCTTCATGTGTGTTTTTATTTTTATTTATTTAAAAAACATTTTTTCTTTTTTTTGCTTTTTAGGGCTGCACCTGTGGCATATGGAGGTTCCCAGGCTAGGGGTCCAATCGGGGCTACAACTGCTAGCCTACACCACAGCCACAGCAATGCCAGATCCAAGCTGTTATCTGCGACCTACACCACAGCTCACGGCAACTTGGGATCTTTAACCCACTCAGTGAGGCCAGAGTGGTTCCTAGTTGGCTTCATTTCCACTCTGCCACGACGGGAACTCCTTCATGTGTATTTTTACATTTTATGTTATTTATCGATCTTCTTAGGAGGCTTGGTTGCCCTTATTTAAATGTATGCTTTTCAATGTACCTTCATGACTGAAAATACTCCAATTTAAGTTCGTCATGAATTTTTGTAGAGAAATTTTGTTGTTTAAAAACCAAATCTTACTTTAACTGTGTCCCACCTACCTGGAAAATTAGCCAATTTTATTGAACAGCCAATTTTTGATATCAAACATAGGCGGTTTTATTCTATTTAAAATATTTCTATGCTTTATGTAATAATGTGAATATTTTACAGAACTGTTAATAGGGCGTTTATAGATCTCTGAATATCTGTGTCCTGTTTTCAGTCAGATGGTTGGAGTGGAATACATCCTTCTACATGCTCAAGAGCCCATTCTTTTTATCATTCGGAAGCAACAGCGGCAGTCCCCTACCCAAGGTAAAGTGTGTAAACTTCCTGGCATTATTTTCTCTTAAAATCCCATGCTTTATTTACTTCCTGAGCTATATGTTTTTATTTTTGGGGATTGGGTTCTGTTTTAGGGATCTGTAGGAATCCACTTGTAAGCTTCCTCTGCCTTCCCTCCTGTGAGGGACCACACCAAGTGCACTCTCACCAGCAATGAAATGAGTCCCTGCTCCCCTGCCCACTGGCCCTATGTGTAATGTGTCTCCTCCTGGAAGACCATTTGAGACTCTGAGTCCAGAACTTTTATCGAGGCTGGTCATGTAGACATCTTCTGCCTGCCAAAATTCTAGACTCTCAGAAGAAAATCAGGTTTAATTCATGGTAGATGCAGTTGTACCAGCTTCATAATGAAAATTCTTGTTGACGTATTCAACCAGAAGTCTTACTTGGGTTATGTTTCTAAACAAAAACTTGCTTTAGAAATCATACCGAAGAGTACAGAATTCAGATTTGATTTTGAGTCAAAGAGCTAGTTACCTATTCTAGAGATGACCAGTTTCATCTCCTAAATTAGATACGTTCATCAAAACATTTGAAAAAAAAAAAACCTTCACCCTAGTATTGATTCCAGAGAATGACATGCTAATGAAGTTTTGTTCCAGAGTCCAGAATCCAAATTTGCTTTCACAGGCAAAGATCTAGAGTCCCTGTCCAGAAAAAAAGAGAATCTTAGAATAAAGGCAAGACCAGGAGTAAGATTTCCAGGATGAAAGGGTTCCAGGTACAGAAACTGCACAAGATGGCAACAGCCTCACTAGTGGATGCCTTATTCCTTAGAGACTGGGGCACAGAGGCTAGTTCATTGCATCTGATAACTTCATCCTGGGCCCTAAAACTATCTTGCTCTAAGATCTTATTCCCCAAAGTGTGGTTGATTGATAGCAGCCTTGGATCACTTAGGAACTTGTTAGAAATGCCCTCCCTTTGAAAAAATGCTCAACATCTCTGATAATTAGAGAAATGCAAATCAAAACTACCATGAGATACCACCTCACACCAGTCAGAATGGCCATCATTAACAAGTCCACAAACAACAAATGCTGGAGGGGGTGTGGAGAAAAGGGAACCCTCCTGCACTGTTGGTGGGAATGTAGGCTGGTGCAGCCACTATGGAAGACAGTGT
>PVHT021183631.1:3781077-3828012 GCA_004024745.2 Catagonus wagneri | reverse complement strand
AAAAATAAAAAATAAAAAAAAAAGAAATGCCCTCCCTTGGAGTTCCCATTGTGATTCAGTGGAAACGAATCTGACTTGCATCCATGAGGATGCAGGTTCGATCCCCAGCCTTGCTCAGTGGGTTGGGGATCTGGCGTTGCCACAAGCTGTGGTGTATATTGCAGATGCGGCTTGGATCTGGCGTGGCAGTGGCTGTGGCTGTGGCCAGCAGCTACAACTCCAATTTCACCCCTATCGTGGGAGCCTCCATATGCCGCAGGTGTGGCCCTAAAAAAAAAGAAAGAAAGAAATGCACTCGCTTCTGTGTAAGAATCTGATTTTAACCGGATACTCAGGTGATTTAAATGCATATTAAAGTTTAAGAAGCACTATTCCTGAGACAAAAGTTGGTAAACTTTTACTGTGAAGATCTAGAGATTAAATATTAGGCTTTGCGGGCCTGTAGTTTCTTAGACAACTGCTCAACTAGTGTCATAGCAGCCTTAGATGATAATGTGGATGATGGGTGTGGCTGTTTTCCTCTGTAACTTTATTTACAAAAACTGAAATTGCCAAATTCTACCTAAGCTTTAATATAGGAAAATGTCAATGTTCTCTTTATGGAAAAGTATTTAGCAGTTTGTGTGCATAGCTGTATTCATGAACTCTCCTCCCCCCATCCCCTGGTTTTAGTTATCCCACTGGCTGATTACTATATCATTGCTGGAGTGATCTATCAGGCACCAGACTTGGGATCAGTTATAAACTCTAGAGTGGTAAGTGTATTCACATTCGTTAAACACTAAAGAAAACTTGTAATTGAATTACTTTGCTTTCAAGAATTAAACAGGAGCTCCTTTCCCTTGTGAAAGTTGGTATAAAGTGTTGACTTATGTCTTGGGCATTGGTTACTATGGGCCAACTCTGTGTTCAAAGTATATACCACAGTCCCAGATAGCTAGTGGTTCAAGTTCTGAAAAACAGAAAAATTACTGTCTTTGCATATGTAATATTTTACGTTTTACTTTGGAAATTTTGATTGATTCATGAGAACTTCAGAATTTGTTTTCTTTTTATAAGCTTACTGCAGTGCATGGCATTCAGTCAGCTTTCGATGAAGCTATGTCGTATTGTCGATATCATCCTTCTAAAGGGTATTGGTGGCACTTTAAAGATCATGAAGAGCAAGGTAGGTGGACACATGGACTCTCCTAAAAGACTTTTTGTTACTCTGATAATGAAACTTGTCTTTCAGAAAAGGGCGATGTGATTTCTAGGTATGTTTTACTTTTTCATGAGGAGACTTCATAGGATAGTATTGTCAGAGCTATGATTCATTGAACTAGATGTGGTAATAATAGCATTCCCATAGGGACAGATACAAATTTTAATCTCTCAGGTAAGTGATAATCTTTGATAAGTTGATTCATGGTTTTAAAATATTTAGAACATTTGGAAGAAATCAGTGATGAGGAATAAGTAATGGTGATACTTCCTGCTTACCTGTTGAGTCATCTTGAAACCTGGAACCCTAATCTCCTGAGTCTTCAAAGTAGAGGAGATGCACTTTGAGCCCTGTCTCCAAATGGCCCGTCTGTTTTCTAATCTTTCCATGTTACCACTTGTCATGATGCCAGGTCCTGTAGTTTCCATAGCTACTAATCTGCTATTTAGGTAAAATAAGTATTATACCATATTTTACCAATAAAAATACTTCTAGAAATGTATCTATAGAAATATACCTATGTTCTGTATTTCTTTCTAGAGAAATAGAAACTTAGAATGAGTTACTATTGAAAAGTTAGCCTTTAAATAAAATTCAAAACTGTGGAATGAATAGTCTTTGAGATACAGTTATATTTATTCTTAATAGTAGGTGCTGGTGCCAATATTTGACTAAGGAAATTTTGCATCAATTGAATAAACTACACGATGGAAGATAGTATGAGAAAAAAGAATATGTATATGTATGTATGACTGAATCACTTTGCTGTACAGCAGAAATCAGCACAACGTTGTAAATCAACTATAATACAAAATTAAAAAAAATAATAGTTGAATAAACTTCTCCCAAGAGCTGTTTGCCCCTACCATAATGAAATATTTGGAATAAAACTTAATTGGAACCCTTCCTTTAGAGACATTCCACCAGTACACTCCCTTCCCATGGAAAATTCCACATGGGATTAACTTCAGAATTTCTCTTGCAAGTTCTTTTCTTTCTTGTCTTCATGATCTTCTCTTGTTTGGTTTGTCCTATTATTTCAGTGGATCATAGTCTTCATAATTGAGTATGGTAACTTGAATTTATAGAAGTTGCATTTTCCATTTGTACCTATTAGGTTTTGTGGGAAAAGGTCATTTAATACACTTAAAATACACACAAGATACTTTCAGAACAATAACAATGGAAAATTTTAGCTCTAAAATTCTATGTTTATACATGTACATGTTTACATGCTAAAACTGAAATGTCTTTAAAAGATATGTGAGCTTTTTAAATATTAGATTTTTAACCCTGTTTCAGAGATTGAGTTGAAACACTTCTGTGTATATGCTATCTTTAACATATTTGTGGGATTATCTTTTTAATAACAGCCACTAAAAATAGTGAAATTTGAATGTATTTATGGCAGACAAACATTTGTAAAATATAAGGCATTAAACTAGGCAGTGTTTTGATTTAGACTTCATGTTTTACTAGATAAAATCAAACCTAAAGTCAAAAGAAAAGAAGAACCAAGCTCTATTTTCCAGAGACAACGTGTGGATGCTTTACTGCTAGACCTTAGACAAAAATTCCCACCTAAATTTGTGCAGGTAATTAGAATATGTGTGGTTAATTTTGGTTTGACACTTTTTCCTGGCATATTTATTTTTAATTGAGAACTGTTTCAGATATGACCTAAAAATACTGATTTTCTTCATTAGGTAAAAAATGATCTCTGAGTCAAAGGAAAGTTTTCCAAAGACTTAATGAATGAAGTGGGTAAAGGGAATGGAATTAGTACTGTTCTGTGCTCTAAAGTTTAATTCCGTATTAAATCTGCACAAACTGTGAAGACTGCATATAAATAATATTCTCATTCAAAAGGTTGCTGAAAGTGTCATAGATGGTATCAAAGCTGGAATTTGAAACTTGCTGTTTTTATTCTATATGCTCCTTACAGTCTGATGTAGTGGGTATTTTAAGTCCTTAAATGACAGTAGTTAAAACTTTTGTAAAAAAAAAAAAAATAGAATATTTGATGTGAAGGATTTGGGATGATAAATGGAGGAGGAAGAAGTAATAATAGACTATATCATACTGGTGTTTAAGTTATATGAATTTCATTGTTATTTTGGGTATTCCAGCAGCAATAGCAGGTCTACCTAACATTCTACTAATTGAACTTTTGAAGAGAAGTAGGTGTGAGATGGAATATGTGAACATATTATTCTCATAGTTCATCTCAGTTCTTATTTGTCTTTCCAGGGCTTTGTACACACAAGGTTATAGATACTGTTATTCTTGGGGAGAGCCTATTTATGAGATTTTTAAGGGCATTTTTGCATTAAATGAGATTTTTCACACCTTGAGATGACTTTAGAGCAGGCCTTCCCTTCCCCCTTACCTGACTTTATTATAAGAGGTATGCTATCAGAATGGTGATGGGGTAGTGAAGGGAGCACGGGCCATGGTTGAAACTCAGGACAGAAAAACCAGTTTAGAGAAATCTCATGCATTGCACTTGAAGATGAAACAGTGTCTGTTGCATAAATAAATAAGTGAATTATAGCCATATGTAGAGTGATGAGGAGTGACTGCAGAGTGTAAGAGGTTAGGTGTGGTTGACCATTTGTTCATTGAGTACATAGTATATACGAGGGAGGCTGGGGGCAGAAACACATAGACCTGCATTGTACAGTAGCTATTAGGCACGTGTAACTATTGTGCATTTGAAACACAGCTAGTCCAAACTGAGTTGTGATATGTGTGAAATACCAACAAAGAAGTAAAATAGCTCATTAACAATTTTAAAATATCGGTTGTATGTCAAAATGATAATATTTTAGATACATTTGGTTAAAATAATAAAATTCATCTGTTTCTGAAAATGTGACTACTGGAGAATTTAAAATTACATATGTAGCTTGGATTTGTGGCTTGCAGTATATTTTGGAGAGTGCTGATCTAGAAAACAAAAAAAATGCAAAACCAGAAACGTGAAAGATTATTAATGAACATGTACTCAGAAAGCAAGAAAATCCCTTAGTTTGTTCTTTTTTTAGTTTTCTGGGGTGTAAATTTAGATTGAGGTCTTTCCTCCTTTTTAAAGTGGGGATTTATTGCTGTAAACTTCCTTCATAGTACTTCTTTTGCTGTCTCTCATAAGTTTTGGTATGTTGCGTTTTCATTTTCATTTCTCTCCAGGTAATTTCTGATTTCCCTTTTGATTTCTTCTTTGGCCTCTTGGTTGTTTAGGAGTGTTTTGTTTAATTTCCACTTACAGGTTAGCAGAAGGAAAGAAATTACAAAGATTAGAGTTAAATAAATGAAATAGAGACTAGAACAACAATACAAAAAAATCAAAATAAATGATACACTAGAAACTAACATTGTAAGTCAACTATACTTCTGTTAAAAAAAGTAACAATGGAACTAAGAGTTGAGAAGATAAACAGAATTGACAAACTTTCAGCTAGACTGACAAAGAGAGAAGATTCAAATAAATAATGTTAGAGATGAAAAGGAGTTCCACAGTGGTCTAATGGTTTGGACTTTGTGCTTTTACTGCTGTGGCCTGGGTTCAGTCCCTGCTCTGGAATCTGAGATCCCACATTAAGCAGCTGCACGCTATGGCAAAAATAAAAATAAAAAATAAAATAAAGGAGACATTACAACTGAGTCTATGAAAATAAGATGATCATGAGAGACTACCATAAACAATTTATATGCTAACAAATTGGACAGCCTATAAGAAATTCCTCAAAACATATGCTTACCAAGACTGAGTAGTGAATAAATAGGAAATCAAAATAGACCAGTTGTGAGTAAGGTGACCAAATCACTAATCGCAAACCTCCTAACAAAGAAAAGTCCAGGAACAGATGACTTCATGGATGAATTCCACCAAAATTTAAAGAGCATTAACGCCAGTCCTTGAAACTCTTCCAAAAAAAATGGAAGAGGAGGGAATACTTCCAGATTTGTTTTATGAGGCCAGCATTACTCTGCTATCAAAGATACTATAGGACAAGAAAACTGTAGTCCAATATCCCTAGGGAATATAGATGCAAAAATTCTTAGTGAAACACTAGCAAATCGAATGCAGTAGCACATTAAAAGGATCATACATCATGATCAAGTGGGATTTATCCCTAGGATTTGGAGATCGTTCAACATACTAAAATCAATCAGTATGATACACTGCATTATCAGGATGAAGACAAAAATCATCTGAGTAGATGCAGAAAAATCATTTGGGAAAATTCAGTATTCTTTTGTGATTAAAAACACTCAAAAAACTAGGTATGAAAGGAATGTACCTCAACATAATAAAAGCATGTGTAACTAATGTACAGCTATCCTCACACTCATTGTTAAAGAATGAAGCTTTTCCTCTAAGATCAGGAACAAGACAAGGAGACCCACTCTTCATACTTCTATTCAACATAGTACTAGAAGACCTAGCCAGAGGAATTACGCAAGAAAAAGAAATAGAAATATAAATGGGAAAAGAAGTAGAATTGTCTTCTTTCCAGATGATATGATCTCGTGCATAGCAAACCCTAAGGACTCTGTTAAACTGTTAGAACTAATAAATGAATTCAGTAAAGTTGCAAGATAAAGTACAAAATCACTCAAAAAATCAGTTGCATTCCTATGTGCTAACAGCAAACTATCAATGAAGGATATCAAGAAAATCCTGCTTATAATAGTATCAGAAATACTTAGGAATGGACTTTTGCTTTCAGCTTTATTGAGATGTAACTGATGTATAACATTGTGTAAGTTTAAGGTGTGCAGCCTATTGATACAGCAAAATGACTACCACCTGATCATGTCACATAATTACGATTTCTTTTTTATCGTGAGCTCACTTAAAATTTACTCTCTTAGCAACTTTGAAATATATAATAGATTATTATTAACTATAATCACCATGGTGTACATTAGATTTCCAGAACTTATTTCATCTTATAACTGAAAGTTTATACCTTTGACCAACAACTCCTCATTTCCCGAGCTCCCCCAGCCACTGGTAAGCACTACTCTACTCTGTTTATGTGAGTTTGAACATTTTAGATTCCACATATAAGTGATATATAGTATTTGCCTTTCTCTGTCTGACTTACTTTACTTGGTATAATGCCTGCAAAGTTCATCCATTTTTTCACATATGGCAGGATTTCCTTCTTTCTCATGGCTGGATAATGTTTGTGTGTGTGTGTGTGTGTGTATGACATATGTCTCTCTTTTTCTCTCTCTCTCACATACATACATCCCACATCTTTAACCGTTCTTCTGTTTATAGACATATAGGTTGCTTCCATATCTTAGCTATTGTGGGTAATGCTGCAATAAACATGTGAATGCAAGTATCTGTTCGAGATCCTGTTTTCATTTCCTTCGAGTATATACCCAGAAGTGGAAGTGCTGGATCATATGGTAGTTCTCTTTTTAATTTTTTTGGGAACCTCCATGTTGTTTTCCATAGTGGTCACACCAGTGTTCTCGCCAACAGTGCACAAGTGTTTCCCTTTCTTCATTCTTGCCAGTATTTATTTCTTTTTTCTTTTTCCTTCTCTCTCTCTCTCTCTTTTTTTTTTTTTTTTTTGTCTTTTTAGGGCCGCACCCATGGCACATGGAGGTTCCTAGGCTAGGGATCTAATTGGAACTGTCGCCGTCAGCCTATGCCACAGTGACAGCAATGCAGGATCCAAGCTGTGTCTGTGATCTACAGCACAGCTCCCAGCAATGCCGGATCCTTAACCCACTGAGAGGCGCCAGGGATCAAACCCACAACCTTATGGTTCCTGGTGGGATTCATTTCAATTTGCACCATGACCGAAATTCCAATACTTGTTATTTCTTGTCTTTTTTATTATAACCTTGTTAACAGTTATGAGGTGATATCTCATTATGGTTTTGATTTGCATTTCCCTGATGATTGGTGATGTTGAGTACCTTTTCATACACCTGTTGACCATCTGTGTGTGTTCTCTGGAAAAATATCAGATCCTCTGCCTATTTTTAAATTAAAAAAATTTTTTTTTGCTCTTGAGTTGTATGAATCCTTTATATATTTTGAATGTTAACTTCCTTTTTTTTTCTTTTTCGGGCCACACCTGCGGTGTATGGAGGTTCCCAGGCTAGGGGTCAAATCGGAGCTACAGCTGCTGGCCTACACCACAGCCACAGCAACACCAGATCCCAGACACATCTGTGACCTACACCACAGCTCACGGCAATGCCAGATTGTCAACCCACTGTGCAAGGCCAGGGATCGAACCCGCAACCTCATGGTTCCTAGTCGCATTCCTTAACCGCTGCGCCATGACGGGAACTCCTGGATGTTAACTTCTTATCAGATATGTGATTTGCAAATATTTTCTTCCATTTTTTAGGTTGTCTTTCTTTTTGTTGATGATTTTCTTTCCTGTGCAGAAACTTTTTGGTTTGATGGTCTTTCCTGTTTATTTTTGCTTTTGGTGTCAAACACAAAAAGTCATTACTAAGACTGATATCAAGGAGCTTACTCTGCCTGTGTTTTCTTCTATGAGTTTTATGGTTTCAGGTCTTACATTCAAGTCTTTAATCCACTATGAGTTAGTTTTTATGTGTGGTGTAAGATAATGTAAGATAATGGTCTAGCTTTTTTTCTCTTTTTTTGCCTTTTTTATAGGTCCGGACCTGCAGCACATGGAGGTTCCCAGGCTAGGGGTCGAATTGGAGCTACAGCTGCCAGCCTACACCACAGCCACAGCAATGTGGGATTTGAGCTGTGTCTGTGACCTACACCACAGCTCATGGCAATGCCAGGTCCTTAACCCACTGAGCGATGCCAGGGATCAAACCTGCAACCTTAAGGTTACTAGTTGGATTCACTTCCTCTGCACCAGGACAGGAACCCTGATAATGGTCTAGTTTTATGCTTCTGAACGTGGCTATTCAGTTCTCTCAATACCATTTATTGAAGGGACTCTTCTTTCCCCATTATGTACTGTTATATATGACCTTTGTCATAAATTAATTAACCATGCATGGATTTATTTCTGGGCTCTTTATTTTGCTCCATTGTTCTGTCTGTTTTTATACCAGTACCCTATGGTTTTGATTACTATAGCTTTGCAATGTAGTTTGAAATCTGAGGTATTTGTATTCCCACATTTATTGAAACATTATTCACAATAACCAAGGTATGGAAACAGCCTTGATGTCCATCAGCAGATGAATAGATAAAGAAACTGTGGTATATACATACAGTTTTTTTTTTTTTGTGGTTTTTTTTTTTTTTTTTTGGTCTTTTTAGGGCTGCATCCACAGCATATGGAAGTTCCCAGGCTAGGGATTGAATTAGAGCTGTAGCTGCCAGCCCATGCCACAGCCACAGCAGTGCGGGATCCGAGCCACATCTGCGACCTACACCACAGCTCATGGCAACGCCAGATCCGTAACCCACTGAGCGAGGCCAGAGATCAAACTTCCATCCTCATGGATACTAGTCAGATTGGTTTCTGCTGAGCCACAATGGGAACTCCCATCATACAGTTAAATGTAGTAGAAGGAATAATGAAAAATGAAACCTCCATGTACCTATTATCCTGCATCAGCGGTTATCAAGCATGGCCAATCTTGTTTCATCTCTTCTTCCCCCATTTCCTCCGAAGTGGTTTTTTGCTTTTTTAGGGCCATACCTGTGGTATATGAAAGTTCCCAGGCTCGGGGTGAAATTGGAGCTGTAGCTGCCAGCCTACGCCACAGCCCTGGCAGTGCCAGATCTGAGCTGCATCTGCGACCTACACAGCAGCTCCTGGAAATGCTGGATCTTTTAGCCCACTGAGTGAGGCCAGGGATTGAACCTGAATCTTCATGGATACTAGTTGTGTTCCTAACCCTCTGAGCCACAGTGGGAACTTCCTCTCCCAAGTATTTTAAGCAGGTTATAGACCTCATATCATTTCAGAGAGGTTTTTTTTTCGTCTTTTTTTTTTTTTTTTTAACATTGTAAAGGTTTAGCCATAGTCAAACTTGTCGGTTTTGAGAACCTCATCTTTCTTTTACCCATCCAGGGGCCAAAAGCCCACTCACAAAGAAAGAGTATATCCAACTCTATGTAACAGAACTAGGAGAAAAAAGGCTTTCTCTAGAACATCTCTTTGCTCCTCCTACCCACAACATTTCTCCTCAGATCTAGAGAAGAAATTAGGTTCGCAGTATCCTTGAAGTCTCCTGTGAACTCCTGTTCACCCATTGTGCCTCCCAGAACAGTTTTTAGCTCAGGACTTAACTCCTACTTACCCACTGTATTTAGCAGTTGAGCTTCTGGATTAGGGATTTTGCCCCTTTCAGGGGAGCTAAGGAGAATATTGAAGTCCTGCAGTTTCCTTTGAATCCCAATTAAGTGAAAGAATTGCTGTGCAGAATGAAAGATCTGACCTTGCTCCTGATTCCTAGTGCCCCTATCATTTGTTTCCTACAGTTTGATTTCTAATAGTATTCTTCAGAAGCTTTGTTAATAGAAAAATACCTCTCTTTCTTTATTTCCCGTACCTGCCAACTTTAAAAGTCAGAAGGTTCATCCAGATTTCTTTCTCCTGATAGCTCATATCCTTTAAGCAAATAAGCCTATGGAGACTTAAAAGGCCTCATTATTCCCTCTTACTGGGTTCAATTTAGTTACGTTTTTAAAGCATTATAGCCTCAGTGCAAAGGAAAAGAGCTTTGTAGATGTTCAAGGATTTTTTTATGTTTGACTCTTTTATTTTAGTTTCAGATTTGTATCTTTTCTGGAGTATGAGAGTAAGAAGTAGAATATGATAAATTTACTTTTTATGGTACATGGATCGTAGTTCGTCTTCATGAAGTCATTTATAATATCATTCACATGAAGATCTTATTTTAATGAAAATTCTTTCTTCAAGAAGAAGAAAGCTTTGCTAACATGCCCTGTTTTCTTCCTCTTTTTCTACCCCCCATTTCTAAATTACAGCAAAAGTCTGGAGAAAAGCCTGTCCCAGGTATGGTTCATCTGATAATTCTTTCTGAACTTGAAATAAAACCAAACACCCTGTTTAATTCAGTAGTAACTGTAATATGTGAATGAAATTATGATCATTTTGTCCTTTTAGACTCTTGAATGGTAATTTGTTATTCCTAAACCTTTAAGGTATGCTAAATTGCCAAAAGGTGGTGCTTTTGTGGTAGCAATAGTTTTTAAAAAGATGAATTAGAGTGGAATGAACAGGTAATTGGGGATGTGTGGAAAAGCCAAGGTGATTTGAGGTTGTCAGAAGTGTGAAAAAAGGTCGACTGTTTCATCGTTGAAAGTAGGCATTAGTTGAACTGGGATAGAATAATTTTGTATCTTTTTTATGTGTAATGGCTCACTTAAATGTCATTTTTTTGTTTGTTTTGGTTTGGTTTTTTAATTGGATTGGCACTTTTATTTTATGGAAGTTCAGCATATAGAGGTTTCCCGGCCAGGTAGGGAATCTGAGCTACAGCTGCGACCTACACCACAAGCTGTGGCAACGCTGGATCCTTAACCCACTGCACCTGGCTAGGGCTTGAACCTGTGCCAGTGCAGAGACAGCACCAGATCCTTAACTCACTGTGCCACAGCAGGAACTCCAAATGTCATGTGTTTTTATCTAGTATCATAATTTGCTTGTATCTTCAGGTTTTGGGTTTGTAAATTGGTTCTTATACATCTGCCTTATGAAACAGCTATGTGTACAACTTGAATAAGCAGTTCTAAATGAATTTTTGAAGGAGTCTGAACCATTCACATTAACCATTGTCTAAATTGGTCTCATCCCTTCACCATCCTCCCCCTCCAAAAATACCTGCTTTCAATGTCAAGTGGATCAGACAAAAAAAGAGGCAGAACCTATACCAGAAACTGTAAAGTCTGAGGAGAAGGAGACCACAAAGAACATCCAACAGACAGCGGGCACTAAAGGCCCCCCTGAAAAACGAATGAGACTTCAGTGAGTATTGGAGGATGACAGAGAAATTTGCAAGGCTCCTTTTGTCCACATTTTACCTCATTACCATGACAGGCTTGAGAACTTTAAAATTCTTTGTCACAGTCATTGTATAGAATGTGCTTGTTCTTTAAGAAAAAATGTGAGGATCCTCATGCTTTCTATCTGAATATTTTTAACATATCTTTTATAACCTTTTCCCTACTGGACTCAGGCAGCTTCCTCACTCACATGTACTGCTTTATATGTTAGAAATAAAAGTCTTTGTATAAACTACTTTATCATCATTTTTTCCCCCTTAATTTTCTCTCTGAAATATTTTCAGATGCGTTTTATAAACACAGAGGATAAAGTTACACTAGTAATTAATATTATTATCTTTTATTACTTACATATTCCTGAGTATTAAGATAGTAAAGTTACTGAAAATTTGAAAGATAAAAGGAAAAAACTTCACTCACCAGTACTACAACCTCACAAGTGCTATAACACTGTTGTGGATTTTCTTGGTATTGTTTTTTTGTGCGTAGATGCTTTTAAAACCATAGTTTACTCTATTTATACAATTTTACTTTGTCTAATTATGTCTTTTGTAGGCACTATTCTGTTTACTTAGTTTTTATAGACTGTGTTTTATTGACTGAATAATTCCTATGAATGATTATATCTATTAAACTCTCCGTTTTTCCTGATTTGCATTATTTAAATAGTTGTAGTGATTACATTAGTGTTAATGACTTCAAGATTTAGTATTTATTTCCTTAGTATAGAGTCCTAGCAGTAGAATCACTAGAACCTGTGCTTTCATTTTTTTGCTCTTAGTCCATTGTTTAGTCTTAGCCAAGTTGTTTTCTCAAAAGTTTTGGACCTGTTAGTATGCTAACAGCAGAATATGAAAATACCAAGTTCTCCAGAATCTTGCTAACACTGAGTACTGTCATTTACATTTTTAATGCTAATTAAGTAACAAAAAGATGGTGTTTCATTGTTTTATGTGGTTGAATATTTTCTCATCTTTGATTTTTGGTTTTAAGAAACTTCTGATTTTCTGTGTTGTATAAGATTTTTTAGCTTTTTCTTATTTTGACATAATTTCAGCCTTACAGAGCAGTTGTCAGAATAGTACAAAGAATTCCTCCATGTATACATTTTGCCCACATTTTCCATATTTGTTTTATTCTCTAATTTCTGTCTCTCTTTCTCCCTATCTAACTCTTGCTGTCAGTTGCTGTTTCTCTCTCTGTATTTGTGTGTGTGTGTATATAATATACACAAATATATACACCTTTCATTTTGTTTCTTTTTTTTTTTTTTGGCCATGCCTGTGGCATGTGGGAAGTTCCCAGGCCAATCAAACCAGAGCCACAGCAGTGACAATGCTGGATCCTTAGCTGCTAGGCCACCATAGAACTTCCTACACCTTTTATTTTGTATTGTACATTACAGTTGTGATGCCTGTTTCCTATAAGAATTTTATCATGCATTTCCTGTAATCAAAGACATTCTCTTACATAGCCTTGGTACAATTATCAAAATTAAATTGGTAAATGGTGTGATACCATTTCTAATCTGTAGGTCCTATTCATATCTTGCTAATGGTGCCAAGAATGTCATTTACTTCAAAAGTATATCCTAAATTTTACATTGAATTTAGTTGTCCTGTTTCTTTATTCTGCTTTAATCTGGAACAGTTATTTAACCTTCCTTGTCTTTCATGACTTGATATTTAAAAAGTTTAGGCCAGTTATTTTGTTGAGCCCATTAGTTTGGGTTTGTTTGGTATTTGTTCATGATTAAATTCACTTCATGCACTTTTGTCAGGAACACCATGGAAAAGATAATCATGGAGGCATGCGTAGTTGACTTGTCCCATGTCTGGTGATGTTAACTTTGATCACTTGGTTCAGGTAGCATTTGTCAGGTTACTCCACTGTAAAATTAGTATTTTTCTTTTTGTAATTTCTAGATATCTTTGAGGGAGAAATAGTTGGAGGCTCTGTAATTATCCTGTTATTATTCCTCAAAACTTTTACCCTCCAGTAGCATCCATTGATAATTCTTGCCTGAATCATTTATCACTATTAGGGTTGCCAAATGGTGAGTTTTTATAATTCTATCATTCCTTCATTCTTTTTATATTTATTAGTTGGCTTTCTGCTATAAAGAAGAGCTTTCCTTTTCCCCCTCCTTATTTATGTATATCATTATAGACTCCTGGATTCTTATTTTATTTGATTCAGTAAGTTATATTTCTTTACTATCATTTATATTAATGCTCCACTTGTACTGGATTGGGCCAGTGGGAGCCATTTCAAGCTGATTCTTGTGTCCTTTTGATACGACCCTGTCATTCATTGAGGATTTTCTTTATGTTTGGCATAGTAAGATATCCCAGGCTCATACCAAACTTATAGTCAGCCATTTCTCTGAGGATCCCTAGTTCCTTTTGGTGCAGAATATATTGAGAAATCAAGATCTGTATGGTAAGTGTGCTCATTTGCTCCTGGGGTGTCATGTCACGGCTTCTAGGCTTTTTCAGCTGACAAAGTTTATATATATGTATTATACACACTTGTGTGAGTGGATACACATATGCCCATGCACATATTTATATTTATCTGTTCTATATATATATATATAAAGTCATCGATTAACACCGGTAATACCAATTTCAGTTTATCATCACAGGGTTCACTGTTCTCTTCCACATTTGTAATTTTCACATTGATCAGAATTCTGGTCCTTGTTATCCGCAGTGTTTGTACTTACTTGCTTAATCCTTAGAATAACAGAAAGTAATTTTAAAATTGCTAATTTATACCTTCACAAAAAAGAAACCTCCTAATTAGAGTTCAGTGTTTACTTAGGGTTCTTTTTGTCTTTAGCTTAAGGATATATAGTTATGATACTGTGTTTAAACAATTGCTTGGGTTGTTTATTTTACTTTTCATTGTTGTTACATTACTCGTTTATTAGATGTTCCAGTTCATTTTGTTCTGTTTTGAATTCCATTTTAGTTTTTCCTTCATTATTATTTCCCCTTCTAATACAAAAGGCAACATATTATGTGAACTTTTAGCATTTTACTTATTTTCCACTTATTTAGGCATGAACTTTGACATGAAGGTATTAACTCTAGTATTTTTCAACTTTTTTTTCCCAGCAAAGTCTCTTTTCTTTCACTTAACATTATTGTAAAATACCACTTACAGAAAAGTACACAAAATAGTAATACAATTCATTATACCTGTATAACTTTCAGGCAGATAAAGAAATTGAACATTGCCAGTATCCCAAGAGCTCCTTTATGTCCCCTCCTAATCACAATGTTTATCCCTATTAGAGGTCACACTTATCCTCAGTTTATGGTAATCATTTATTTTCTTTACATTTTTACCACATAACCGTGCCTCCCTATAAATGTTTAGTTTTGATTACCTATTTTTTATTTTTAATATGAATATATTCAGTGTGTATGTTTCATGTATGATGACTTTTGTTCAATATGTTTGTAACATATCAAAATTGTCTCATGTTATTTTAGTTCTTTTATTTTCATTTCTGTATAGTATTCTATTATAGGAACGTGTTGGTGGTATAGTGGTGAGCATAGCTGCCTTCCATTACGTATATATATTATAACTTAAACCCATTACAATGGTGATGGATATATGGATTGTTTGTGGTTTTGGGCTATTGTGAAAAATTGGTTTTATGTATATTCTTTTTGGTGTATATTATAGACTGAATTTTGTCATCACCGCCCCCCAACCCCCGATAATGTATGTTGAAGTCCTAATTCCCAGTACCTCAGAATGTGATGTTATTTGGAAATAAGGTCATTGCAAATGTAATTAAGATGAAGTCAGCATAGAGTAGGCTGAGGACCCAATCCAGTGTGACTTGTGTCCTTATAAAAAGAATGTCATGTGAAGAGACACAGCAAGATAGCATATGAAGGTAGAGGATTGGAGTGACGCACCTACAACCCTAGGAACACTGAAGACTGCCACCAAATTATTAGAAGCACAGAAGAGGTAAGGAAGCATTCCCCTATAGGTTTCAGGGAGAGCATGGCCTTGCATATACCTTGATTTTGGATTTTCGGTTTTCGGAACTTTGATACGACAAATTTGTTGTCTTATTTTCCAAAGTGTGTGTATTAGTTTATACTTCCATTAGCATGTGTAGGAGTTCCTGTTGTCTGTACCTTTGTTAACCCTTGATATTGTCAATTTTATTGTCAATTTTTAATTTTTTAAGAAAATTTTAGTTGGTCTGATGGTGTACAGTGGTATCTTGTTGAAGCTGAAATTGCCATTTCCTGGTGATTTGATGATGTTAAGCATCCTTTTCTATGATTGTTGGCTATTTGAATATCCATTTTGGTGAAGTATGTCTTTTGTATATTTTCCTGTTGTTTTGTCTGTGTCCTAGAGAGTCGAAAGAGCTCTTTGTATGTTTGGATAGGAGTCATTTGTTGGTACATGTATTTTTTTTAAACATACCTTCTCCAGTTCTGGCTTGCCTTTTTACCCTAATTTTAAAGTAGCTCAGTTTGTCAATCTTCTTTTTTATTGTTAAATTTTTGTGTGTTTTGTTTGAGATTTTTTTTCTTTGCATTGAGGTTATGAAGATGGCCTCCTGTGTCATAGTCTATAAGCTTTATTATTTCACATTTCACGTTCAGGAGTGGTTGGGGTTGATCTGTAAATCAATTTGGGGAGAACTGACAGTTTAGCAATATCAAATATTCAGAACCGCGAACATTGTATTTCTCCATATATTTCTCTGAGTAAAGTTAATGAATTTTCAGAGTACAAGTCTTACGCACGTTTTGTTGAATTTTATTCCTAAGCATAACATGTTTTTTTGATGCTATTGTAAGAGATGTTTAAAAAATTTTTATTTTCATTTGTTTGTCTCTAGCATATAGACATAAATTTGCATTTTGTATATTTTACCTTGTATCCTGTTACTTTACTAAATTCAATAAATAGTTTTGGTAGCTTTTATATGCATTGCTTAGGATTTTCAACATCCATGATTGTATCATCTGGGAGTAAAAAGCTTTATCTTCAATCTATATACCTTTTAAGAATTTTTGATAACTCTAACACCAAACACAAAAATAAGCTGGAAATAGGTTAAAGATGTAAACATAAGACTGAATATTATAAAACTCTTAGAGGAAAACATAGGCAGAACATTCTTTGATATAAATTGTAGCAATATCTTTTTGACCCACCTCCTAGTGTAAAGAAAATAAAAACAAAAATAAACAAATGGGACCTAATTAAACTTAAAATCTTTTGGTCAGCGAAGGAAACCATAAACAAAAAGAAAAGACAACCCCCAGAATTGGAAAAAATCTTTGCAAACAAAGTAACCAACAAGGGATTCATCTCCAAAATAATATAAACATCTCATACAGCTTTATACCAAAAAAAGCAAACAACCCAATTAAAAAATGGCCAGAAGATGTAAACAGACAGTTCTCCAAAGATGACAGACAGATGGCCAAAAAGTACGTGAAAAGTTGCTCAACATCACTATTAGAGAAATGCAAATCAAAATTACACTGAGCTATCACTTCACACCAGACAGAATGGTCATCATCAAAAAGTCTACAAATAGGAAATGTTGGAGAGGTTGTAGAGAAAAGGGAACCCTCCGACACTGCTGGTAGGAATGTAAATCGGTGCAACCACTATGGAGAACAGTATGGAGGTTCCTTTAAAAACTAAATATAGTACTGTCATATGATCCAACTATCCCATTCCTAGGACTGTATTCAGATGAAACCGTAATTACAAAAAAGATACATGCACCCTAATGTTCACTGTAGCACTGTTTACAGTAGCCAAGATCTGGAAGCAACTTCAGTGTCTATCAACAGAGGAAAAGTGGTACATATATACAATGGAATATTACTTAGCCATAAAAAGAATGAGATAATTCCATTTGCAGCAACATGGATGGACCTAGAAATTATACTAAGTGAAGTAAGAGAAAGACAGTTATATGAGATCACTAATATGTGGCATCTAATAAAAAATGATTCAAAAGACATTACAAAACAGAAGCACTCAAAGATTTTGAAACCAAATGGAAAAGAATCTGAAAATGAATGGATATATATATATGTGTGTGTGTGTGTGTGTGTATGATTTAATTTATTCTACACCTGAAACTAACACAGCTTTGTAAGTCAACTATACTCCAATAGAATTTATTTTAAAAATTATGATAAAATACAAATAATAAAATTTACCATTTTAAACATTTTTAAATATACAGTGCAGCGGCATTAACTACACTCACATTGTTATGTAGCTGTCACTACTATCCATCTTCAGTACTACTCTAGGTATCTCATATAAGCGGAATCATACAATATTTGTTTTTTTTGTGGCATATTTCACTTAATATAAGGTCTTCCAGGTACATCCTCATTCAAGTATGTGGTAGAATTTCCTTTTTGAGGTTAAATAATATTCTGTCATATATATATATATATATACATACACACACACATTCTATTTATTCCTTCATCAGTCAGTGAGCATTTGAGTTGCTTCCACCTTTTGATTATTGTAAACAATGCTACTATGGACATGGATGTACAAATACCTGGTGATGCGTGTGGGAAGGGCGCAGAGCCTCTGTCCTCCTTTTAGTTGCATCACTCTCTGAATCTCCACATGTTCACAAACCCTGTCCTTTTGGGAGTTTTATGGAGGCTTCATTAAATGGATATAATGGATTAAGTTATGAGTATTGGTGATTGAAATCAGTCTTCAGCCCTTTTCCCTCCCTAGAGGTGGTGGTGCGTGGAATGGGATTGAAAGCATATAATCACAAGGTTTTTTCCTCTGGTGACCACTTCCCATCTTTAGGTGACGTAGAGGCTTTCTAAAAGTCATCTGATTACAAAAAATTAATATCACTTTATGATTCTCCTCTTTTAGGAAATTCCAAGGATTTGGGGAGTTATGTGCCAGAAAAGAGAAGACCATACATATATTTCTTACAAATTACAATATCATAGCTAACAGTTAATGATTTCGACCACCTTTTCATATGCTTATTGGCCATTTTTACAGATTTTTATATAGATAGTTTAATTAAAATTAATACAGAAAATTTGTGTATTGGCTTTGGAGAAATGTCTGGCACATTTAAATTTTTTTAATTAAATTATAGTTTAGGAGTTTCAGGTGTACAACATTGAGGTGACTCAATTTTTAAAGACTGAACGTGATTTATAGTTATTACTATAAGATATTGGCTATATTCTCTTTGGTATGCAATATATCCTTGTAATTTCTTTATTTAATAGTTGGTAATTTCTACTTCTTAATACCAATCTCCTGTCTTGCTCCTCCCTCCTTTTTCTTTCCCCACTGGTGACCACTAGTTTGTTCTCTATGTTTGAGTCTATTTTTTGTCATATTCACCAGTTTGGTTTTTTTTTTTTGGATTTCACAAATAAGTGATAACACAGTATTTGTTTTTCTCCGTCTGACTTATTTCACTAAGCATAATACCCTCCAGGTCCATTCATGTTGTTTGTTGCAAATGGCAACATTTCATTCTTTATGGGTGAGTAGTATTCCGTTTTGTGTGTATGTGTGTATACTACATTCTCTTTATTCATTTGTTCATGTACACTTAGATTGCTTCCACATTTTAGAAATTATAAATAATCCTACAATGAACATTGGGGTGTATGTATCTTTTGAACTGGTGTTTTTGTTTTCTTCGGCTAAGTACCCAGAAGTGAATTTCTGGATCATATGGTAGTTGTAGTTTTAGTTTTTGAGGAAACTCCGTGATGTTTTCTACAGTGGCTGTACCAGTTTACATTCCCACCAACAGGGTATGAGGGGTCGCTTTTCTTCACATCCTCACCAACACTTGTTATTTATGATTTTTTGATGATAGCCATTCTGATAGGCATGAGGTAATATTTCACTGTGATCTTGACTGGCATTACTCTGATAATTAGTGATGTTGAGCATCTTTTTATGTGCCTATTGGCCATCTGTATGTCTTCTTCGGCAAAAAATACCTGTGTAGGTCTTCTGCCCATTTTTAAAGTTGGGTTCTTTTTTATTTTTGATATTGAGAAGTATGAGCTGTTTATATATATTGGATATTAACCCCTTGGTCAGATCATTTGCAGATGTTTTCTCTCATTCAGTAGGTTGTCTTTATTTTGTTGGTGGTTTCTTTTGCTCTGCAGAAGCTTTTAAATTTAATTCAGTCCCATTTGTTTATTTTTGCTTTTGTTTTGTTTTGCCTTAGAAGACAGATCCAAGAATCTTTTATTTATGTCAGAGTATTCTGCCTATTTTTTTTCTAAGAATGTTATGGCTTCTAGTCTTACTTTTAGGTCTTTAACCCATTTTGTGAGTTTATTTTTGTATGTAATGTGAGAGAGTATTCTAATTTTATTCTGTCACATGTAACTGTCCAGTTTTCTCAACCCTGCTTATTGAAGAGACTTTTTTTTTTTTCTTCAGTTTGTATTCTTGCCTCCTTTGTTGTAGATTAATTGACCATAAGTGCATGGGTTTGTTTCTGGGCTTCCTCTCTATTCTGTTCCATTGATGTATGTGTCTCTGTGTCAATACCATACTGTTTAGATATATCTTTGTAATATAGTCTGAAGTCAGGGCATTTGATTCCTCCAGCTCTGTTCTTCTCTCTCAAGACTGTTTTTTGTGGTTTTTTTTGAGTCTTTTGTGTTTCCATGCAAATTTTAAAACTATCTGTTCTAGTTCTGTGAAAAATGCCATTGGTACTTTGATAGGGATTGCTTTGAATCTGTACATTGCCTTGAGTGGTATATTCATTTTGATAATATTGATTCTTCCAAAAGAAGAACATGGTATATCTTTCTGTCTGTCTGTGGCATCTTTAATTTCTTTCATCAGCATCTTATAGTTTTCAGAGTACAGGCCTTTTGTCTCCTTAGATTTATTCCTAGGTATTTTCTTCTTTTTGATGTGATGGTAAATGGGATTGTTTCCTTAATTTCTCTTCATGGTGTTTTATTGCTAGTATATAGAAATGCAGTGGATTTCTGTATGTTAACTTTGTGTCCTACAGCTTTACCAAATTTATTGATGAGCTCTAGTGGTATCTTTGTCATCTGCAAACAGTGACTTTTACTTCTTTTCCAATTTGGATTCCATTTATTTCTTTTTCTTCTCTGACTGCTATGACTAGGACTTCCAATACTATGTTGAATAAAAAGTGGTGAGAGTGAGCATCCTTATCTTGTTCCTGATTTAGATGAAATGCTTTCAGCTTTTCACTGTTGAGTATGATGTTAGCTGTGGGCATACCATAAATGGCCTTTAATATGTTGAGATATATCCCCTCTATATCCACTTTCTGGAGAATTATTGTAAATGGATGTTGAATTTTGTCAAAACCTTTTTCTGCATCTATTGGGATGATTATTTGATTTTTATTCTTCAGTTTGTTAATATGATGTATCACATTTATAAATTCGTGGATATTGAACCATCCTTGCATTCCTGGGATAGATCCCACTTTGTAATTGTATATTATCTTTTTAATGTATTATTCAGTTTGCTTTACTCATCTTTTGTTAAGAATTTTTACATCTCTGTCCATCAATGATATTGCCTTTAATTTTCTTTTTTGGTGATATCTTTGTCTGGTTTGGATATCAGGATGATATTGGTCTCATATAATGATTTTGGAAGATTTCCTTCCTCTGCAGCTTTTTGGAATAGTTTGAGAAGGATAGGTGTTAACTCTTTGCTAAATGTTTAATAGAATTCAGCTGTAAAGCCCTCTGGTCCTGGACTTTTGTTTTTTGGGAGTTTTAAAAATTACAGATTTACTTCTTGTTTGATCCACCTCCTAGAATAATGACTGTAAAGACAAAAAGAAACCAATGGGAACTAATTAAACTTAAAAGTTATTGCACAGAAAAGGAAACCATTAAAAAAAAATGAAAAGACAACCCATAGAATGGGAGGAAATCTTTACAGGTGATGCAGCTAACAAAGGCTTAATCTCCAAAATATACAAACGACTCATACAACTCAACAACACAAAAACAAACAACCCAATCAAAAAATGGACAGAAGACCTAAATAGAAATTACTCAAAATAAGACATAGAGATGACCAGTAGGCACATGAAAAAATGATCAACATCACTAATTATTAGAGAAATTCAAACCGAAACTACACTGAGGTAGTTTCACAGCAGTTAGAGTGGCCATATCATTAACAAGTCAACAAACAACAAATGCTGGAGAGGATATGGGGAAAAGAGAACCCTCTTGTACTGTTGGTGGAAATGTAAATTGGTACAACCACTATGGAAACATTATGGAGGTACCTCAGAAAACTGAAGATAGAACTACCACCTGATCCAGCAGTCCCACTCCTGGACAAAACTTTCACTGAAAAGGATACATGTTCACAACAGACGAGACATGGAAACAACCAAAATGTCCATCGACAGAGGAGTGGATTAAGAATATGTACATAAATACAGTGGAATACTATTCAGTCATAAAAAGGACAAAATAATGCCATTTGCAGCAACAGGGATGGAACTAGAGATTTTCATTTTTAAGGGAAGTAAGTCAGAAAGCGAAAGACAGATACTATATCATTTATATGTGGAGTCTAAAATATGGCACAAATGGTCTATTTACAAAACAGAAACAGATCATGGACGTGGAGGGCAGACTTGTGTTTTCCAGGGGGTAGAGAGGGGGACTAACTGGGAGTTTGGGGTTGGTAGTTACAGACTGGTTACATTTAGAATGGATGAGTGATGGGGTTCTGCTGTACAGCACAGGGAACTGTGTTCTGTCACTTGGAACATGATGGAAAATGAAGAAAAAAGAAGGATGTGTGTATATGGATTGCTGGGTCACTTTACAGCAGAAACTGAAGGAACATTGTAAATCAACTATACTTTAATAAAAAAATTTTTAAAAATAAAAATTATTGATTCACTTCCATTACTGATAATTGGTCTGTTCATATTTTCTATTTCTTCCTATTTCAGTCTTGAGAGATTATACATTTCTAAGAATTTGTTTATTTCTTCTAGGTTCTTCATTTTATTGGCACAAAATTGTTCACTGTAATCTCTTATCTTTTGTATTTCTGTGGTTATAACTACTTTCATTTCTGATTTTATAGATTGGGATCCTCTTTTTGTCCTGCAGCTGGTGCCTGTCCACTAGGGAGAAGAGCTTGATCCCAGTGTTTCTGGTTGCAGGGCCTTGGAAGTCTTGGGTCTAGTACTTGTGCCCAGTGTGTGGTGCTAGATCCTGGGCCCTCTTTTGGGCAGGTCCATGACCAAAGGTGGCTGTGGGCTCAGAATTCTTAAGGCAGCCTGTCTGCTGGTGGATGGGTCTGTGTCCCTGCCTAGTTAGTTACTTGGTCTCTCCCAGTATTGGTGCCCTCAGGCTATTGGGCAGGGAGAAGGCTGAGTCCTGAGGCTAAAAAGCTAGAGGGAAGATTCCAAAATGATATTTGCCAGCACCAGTGTCCATGTGATAGAATGATCTCTCAAAAATGGCTGCTGCCAGAGTCTGTGTCTGAAGGGTGAACTTCAGTTTCCTTCTGTCTCTCGAGAGACTCTCCAAGATCAGCAGGTAGATCTGACCCAGGCTTCTTTCAATTTAGTATTTCTGCCCTGGGTCCCAAAGCATATGAGATTTTGTGCATGACCTTTAATTTGTCTCCATTTCTCCTTCCATCAGCTCAGGTCAAGGAAGTAACAAGGATAAAAAGATCATGAGGTGGGGTTATGCTTTGGTGTATTAGTAGATCATCAAGGAGAACAGCTGAAATGGAATTAATAAAAGGCAGAATAGGTAGGAGATGAATCAGAGAGACAAGGAGGGAAGGACTGTGGTATCAGGAGTTGTGTAGGACCCTGTAGAGCATTCTGTAGGCTTTTATTGTGAATGAGATGGGAAATCGTTGGAGGATTCTGAGCAGATGTCTGGTGATATGACATATTATTACTTGTAATACAATTTACTCTATCTCCTATGTGGGAATTCAATGTTGAAGATCAGAATGGAAGCAGAAGACAAGATAGGAGGCTATGGCAATAATCAAGGTGCAATATGATGATGGCTTTGACCATGTGATAATAGTGGGGATGGTGAAAAGTGATCTGATTCTATATATATTCTGAAGGTTGGAACAGTAGGATTTGCCGACAGATTGGTTGTGAGGTATAACAAAAAGAGGAATCAAGTTTGTCAGATTTTTGTTCTGGGGAATCTCAAAATATAGATTTGTCATTAGCTGGATGAGGAAAAACTGGGACAAGCAGATTTAGGGATGAGAGCTGGGGGAAATAATTCACTTTGGATATACCTATTTTTGAAATACTAACTAGACATTTAAGAGGCAATACCAGGTAGGCAGGTGGAAGCATATATCTGGATATTAGAGAAGTCTCAGACTGAAAATACACATTTTGGAGTCATTAGTATATACATGGTCATTAATACCTTGAGATAGAATGAGATTGCCAGTAGGATGAGTGTAGAGAGAGGGAAAAAAATGTCCAAGGACCAAACGCTAGAACAATCCAACATTTACAGTTGGGGAGATAGGAAGGAGTAGCAATGAATATGAGAAACAGCAGCCAGTGAAGTGAGCCTCTGAAAACCAAATGAGGAAAAGTGATTCGAGGGGGGAGAGAGTGATCAGCTTTGTCAAATGCCAGTGATAAGTTTTTGTATGTATTTCCTTTTGCATTCAGTTTGTACATTCTGCTTCCTAGCTTTCTCATTTTTACTTCATTTCCATGTCCCAGGTCAAGTGTCTCTTCCTCGGGGAAGCCTTTTCTGACTCAGACTAAGTTATACCTTTTCATAGGCCCTAACATTCCCTTTTGGGAGTTTTCAATACAGTTGTACTTAATTATTTGTTTAATGTCTGACTCCTGTATTAGACTTTAACTTCCATGAGCAATGTCACATTTGATCGCTGCTATATCCGCAGCATTTCTCACAGTGCCCAATATCAGTAAATACTAGTTGAATGGAAGTATGAATCAACAAACACCCACATCCATGTATGCTATGACTAGCACATTTTAGGATAACTTAGAAAACTCCACTCTAAAAGTCTTTGCCTGATTCATACTTTGGAGCTTGAGTAACACCAAAGCAAAAGGCTGAGTTCTTGTCCTTGACTTTTGTCCATGGGGAACAACAGAGGGTGTGGAGGACAACACCACGATACTTTCTATGTGACAGGTTTTATACATGTGCAGTCTTTAATGTTTGCATAAACTCTATAAGCTATAGATAGTGGTGTTGCAGTCAAGAAAGTAAAAAGTTTCAGAGATTAAAGTGTCGAGGTGTTGTTGTATTAAGTGGCAGATCTTGGATTCTCCCACCTTAAAGTCTTCACCGTCTTCTATGCCGTGCAGATTTTTAACTCTTGCAGTTTAATGATTAAGAACACAGCTGAGGTTCAAATACTATTTCACTTTTTGCCAGCTATGTCCTTGGTTATGTTATCCAATCTTTTTGTGCCCAATTTTTCCAATTATAAAATGAGAACCCTAGCAATACCTACATGTTAGGATTGTTTTGTTAGATGAGTTAATATTATTTTAGACTAGAACACTATACTTGGTACATTCAGAAAGAGGTAGCTACTTTCATTATCACTTCTCCTTCTGAGGTAACTCAATTTAGCTCTTAACCCTTTTGAGAAACTTTTCTGATGGCTTTCCCTCCCCTCCAATAACTGGTGCTTCCAAGAATCCTGTGCACACCATCTTAGAGCACGTGTCCTCCTCTGTTGTAATTCTGTAAATTCTCATGTTTGTTTCTCCCAGGTAGACATTAAACAACTTTAGAGGGCTGGAGAGTCTCCACAGCTCTGTGCCATGTATTTGGCACCACACACACACACACACACACACACACACACACACACACACACACGATATGTTTGAAAGGTGATTCATCAGCTCCATTACCCAGAGACATCTAATTCGGTGTGAAAGGCTAGAGTCTTCAGGGTTTCTTTCGAGTATCCATGGTAGTAACTATAAGATTTGGTGCCTATTATATTTATTTTAGACTAGACTTTCCCTTGCCAGATCCCTTTGTGGAGCTATTCACTGGAGATCTTTTCAGACTGTACCTGCTTTTATGAAAACCATAAAAACAGAAAGCACATTTTCCTGTGCTTTCCTTTGACTCCATGATTTTTGCCTCTTTAAAATTTTCTTGTCTCTCTTCTGGCTATTTTACTTATTAGCCTTATTCTTTCCCCCTTATTTTGTCTACCATTTCTACTTTAGCTATTACAAAGAGAGCCTCTGTCTTTTAATGCTTTGTCTCAGTTATTGGGCCACACACTTGTTACTTTATCCTTGGTTAAAGGGTGTAGCCACAGACTAACATAATGAAATCATTGGAACCCATTTCCAGGGTTTTCTGCTGAGAGTACCCTGCCTTAAATAGAAGGAACTAAGTATTAAGGAAAAGCAAAAGACATTTAATTCTAGGAGTTAAGTGCCAGCTTATCTTTCAGTAGAGAACCAAGTATATCTGCCGTTAATCAGACTTTCTAAATTAATGACCTCTGGGTCATTGGACAATGGTCATGAATGTCTTCTCTTTACAAAGACATTTTCTTTAACTCGATGGATATTTTGTAGTTCTCTATTTCCTGTCTTAAATTCTAAAGATATTTTCTTGAATAGGGACTCTTCAAGTAGTATTCTGATAAAAATGTAAGATATTGAGACAAGAAAAAAGAGTGGGACTAAGGTGACTGTGTAAAGACTTGTCAGTAGTGAGGAAAGGATGTTGCTCCTTGGAGCTTTCCCTATAGCCTGTAAACTCATGTTAGCAGCACACTCATATTGACAGTTGAAGTGTTTTTCATCATTGTATACTTCTCTCTTATTACGCTTTTTAATTTGTAGTCATAGTTGGCAGTCAGAAAATTGACATAGCTCCTTCTGATACATATCTTGCCTCTGCCATGCACAGTGCCATCTTTTACTTTATTATCTTTATTATCAACTATATCCCTCTCAAAGTGATAGCTGGCTTCCCAGTTCTTGGTACTATTAGCAAGTGTTATCTGAATTATGGCATTGGGTTATTTTAGATTGGGAATTGTTTCTTTATTATTATTATTTTTTGTCTTTTTAGGGCCAAAGCTGCAGCATATGGAAGTTCCCAGGCTAAGTGTTCAATCGGAGCTGTAGCCGCTGGCCTACGCCACAGCCAGAGCAACACAAGATCTGAGCCGCATCTGCGACCTACACCACAGTTCACGGCAACACTGGATCCTTAACCCACTGAGCGAGGCCAGGGATCAAACCCATGTCCTCATGGATGCTAGTCGGGTTCATTAACTGCTGAGCCACGACAACTCCCATGGGAATTGTTTCTTTATATTCACATTGCACTCTTTTCATACAAAATGTTGGAAAGAAGACATCTATTTTATGTTGAATTTCCACACCACATTGACCATAGTGATCTCCTTGCATGGTAATTATTTTGTAGTGTCTTGGGGTAAAAAAATATGTTGACATTGTTTATCGTGACTTGAACATTTTGTGATAACTTTGGGCCTACCACAGGGCATCCCATCCTGCACATAGAAATCCTCAGGGTATCACTTTGAACTACCTTTGTACCACTCAGGAAGGTCACATTCACTGATATGTGCTCTACAAACCATTCCAGGAGAAGAAAACTTCTATTTTAGACAGCAAGGTCTGAAAGCACCATCTGCCCAAGGTTTCAGTTTACAACTGGAGCTGCACAAAGACCCTTTATGCACTGACATTCTGACCAACAGTCACACCCTTCTTCACCTTCTACTACCTTATTACCATGTTGTTCCAGTGGGATAATGTTTGAAGAAGCTGTTTTATTCATCAGACAGACTCCCTTGTTGTTAAGTTCCATAACTGCACTTGGTAAAATCACTAGTATTTGTAATACAGGCATTCGTGATGCAGTGTTTTTTGCTACATAAACAGACTTCTTCCACCTGAAACATACCAAGATTATGAACCTGTTGGTATTAACGACCACTGCAAAATGAAAGAAATCAATTTCTCTTTGAGGAGTTTATAAATTGCTACCCCCAAATGAAGGTAGCATGTTCTTGAGAGCCAAGCCAACCTAGATATGTGAGAAAAATACTTGCCCACAAACAGATGCCCAAAATCATGTGATAAAGAGGAACTCTTTTTCATTCACTGAAACTGTCAAGTTGACTTACGTCTGGTTCAACATTGGTGAGATGCTCTTGGTTCCAAATCTCAATCCCAATTAAAGAAATACAAAGGCCTGGTTATGGATTGAAGGACTCTATTACATTGATCACATTTAATATATCTTCTGTTGCCTTCGAGACATTCTTATTTGAATAATTGAAACTATAGTTGTCCACCACCAGGAGCACACTCCACAAAGGACCAGTGGGTCCGCTAGCCGTGGGAACTTTTTGGTAGTTTTAAATTCTCTGCCTACAGCTTCTGATGTATTTATTTCCTCTTATGTTAAGCTGCATTTCATGGGAAATTGAGCCTTGTTACCATCGATCTTATACAAGTGCTGTTCGAATGTGGTAGAGCCCCTAAGGCCTCAGTTTCATGAGTGAAGTCATTTTTCAGGGGCATCCCTGGAAAGACCCTTCCAAGCTGGACAACCTGGGATTTGAGGGCCCCTTTCACACGACCACGATGGTAGCAGTCATCCTGAATGAAGGGCTCATTCCCCTGTCCTGCTCCATGTATGTGTCTGGACACCAAGAGCTTCTTGGGCTGTAGATGAATGGCATGGGTGGAACTGTAAGCCAGCCGGCGAGACAGGTCGAAGGCTCTGCGTACACTGGGGGTGTTGGGGACCTTCCTGGGAAGCACCACTTGGGGAAACACAGCTTGGGAAAGCCCAAGTGCCAGTTGGGCTGGGTTTGTGAGGAGCCTGTGGAGGCCAGGAGCACCTGGAGCCTGAGTCACAGGATAGTGCCTGGCACCGGGCACCCAGTCCACACTGCTTCCATGATGCCACCTTTCCACCCTTTCTGGCAGCAGAGAACCCTGGTGCTGCTGTCAATGGTGCTAGGAAGGTGGATGCTGGAGACTTAGGTCTGATAATCCTCATCTGAGGCGAGAACCCAGCTTCTTGGGTTCCTGGTTGTCATGCGGTCCAGAGAAAGTGGGCAGTTCCTCAGTCTTGGTCAGTTATGAGGAGCTGGGGCTGGGGTTCCAGGGTCTGGAAGCTGGGCAGAGAGACATAAGAGAAGAAGTAGAGTGAGAGCAAGAGGGAACTGAACAGGAAACCAAGTGGTTTGGAAGGGAGGAGTGAGAGGGTATACAGTACAGACAGCAGCTAAAGCGTACAGTGGGGCAATGGGAATTAAATTCAGAAAGAAACTTAGTCTTGGCACTCTGAAGGAGGCCCTGGAAATTGAGAGCCCAAGGCTGGCTCACTTCTTAGTGTTGTTCCTGAACTAAAAGGCAAAACTAAATTTTCAGTAACATTTTCACTGTGGGCTGATAAAATTTGCCCTAGCCAGCAGGTCTCTGTCCCTATAATGCAAATGGATTTACATGAGGAAGACTAAGAGGGTGTTGCTGCGCTTTTGCCAAACTCCTGCAGCAAGTAGTAAATAGAGTGTGTGTGTGTGTGTGTGTGTGTGTGACATGAGAGAGTGAGTGCTAGTACTTTATTATAGTATAATTTTTTCACCCCTTTAAAATTTTATTTTTATAAAATAGCTTTGTTGTTTTTTGTTTGATCTATAATAAATTGCACATATTTAAAGTGTAAGGAGCTAAGTTTTGACATATATGTACATTCTTGAAACCATCACCACAATTTGATTATCCATTTTCGTGTTGATGGACATTTGGTTTGCTTTCAGTCTGAGGCTATTACAAATGAAGCTGCTATGAGCCTTCATATTATAAATCTTTGTATGGACCTGAGCTTTCTTTTCTTTTGGGTAAAAACTTGGGTGTAGAATTACTGTAAATATAGTAATTGAATATTTACCTTTTTAAGAGGCTCCAGAACTGTTTTCCAAAATGGTTGTACCATTTTACATTTCCATCAGCAGTGTATAAGAATTCTGACCCTTCTACACCCTTACTATCAGTTGGTATGGTCAGCCTTTTAAATTTTAGTCATTCTAATAAGGGTATAGTGATAATCATGTTGTGGCTTTATGTTTTCTAACAACTAGTAAAGTTAAGCATCTTTTTCTGTGCTTATTAGCCTTGCATGTATCTTTGGTAAAATATGTCTTTTATTTGTTCAAATCTTTTGCCTATTTCTTGAGGGTTTGTTTCTTTTACTGAGTTCTGAGGATTTTTAAAAAATGTATTCTGAGTAGTCCTTTAGCAAATAAACATTTTGAAAATATTTTATCCAACTCTGTGGCTTGTCTCTTAATTCTCTTCATAAAGTTTTTTTTTTTCCACTTTTTAGAGCTGCACCTGAGTCACATGGAAGTTCCTAGGCTAGGGGTCAAATCAGAGCTTTAGCTGCCAGCCTACACTATAGCCACAGCAACCTGGGATCTGACTGCATCTGCGACTTATACCACAGCTCACGGCAATGCTGGATCCTTAACCCACTGAGTGAGGACAGGGATCGAACCTGTATCCTCAAGGATGCAAGTTGGACTCATTTCCGCTGATAAATGAGTCACAACAGGAACTCCTTCATAAAGTATTTTAAAGGAAATGTGTAATTTTGGTGAAGTTCCACTTACCAATTTGTTCTTTTATGGATTATGCATTCTCTGCCATATCTAAGAAATCTTTGCTTAACCATAGGTTCAAAAGATTTCTTCTATGTGTACTTTCAGAATTTTTATAGTTTTAGGTTTTATGTGTTCTATTTTGGACTTATTTTTTTGATGTGATGCAAGGTAGGAAATTATGGTCTTTTGTTTTGTTTTCTGTTTGTTTCAGTTGTTCCAGCATTATATGTAAAAATACTGCCCTCCTTGCTGTACACTAGAAAATTGACAGAACACTGTAAACCAGCTATAATGGAAAAAAATTAAAATCATAAAATAAAATAAAAATACTGTCCTTTCTCTAGTGATTTACCTTTGCACCTTTCTCAAAAATCTTTTGTCATATTTGTGTGGGCATATTTTTAGTCTCTCTATTCTGTTCTATTGGTCTACCTGTTGTTACACAAATATCCCACTGTTTTGAGTACTCTAACTTTAGATATCTTGAAATCAGTTACTGATAGTCCTCTAATTTTTTCTTTTTTTCAAGGTAGGTTTTGACTATTATAGATTCTTTGCATTTCTATGTGGATTTTAGAATCAGTTTGCAAATTCTACAAGAAAAACCTTGGATCTTGTTCATTTGGGGGAAGATTGACATCTTAATGATTTCAATTATTCAGATTAATGAATAAGACCTCTCCACTTACCTAGTTTAGTGTTCATTTCTCTCAGTGATGTTTATAGTTTTGAGGTCTTTCACAACTTCTGTCAGAATTTTTGCTAAGTACTTAATGTTTTTGCTGTGTAACAGTATTCTTTAAAATTTTTTATTTACAATTGTTCGTTGCTAGCATTATAAAAATAGAATTGATTGTTGCATATTCACCTTGCATTCTTTGAACTTATTAAACTCATTAGTTCTAGTAGTTTTTTGTAGATTCCATCAAATTTCTGCATAGACATCTATAAATGTCATCTGTAAATAAAGATAATTTTAAATCTTCCTTTCTAATTTTGAATCCTTTTATTTCTATTTTTTTCCTGACTGCACTGGCCAGAACTTCTAGTACAGCGTTGAACAGAGGTAGTAGGAGTAGATGTTCTCGTCTTGTTCCTGGTCTTAGAGGGAAATTACTCAGTCTTTTACCATTAAAAGCTACCATTAGTTGTAGATTTTTCCATAGGTGCCCTTTATCATATTGAAAATCTCCCTTCTATTGTCAGTTTTCTAAGAATTATTATTAGGAATGGATGCTGGATTTTGTCAAATAATTTTTCTGATCCTTTGATGTGATTGCATTGTTACTGAGCTTTCTCTGGATTCTTGGATAGCAATACCATAGAAATGAATATTGCTCCCACAAGATTCTTCAGCCCAGCAATATTTTTTTATTAGAAGGATTGCTTGCATACAAGGGAGAAGGCAAAAGAGTGCCAACTCCTCAAGGAGCTTCAGGGAAAGGGTTTCAAAGGCAGTGTGAGGGGGGCACCGCAGGTTGCCTTATATCAGCTTGTGCTCAATTCTCAGATTGGTTGGCATAAAAGTGAAATTTTGAGCACCATTAACCTGGTTTTAATCAGTCTGAGGTCTACGTGCTTGCAGTTATCAGTTTTCATCTGGTGGGAGTCTGCTTCTTGCAAAAACAACTTAGGAGTGATGGGTCAGGCCTTTGTATCTTTCAGGGAACTGAGAATTTGGTGATTCTACTATGTGGTGGATTTATAGTTCCACTTTTGTCCTTTGACAACTAGGTACATACATCAGTGCAACAGAAATAATCTTTTACTTCTGTGGTTCTCTAATTGTTGTCTCCAAGATCCAAGCCTTCAGGTACTTTGTTTTACTGAACTTGTTAGGCCTTTCTCCAGGCTATTCCGTTAGTCCTTTTCCAAAATGGCTATACTCTTTTGTCTTCCTGTCTCAATATGATTATTCATTTTCAGTTTGTCATTATGGTAAATAAAGTACACTGATTAATTTTTAGATCAACCCTGTATCCATAGGATAAACTTCATTTGGCCTTGGTGTATTATCCTTTTTATATATTGTTGAATTTAGTTGCTAACATTTTGTTTAGGATTTTTCCATCTATATTCATGAGGGACACTGATGTGAATTTTTGTATTAATGTAATATTTTTATCTGATTTTCACATCCAGTGTAATTCTGGCTGCAAAGAACTAGTTGTATTTCCTGCTCTTCAGTTTTCTTGGAGAATGTGTAGAACTGTTATGTTCTCTTCCTTGAATTTTTGATAGTATTCATTAAGTGAAATCAGTGTGGGCCTGGAGTTCTCTTTGTGGGAAAGTTTTAGATACATATTGTTTCTTGAAAAGATACAGGGCTATATAAACTATGCATTTCCTCTTGCATTAACTTTTATAGTTTGTCTTTCAAGAACTGTCTGTTTTATCTCAAAGCTGTCTAATTTATAGACAGTTACTTATAATTATCTTTTATTATCCTTTCAGTAGTCATGGAATCTGTGGCCTCATCTTTTAACCATTCCTCATATTGATAATTTTTATCTTTCTCCTGATCATCATGACTAGAGGTTAATAAGTATTTCTGGCTTTCTCAAAAAAAAATCTTTTGTTTGTGTGTGCTATTTTCTCCCCTTGTTTTTCTGTTTTCTCTTTCATTAATTTTCATTCATTGTGTTTCTAGGAATTTATCCAGTTTCTCAGGGTTGTCTAATTTGTTGGCATGTAATTGTTCACAGTGGTCTTTTATGATCCTTTGTATTCTGGAGTATTAGTTGTAACAGCTCCTCTTTCATTTCTAGTTTTATCTGGATACTGGTTCTTTTTTTCTGGATGAATCTAGCTAAAGGTTTCTTCTATTTTGTTTGAAAAACCAGGTTTTAGTTTCACTCTTCTATTATCAGTTTGGTCTGTTTCATTTATTTCTGCTTTGATCTTTATAGTTTCCTTCTTTCTGTCTTTCTGTGAACTTTAGACTCAGTTTGTTCTTTTCCTATTTCCTTGAAGTATAACGACGGTTGCTTGAAATTTTTCTTGTTTCTTAGTGTAAGCATGTATTGCCATGAATTTTCCTCTTAGAACTTCTTTTGCTGTATCTCGTAAGTGTTGATATGTTGTATTTACATTTTTATTTCTCTCAAGATATTTTTTTAGTTCTCTTTTGATGTCTTATTTCGATCCATTGGTTGTTATAACATGTTTGTTCGCCATATATTTGAATTTTCCAGTTTTTTTCTTGTATTTTATTTTTAGTTTTTACCATTGTGGTTGGAAAAGATGCTTGATATGATTTCATTTTTCTTAAATTTGTTAAGACTTGTTTTTGGCTCAACATATGACCTATCCTAGAGAATATAGCCAGTGCACTAGAGAAGAATAAGTATTGTGATGCTTTTGGAGAAATGTTCTTTATCAAGTTGAGAAAGTGTCTATTTCTAGTTCGATAAGAGGTTTTCTCATTAGTGCGTATTGGATTTTTTTTTTTTTTTGTCTTTTTGCCTTTATGTAGAGCCTCACCCGTGGCATATGGAGGTTCCCAGTCTAGGGGTCTAACAGGAGCTGTAGCTGCCGGCCTACGCCACAGCCACAGCAACGCAGGATCCGAGCCGCGTCTGCAACCTACACCACAGCTCACGGCAACACCAGATCCTTAACCCACTGAGCAAGGCCAGGGATGGAACCCGCAACCTCATGGTTCCTAGTCGGATTCGTTAACCACTGAGCCACAAAGGGAACTCCTGTGGGTATTGGATTTTATCAGATTCTTTTTCTGCATCTGTTTAAATGATCATGTGATTATATTTTTCTAGTCTGTTTATATGATGCATTAAATTAATTGGTTTCTCATACCTAAAATAAATCCACTTGGTCATGGTATATAATTCTTTTTATACATTGTGAATTTGAGCTGTAGTATATTTGAAAGGATTTTTGCATATATGTTCACGAGTGATATTTGTCTGTAGTTTTCTTGTAACATCTTTGTCTGCTTTTAGTATTAGGATAATGCTGGTGTCATAGAATGAGTTAGGAAATATTTCCTGTGCTCCCGTTTTTCCTCTGCTCTATAATAATTTCCTAAATTATTATAGAGAAGAGGAATAATAATAATTTCATATAATAATTTCCTAAATAATTTCATAAATTATTATAATAATTTCTCAAATTATTATAATAATGTCCTAAATTATTATAGAGAGCTGTTATAATTTCTTCTTTAAATATTTGGTAGAACTTACCAGTGAATCCATTTGGGTCTGATGCTGTTTGGAAGGTTATTAATTATTGATTCAATTTCTTTAATAAATATAGGTCTGTTCAAATTATCTATTTCTTGTATGAATTTTGGCAGGTTGTATCTTTCAAAGGATTGGTACAGTTTCTTTTTGGTTATCAAATTTGTGCTCATAATATCCCTTCATTATCTTTTTAATGTCCATAAGATCTGTAGAGATGTCTTCTTTTTCATTCATGATATTAATAATTGTGTCTTCTTTTTTTCTTAGTCTGACTCTAGTCTTACTGATTTTATTGATCTTTATTTACCTCTTCAGAGAACAAGCTTTTTGTTTTGTTGTACTTATTTATCTTTATTAAAGTATAGTTGATTCACAGTGTTCCAATTTCTATTGTACAGCATAATGACTCAGTCATACATATATATACATTCTTTTTCTCATGCTGTCTTCTAGTATTTTCTATCCCAAGAGCTTGGATATAGTTCCCCGAGCTGTACAGTAGGACCTCATTGCTTATCCATTCTAAATGTAATAGTTTGCATCTAGCAACCCCAAACTCCCCGTCCACTGAATCACTTTGTTGTGCAGCAGAAATTCCACAATCCTGTAAATCAACTATACTTCAATAAAACTTACAAAAAAGGAAAATAAAAGTGTGAGGGTCCCCTTAAACTGACCCTTCCTATAGTTTTTAATTCTCTGACTTGTCTACACCTAGACTCCAGCAGATTGTCAATTATAGTTTAGGTTTTCCTATCCCATTCCTGTTTCCCAGAGATTTCTGCTTCTAGGTTTCCACTGTGATAAGCTGTGGTTGTCTAGATTCACTATTGGTCTCTTCACTTTTGAGGACAGCAGAATTTCTCATGATCTCAATTCTCTTATGGATCTAAGAAGAGTTATTAATTTTTAATTTGTTTAACTTTTTGCTTCTTGTTAGGATGAAGTGATGACTTCCCATTTCCATACATGTTGCACCAGAAACACAAAGTCTCCTTAAGTATACTTTTCTTGGTATTTATGCTGATTGGTGGTGATTTTCCCGTATTGCTAAAATTTTCAAATTTTTGACATAAAGTTATTTAAATGTTTATTTTTAAATGTCTATATGAACAGATACTGTATTTTCTCAATTTAGTTCTTTATTAGTAGTGCTAGATGTTTGTAGGTTCTTTACAAGGAAACAATTTTTGGCTTTGATTTTTTAAAAAATATTTCTCTTTTATGTCATTGTTATGCACTATTTCTTAATTCTACTGTTAAGGACTAATTAGTCATTATCTTTCTAGCATTGTAACATTCAATCTTATAATAAAATACTTTCAATTTTTCTCCTTTTCTCCAAAGCCAAAAATTTCAATGTAAGCATTACCTTAACTGCAGTCTACAAAAGTTTAATATGTTAATTTTCATGTAGACCAAAATAGTTTTAATTATACATTTAATCATATTTGGACCATGGCTTATTTAGAAGGCTCTTCTTTAATTTTGAAGGAAATAACTATTTTCTAGTTCTTTTTATTTCCTTCCTTCCTTCCTCCCTCCCTCCCTCTCTCTCTCTCTCTCTCTCTCTTTTTCTTTCTTTCCACTCACAGCATATGGAGGTTCCCAGGCAAGGGGTCTAATAGGAGCTGTTGTTGCCGGCCTACACCAGAGCCACAGCAGTGTGCCAGATCCAAGCCATGTCTACAGCCTACACCACAGCTCATGGCAGTGCATGATCGTTAACCCACTGAGCAATGCCAGGGATTGAACCCACAACCTCATGATTCCTATTCGGATTCATTAACTGCTGCACCATGACGGGAACTCCTTCTTTTTCTTTCATATGATTTTCTTTTTTAATTCTTCAGGTAAGGAACATTATGCATTTTTATTTTTACCATTTGTAAGACTTCCTTTATGATCATGGATGTCATTGATTCTGGTACATATCATGTGCATTTGAACCTAATGAGTATTCTGCACTGTTGCTAATAGTGTTTTATATGTGTCAGTTAGGTTAATTTGATTAACTTTGCTTAAATCTTCTATTCCCTACACTTTTGGTGGGGGGTCTGGTTTTTCTATCCATTGCCGAGAGATGTGTGTTAATACCTACAAGTAGATTTTGAATTTTTGTATTTCTTGTTCTTTCAGTGTTTGCTTTATGTATTTCAAAGCTGTTCAGTAGATACAAATTCCAATTGAATTTTATCATATTAAATATATCTTTATTTCTGTAACTACTTCATCTTTTCTGCTATTAATATGACTTGTTTCCTTTCTTTTGCCAATATAAATTCATAAACTATTGTCATTATTTTAGAATAGATGTTCTGTCCTCTTAGTTCAGATGTTGAACTTTTTCCTCTGGAGCATGTTGAATTAGATTCTGATTTGCTTTTAGAGCCAATAAAGGGGAATAGAAATATGTCTTGAGCACACTAGGCATCCCCTAGCAGGATAATTTCCCCAGCTGAGATAATTACAGGATCTAGGCTTCCTCCATGGTATAGGTCAGTCAGGAATACTTGGGAGAATCTGGATACTCAGAACCAATCCAGTCCTGGAATTCTCATTTTCAAGTGTCAAGGTTTTCCCTTTCTCAATCAGATTTCCCACTATTGTCTTGGGAAATCTCTGTATTCAACTTACATTGTAATTCTGTAACTCTCCAGTTGAATTTTTTTTTTTTTTTTTTTGAGGTTGGCCTTTTGGCTAAAAGAGAGAAAGATTTTTTTTTGGTCCACTTACTAGCAATCAGAGTTGAGAATTTAGAGCCTTGAGCCTCATTGTGCAAAATCTCCATTAGAATTCAGTATGGCCATTCCATCCCTCAGTCCTTGAGATACCCATAGGCATCATTACAGCCCTCCCTGGGTCCCCCACACACTTACTTCAATAGGGCACTTCATCACAATTAACACTGAGTAGTAATTTAATTAATTGTGATGCTACTATGTACCCACTTCCCATTCAACAGAAATTTAACGCGATGTTAAGGCCATGGACATAGCCAAGTGAATTCCAGAGTCCCCTTTTGTCTGTCTCTCTTGGTAGCACTCTTGGTACCAACTCCTTTGTCTGTCAAAATTTAGTCCAGAAAAGAGAAACCCATCAGGAGTGATTACCCTAGGGAATTCTTGAAAAGGTATTAGAGGACTGAACAGTTAAAAAGGGAACACCGAGTTACACAGAAGTAAGAGTTGCTAGAAGCAGTTCCACCCCTGAGATAGGGAGAATAAAGGGAAGAGATTGGGATTATCACAACCTAGAAGCTGTCACAATGGTCCTCATAGATCTGGACCTGAACTCAAGAAGATATGGCATTACCAGCCCAGATAATGCTGGTAATTTAGAAACTCAGAAAAAGGGTATTATGGAGTTAATAGCTGTACCTCTTATAAGGTGATGCTGAGCTAGCACTGATTCTTTAGAGATTTGGAAGAAGGACCTCCAAAACTCTGACTCATCTCAGAGACAGAGGTGCTACCTGCATGGGGCTTCTATTAAGGAGCTGTATGGTATGGCTAGGAACATCGGAGAAAGAGACACTGGCTGGCGGGGTGGGGGTTACCCAGGGTATTGGAGGATGGTTCTGAAAATCTGGTTCTGATATTTCACTATACACTCTACACTGGGAACCTTTGACAGGGCTTGAAGGAGGTGGTTCTGTGAATGTGGTACCAACTCTTGCCACCGAGCAAGGTCCCAGTGGCAGGGGCCTTCCTGAAAGTAACAACAGGCAACAGGTAAGCCCCTCTTCCTTGCTTTTCCTTTTATTTTCCCTCTTGTGCCCTTATTGACAAAACTCTTTGGGGAGGCAGCTAGATGTGGAGAAATAGAATGTGCAGATTTCCATCTCCAGCTCCATAGACAAAGGCTATTTAGCTTTGGGGTTCAAAAGCCAGATGATAATGAGCTTAAGATGTATCAGCAGAATGCTGCTAGAGCTTCTGTGATGATAGGTAATAGTGGGTGACCCTGATGTGTATGAAGCTCTCTGCTATTTTCTGTTGTTTCATTTAGTTGTGGCTCACTAAATCAATCTCATGACCCTGAATGGTTTCTGATCTGAATTTGAGAAACACTGAGTTAGCTGTGACTAAGAGTGAATGGAGACACAGTAAGCAAGGAGTCTTGAAGAGTTTGAAAGAGCTGCTGGAAATAGAAGAAAGAGTTAGCTAGTGAAGCAGAGGAAGATTTTCACATTGCTTGAAGTGCGGGTCATGTTAAAAAGGAAGGGCTGTGGAGTGATACCAGTCTACATACTCAGTGGTAATATGATATTCCTCCAGGACCTCTCATTGGAGTACTGCAGTGGTGACAAAGACTAGTGTGTCTCAGAGATTCTTGGCAAGGAATTTTTCTATCATTACCACATTGTATTTCTGAAGAAGCTTAATATAGGTTATTTTCCTCTTTATATTTCACCACTATCAGAGGTGCTTTCCCTAAGAGATTTCATCTAGTATTCTGGTAGTCATCTGTTAGTTCTGGAAGAATATCCAGGTATGTCCATGTGTTCCTGACATCATAATGCTGAGGATGTTCCTCCTGCTCTACATTGCTGACCCTATTTGTGTCCTTATTTAGAATATTCAGGCCACCAGTGTGTGTTCAAATGTGTCTCCAAATGTGTTTTCACTTTTGTTTCCACATATCAAGCAAATTGTTGATACTTTAAGTGAAAGTCAGTGAATGAGTGAAATTAGCTTTTACCTGAGCTAAAATGTATGTTTTCAGCAGGAATGAAGTAAGTCCATTCGAATTGTGGTCTTTGAACATTTTAATGAATGGACTCTAGTTTTAGATTCCTCAGTCCAGCGTTCTGTAGAGAATTCAGCTAACTCACCAGCCATGTAAAATATAGAGTTGAATTTAAATGTGCAGAGCCAAGATAGGTCTCTTATGAATGAGAACATGATGTAGCTGGGCTGGGTGAGGAGAAGGCTATTGCCTCTGTGCCCTGAAGCAGTGAGGTTGCTTGCCTTGTCCCCAAACAAATAGCAGCCCGCTTCTCTGTTACTCCATCAGAATGGCTGACTTGATTCGAATGCCCAAAGATTTTCTGCAGATAAGAATGTGTTATAAAAATTTGTCATGACTGGAGGGGGTCTCCCAAAACAAACGAGTCCTTTAAGAGAGTTTACCTTGACTGCTAACCTTAAGCAGAATGGAACTAGGTAAGATGTCCATAATAAAACAAGGGGAGATGGAGCAAAAGGTCTGAATAAAGGGGGGAAAAAAAGGTGAGTTTTGAGTTGCCCACATGCTTGCTGAAGATAGCAGGGTACCAGTTGATTTTTGGGTGATGGAGAAAGGGGAGTCAGATGTCAGTCTCTTTAATGTGGAAAATGTCATACCAAATTACATGTTAAGAGAATAGTACGTGATGACTCCTTATCAGGTTTAACCAGTCTGTGATGACCTTCCTTCTTTCTCCATGCAAACCTGCCCTTCCCCCACCACTTGCCCTTTTCACACACAGGAGCCAATCTGAGGAATGTTATTGATTCAAGTTTTGTCTCAGGTGAAATCACTTTCTCCTCTCCCTCTCTCTCTCCCCACCCTCCCTGTCCCTACCACCCCATCCTAGCTCTTGTTCTGCTTTCACTTTCAGCACTGCGGCTCTGATGGTCCAACTCTTCCAGGACACAGATCCATAAAGGTCAACACTGCACCCTGAACAGCTCAGAGGGAGGAGCCAGACCAGTAGTGCCTGATGCCCTGCCCTCTTCTGCCCTGGACAGAGGGCTCCATAATGGCAGGGCGTGAGGCCCTCATACACATCAGCTTGGCTCTACTGCTCTGGCTTGGGGTGTTTCTGTCCATTCCTGACCACTGTCAGGCCAGGCCCTCCCAGCACTTCTCCTCCCCAGAATTGGTGATCCCCTTGAAGGTGACTGGAAGGGGCAGAAATGCAAAGGCTCCAGGCTGGGTGTCCTACCGCCTGTGGTTTGGGGGCCAGAGACACATTGTCCACATGAGGGTCAAGAAATTCTTGGTTTCCAGACACTTCCCAGTGTTCACCTACACGGACCAGCGTGCCCTCCACCAGGATCAGCCTTTTGTTCCCGATGATTGCTACTATCATGGTTATGTGGAGGGGGTCTCTGAGTCCCTGGTTGCCCTCAGTACCTGTTCTGGAGGTTTCCGAGGAATACTGCAGATAAACGATCTTGCTTATGAAATTGAACCAATTAGGTTTTCTGCCACATTTGGACACCTGGTATATAAGATAGACAGTAATGCTACCCAATTCCCACCTATGAGATGTGGGTTAACAGAAGAGGAAATAGCACGCCAGTTGGAGTTGCGTGCATCACATAATTTTACTCTGAGGCAAAGTTCTTACATGGGCTGGTGGACCCATTTGCGGTTTCTTGAGTTGGCAGTGGTTGTAGACAAACTTCGATATGTTCACTTGGGAAGTAACGTGTCAATAGTGCAGCGTGACATAGCTGATGTTGTCAACATAATTGACAGCTTATATAATGCTTTGGAACTTGATATAATTTTAGCTGGGATTGAAATTTGGACTGAACAAAACCCAGTTCCCACTGATGATATAGATAAGCTTGTGGAGGATTTTGCTATTTGGAAGTATTTTGGCTTTGATGCCCGACTGCCACATGATACTGCCCATCTTTTCATAAAAAAATCATTTGGCATAAAACTTGGAGTTGCCTACGTTGGTGGGATATGCCAGAGTCCTTTAAATAGTGGAGTTGATGTTTTTGAAGACGAAAGTCTGTATGATTTTGCAATTGTTGTGACCCATGAACTTGGTCATAATCTAGGTATGCAGCATGATACTACTTGGTGTGTGTGTGAACTTCGGTGGTGCATAATGTTTCCTGCCAGACGGGTGACAAATAAATTCAGCAACTGCAGTTATGCCGAGTATTGGGACAATTTCATCGGGGATGGATTATGTCTTTATTCTCCTCCACAACCAGGGAGTATCTTTAAGCTACAGTATTGTGGGAACCTAGTGGTTGAAGAAGGAGAGGAGTGCGATTGTGGAACAGTAGAGCAGTGTGCAAATGATCCCTGCTGTCGGTTGAATTGCAGTCTGAAGCCTGGAGCTGCTTGTGCTTTTGGGCTATGTTGCAAAGACTGCAAGGTCATGCCATCTGGGACTTTGTGCAGAGCACAGATCAGTGAATGTGACCTTCCAGAGTGGTGCAATGGGACATCCCATCAGTGCCCAGAAGATGTATATGTGCAGGATGGGATTCCCTGTAGCAACAGTGCCTACTGCTATAAAAGGAGATGTAACAGCCATGATGAACAGTGCAGGGAGATTTTTGGCAAAGATGCAAGGAGTGCATCTCAAAGTTGCTACAAAGAAATCAACACCCAAGGAAATCGATTTGGTCACTGTGGTATTGAAGACACACAATACGTAAAATGCAGGCCCCCAGATATCCTGTGTGGGAGAGTTCAGTGTGAAAATGTGCAAGTAATTCCTAATCTGATAGAGCATTCCACCGTGCATCAGCTTCACTTCAATAACACCACCTGCTGGGGCACCGATTATCACATGGGGATGTTTGGGTCTGATATTGGTCAAGTGAAAGAGGGCACAATATGTGGTCCAGAAAAGATGTGCATTCGCAACAAGTGTGTCAGTATGGTTCGTGAGCCACAAGCCTGTCAGCCTGAGACCTGCCACATGCAGGGGACCTGCAATAATAAACAACATTGCCACTGCAAACCTGGATGGGCACCTCCCTACTGCAAGCACAAAGGCAGCGGAGGTAGTAATGATAGTGGCACACCTTCTCATGGCCAAGGAGAAGAGGTAGACATGAAGCAGAACCAATCATTTTTGTGTATTATTCCTTTGGTTTGTTTATTTTTTTGTTGCTTCCTTGTGCTTTTTAAGAAATGTAAAAAGAAAAAGGAGGAAGATGCCGAGGAGGAAGAAGGGATGGAGGAAGAAAAAGATGAGGAGGAAACAGAAGATTAAGGCTCCTACTTCTCAAAAAAAACAAAAACAAAAACAAAAACAAGACCCCACTAGTTTTTCTTTTCATAGTAGGGAATCATTAGGGCATGTCAATTTCAAGAAACATTTAAGGATCCCTCACGTCAGCATCAGAGGCATTAATACTACAGTGAAGGATTCCTACTATGTTTTTACTCTTCAGTGTTTTAAGCAGTATTAAACTTTCCTTTTTTCCCTTGAGAGTCTTCTCTATATGTTTCCTGAGCAAAACATGACAGAGTGCCATGTTGAAGCTGATGTCTCTCAGTGGTAAACCTCCTGCCACCTTTGTACTCTTGAAAAGTCTGGGATGTGCCAATTCATGCTTTAGTAGCTTTTGCAGGTAGCTGTGCCAAAAGGGGGTGGTAGAGTAGCCTAGAATGATAGATGGTGGGAGAAGGGAGTTTACTTTCTTGTGCTCTGAAAGTGACTCTTTGCTTCTGGCGGGGACCTTCATTCTGTGATTGATTTTGGCTTCCAGTTTTGTTGACTCTGTTAGAACCCCCGTCTTTCTTCACCAGAAGTACCAGTACCATCTGACCACTGATACTTTCAGAGATCTGAGTTGGAGGTCTGGGTTAGCAGTGTGGTTCTCCTCTGAGTTGTGGAAGTCCCAGCAGCAGCTGGTTACTTGGCCTCCTTGGAAGTCTTGGTCCCTGCTCTGCAGAGGATCTCCTTAAATCATCAGTACTTGAATGAACCCAACTTCTTTCCTGTGTTCCTAGCCTGCCTGGATTGTGTTGTAGTTTTCTGATGACCTTAATTTCAGGCCATGGTAATATTACAAGCTGCCTTAATGTATTTCCTGTATTCCAGACATAACTCTTCCTTACCTCTACTATGGAGTAGTAGTCCAATTTCCTGTTGGGAATCAGGATCAGTTACCCCAGCCATCACCATAGCTCCATTCATTGCCTATTGATTCAGAAACGTGAGGAGCCAAAATTGGCCAGGTGGTAGTCCTGACTTCCAGTTAATAGAATCATTGTTATATCTCCTGTGGAAACATTCCTTCCTCTAGGACTAAGACCTCTAGGCCAGCATAGCTTAAAGTCATGGGAACAGGAAGCAGAAAGTTTTTTGCTAGTGGATCACTAAGGTCAGTAATGAGTGGTGTCACATCCATTGCCACCTCTTAATGCCTGGACCCATGAATCCTGGATCTGGGAGAAACAGCACCATATATTGGATACTGGTTCAGGGTATATACTCCACTGCCTGGAGAACCTCTCCTGAGCCCTGCAAAGTGTTGCCACCTATCTGGCAGTGTAACTGTATCTTCAAAAGAGTTTCCCACCATTTTATCAAGACAGCTGCTTCAGGATAGTGGGGAACATACTAAGACCAATGAATTCTCTGAGCATGGACCCATTGCCAGATATCTTTTTCTGTGAAGTGAGTTCCTTGATCAGAAGCAGTGCTGTCTGGAACACCATGATGGTGGATGAGGCATTCATTAAGTCCATGGATGGTATCTTCGGTGGAAGCATTGGGTTCAGGGAAGGCGGGTTTAATCCAGCTTGTTTAGTCCAATAAGAATGAAATACCTCCCTTTCTGTTTTGGAAGCAATCCAGTGTAGTGAACTTCCAACATGCACCCCTAGGTAGCTGGCTGGTCACCCCAGGAAATGGTGCCATACTGGGAGCTCAGTGCTGGTCTCTGCCACTACAGATTGGGCAGTTATTGGTGGCTGGAGCCTGGTCATCCTTGGTGAGGGGAAGTCTGTTTTGCTGAGCCCATATGTAACTTCCATGCCTGCCTTGCCCACCACAGCCAATTTTTTATGAGTCCATTTAATGATGATGAGTATCTGGGGAAAGAGGCTGACTAGTATGCACAAAATGGGTCATCCCATCCACTTGCTCATTAAAATTCCTCTACTGAGGTAGCCATTTGAGTATATGCATCATGTTTTCTTAACCCAGTCATCTGTTTCCATCTCTTGTCTGTTGTGAATAGTGCTGCAGTAAACATTGGGGTGCATATATCTTTTTCAATGAAAGCCTTTTTTTCTGGATAGATGCCCAGGAGTGGGATTGCTGGATCACATATTTGTTCTATATTTAGTTTTCAGAGGTACCACCATACATTTGTAGACTTACTTTTATTTTTAGGCTTATTTATGGAGCCATTCTGACCAATGTGAGGAGGTACCTATCTCACTGTAATTTTGATTAGCATTTCTCTAATAATTACAGATGTTGAGCTTTTTTTTCATGTGCCTGTCGGACATCCATATGTCTTCTTTGGAGAAATATCTATTCAGGTCTTCTGCCTATTTTTCAGTTGGGCTCTTTATTTTGCTGTTGAGTTGTTAAGAGTTGTTTGTATATTTTGGAGATTAAAGCCTTGCCAGTTGCATTATTTGCAGTTATTTTCTCTCATTCCATAGGTTGTCTTTTTTTTGAGTAGAATTTTTTTTCCCATTATACCTGGTTTACAGTTTTCTGTCAATTTTTCAACTATACAGCATGGTGACCCGGTTACACATACATATATAGATTCATCACAAGTGATTAGACATAGTTCCTGGTGCTATACAGCAGGAGCTCCTGGCTTTTCCATCCCAAAGGCAATAGCCTACAACTGTTAACCCCAGACTCCCATACCGTCCCACTCCCTCCCCCACCGTCTTGGCAACCACAAGTCTGTTCTCCAAGTCTGTGATTTTCTTTTCTATAGAAAGATTCATTTGTGCAATATATTAGATTCCAGATACAAGTGATATCATAAGGTATTTGTCTTTCTCCTTCTGACTTACTTCACTCAGTATGAGGGTCTCTAATTCCATGCATGTTGCTACAGATGGCATTATTTTGTTCTTTTTTATGGCTGAGTAGTATTCCATCATGTATATATACCACATTTCCTATCCAATCATCTGTTGATGGACATTTGGGTTGTTTCCATGTCTTAGCTATTGTGAATAGTGCTGCAATGAACATGCATGTGCACGTGTCCTTTTCAAGGAAAGTTTTGTCCGGCTATATGCCCAAGAGTGGGATTGCTGGGTCATATGGTAGTTCTATGTATAGTTCTCTAAGGTACCGCCATACTGTTTTCCATAGTGGTTGTGCCAGTTTACATTCCCACACACAGTGCAGGAGGATCCCCTTTTCTCCACACCCTCTCCAGCATTTGTTCTTTGTTGACTTATTAATGATGGCCATTCTGACTGGTGTGAGGTGGTACCTCACAGCAGTTTAGATTTGCATTTCCCTAATAATCAGTGCTGTTGAGCATTTTTTCCATGTGCTTGTTGGCCATCTGTATATCTTCTTTGGAGAAATGGCTATTCAGATCTTTGGCCCATGTTTCCATTGGGTTGTTAGCTTTTTTGCTGTTGAGTTGTATAAGTTTTTTGTATATTTTAGAGATTAAGCCCTTGTCAGTTGCATTGTTTGAAACTATTTCCTTCCATTCTGTACGTTGTCTTTTGTCTCTTTTTTTTATGGTTTCCTTGGCTGTGCAAAAGCTTCTAAGTTTGATTAGGTCCCATTGGTTTATTTTTGCTTTTATTTATTTATTTTTTTCGTAATGGATTTTATTTCAATTATAGGTGTACATAAATCATAACAAGTCAATTTTACAGATTTTGTATCCCAAACCCACAGTGCATCCCCCCACCCCCCAGATTGTCTTATTTGAAAAACCAAGGTTTTCCAAAGTCTGTGAGTCATTGTCTGTTCTGCAAAGAGGTTCGTTGTGTCTTTTTAGTTTCCACATGTAAGCGGTAGCATTGGGTGTTGCTGTCTAATTGTCTGATTGGTTTCGCTTCACATGCTAATTTCTAAGTCCATCCATGTTGGTAATTCGTTCCTTTTAATGGCTAAGTAACATTCCATTGTGTGTATGTACCATATCTTCCCTATCCACTCTTCTGTCGATGGGCATTTAGGTTGTTTCCATGACCTGGCTATTGCATAGAGTGCTGCAATGAACACTGGAGTACATGTGTCTTTTCGAGTCATGGTTTCTGCTGGATAGATGCCCAGGGGTGGGATTGCTGGATCAAATGGTAATTCTATTCTGAGTTTTCTGAGGAATCTCCATACTGTTTTCCACAGTGGTTGCACCAATTTGCATTCCCACCAACAGTGTAATAGGGTTCTTTTTTCTCCACACCCTCTCCAGCACTTATTGTTTGTAGACTTTTTGATGATGGCCATTCTGGCTGGTGTAAGGTGGTACCTCATAGTGGCTTTGATTTGCATTTCTCTAATGAGGAGCGATTTTGAACATCTTTTCATGTGTTTATTTGCCATCCGCATGTCTTCTTTGGAGAATTGTCTGCCTAGATCCTCTGCCCATTTTTTGATGGGGTTCTTTGTTTCTTTGGTGTTGAGCTGTAGGAGCTGTTTGTAAATTTTGGAGATTAATCCCTTGTCAGTTGAATCATTTGCAAATATTTTCTCCCATACAGTGGGTTGTCTTTTCATTCGTTTAGGGTTTCCTTAGCTGTGCAGAAACTTTGAAGTTTAATTAAGTCCCATTTGTTTATTTCTCTTTTTATTGTCCTTACTCTGACACATGGATCTGAGAAGATGTTGCTATCATTTATGTCAGAGAGTGTTTGGCCTGTGTTTTCCTTGCTTTTATTTCCATTGCTTTGGAAGACTGACCTGAGAAAACCTTTGTAGGGTTGATGCCAGAGAATGTTTTGCCTATGTTATCTTCTAGGAGTTTCTTGTCTTCTATGGTTTCCTGTCTTATGTTTGAGTCTTCAAGCCATTTTGAGATTATTTTTGCGCATGGTGTGAGGGTGTATTCCAGTTTCGTTGATGTACA
>PVHT021183631.1:3765179-3776225 GCA_004024745.2 Catagonus wagneri | reverse complement strand
ACATATTCCTGCAACATAGGCTATACCAAGTACGCTTATAAGTGAACTTTTAATGAAAATATGTGCAGCATCGTACTGTAGCTGGGAAAGACTGATTCGTTTCCACCGAGAGAATTCCTCTATCTTTATTAGTTATTTGTCTCCTCTTGTGTTTTTTTTATTTATTTTTGGTGTGGGTAAATGTTTATAACTTGTGTTTTTATTTTCCAATAACTGTCATTTGGTTTCATTGATTTTTTACTCTATTTTCAGTTTTAAATTTCATTTTCTGCTTTAATTTTTATTATTTCTTTTCTTCAGCTTACTTTGGATTAAATATTAGATTAATTCAGATCTTCTTCTAATGTATGTAATCAGTGTTATACATTTTCATAAACATTGCTTGTACTGCATCACTTTCATTTTGATAAGCTCTAGGATTTCCAACCTTTGGAATTTGTGTTCCAGAATGTGTTCTATTTGATAAGTGTTCCATGTGAGTTTCAGAAGAATGTGTGTTCTGCTCTTGTTGAATGAACTATTCTATAAATGTCAGTTATAACCAGCTAATTGATGATGCTGTAGGTTCAGTTCTATCTTTACTGTTGTTCTGCTTCCTGGGTCTATTACCGATTGAGAGTTGTTGACATCTTCAAATGTAATAGTGCGTTTGTTAGTTTCTTCTCGCACATTTATCATTTTTCACCGCAAGTATTTTGCCACTCTCTTTTTTAGGAACATACACATTAAGTATTGTGATGTTGGAGTTCCTGCTGTTGCACAGTGGGTTAAGGATCCAACTGCAGCAGCTAAGGTCACTGAAGAGGTGCAGGTTCGAGCCCCACCCCCAAGTAGTAGGTTAAGGATCCAGCATTGTTGCACCTGTGGTCTAGGTTGCAGCTGTGGCTCGGATTTGATCCCTGGCCTGGGAACTTCCATATGCTGTAGGTGTAGCTGCAAAAGAAGAAAAAGATTGTTATGTCCTTTTGGAGAATTCACCACTTTATCATTATTTAATGTTCTTTTGTATACCTTCTCATTTTTCTTACTCTGAATTCTGCTTTCTCTGAAATTGATATAACTATCCAGCATATTTTTGATTAGAGTTAGCATAGTATCGTTCTTCATCCTTTTATTCTTTATCTGTGTTTTTATGTTAAAAATAGGTTTCTTATAGACAGTATATAGCTGGGTCTCACATTTCATATACTCTAATAGTTTCTTTTTATATGTGTATTCACACTCAAAATGATTATTGATATAGTTAGTTAATATCTACTATATTTGTAAATGTTTTCTGTTATTGTTCTTGTTCTGTTCGTTTTCTACTCTTTTTTTTGCCTTCTGTGGTTTTAATTCTAAAAATTTTTCCTCATTCAATGTAGCCTATAAAATGTAGTTCCCTTAAGCCCTTTCCATTCTCTTGACAATATAATTGTCTTAAATATTTTATCTCTATGCACTGAGAACTATATTAGACAGTATAATTTTTGCTTCAGCTACTAAACATAGTTTTGAGAATTCAAGGTAAAAAGAAAGTCCATTGTGTTCATTCATATTTTTACTCTTCCATTGTCCTTCCTTCCTATATTGCAAGATTCCTTGTTTTCTGTTTCAAGAATTTTCTTTAGTCATTGTTTCCAGCACGTCCTCTTGTGACAGATTCTCTTAGTTTTCCTTCAGCTGAGAATGCCCTGGTTTCCTCTGCATTCCTGATGGATGTTTTTCCTGGATATAAATTTCTGTATTGACATTTTCTTTTGATTCTTGTGAGATATTTTGCTACTTTCTTCTGGCCTCTGTGATTTCTAATGAGAAATCTGTTGTCTTTCAAATTGCTGTCACTTTATGGATAAGATTAGGCAAGATATTTTTTCTGTCCAAGCACTTTCAAGATTTTTTTCTTTGTCTTTCATTTTCAAAATTGTGGTTATGATGTGTTTTGGCATGTATTTCTTTGGGCATATCCTTGTGATTCTCTCAGCTTCTTAAATATGTAGACCATGACTTTTGCCAAATTTGGGAAGTCTTCAGTCATTATTTCTTTGAGTACTTTGCATCCCTGCTCTATTATTCTCTCTTTGAGTGACTATGATAACATGAATGTTATAGTCCTACAGGCTCAGAGGCGCTTCATAATTTTTATACTTTATTTTCTCCCTGCTGTTCAGATTTGCTAGTAATTCTTTCTCTATGTTCAGTTTCACTGATTATTTCCTCTGTTCTAGTTTGTTGTTGAGCCCATCCATTGACTTTTTAGCTTCAGGTTTTGCATTTTTCAGTTATGAACTTTCCATTATTTTCTTTTTTTATACTGTATATTTCTTTGCTGAGACTTTCTACTTTTTCCCCACTTGTTTTGACCATATTTGTCATTGCTTATTTAAACATTTTTATGTTGGCTACTTAAATTTTTTATCAGATAATTGCAATATCTGCATCATACTAGAGTTAGCATCTGTTGATTGTCTTTTCTTATTCAAGTTGATTTTCCTAGTTCTTTACAGGTGAATTTCCATTATATTATGGACATTTTAAGTGTTATATTTCAAGGTTCTAGATATTGTATAAATATCAGACCTCTTCTGACTGTGCACTAGCAGAGGAAGTGAAGTGTTGCATTTTTATTGCTTTGTGGTGGTAGATGTCCAGGTCTCCTCTATGTTTCTGTTAACATACTGAGAAGGGGAACCTCTTATTGTGAAAATCTGGGGGAATGGATGTATTCCCTCTCTTGGCCTCTGCTGAAACGACCCTGTGGTTTTTTTGTTTTTTTTTTTTTAAGATTTAGGAATGCATCCTTACCATTGCCCAAGTGGTCTCCAAAACCACCGTGGAATGGGAACCTCATTACTACACGATGAGAATGAATGTCCCAGAACTCTATTTGACCTTCTCTGACACCACCCCATTAGGGGTTGCTGAGGCACCTCATGGTGAGACTGGATGTCTAATCTCCCCACATGGCCTTTGCTGATGAGGATGCATGTGGGCTACAATTTTTCCCATGACATTTGGCTGGAGTAGGATGGTTTTTTTATGAAAGTTTTCTGTCTTGCCAGGCTGCTCATTTCTTGTTCCTTTGGCTGGAGAGAGCAAACTTCTCCTGGAGTTTTGTTTATTTGTGTCTATTGTATTTTAGGGTTGAAGCCTTCCCCAAACTGCAGTGAGGGTAAAGGAAAATGCAGAGAAATTATCACCATGCTTTTCTTTAGGTTTCAGTGTCCCTAGATGGTCTTTATCCTTTGCTCCATCTTTCTGAACGTTCTTATGTTTGTTTTATATATGAAGTATAATATTTTAACTGGTACTGAGAAAAGGCAATAGGGAGATCTGTGTTTACCTTTCCTGGAACCAGAAGTCCTTAATGCTATTGTAAAAAACAGTATTACTCCTTAAAGCAAGCAAGATCAAACCAAAACTACTTCAGAAGCTTTCAGTTCTTTCCCACCTCTAGATATCCCACATTATTTTCCTTTTATCTTCTGAAACAGATAGTCTAGTGCTCTAGTATTCCTTCCCTGGGTTGAGTTTTCTTGTTCTGCTTATTGATGGTACTGGTTTGCTACTAAAACTTTTCCATGATTGGAGTTCCTGCATGTTGCAATGGGTTAAGAATTCAACTGCAGTAGCCTGGGTCACTACAGAGACACAGGTTTGATCCATGACCCAATGTAGCAGGTTAAGGATTAGGCATTGCCACAGCTGTGGCATAGGTCACAGCTGTGGCTCAGGTTTGATCCCTGGCTGGGAACTTCTATATGCTATGGGTGTGGCCATAACATTTTTAGAAAATAAAACTTCTGTGATTTGATTGAGCTTCTGTGCTCTCATTTCTTGAGTATGTTTTCTTAATTGTTAATCACCTCAAATAGAGGAGCAGATTTTATCCACTGAGTTCACCTGCAGATAAACCTCTGTTTATCTACTCCTCCCAGGAAAGGGAGTCACTAGTTCTAGTTCTGCTTGGGTGAATGAAACAGTTTATGAAAAGGAACCTCCCAAGCAGATTTCTGAGGAAACCATCATGGATAGAAAAAAAATTTCTTGAGAATAAATAGACGGGGGCCGGGGGGGTGTCATTAAAAATGCTTCTAATTGATAATTATTTTGTAGAGCTCTGAATCCAGTTAAATTAGGAGGTAACAAGATGCACTGGCCAAGAATGCCCTTAAAGCACAATCTACCCAGATTTAGAGTTAATATTTTATTAAATCAGCTGTTATTGTATGTAGTATTTCTGTAACTGAAATCATCTTATAGATTATCTATTTTGCTAAATGCTATACTCTTCTCGACCAAACCATTCTGAGCATATTTTTCTCAAAATATTACACTTTAATAGAGAATGCAACTTTAAAAACTTGTACATGGGAGTTCCCGTCGTGGTGCAGCGGAAGCGAATCCGACTAGGAACTATGAGGTTGCGGGTTCGATCCCTGGCCTCACTCAGTGGGTTAGGGATCTGGCGTTGCCGTGAGCTGTGGTGTAGGTTACAGACGCTGCTCGGATCCCATGTTGCTGTGGCTGTCGCGAAGGCCGGCAGCTACAGCTCCTGTTAGACCCCTAACCTTGGAACCTCCATATGCTGCAGGTGTGGCCCTAGATAAGGCAAAAAGACAAAAAAAAAATCTTGTATATAAAACAAAATAGCAAGGTTATAAATGGCATAAAATTGTATTTAATGTAATTATAAGGGAAATTACAGAATTGCAGTGTTGTCTATATTGTTTAGAAAAGATTTGACACTGGATATAGAATTGCCTTCATTGATCTTGACCTAAAATGTTACTATAATTTAGTCCAATAGTGAGAAGTGATTAGACAGTATAGGCCAATGCAATAGCATGAGCAAAATTGTGAAGCAGAAATGAATCTACACACATTGGAATGGAAAAAAGCCTATCTAATTCCAATTATATTGAAGTCAGACATAAATTTGTATAGAAATAATGGGGCCAGAATAAGACATCCTTGGGAGCCAGTTCTTTTTGGAGTAGTGAAAGATCCTTGTTGCTAAGCAAATAATCTAGAACTTTGTTGCCTGAGAGATAAAGGGGAGAGATTTTATGTTTCCCCTTTGTTATGTGAGGCCTCAACTACCAATCTTTGTTCATTGGTAAGTATAGTACAAACTATCTAGAAGGAAAAGGGCATGGAAACTGTTATTTCTGTTGGTAAGTCATTCATCAAGTTTGGCTCTATGTATAATTTGGTAGTCAGAGTAGTATGTTGAATAATGTGAAGTTTCTTAACTTTGGGGTTTTTTTCCCCATTTTTAAATATGGAAGAGACTTGAGCATGAGGAAGGGGTTATTTTGCAGCCAGGGTGATCAACCATTCCCTTTTTCCTAGGAATGAGTGGATTGTTGTGATAGGGTACTTTCAATTTTAAAACCAGGACAGTCCTGGGCATTGAAGAATGAGTTGATTACCATAATTGCCAGTAAAGAACGGGCAAAATAGGAGAATATAAGGTTGCATGTAGGAACATTTATGTAATCAGTCCTTGAATAGATAGGAAATATGATCTGGAACAGAAGATGAGGGGCTACTACCTGAATTTGGGGCAGGATTACTTTCCCACTGAGACTAGAATATGGAGTGGGGTAAAGAAGTGGTAGAAATGGCCATTGATTCAGTTCGGTTTATAGTGGTAAAAATGCTAGAAACCATTTTGTCTTTGAGAATTCCTGTCGTGGTTCAGCGGAAACGAATCTGACCAGCATCCATCCAGGAGGATGCAGGTTCCATCCCTGGCCTTGATCATTGGTTTAAGGATCTGGCGTTGCTGTGAGCTGTGGTGTATGTTGCAGATGCGTCTCAGTTCTGACTTTGCTGTGGCTGTGGCATAGGCCAGCAGCTACAGCTCCAATTCGATCCCGGGCCTGGGAACCTCCATATGCCATGGGTGGGCCCTAAAAAAACAAAAAAAAAATTTGTCTTTGAATTTGTCATTATTTTTTTTATTTTTTTTATTTTTTGTCTTTTTGCCTTTTATGTAGAGCCGCAGCCGCGGCATACGGAGATTCCCAGGCTAGGGGTCTAACAGGAGCTGTAGCTGCCGGCCTTCGCCAGAGCCACAGCAACGGGGGATCCGAGCCGCGTCTGCAACCTTCACCACAGCTCACGGCAACGCGGGATCCTTAACCCACTGAGCAATGTCAGGGATCGAACCCGCAACCTCATGGTTCTTAGTCGGATTCATTAACCACTGAGCCACAAAGGGAATTTGTCATTATTATAGATATATTTTTTTACTCTGTTCTGGAATAATAAGTTCATTTAGTTTTGTGATGCAGTGGACACACATTCACAAATACCCACAGAGTGTTGGCACCACTTGTATAAGAGTTGCTAAGGAACTTAAAGGAATGTCCTCTGATATTTTAATTCAGTTTCCTTAAAGACAAAAACTGCAGGTCACGACCCATTTAATTGATTCTCTAGTGAGTCAGACATTAGCAGAGTGCATTCAGGCATAATAGAGTAAGAGGGAAGATGGGTACAGAGAGGTTTTCAGAAATTTGAAATAGATGTGGGAAAAAGAATAAACAATTGATAAGATATTTGGGGGAGCGTTATTGTTTATGCTGAGATTCTTTTTTTTTTTTTTTTTTGCCTTTTGTTGTTTTAGGGCTGCACCTGCTGCTTGTGGAGGTTCCCAGGCTAGGTGTCTAATCGGAGCTGTAGCCACTGGCCTATGCCATAGCCGCAGCAACGCAGGATCCGAGCCACGTCTGCGACTTACACCACAGCTCATGGCAATGCTGGCTCGTTAACCCACTGAGCAAGGCCAGGGATCGAACCCTCATCCTCATGGTTCCTAGTCGGATTAGTTAAGCACTGCACCACGACGGGAACTCCTACGCTGAGATTCTAATAGCTTTAGAGAATATAGTTTTTTTTTAATGGTACCCCTTCACCGTATTAAACATAGAGTGATGTTCCTTTAGGAGTTTGGGTCTCTGGGGTCCTAGAAATAAAAGAATGAGTACAAAGAGTATGGCTCAAAGAATAATTTGAAGCATTTTCCTATTGCCTTCTCTCAAGATGAGCTCTAAGGAAAAGGAAAATATGACATGGTTTATATAGTTTTTAAGTATTCTCTGTAGCACTGTTTTTGTTAGCCCTTCTTACTTTCCATCCACCTATCTACAACAACTCCCAATAGTTAAGTAATAAACATACCAAGAGAGATACAGAGAACAAATATGGAAGGTAGGATTTCACTCAATTCAGAAATCTTTGTCCTTAGAATTATTTATAGGGTTATTTTTGTCTAGGAACTTTTCTCTTCTTGGATACTTACACCTTGGAATAAAGTGCCTGTCCATCAGAAATGGAATGTACTTAGGTGGATCCAAACCCCGTAAGCGGATTAATGCTAAGGATAATATTTGGACTGAAACAAGTCTTCTGCATATACCAGAACCCTCATAGCAAATCTAGGATAAATAATAAACTCAAATACTATATATTAGAAAGGAAAAGAAGCCTACTTGCTTAACTATTTAACTCTTTGATTGAAAGTCATAAAAATTAAAATCTTTGCTCACATGCAAAAAAAAAAGGTAATCAGAATGTATTTTTAGCTACTAACACTATACATAAATGAGGAAACTACAATATTAGAGATTTGTAAATGTAATGTCCAGGAGAAGTGAAGAAAAAGACAGTAAGGCATAGGAGAATTTGCTGACTTCTTACTCCATCCCCTAGGATGGGTAGCAGAGCAAAACATTCCAGCTCCAATTGTGCATTTCCTTTTTCAGACTGTCACAAATGCAGTTTTGAGATTTTCACCCTACTAATGTATAGTAGTTTTGATGTAGACGTGGAAAAAGTATGTGACAGAATTTATCTAGATTTTGTTTATTTTGCAGAGTAGTGTTATAATAGAGCTTTAGGGAGTTAAATGTTTTGACAAAGTGGTTCAAGCGATGGAACTAGTAACCTAGGTTAAATGGAATGGAATAGAAGACAGCATGATATTGAGAAGGTTAAGAGATAATGAATGAAAATAGTATTTGAAATTCCTTTAAGTCTGAGGAATAGCTATGGTAGGAGTAAGCAAGAGCTAGAAGGATGAAAATTATTGGTAAATTCCTTGGATGTAAGAAATAGTTTTGTTTTGTTTTGTGATGACTATGACTGTAGGTGGGTAAACTAAAGTATATTGAGGTTAAAAAATGTTGAAGTTATTAAGATGACACAATAGGAAGATACTGGGTTCACCCCCACCCCATGAACACATCAGAAATACATCGACACGTGGAGCAGCTGTTGCTGAAAATAAACATGACTCGCAGAAAGGTTCTTCTATAACCAGGATTATAAAGAAAGATCCACAGGAGCCAGGGTAGGAAGAGAGGGGGAGCAATCAGGTCAGGATGCAGGCCCCTAGCAGGGACTACAAAGGTTGAAAGGTATATCACAGGCTTGGAAATTCTCTCTGGGAAGTGAGAGGCTCAAGCCACTACTGGGAAACCCAGCCCTGGGATCTAATACTGGGAAGACAAGCCTCCTTAGCTGGTTTGAAAACCAGAGGGACTTAGAGGAGGACCACAGGAAACTGAGACTCAGCTCATGAAGAGTGCACACACGTGCCCAATTATTCCCAAAAACAAGGTGTAAGGTCCCAAGGTCCCAGAGTGAGAAAAAGGAAGTAAATAAAGCTCAGAGAGGAAATAAATGAAATAGATATTAAAAATCGAAAAGATCAATGAAACCAGGAGCTGATTTTTTGAAAAGAAAAAGAAAACTCAAAATCCTTTAGCCTGGCTCATTAAGGAAAAAAGAGAGAGGATCCAAATAAAAAGAAATGAGAGGAGAAATAACAACTGACATCATAGAAATTAAAAAAAAATCATAAAAGAATTCTACAAACAGTTACATGCCAACAAGTTGGATAACACAGAATAAACAAATCTATTTCTAGAAACAGACAGTTTTCCAAGAATGAATTGGGAAGAAAAAGATAATCTGAACAAACCTATCACTAGTAATGAAATTGAATTAGTAATCCCCAAACTCCCAGCAACCAAAAGTCCAGTACTCGAAGCCTTCACAGGGGAATTCTTCCAAAAAAGAATGAATACCTATTCTTCTCAAACTATTCCACAAAACTGAAGAGGACTGAACATTCCCAAATTCATTGTACAAGGTCACCATTACCCTGATAGCAAAACCGGACAAAGACACTACCAAAAAGAGAATATTACAGGCTAAAATCTGTGATGAATATAGGTGCAGAAATCCTTAACAAAGTATTAGCAAAACAAATTTAACATATATATTACAAGAATCATATAACATTGTCCAGTGGGATTTATTCCAGGAATGCAAGGATGGTTCAGTATCTCTAAATTAATCAACATCATACACTGCATTAGCAAAATGAAGAATAAATAGCACATGGTTACTTCAATAGATGTTTAAAAAAAGTATTTGACACAATTCAACATCCATTCATGATGCAAATTCTCACCAAAGTGGGTATAGAGGGAACATATCTCAACATAATAAAGCCATTTGTGATAAACACACAGCTAATATCAAACACACCAGTGAGAAGCTGAAAGCCTCTCCTTTAAAATCAGTAACCAGACAAGGATGGACACTCTTTTCACTTACATATTTTTTTTAACATTATACAGATTTATTTTTGTTTTGCAGGGTATCTGTTTTGCAGGGTATCTCATGACTGCCTCATTGTGGTCCCCAACTCAAGCTAAGTGAATACTCTGGCCCTGCTCACTCCATACCACAGTGAGGCAATAGATATAGGGCAGACATGACTGGGAAAAGATGCAAACATGGGTTGCATCTGAATGGAGGTGCAGATGCCTGCACAGGCAGAACATCGACCTCTGTAGTTGCCTGGGGCCTACTTGCTTCAGCACTCCCTTTGTTTGGGCAAAGGTCCCAGTGTAGGAAGAAGGAAAAAGAAGCGTGCGCGCGCACACACACACACACACACACACAACAGAGCCAGCTAGAGACCAATTCTCAAGGCTTCTATCCTAGCACCTAGGGATAAAAACCCTGCCCCTGACAGAGCCTTGATGGCCAGTGAGCAGAGAGGGAGTCCTACCTCCATACCATGGATAGGCTCTAGCTCCTCCATCTACAGCCTCACCCCCTAACAAGGCAATAGATGCCAGCAACCCTGAGCAAAAATAAACACTTACTGAATGGGAGAAAATATCTGCAAATGATGTGACAAACAAGGGGTTAATTTCCAAAATATATAAATAGGTCATACACATACAACTCATTGTTGAAAAAGTAAAAACCCAATAAAAAATCGAAAAGAGACCTAAACAGACATTTGTGCAAAAAAGACATACAGATGGCCAATAGGTACATGAAAAGTCACTCAACATCACTAATTATTAGAGTAATGCCAATCAAAACTACAATGAGGCAACACCTCAAACCCGTCTACATGGCTATTATCAAAAAGTCTACAAATGAAAAATGTTGGAGGTGTGTTAAAAACGTAAAATTCCTATACTTTCTGTGGGAATATAAATTGGTTCATCTACTACAGAAAGCAGCATGGTGGTTCCTTAAGAAACAACAAGTAGAGCTACCAGCAATCTCACTCCTGGGTATGTATCCAGAAAAGATATGAACACCAACTTAGATACATGCACCCCAATTTTCACTGCAGCACTAGATGCAATAGCTAAGACATGGAAATAACCCAAGTGCCCATCAACATTATTGGCTTAAGAGAATGTCATATACATGCAATTGATTATTACTTAGACATAAAAAGAATGAAATATTACATTTGAAGGACCATGGATGAACCTGCAGAATATTATATTTAGTGAAGTCAGAGAAAGATAAGTATTATATGATAACACTTATGAGTGGAATCTAAAAAATAATACAAATGGGTGTTCCCTTCGTGGCTCAGTGGTTAACGAATCCGACTAAGAACCATGAGGTTGCGGGTTCGATCCCTGGCCTTGCTCAGTGGGTTAAGGATCCGGCGTTGCCGTGAGCTGTGGTGTAGGTCGCAGACGCGGCTCGGATCCCGCGTTGCTGTGGCTG
>PVHT021183631.1:3703370-3749731 GCA_004024745.2 Catagonus wagneri | reverse complement strand
ACCCAGGAACCCCTTCCAGGTAGCCATAGTAGTAACAGTCTCGAGGGACAAAGGGGTAGTCCTCCTGCATGGCGCCTTGGTCATTATCAGAGATTACAGGGAAATTCCTGGGCAGCAAGTTTTTCTTGACTCTCATGTGAACCACATGTCTTTGGCCTCTGAAGTGAATCTTGTAGGAGAGCTGGCCTTGTACCTCAGCTCTACTCACTCTGCGGGACACCTTCCTGGGGATCACGATCTCAGAGGACGTGAAGCGCCATCCTGGTGAGGCACAGGAGCAACAGATCGGGCACAGGAGTAGCCAGAGCAGAGGCAACCAGGGAGCACCTCGCAGGTGGCCCTGGGCAGAGGCAGGTCCCATGAGCAAGGAAGTCTGTAGCCAAAGAAACTGCAGTCAAGCAGGAGGCAGGCAAGACTGTCCCTGGAAGAGCAACCGAAACAGCAATACAGTCCTGAGGAGAGCAGAGAGAGGCTGGAGGCCTGGCATCCCCAGCGAGGTGGAGCAGGGAGGAGGAGGCTGTTACATAACAATGCTGGACTCGTGAGTGGGAGGGGCTGAGCTCAGTCATCCTAGGCATCCTGGCACAGGGCGGTTAGAGAGGAGAAAGCAAGGGAGAAGTTAGGAAAAGTAGAATGTCTGTCTGGGCTGAGAGGTCCTATGGTCTCTTGGAGAAGTCATGGGGAAGAATAAGTGGGTTTGGTGCAATCTTTAGAGAGTTACTGACTTTGTTTTTTCTCAACCCAAAATGAGATAAGACATCAATTTGTAATTAAATCATGAAGCGGAGAGGAGAGTGGATGCTTCCCCTTGTAAGAATTTTGAGGAGAGAATCAGATTCTCTCATACTTTATATAAATGAAATGTGCTAGGGCTGATTAATGGAACCAAAGAACAAACGGCGTCATGAGTAGAAAAGCAAGGGTGGATGGCAAGAGTTTATTGTAAAGTGAAACTTATATACCTGCCCTATGTCCCAGTGATTCTATATTCACTGTGATCAATGATTTCTATAATCCTAGCAGCATTATTCGTGAATTTATTCCACAGACTGGAAACAAGCAGCCAGTGCTGAGTAAATGAATGGCATACAGACTGGCATATTCATTCCGTGGGATAATCCTCAGTAAATCTGAACAAGTTTCAGACGCATGTAAGAACGTGGATGGATCTCATAGATATGATGATGATAGAAAGAAATCAGACCAAAGGAACTTTGTGTAGGGCTTCACCTGTATAAAGTTCTGGAGTAGTCCAAAGTAATTTATGGGAATAGGATTTAAATCATTGTTTTCCTATTGTAAGGGAGTGAAGGAATGGAGGGAAATTTCTGGAGTGTCGTGGAACTTCTGAATCTGATTGGGATGTGCTCTAGATAAACGTTTCCCTCCAAAATTCACACACTGAAATCCTAACCTCCAAGGTGGTGGTATTAGCAGATGGATTCTTTGAGAGGGGCTTAGGTCATGAGGAGAGAGCCCTCGTGTTTGGGATTAGTCTTTTGTTTTTGTTTTTGTTGTTTAGGGGAGGGTTGGGAGGGAGGATTGATGTCTTCTACCAGAGGCTCTGAGAGATTCTTCACTCCTTCTGCCCTGTTCGGTTATAGTGAGATGGTGTCATCTGTGAACCAGGAAGTGAATCCCACCACATCAAATCTACTGGTGCTTTATTCTTGGATTTACTGGCCTCTGGAACTGAGATACTATGTTCTCTCTTCTGTAAGTCACCCAGCCTATGGTATTTTTCTGCCTTAGCAGAACAGAACATAAAATTGGTTCCCAGAGGTTTTGCTCTAGGTAACAAACATCTGAAATAGTGTGAACGGTGTGGAACTAGGTATTTGGTAGTGACTGGAAGTTTTGAGTTGCAAACTAGAAAGCCTACAGTGCTGTGGACAGACTCTTGGTGAGAGCCTAGAAAGAAAAGCGTTTTATAGCTAAGCTTAATATTCTCAGAAAATACCTAAGTATTCTTTTTTTTTTTTTTTTCTCTTTTTGCCTTTATGTAGAGCCGCACCCGCGGCATATGGAGGTTCCCAGGCTAGGGGTCTAACAAGAGCTGTAGCTGCCGGTCTACACCACAGCCACAGCAATGCGGGATCCGAGCCACGTCTGCAACCTTCACCACAGCTCACAGCAACGCTGGATCCTTAACCCACTGAGCAAGGCCAGGGATCGAACCCGCAACCTCATGGTTCTTAGTTGGATTCGTTAACCACTGAGCCACAAAGGGAACTCCGAAAATACCTAAGTATTCTTGAACAGACTGGTAGGAAATGAACTGGAAGAGCCATAGTAATGCAGTCAAGTCAGAAATAAGGATTATGTTGTTGTACAGTGGAGGAAAGGCCATCCTTGTTATTAAGTAGCAAAGAACTTGTCTTAGTGGGTTTGTGTCCTATGTTTTGTGGAATGTAGAATTTGTAAGAATAAATTGGATATTTAGCTGGGGAAATAGCTGAACAAAGTGTTGAAGAAGTGGCCAGGTTCCCTTCTTTTGCTGTAAGTTTCTAGTACAATGTAGGAAGAGAAAACTAATTTAAAGATGGAATTGTTCATCAAAGAGGAGCAGAACTTAAAATATTTGGAAAATTCCTAGCCTATCCATAAGGAAAAGTTTGAGAAGGCATGGTCTGAAAAGAACTCTAAGAGTATGGCAAAAACACCACTTGAGCTATGTACGAGACAGTGGCTGAATGATCCCCATGACAGCTGCAGCAGCCTGGATCCTTAACCCACTGCACTGGGCCATGGGTCAAACCCACACATCAGCAGCGACCCAAGCCGCCCCAGAGACATAGGATCCTTAACCTACTGCACCACACCAGGAATTCAATCACAATAGTGTTGTTGGAATATTCAGTATGTCTCATTACAACATCTTTTCCTATATAAGGTGACACAGGTAACATGGTTAACAGCCAGACTCTTAACTCTTTATATTATTCAATAAAATATCTTCCACTGTAACTTCTTTTTTTCTGCGTTGATTACCTTAGAAGTGGAAAAGAAAATATTAAAAAAAAAAAGGCTGGGGTAGATTCCAACCAAAAGGCAGGACCAGAAGATTTCAATGGTGAATTTTACCAAAAACTTAAAGAAGCATTAACACTGATCTAAAACTGTTCCAAAAAAATTGAAGAAGAGGAAACATTTAGAAACTTATTTTATGGGGTCAGCGTTACCCTGATACAAAAGCCAGATAAAGATATTGAAAAGTAAAAAAATTACAGACCAATATCCCTGATCAATATACATAAAAATTTCTCAAAATATTCACAATAGCAGAGCACATTCAAAGGATTATTCTACATTATCCCAGGAATAAATCCCACTTGATTCAAGGATGGACGAATGTATGCAAATCACTCAATGTGATATACCACATTAATAGAAAAGTCATTTGATCACATTAGTAGTTGCAGAAAAAGTATTTGATAAAAAATGCTCAACAGATTGGATATATGAGGAACATACTTAAAATAAAAGTCATTATTAGTAATATACCCAGAGCCAATATTAGACTTGATGGTGAAAGGTTAAAAACTTTTCCTCTAATATCAGAAACAAGACAAAGTTGCTAACTTTCACCACCCCTAATACTTGAACCCCTAAAGAATAATACTGGAAGTCACAGAGCAGTAAGGAAAGGAAAAGAACAGGCATCACATAGGAAAGGAAGACGTATAACTGTGACTAGTTGTAGATGACATAATATTATATAAAGATATAGAAAATCCTAAAGACCACATTAAAAAAGCTGCTAAAACTAATCAATGAATTCAGTAAATTTTCAGAATACAAAATCAACATAAATAAAATAGTTGCATTTCTAACACCAATGGCAAAAATCTGAAAAAAAATGAAGAAAACAGTCCAAAACACAATAGTATCAAAAATAATAAAATGCTTAGGAATTAAATTAAAAAAATAAGTGAATTTTCTCTATCAAAAACTATAAGACTTTGATGAAAGAAATTAAATAAGATGCTAACAAATGGAAAGACAGGCCATGTTTATAGACTGTAGGAATTAGTATTGTTAAAATGTTCATACTACCCAAGGCAGTCTATAGATTTCAATGCAATCACTATCAAATTAGAATAGTATTTTTCACAGAAATACAATGAACAATCCTAAAATTTATATGGAACCAATAAAGAACCCAAATAGCCAAAGCCATCCTGAGAAAGAAGAATGAGGCCAGAGTCATGCTTCTTAATTTCAAACTACACACAAAACTATGGTAATTGAAATAGTATGGTACTGGCATTAAAAACAGACATATCAATGGAACACAATAAAGAGCCCAGAATATACTCCCTGCAAATGGGATAAACTAATACTTGACAAGAGAGCCAAGAATAATCAATAGAAGTATTGGAGAACCTGAATAACCACGTGCAGAAGAATAAAATGGTAACCCTATCTTATGCTACTCATAAAGTGAACTCAAAATGGATTAATGGCTTAAATATAAGACCTAAAACCATTAAACTCCCAGAAGAAAACAGAGGAAGAGCTCCTTGACGTTGGTCTGGAAACTCTTTACTGGAAATAATACTGGAAGTACAAACAAGAAAAGCAAAAATTAAAAACAGGACTACATCAAACCAAAAAGCGTTTGCTCAGAAAAAGAAAAAAAATTAAAAGGCTATCTATTGAATGGGAGAAACATTTGCAAATGATATATCTGATAGGGGATTAATATCCAAAATATATAAAGAAACTATACAACTCAGTAGCAACTGCCCCCAAACACAAGGTAAAACCACAATTGAAAAACGAGCAGAGAAACTGAATGGACATCTCCCAAAAAGATTTACAGATGTCCAACAGGTATATGAAGAGATCCTCAACATAGTTAATCAAAAGAGAAAAGCAAATCAAACCCAGAATGAGATATTGCATCATACCTCTTAGAATGCCTATCATCAAGAAGAAAGGAAATAACAATTGTTGGTGAGGGTGTGGAGATATATTTAAGACTGTTATATCTTAACCATTGTGCATGGTTGGTGAGAATGTAAATTGATATAGCCACAAAGGAAAACTGTATCGTGTTCTTCCAAAATTAAGAATAGAACTACCATATGATCCAATAATCCCATTCTGGGTTTGTGTACTGTCACTGTTTGTAGGTGACATGATACTACATGTAGAAAATTCTAAGGAGGCTACCAGAAAACTATTAGAGCTCATCAAATGAATTTAGTAAAGTTTCAGGATACAGGATTAATACACAGAAATCTCACGCATTCCTATACACTAACAACAAAAGATCAGAAAAAGAAATAAGGAAACAATGCCATTTACCACTGTATCAAAAAGAATAAAATACCTAGGAGTAAACCTATCTAAAGGATGAAAGACTTGTACTCTGAAAACTACAATACGCTAATGGGAGAAATCAAACATGAAACAAACAGGTGGAAAGATATACCATGCTCTTGGACTGGAAGAATCAACATGGTCAAAATGACTATATTACCCAAGGCAATCTACACATTCAATAAAATCCCTATCAAATTTCCACTGGCGTTTTTCACAGAACTAGAACCAAAAATTTAAAAATATGTATGAAAACACAAAAGATCTTGAATAGCCAAAGCAATCTTGAAAAAGAAAAGCAGAACTGGAAGACTCTGCTCCCTGACTTCAGACTGTATTACAAGGCTCTGGTAACCAAAACAGTAATGGTACTGGCACAAAAACAGAAATATAGATCAATGGAACAGGACAGAAAGGCCAGAGGTAAATCCACACACCTGTGGTCAACTGATCTATGATGAGGGGGGCAAGAACAGAGAGTGGAGAAAAGACAGTCTCTTCAATAAGTGATGTCGGGAAAACTGGACAGCTACATGTAAAAGAATGAATTCAGAACATTTTCTAACACTGTGCACAATAATAAAGTCATAATGGATTAAGACCTAACGTAAAGCCACATACCATGAAACTCTGAGAAGACCAGACCACCACAATAAAACAAGTGTCGCAATAAAGCATGTTACATTAAAAAAAAAAAAACTCCTAGAAGAAAACATAGGCAGAACACTCTTTGACATAAATTGCAGCAATATTTTTTGAATCACCTCTCAGGGTAATGAAAATAAAAACAAAAAATAAACAAATGAGACCTAATTAAAAGTTTTACACAGCAAAGTAAACAAAGAAAATGAAAAGACAGCCCACAGAATGGGAGACAACCTTTGCAAACGAAACCTATCCCAATCAAAAAATGAGCAGAAGAGCTAAATAGACATTTCTCCACAGAAGACAGACAGATGGCCAAAAAGCACATGAAAAGATGCTCAACATCACCAATTATTAAGGAAATGCAAATCAAACTACAATAAAGTATCACCTCATACCACTCAGAATGTCATCATCAAAAAGTCTAAAAATAGTAATTGCTGGAGAAGGTGTAGCTGAAAGGGAACTCTTCTACACTGTTGCTGGAAATGTAAATTGGTGCAACCACTATGGAGAACAGTATGGCAGTTCCTTCAGAAACTAAATATAGAACTAACATACAATCCAGAATCCAACTCCTGGGAATATATCCAGATAAAACCATAATTTAAAAAGATACGTGGGAGTTCCCTTCATGGCTCACTGGTTAACGAATCCGACTAGGAACCATGAGGCTGTAGGTTCGATCCCTGGCCTTGCTCAGTGGGTTAAGGATCCAGCGTTGCCGTGAGCTGTGGTGTAGGTTGTAGACGCGGCTATCCCGCATTGCTGTGGCTGTGGCGAAGGCCGGAGGCTGCAGCTCCTGTTAGACCCCTAGCCTGGGAACCTCCATATGCCACGGGTGCAGCTCTAGATAAGGCAAAAAGACAAAAATAAATAAATAAATAAATAAATAAATAAAATACGGAATCAGAGGTGGCTTGGATCTCTCATGCTGTGGCTATGGTGTAGGAAGGCAACTATAGCTCCGATTCTACCTCTGGCCTGGGAAACTTCATATGCGGCAGCTGTGGCCCTAAGAAGACCAAAAAAAAAGATAACTAACAAGGACTTTATAGCACCGAGAGTCCATGCAGGCTTAGGGAAAGATATTCCTACGGTGGTCTGCCCCTCCTCCTCTCGCCCTCTCCAACAATGGTGTCTTGCTTCTCCTGCGGGCCCAGAACTCCTGGGTTCCCTTGGCTCTGGCATTCCACTCCCCAGTCTGTGGCGCACCACTCCCTAACCCCTCAGGCTGTGTCCACACAGCCAATCCTAGTCCTCTCCCCCGTACTGACCACAGGAGCCTGAGTCTCAGCCCCCAGCCCCTAGCCCCGGCTTGAGCATCTCAGGCTGTGGTATCCAGATGGTCTGTGCGGCTCTCACTCTGCTTCGCCCTCCTCAGTCCAGCAGCTGTACTTCTCTGCAATTTAGAGGTTGCTCCATCTCGAGTGATTTACCCGTCTGTTAGATGGCTTCCCAGGGTGTGTGTTCCTTTCCTCTTTCATAGCTCTTTCTCAGGATTGCTTGTCCCATCATGATTCCTTTTCACTCTCTCTCTTTTTTCCCTTTTGTTCTACCAGGTTATGTTTCTTGCACTTTTTGGAGGTTTAAGGTCTTCTGCCAGCATTCTGTAGATATCTGTGCAGATGGTCCTACATGTAGTTTTTTTTTTGTTTGTTTTGATGTGTTTGTGGAGAAGGTGAGTACCACGTCTTTTTTAAAAATGATTTTTATTTTTTCCATTATAGCTGGTTTACAGTGTTCTGTCGATTTTCTACTGTACTGCAAGGTGACCCAGTCACACATACATATATACATTCTTTTTCTCACATTATCATGCTCCATCATAAGTGACTAGATATAGCTCCCTGTGCTATAGAGCAGGGTCTCATTGCTTATCCATTCCAAAGGCAATAGTTTGCATCTATTAACCCCAGATTCCCAGTCCACCCCACTCCCTCCCACTCCCCTTGGCAACCACAAATCTGTTCTCCAAGTTCATGAGTTTCTTTTCTGTGGAAAGAGTCATTGTGCCATATATTAGATTCCAGATATAAGTGGTATCACATGGTATTTATCTTTCTCTTTCTTACTTCACTTAGTATGAGAGTCCATCTATGTTGCTGCAAATGGCATTATTTTGTTCTTTTTTATGGCTTAGTAGTATTCCATTATGTATATGTACCACATCTCCTTAACCCATTGATCTTTTGATGGACGTTTAGGTTGTGTCCGTGTCTAGCTACTGTGAATAGTGCTGCAATGAAAATGTGGGTGCATGTATCTTTTTCAAGGAAAGTTTTGTCTAGATATACTTCCAAGAATGGAATTGTTGGGTCATATGGTAGTTCTATATTTAGTTTTCTGAGGTATCTCCATATTGTTTTCCATAGTGATTGTACCAATTTACATTCCCACCAAGAGTGTAGGAGGGTTCCCTTTTCTCCACACCCTATCCTGCATTTGTAATTTGTGGACTTACTAATAACAGCAATTCTGACTGGTATGAGGTGGTACCTCATAGTAGTTTTGATTTTCATTTCTCTAATAATCAGTGATGTTGAGCATTTTTTCATGCACTTGGGGAAATGTCTATTCAGGTCTTTTGTGCGTTTTTCTTCATTGGAGAAGAATAACCTTTTTTAGAGAAATGTCTGAATATCTTCTTTGAAGAAATGTATATGTTCTTTAGAGAAATGTCTGTTCAGGTCTTTTGCCCATTTTTCCATTGGCTTTTTTTTTTGTCTTTTTGCCTTATCTAGCGCCGCACGTGTGGCATATGGAGGTTCCAAGGCTAGGGGTCTAATCGGAGCTGTAGCCACCGGCCGACGCCACAGCCACAGCAACGTGGGATAAGAGCCGCGTCTGCAACCTACACCACAGTTCACGGCAACGCTGGATCCTTAACCCACTGAGCAAGGCCAGGGATCGAATCCACAACCTCATGGTTCCTAGTCGGATTCGTTAACCACTGAGCCATGACGGGAACTCCTCCACTGGCTTTTTTGCTGTTGAGTTGTATAAGTTGTTTGTATATTTTAGAGATTAAACCCTTGTCAGTGTGTCATTTGAAACAATTTTCTCCCATTCTGTAAGTTGTCTTTTTTTTTTATGGTTTCCTTTGCTGTGCAAAATCTTGTAAGTTTGATTATGTCCTATTGGTTTATTTTTGCTTTTATTTCTGTTGCTTTGGGAGACTGACCTAAGAAAACATTTGTAGGGTTGATGTCAGAGAATGTTTTGCCTATGTTCTCTTCTAGGAGTTTGATGGTGTCTTGACTTACATTTAAATCTTTAAGCCATTTTGAGTTTATTTTTATGTATGGTGTGAGGGTGTGTTCCAGTTTCATTGATGTACGTGTGGCTGTCCAGTTTTCCCAGCACCACGTGCTGAAAAGACTCTTTTTCCCATTTTATATGCTTGCCTCCTCTGTCGAAGATTAATTGACCATAGGTGTCTGGGTTTATTTCTGTGTTCTCTATTCTGTTCCATTGGTCTCTGTGTCTGTTTTGGTACCCATAACACACTGTCTTGATTACTGTGGCTTTGTAATATTGCCTGAAGTCTGGGAGAGTTATGCCCCCTGCTTGGTTTTTGTTGCTCAGGATTGCTTTGGCAATTTTGAGTCTTTTATGGTTCCATATGAATTTTTTTCTTTTTGCACTATAACTGGTTTACAGATTTCTGTCAAATTTTCCAACTGCACCGCGTGGTGACCTGGTTACATGTACATAGATGGATTTGTCACATGTGATTAGACATAGTTCCCTGTACTATACAGCTGGATCGCCTTGCTTTTCCAGCACCGAAGCAATAGTTAACCCCATTCCCTCCCACCCTCTTGGCAACCACAAGTCTGTTCCCCATGTTCGTGATTTTCTTTTCTGTTGAGTGGTTCATTTGTGCAGTATATTAGACTCTAGTTATAAGAGATTTCCCATATGAAATTTTGGATTGTTTGTTCTAGTTCTGTGAAAAATGTCATGGGTAATTTGATAGGGATTGCATTGAAACTGTAGATTACTTTGGGTAGTATGGCCATTTTTGCAATATCAGTTCTTCCAACCCAGGAGTATGGAATATCTTTCTGTTTCTTTGGATCTTCTTTAAATTCCTTGATTAACGTTCTAAAGTTCTCAGCATATGTCTTTCACCTCCTTGTCAGGTTTATTTCTGGGTATTTATTTTTTTTGGGGGGTGCGATTTTTAAAAGCTATTGTATTTTGGTATTCCTTTTTTTTTTCTTTTTAGGGCCACACCTGTGGCATACGGGCATATGGAGGCTCCCAGGCTAGGGGTTGAATAAGAGCTACAGCTGCTGGCCTACACCACAGTCACAGCAACTCGGCATCCGACCATGTCGGCGATCTACACCACAGCTCATGGCAATGCTGGATCCTTAACCCACTGAGCCAGGCCAGGGATTGAACCTGCATTCTCATGGATGCTTTTCAGCTTCATTAACCACTGAGCCATGACGGGAACTCCTGTATTCTTTTTCTAATATTTCATTTTTAGTACACAGAAATGTGACTGATTTCTGAATGTTAGTCTTGTATCCTGCTACTTTGCTAAGTTCTTCGATAAGTTCAATCAGTTTTTGTGTGGAGTCCTTAGGGTTTTCTATATATAGTATCATGTCATCTGCATAGAATGACACTTTTACTTCTTTTCCATTGTGGATACCTTTTATTTCTTTTGTTTGTCTGACTGCTGTGAGAGTGGGCATCCTTGTCTTGTTTCAGATTTTAGCAGGAAGGCTTTCAGATTTTCTCCATTGAGTATTATATTTGCCATGCATTTGTCATAAATGGCCTTTATTATGTTAAGGTATGTTCCCTCTGTACCCACTTTGGTAGAGTTTTTATCCTGAATGGATGTTGAATTTTGTCAAATGCTTTTCCTGCGTCTACTGAGATGATCATGTAGCTTTTGACTTATCTTCTGTTAATGCGGTATATAGCATTGATTGATTTGTGTATGTTGAACCATCCTTGAGAACCTGGGATGAATCCCACTTGGTCATGGTGTATGATCTTTTTTATATGTTGTTGGGTTTGGTTGGCTGAAATTTTGTTGAGAATTTTTGGGTTTGTATTCATCAAAGATATTGGCCTGTAATTTTCTTTTTTTGGTAGTATCTTTGTTGTATTTTGTTATTAGGATGACGGTGGCTTCACAGAATGTCTTTGGTAGTGTTCCTTCTTCTTCAACCTTTGGAAAAGTTATGGAAGATGGGTATAAGTTCATCTTTGTGTGTGTGGTACAATTTGCCTGTGAAGCCATCTGGTCCTGGACTTTTGTTTGTATGTTTATTACATATTCAATTTCATTTCTAGTGATCAGTCTATTCAGCAGACCTATTTCTTCTTGATTTAGTTTTGGCCAGTTGTATGTCTCTAGAAAGCTGTCCATTTCTTCTAGGTTGTAAAATTTGTTGGCATATAATTGTTCATAGTATTCTCTTAAGGGTTTTTTTTTTTTTTTTTTGCTGTATCCATTGAGATTTTTTTTTTTTTTTTGCTTTTTTTATGACTGCACCCACAGCACATGTAAATTCCCAGGCTAGGGGTGGAATCGGATCTACAGCTGGTGGCCTAGGCTGCAGCCACTCACGATCCGAGCAGCGTCTGTGACCTATAGCACAGCTCAAGGCAATGCTGGATCCCCAACCCAACAAGCTAGGCCAGGGGTCAAACCCACATCCTCATGGATCCTACTCAGGTATGTTAACAACTGAGCCACGAAAGGAACTCATTCTTTTTCATTTCTTATTTTATTTGTTTTTTTTCTCTCTTCTTGGTGAGTCTGGCCAGACGTCTGTCAATTTTGTTTACCTTTTCAAAGAATCAGTTCTTGGTTTCATTGATTTTTTTTTCTATTATTTTTTGAATCTCTATTTTATCGATTTCCTCTCTGACCTTCATGATTTTCTTCCTTCTGCTGAGTTTAGGTTTTCTTTGTTCTATTTCTAATTCATTTGGGTGGCGGGTTCTACTGTCAACTTGAGATTTTTCTTTTTTTTTTTTTTGAGGAAGGCCTGTATCGCTATGAATTTCTGTCTAAGCACTGCTTTTGCAGCATCCCATACATTTTGAATGGCTGTGTCATCATTATCATTTGTCTCAAGGTATTTTTTAATTTCCTGTTGACCCATTGCTTTTTTAGTAGCATGTTGTTTAGTCTCCATGTAGTCAGTTTTTTCTCATTTCTTTTCCTGTGGTTGATGTCTAATTTCATGCCATTGTGGTCAGAGAAGGTACTTGAAATAATGTCTATATTCTTAAATTCATTACAGTGAGTTGTGTGCCCCAGAATGTGGTCAGTCCTTGAGAATGTTCCATGTGCAGTTGAAAAGAATGTGTATTCTGATTTTTTGTATGTTATGTCCTGAAAGTATCAATTAAGTCTACCTTTTCGGTTGTGTCATTTAGGAACTCTGTTGCCTTACTGATTTTCTGTCTAGAGGATTTGTTCATTGATGTGAGTGGGGTGTTCAAGTCTCCTACTATTATTGTATTCCCATCAATTTCTCCTTTTATGTCTGTTAGTATTTGTTGTATGCATCTGGGTGCTCCTATATTAGGGGCAAATATACTGACGAGTGTAATATCCTCTTCTGGAATGGATCCCTTTATAATTAAATAATGTCCTTCTTTGTATTTCTTTATGGCCCTCATTTTAAAGTCTGTTTTGTCTTATATGGGTATTGCAACTCCTGCTTTCCTGTCTTTTCCTTTGGCGGGAAATATCTTTTTCTATTCCCTTTCAATTTATATGTGTCCTTTGCCCTAAGGTGAGTTTCTCATAGACAGCATATTGTAGGCTCTTGCTTTTTTATCCAGTCTGCCACTCTATGTCTTTTTTTTTTTTTTTGTCTTTTTGCCTTATCTAGGGCCACATCCACAGCAAATGGAGGTTCCCAGGCTAGAGGTCTAACAGGAGCTGTAGCCGCCCACCTACGCCACAGCCACAGCAACGCGGGATCCGAGCCACTTCTGCGACCTACACCACAGCTCACGGCAATGCCAGATCCTTAACCCACTGAGCAAGGCCAGGGATCGAACCCACAACTTCGTGGTTCCTAGTTGGATTCGTTAACCACTGAGCCATGACAGGAACTCCTACTCCATGTCTTTTGATTGGAGCATTCAGTCCATTGACATTTAAGGTAATTATTGATAAATATGTATTTATTGCCATTTTAAACCTTGTTTTCCAGCTGATTCTGTTTCTCCTTTGTTCCTTTCTTTTATTTTTGGTTGGATGATTTCCTCTTGTTTTATGCTTGTGTCCTTTTCTTTTTAGTTTTTGTGAATGTAATGTTTGGCTTTGATTTGTGGTTGCCCTGTATTTCCAGTATGTTAACCCTTTCCTGTATCTGCTTGCTTAGCCTGATAGTCATCTAGACTCAAACACATTCTATTAAAAAATAAAAGTCTAGATTTTGTTACTTTTCTTCCCCACATTCTATGATTTTGAAGTCCTTTTTTAACATCACGTTTGTCCTTTTGTTTTTGTGTTTATCGTTATTTTGCAACAGGTTTCTTTTTCCTTTTAGATTTATATACTGGTTTCTTTAAGTGATTGTTTTCCAGTTGTGATTTCCTCCATCCTATTTCTTCTTACTTCTTTTTTATTTAGGGAAGCCCTTTCAGTATTTCTATTAGAATGGTTTTGAAATTGCTGTACTCTTTTAGTGTTTGTTTGCTGGAGAAGTTCTTTATTTCTCCTTCTATTTTAAATGATATTCTTGCCGGGTAGAGTATTCTAGGCTGCACATTTTTCCCTTTTAGAGCTTTGACTATATCTTGCCACCCTCTGCTGTACTGCAGTGTTTTTGTAGAGAAATCAGCTGATAGCCTTATGTGGCGTATCACAAATTTACGCTTTGTGTTTCTCTTGCTGCCTTTAGAATCCTTTCTTTATCTTTAACTATTGCCATTTTTATTATAATATGTCTTTGGTGTGGGCCTGTTTGGGTTCAACTTGTCTGGGGCCTTTGTGCTTCCTGTATCTTGATATCTGTTTCCTTTAGATTTGGAAAGTTTTCAGCCACAATTTCTTCAATTATATTTTTCAGTCCCCTTTTCTTTTTATTTTCCTTCTGAAATTCCTGTTATGCATAGATTGGCCCACTTTATATTATCCCATAGATCTCTTATATTACTTCCATGTTTTTTTTTTTAATTTGGTCTTCTGTCTGCTGTCCTTATTGGGTGAGTTCCATTATCCTATCCTCCAAGTCACTAATTTGTTCTTCTGCATTATTCATTTTGCTCTTTAGTGCCTTTAACTCAGTTTATGTCTCTGCAAATGAATTTTCTAATTTTTCTTAGCTCCTCCTTATATTTTCTAATTTCTTTCTAAATTAATCTCTATTGCTGTTTTTATACGCTCTGAATTCCTTCATATGCACCCTTACTTCCTCAGTATTTTCACTATCTTCCTTTTGAACTCAGTGTCTATTAGACTGCAGGGATCCATTTCATTGTTTGCTGCTTCAGGTGAATTCTCCTTTTTTAGTTGGGAATGGTTCCCAAGCTTCTTCATTCTGCTTGTATTTTTCTTTATCTGTGAGTTTAGGGAAACCAAATACTGTAGTCTTGGAGGGCTCTTTCTATGCAGGTGTGCACCTTTGTATTTTGTGGGTGTTTACTCTTTATTTTTGTTGTGGGAGTTTGCTATTTACTGTCTCTTTCTTCAGTGTGAGCTATTATCCCCTTAACAGGGTACTGAGTGTGTTTCCAGGGAGAAAGACGAAATGGGCAAGGCTAGTAGTCAGTGCCTGCTTGCTGGACTCTTGACAGTACAAAGGACCTGCTGGAAGGTGGTGCAGGCTACTGCTAGTTACAGAGCCCTGGGAAGTGGTAATGAAACTTAGTCAGATTTAGACGGTGCCCAAAGCCTTTGGCTGTGGCAGTGGCAGGGTGTGTGAGTTCCCAGGGGAGTGAGACATCAATGGGTGGTGTTTATTCGCAGTGCCCTCCTCTGTGTTGCTCTCTGAGGTGACTGGGGCCACAAGTTGTGCCTGTTTTTGGATCCCTAGTGGTGGTGGGCCACGCCCACCTCTGGAGTCAGAGATAACTGCCACCTGTAGACCGTGCAAGAAGCACCCCATCCTGCTCAGCCCAGGTAGGAAGTGCTGCACAGGCTGCTCCTTGTTGCATAGTCCTGGGAAGGGACAGTGATCAGGCTTATGTGGGTGTTTCCCTGAGCACTTGGCAGTGGCAGCAGCAGGGCAGGTGTTTTCCCAGGGGACTGAGAGCATCAGTGGTGGGTGCTCAAGTTGCAGTGCCCTCTTTTTTGCCTACCTCTGAGATGACTGGGGCTGCAGGTGGAGCCTGTTCACACACCTCTAGTGGTGGCAGGCCATACCTCCCTCTGGTCTTTGAGATGACAGGTGTGGTCTGTTCCCTCTGCCTCTAGATCACACAAGAAGTGCCACATCACACTTAGTCCCCGCTTCCCTTACCCCACACAAGAGGTGCCTGGCCACCCCTATCCCACACAAGAGGTGCCTGGTCTCCCATCGCCCAAGCAACTGGCCTCTCGCCACCTGTAGCATATGCCAGGGTTCCCTGCCCTCTGAGAGCCCACACATGCACAGAGAAAGAGATTCCTATGTTGATCTGTCCCTCCTCCTCTTGCACTTCCCAGTAATATCTATCACCTTGCTTCTTCTGAGGGCCCAGACCACCTCCTGGGTTCTCTTGGCTCTGGCATTTTAGCGCATAGTACCAGTGGCAAAGATGTGGGTCAGACTCATTTTTAGTTGTGTTAACTTTGAATACTTAGTTACAATGTTGTCTAATAGATGGATCTACTGAAAAGTGACTATGTTTCTCTTTATTATTAATATGAAATTTATGGAGAATTACGTTAAAAATATGTAATTATTCTTTTCCTCCTTAAATTTTCACCCACTTATTTTAGCATTCATTTATTATCCTCCACTGAAACAGTAGTTACAATGAAAATTGTCAAATGATAATTTTCTATCCATAATTCTATCCACATGTATTATTTGGCATTCTACTGTAAGAAACAGATTTCCCCTTTCCCTTACTTCATTTCTTTATTGTATCAGTATGGACTCATTGGTTGCTATATAATTAAATGGCTTATAATCCATTACTCTTTCATTTACTTTAATGCTAAATTCTCTTGGATTTGACACACAGGAGCACCTTTAAGGTAGCATCTGTGTCCTTTTAATATGTCTTCATTGTACTTTGAGCATTTTATTATTTTTTGACACAAAATGTTTCAGGCTTATCTTGAATTTTACCTACCTACCCGAGTCCTAGAATTATCGGTTTCTCCAAATCCCTGATTTCTTTGAGCAGATTGTACTTTTTATAAAACAAGATATGGGGGAAAATTGTGCTTATTACTTCCAATCCTTCTCAGAGGCCAGTCTAGATAATACATTTATCTATATCTTTATCTGGAAAGAGACAGTTCTCCATGGATCTCTTACATTGCTGTACATCTTACACGCAGAAGCACTGACAGATATTTCTCCAGACTATCCTCAAGTATATTTGTGTAGTGGACTGACTGGGAAGATAAAATGTCACTCTCCAGAACAGAGGACAAGTTTGTTTATTGTGCAATATAATAAAGACAATATCTTCCTCCAGGGTAGAAATTGGGCAGATTTGCTAGTAGCCTGCCACGAAAGATTTGGTTTCCCAAAGCTCAGGTTTCCTTAGCTATGAGGTAAAATCACTGTATGTGCAGTATCCCCAGGACCTCTCTGCATTGCCCTCATGAGATTTTTGGAATAAGTTACATTGACAAAACATGAAATTCATGCTCCTTGCTGTGTAACAAATAATAAAGTCCTTTTTCTCTGAACTGGGCACCTCATTCTCTTCTGCTGGAATCCATGAAACAGTGACAGGGTTAAGTTGTTATCTTGCACACAGTGTAGAATCTTAGACCTATCACATTTCTGGACAGTCTTTAGTGACAAAGCCCCACAGGCCAGACTAGAGGATACAAGATGGCCCATCAGTATTCATTAGTGAAGATTCTTACCCAAGTGGTGGACAAGAAGGGACTAAGGGTTCCCCTGTGTATGCTTCACTGGTTGTTCACTTGTATCACAGCAGCAGGGGTACCGTTCTCTACTACTCTTTAATGCTACGGCTGTGACTCAGCAAACTACACTGCCCAGATTCCCCTGACAGCTTGCCTTCTGGCTAGGTTCTGCCAGCTGGAGACACTGGCAGGAGTTTCCAAGTTGGGAAAAGGCATTTTCTTCCTGTTTGTAGTTTTTGTCAGCATTTCTCTAGCAGCAAAACAGCTCTGGCTCCAACCTCCATCTTGTTTTGTCATCCTATCACCAGCAGTGCTATCCCACCTCAGAATTACCACCATTAACTGGCTGTGAGCCCTAGGTGGATAAGTCCCTGTATTAAGTAAAGCCACTTAATTCCAAATGTTAGTATGACGTATTTTATTTATTTATTTATTTACTTTTTTTTAGGGCTGCATTTGTGGCACATGGAAGTTACCAGACTAGGGGTCGAATTAGAGCTGCAGCTTACAGCTTACACCACAGCCACAGCAACACAGGATCTGAGCCGTGTCTGCCACCTACATCACAGCTATCAGTGATGCCGGCTCCTTAGCCCACTCAGTGAGGCCAGGGATTGAACCCACATCCTCATGGATACTAGTTGGGTTTGCTTCTGCTGAGCCACAATGAGAACCCCTCAAATATGAGTATGGCTTCTCTTTTCATGACTAGACCCTGAAAGATATTTATACCTACTGAGAATTTCTAGACACTTATGAAAAATATTTAACAGTGGTTATCCTTGGGGAGTGGAATTGATAGAGCTGATGGGCAGAGGGAGGGAACTTTCACTTTTTATTTTGTTCCTTTTGACCTCTCTTTTATATCTACTATAAACTGCTTCACTCCTACTCCATGAGCTTGGTATACTGTCTGCAAATTATTTCACAGTATTTCAGCATATATACTTAGTTGCCATATTCAGAATTACCAATTTCAGTGCTAGCTAGAACTGAATCAAAAGCCCCTACTCTAGAAATTATCACTGCCATTATTTTAATTGGTGAGTCTAAGCATCTTGTCATATGATCTTCTTCTATATTTTCCTCATTTGTAACCATTCATAGAAAACGTTTTTATGACTGAATAAATGTCCTTGTATTATTATCAGAGCAAAACCAAGCAAACAAAAAAGTCATAAACTACTAGGTATTAGAATTCAACTTTTCTCTAAAAGAAATGTAGAGATATACATACAGATATTGATATAAATATACAGACACAATTTTTTTGAATCAGGACTTTAAGCTCAACATTTAAAACTCTGATCTCAGAGTTCCCATTGTGGCTCAGCAGGTTATGAACCTGACTAGTATCCATGAGGATGCAGGTTCAATTCCTAGCCTCACTCAGTGGGTTAAGGATTTGGCATTGCTAAGAGTTGTGGTGAGTTGTGGTATAATTGCAGATGTGGCTCAGATCCAGCACTGCTATGGCTGTGGTATAGGCTGGCAGCTGTAGCTCTGATTCAGTCCATAGCATGTCTATGCTGAAGGTGTAGCCCTAAAAAAGCAAGCAAACAAACAAACAAAAACAAAATAAAAAACCTCTGATCTCATAGTTTTCTTTTTCCAAGTTCTTTAGTGCATGTAAAGCAACTAACCAACTCTACATTTGTTTCTTTTTTTTTCTTTCCCTTTTTTGGCAGTAGCACAGCATATGGAAGTTCTCAGGCCAGGGATCAAATTTGAACCACAGCTTCGACCTACACCACAGCTGTGGCAATGCCAGATCCTTAAACCACTGTGCCCAGACAGGGATCAAATTGGCAACACCCAAGAGACAAGTTGGATCATTAACCCACTGTGCCACAGGAGGAACTCCTCCACATTTCTTAAATGTTTTATTTTGACCAAAATGTCCTATGGCAGCAGATATTTGAGTCCAGGTAAAACCACTGGTGATAATTTACATAACTGTTCTGTCACTGGATGCTATGGAGAACCAGTTTTAGCTTCCTACCTTAGGTTCTGTTCCTCTGGAAACACTTTTGATACCAATAATTTTGTCATTCAGGACTCAGGGTTGCAGAATCATCATCAGTATTTTAGGATAAAGGATTCATATAAAGGATTTAGACCTTACACAACTGTGTATGGTGTAAAAGAATGTTCTAATTTCATTAGATGCAGCTGTCCAGTTCTCCCAGTACAACTTATTGAAGAAAATGTCTTTTTTTCTTTTGTATATTCTTGCCTCATTTGTTGTAGATGAATTGACCTAAGGGGCATGAGTTTATTTCAGAGGACCAACTAAATAAAAAAAAAAAAAGAAAGAAAAGAAAAGAAAAAGAAAAAAATCATAGGCATAAAGGGAGAAACTGAAAGTAACACAATAACAGTAGGGGACTTTAACGCCCCACTTACATCAAAGGGCAGATCATCCAGAAGGAAAATCAATTTAAAAATTAGACTTGAATGACACATTAGATCAGATGGACTTAAGATAGATACAGAGAAAGAACATTCCATCTGAAAGAAGCTCTTTTCAAAAGCACATGCATTATTCTCCAGGATAGATCACATACTAAGTCACAAAGAATTCTCGAGAAATAAGAAGGTTGGAATCATATCAAGTATCTTCACTGACCACAATGGTATGAGATTAGAAATTAACCACAGGGGGAAAAAACTGCAAAAACCACAGTTACATGGAAGCTAGACAGTATGTGAGTAAACAACAAATGGGTCACTAAAGAAATAAGAGAGGAAATCAGAAAATATCTGGAGACAAATTAAAATGGAAACACAATGGTCCAAAATCTATGGAGCACAGCAAAAGCAGTTCTAGGAGGGAAATTCATATATAGCAACACAAGTCCACTGCAAGGAACAAGAATAATCTCAGATAAACGACTTAACCATACACCTAAAGGAACTTGACAAAGAAAAACCAACAAAACCCAAAGTCTGTAGAAGGAAAGAAATCAAAAAGATCAGAGGAGAAAAAAAATGACACAGAGACAAATAAAATAGAAACGATAAAAATAAGAGTTGGTAAAAATAAGAGTTGGCTTCTTGACAAGATAAAATTGGTAAACTTTTAGACAGACTCATCAAGGAAAAAAATAGAGAAGGTCCAAATAAATAAAGTCAGAAATGAAAAGGAAGAAGTTACTTCTGACACCACAGAAATACAAACGATCATAAGAGATTAATATGAGCAATTATACATCAATAAAATGGACTACCTGGAAGAAATGGTTACATTCCTAGAAGTATTCTCCCCAGACTGAATCAAGAAGAAATAGGAAGTACGAATGGACCAATTATCACTGATTAAGTAGAACCAATTTTTAAAAAACCACATGACAAACAAAAGTCCAGGATCAGATGGCTTCATATGTGAATTCTACCAAATACTTAAAGAAGAGGTAACACCTATCCTTGTCAAACTATTCCAAAAATTGAAGAGGAATTTCCAGATCCATTCTATGAGGCCAGCATCATCCTGATAACAAAAGCAGACAAAGAAATTACGAAAAAAAGAAAGAAAATTACAGGCAATGTCACTGATGTACAGAAGTTCAAAAATCCTCAGTGAACTATTAACTGAATTCAACAATATCTTCAAAGATATTATCTCACATGATCCAGTGAGATTTATGCCAGGCCAGCAAGGGTGGTACAATATCCACAAAACATTCCATGTGAGACACCATATTAATAAACTGAAGAATAAAGATCATATGATCATCTCAGTGGATGCAGGAAAAGCTCCTGACAAAATTTAGCAAACATTTATGATAAAAAAAAATCTCAGCAAAGTATAGAGGAAACATACATCAACTATAAAGCCCATTTGTGACAGACCTACAGCCAACATCATGGTGAAAAGCTGAAAGCATTTCCTCTAAGATCAGGAACAAAAGAGGGGTGCCCATTCTTTCCGTTTTTATTTAACACGGTATTGGAAGTCCTAGCAACAGAAACCAGAGAAGAAAAAGAAATTAAAGGATCCAGGTTGAAAAGGAAGAAATAAAACTCACTTTTTGCAGATGACATGATACCACATATAGGAAATCCCGAGGACAGCACCAAAAAAGTATTAGAACTCATCAATGAATTCATTAAAGTGGCATGATACAAAATTAATACATAGAAATATGTTGTTTTTCTATACACTAGCACAAACTATCATAAAGAGAAGTTAAGGAAACAATCCCATTTATAATCACATAAAAAATAAAGTACCTGGGAATAAATTTAACAGAGAAGGTAAAAGACCTGTACTCAGAAAATTGTAAGACACTGATGAAAGAAATTCAGGATGATTCAAAAAATGGAAAGATAAACAATGCTTTTGGATTGGAAGAATTAATGTTGTTAAAATGAGCATACTACACAAGGTAATCTAAAGATTCAGTGCAATCCATATCAAAATACTAGTGGTATTTTTCACACAACTAACACAAATAATTCTAAAATTGTTTGTATGGAAATAAAAAGATCCTGGATAGGTAAAACAGTCTGGAGAAAAAAAAAAAGCTAAAGATAACACACTCCCTGATTTCAATTGATACTACAAGGCTATGGTAATCACAATGGTATGATACTGGCACAAAAATAGACTTATAGATTAATGGAATAGAAAAGACAGCTCAGAAATGAATCCACAGTTAGATGGGCAATTGACCTGAAACAAAAGAGGCAAGAATATACAAGATGGGGTTAAAGCAGCTTCTTCAATAAATGGGGTTGGGAAAATTAGACAGTTGCATGTAAAATAATCAAACTGGACTACTTTCTCACCCCATACACAAAAATAAAGTCACAATGAATTAAAGACAAATGTAAGACCTGAAACTATAAAAGTTCTAGATAAGAAAGTAAAGGTAGCACACTCCTTGACATCACTTTTAGCAACTTTTTTTTTTTGGATATGTCTCCTCTGTCAAACAAAAGAAAAATAAACATATAGGACCTAATCAAACTAAAAAGCTTTTGCACAGTGAAGGAAACTTTCAACAGAACAGTCTGCCTACTCACTGGGAGAAGATGTTTGCAAATTATATATCCAGAATACATCCAAAATATAAACAGTTAAGATCTAAAATATACAAAGAACACATAACAATATAAAAAAATAAAAACCAACTGATTAAAAATGGGCAGTGAACCTCAATAAACATCTTCCCGAAGAATGCACACAGGTGGACAACAGACACACTAAAATATGTGCAACATCACTCATCGTCAGGGAAATGCAAATCAAAACCACAAAGAGATAAGACATCACACCTGTCAGAATGGTTATCATCAAAAAGACAAGTGTTGGTAAGGAGGTGGAGAACAAGGAAGCCTCATGCACTGTTGGTGGGAATGTAAATTTGTGCGGCTAACTATGGGAAACAGTATAGAAGTTCCTCAAATAATTAATACCATATGACCCAGGATTTCTACCTCTGAGTATCTTTCAAAACAGAAAAGAATAACTAATTTGAAAAGGTGTGTGTGTGTGTGTGTATCCCTATGTTTATTGCAGCAGTATTTATAAAGACCAAGATATGGGAACAACTTAAGTGACCAAAGATAAAAGAATAAAAAGATATGTGGGATATATGTGTATGTGTGTGTGTCTTTAAAGAGGCAGTTAAGTTCAATTGAGGTTTTTAGGATGAGCCCTAAACCAGTATGGCCAGTGTCCTTATCAAGAAGAGGAAATTTTTTTTTTTTTTTGCCTTTTGTCATTTTATGACCACACCCGCGGCATGTGGAGGTTCCCAGGCTAGGGGTCTAATCGGAGCTGTAGCCACTGGCCTGCGCTGCAGCCACAGCAACGCAGGATCCGAGCCGCATCTGCAACCTATGCCACAGCTCACGGCAACACCGGATCATTAACCCACTGAGCGAGGGCTGGGATCGAACCCGCAACCTCATGGTTCCTAGTCGGATTTGTTAACCACTGCGCCACGACGGGAACTCCCAAGAAGAGGAAATTTGGATACAGACATGTGCACATACATAGGAAAGATGGTGTGAAGACAGAGGGAAAAGACAGATATCTACAAGCCACGGAGAGAGACCTGAGAGAGACTAACACTTTGATCTTGAACTTCTAGCTTCCAGAACTGTGATAAAATAGATTTCTGTTGTTTAAGCCACAAAATCTATGGTATTTTCTACAGTAGCCCAAACCAATTAATCAATCTGATTAAATGTAATAACACAAGAAAGTAAAATATGTGTCCATTGGAAGTGGGTTTAAACACCAAAGGAAGCATAGGAAAAATAAAACATGCAAGAGTTTGAAACCAAAGAGGTTGGTTACAGGGCAGTAAGTTGGAACAAGTTCCACATCAAAGGAGATGTGGCTAAGTCCTAAAGGAAAACCCATCCATGAGTTGGTCATAAGAGAGCCTGATAAAATACTAAAAGTAGGAGGGGGCAGAAGTCAGTTGTCGATTGGAAAGACAAAGTGAATGGATGACACGAAATGTATAGTTTTTAAGAATGAGGAAGGTTTAATATGTAGGAAGGCAGAAAGCAGAGGAAAAATAGTGCAGCGTGTGAGTGAAGTACCTCAATGTGTGAGGCAAAATTAAGGCCACCAAGTTTCATATTTTTTGCATACCTCAAGGTCATAAGGCCTTAGAAAGGCTAGTTCAGACAGAAAGTGTCACTTCTTATGTCAGAGACTATACAAATGGTCTCCCAAATCCATTCTCACCATTTAACTTAAAACAGTAACCCTGATATTTTCAGTTGGCATGATTCCATCTCACTAAAATATAACATACCCTAGGCCCCCTTATATTTAATTATAACTGTGTGACCAGTTTTTCTGGACAATGAGATATATGTGTGAAATTTCCAAAAGGTATCCTTAAAGGTATGGGGTGAATTTTGCTTTGCTTTTTTTTTCTTCACTGCTTTGTTGGACTATGAATATGATGCTGCAAGTTCCAAAACCCATTTTTAACCATCTTGGACCATGAAACAAAGGCCATACTTTGGGGATGGGGGCTGGAGAAGGACAGAAAGCTGGAAGAAAACTGAACCCTGGTGACTGAGGAGCTTCGATATCAGTTCTATACTATTTCCAGAGTTCTTTAATGTGAGAGAAATACACTTTCTTAGCATATTGCATATAGAATTAAGTGTATATCTCTATATTAGCATTCTCTCATGATCTGTTTCTAGCCCTTTTTTTGAGTCATCACCTACCGACTCATTTTGTTTCTTCACTCAGAGACTCTGTTCCATTTTCTTTCCCCCCTATACTTCCATCACTACCCTGTTTTCATAATTTTTCTCCATTGTTTTCTCAGAGTGGAAACTCCTATTTCCTATGTTTTCTGCCTTCCTACATATTAACCTTTCCTCATTCTTAAAACTATACTTGCATTAAGGTATAAAGGCAATTTACATGACTTATCTGTCACTCCACTTACTACCAGCACTTCCTAAACTTACTTGACAACCCTTTTTCTTTTACTCTCCTTTGTGTTTCTTTTGAAGCTGAGTGTCCAGGTTAAAAGGGCAATCCTCAAAGGTACTGCATAGTAAGTCCCCAAGTCTGAATAGTCTATGGTAAATTTTTTTTCTTCAAAATTTCTTTATTGATGAGTTTCTTGTCTTTTCACATTTCTATTTGATCTCTTCTCTCTTGGTATTCCAGTGTCACCTACTTAACTTTTTTTTTTTTTCACATATCACACCTTGTTTCTTATGATCATTTTATTCACTCATTCAACCAGTATATGTTGAGGAGGGTTGGAAGTTGAAAGTGGTATTTATCTGAGTTTGAAGTTGTGAAATCGTCTTTAAAATTTTCATCTCATTTACTCTTTTAACCAAATATTAGGGACCAACTATCATGCTCTTTTTAAGGTGGGGAAACATGGTTGGGAGATGTTATATTACCTGACCAAACCCAGACAACTAGAAGAAAATGGAGCTGAAGTTTGAGATTAGCTCTTCTGACATCACCTTCTGTGTTCTTTCCACTATTCCATATTAACTTCTTTTAGGATTAGCAAATATGAATTAGCAAAATTCCTGATGAACCTGCCTTTTTCTTGTTTTGTTTGGTAAACATAGTAGCTTCTGGTTTGAGAAACAACCTGGAGGTAGACTATAGGGTTTGGCGGAAGCCTGAAACGTGCAGTTCCAATTAAGGCATTCAAATTCAGATTAAATAATCAATAATCAACAGAAGCTACTGAGTTTACTAGTCCTATTCTAGGGACTTAAATATATATATATATACATTTTTTCAATTTCCCCTGTTAGAAAAGAAATAGACTTTTATCCCTCTCTCCTTTTTCAGAGGATTTTCTTGAGCAAGTTTGTAATTACAAAATCCTTCCTCTGTCCCTTTTATACGTATATAAAATGTATAAAAAGCGAAACAAGGCTCTCCCCAGGAACAACTCAGGAAACTTTTTCTTAAGGTCCTAGGAGCCAGCTCTTTGAAGTAGAATTATCAAGAAGACTCTCCCATCTGCTCTCAACAGAGGAATTAGCCTAGTCTCCTTGCTCCAAGCTGTAAGTACCTGCTTGTTACAGACATAGTTTTCTTTTTCCCTTGGATAATGGCAATTAATGAACACAAATGGCCTCTCCAAGGATGACCTGCCAAAAAATGTACGGCAAACGGTGTTAAGTCCTCCTAAATAAGAACATGTGTGTAATGAATGGTATCTGTATAAAAGGGTGAATTTCTGTCTTGCAGTCGCATTAGCAGATTGCTTGTGAGCCCATCGCAGTCTGGTTCAAAGCTTACTGAATAACACAACTCCTTACCGTCCCCCTCCCACCCCCCATTCCGTGGAGATTTTCTGAGACGATAGATCTTAGTTTTAACTTTTCCTTGACAATATCGATTTATTTATTATGTCTCTTGCCTTTATCATCCCTCCCCACCCCCTACTGTGCCCCCAAATGTAAATCAAGCCAGAAACGTGCCCCTTGCTCATCCTGCAGTTTGCTTTGAGACCTAGTGAATGAAAGCGCCACAGCGGCCGCTAGAACCACGACTCCCAGCATTCCTGGCGCTCGCCGCTCTCGGGGCTTCCTCTTCCGGTCCCGGGGCTGCTGAAACCGAAAGTGCTGTGCTTCCGACGGTAGATGCCAGACGTCTGGGCAGATTCTCACCTCCACCGCCACTAGCCGTTGCTGCTTCAAGTTGGGAAGCCAGACAAACGGTAAAATATGAACGGAAGAGTGGATTATTTGGTTACCGAGGAAGAAATCAATCTCACCAGAGGACCCTCAGGTATGTGCAGACGTGGTTATCGCTGAGAGTCGGGTACTTGAGGCTGTAATTGCAGAACGGACACCTCTTCTGCAGAGGCAGATTTCTTTTGGCTTTGGGGAAGGCAGGCCCCAATTTGGAGGTTGCCTGTAATGCTTGCGGGCGCGTAGGAGAATATATTGGCATCCAGCGTTAGCATGAGACGGATCTGAGGAATCCACCTCATTTTTTCAGTCGGATTACCGCCTGTATTTATAGTCAGGAGGGGTATCTTGCTGCTAATGCTGCGGGAGAATTCTGCTTTCTAGTCCGCGGCCGTGAACTCCACACCGCTCCTTCCATTGCCTGCTCTGTGCCCGTATTTATGAAAGACTGTTTAATAAAAGTGGGAGCATAAACGGTGTGGACTGTTAAATGCATAGCCGTTTTCCTGATGATAGTATCCCTCATTTTTGGGGGGGAAATTCATTTAGAGGGCTACCTGGAATCCTAAAGCGGAAAGAGACCTTAGAGGTCTACTCGGGTAGTTCCCAAACCTGGTTTTGTCTCAAAATTACGTAAGATTTTTTGTTTTTTCTTTAAAAAATAAAAAGGCATTTCCTAGAACCCATTTCTATCCATTTGGATTCAATGCAGGTGTTTCTTTGGGCTTTTTCTTCCCTCCCTTCCTCCCTCTCTCCCTTCTTCCTTCCATCCTTCCTTCTTTCTTCACAAGCACATCATGTGATTCTGATACTACCAAATCCTCACTTACCCCTACAGTCCTACCTCCTGATGCCTTTCATTGCGCTAGGCTCTTCACGTTACTATCTGCCTTGGCTTTTGTTGCCTTTCCTTTACAGCTGTCTAGTGTATCGATTAAGAGAGCTTTAGCTTTGGCTTATATGGGTCCAAATCTGGTATCTAACCTCTTACTAGTTCTTTGATATTTATTGGCTGACGAACTTTATTATTGATGTAAGTCTTGATAATAGAATACGCTTACTAGGGTTATGAGAATGAAATCTATGTAAGATATTTAGAACATTGTGTGGTAAGCACTGTGTGTTTGCTGCTATTGTTAATAGATAAATGGTTAGTAAATCCTGCAAAATACTGTTATTTCAAGAGTCTCCAAGTCATCAAGTATCATAGGCTCTATCTGAAATGTTTTGCGTAAAGCTTTCAATCCAGTTTTCATCACCGCTAGACCAGTCCATCTTTCCTCATCTGGAATTTTGATATAGCTTGGACCACCACTCATAGATTATTCTTCATAAAATATGGCTTTCAGAATCATCCATGCTCTTTTTTCTTGTTATGAAAAATTGGAAATTGATTTTACCTATAAGACTGTAATTCATTGCTAATATGCATGGTTAAATGCCAAAAAGATTCCATATGAGCTCCTAAACTTTTGTCAAAGGCTCATTCAATATGACCAAGCGTCTTAGTACACTTTTCCTATTTTATGTGAGTTTTTCCTTTTTTCTTAGTGGTTATTGACTTTTGAGGAAAACTCATTAAACCAAAATGTTTTTCTGTATTTTTCATCCATTGGTACTTGTGCTTCTCTTAGGGCCAGGTGAAACAGTGCTAAGTCATTTTCTGATTGCCCCACAAGTATTTAAAGGCATCTGGTTGTGTTTTGTCTCATTCTCCTACAGTGTAACTATCCCTAGTTGTTAGGTTAGCTCTCTTGTGATGTGACTTGAGGTTTGATTCTTGTCTTTTGCTTAAACCTGTAACATATTTTGACACAGCCCTTTTGCTGCAGTAGCCACAGTATTTTCAGGATTTCCTAACTGGAGCTTGTTCTGGTCACTAAATATTTTTAAAGTATAATATCACTTCACCTTTTTTTTTGGCATTTACCTAATGTTTGCTTAATGTTCAGCTCACCATTCACTAAAATTTCTGATCCTATTAATCTTGCAGACCTGAAGTTTCTAGTGTTAACATTTTTCTGAATTATTGGCATTAGGACAAGCATCAGAGGACTGATTAAGTAAAATAATTGTATCTAGCTAATGCGGCTCACCCCAAAATTGTTGAATTTCTGTTTTGTATGTGCATTTATTCAGAATGAATGGATTTATTCACCTAATGACTTTTTAGTCTTTTTTCCTAAGCATTTTCATATCTTACTCATATAAGTTGATAAATTTAATAGTTTAGGCAAGTGGAACCACAGACTTGGATTAAAAACCAGTCATTTATTCGAAGATTTATTAGTTCAGTTAACAAGAAAAGATTCCAGCTCTGTTTATCACCCCCCAAAGCTAGTTACCTGCTATGTGATACTCCAAAGAAATCTCACAGTCTGCCTCAGCTTTTCCTTGCTGTGTTATCGTGAAGATACATAGGAAGGAAGTCAGTTATCACCACTAGAAGCTTCCGGTAATTTTGACAGTCCCATAATGGTCTTTCTTTCCATAGAAGAAATATGAAAAACTTCTAGTTCCAAGTATGCCTTTCTTTTTTTAGGCAGCATTGTCACTCTTTGTCTGGGTACAGTGTCCTATGCAAGGACCTGAGAGTTTAGTCACGTAACTGCAGGAATGTATATACTTTTGCTATTTTGTGCCAGTGTTCTGTCAGGGCTAGGAATCTTGGGTATTTCCAGTGCTTGGGCGCACTTCACAAGACAAAATGGTTATTCTGTCTGATCTTGCTTACTGTAAGGGAAGTGAAGTCTTAGGAAAATTATAACAATGGAGTGAGTATGTGGTGAGGCAAAAAGAAACTTGGTATGTAGCTTGGCACCTATCCTGTGCCTGCTTCCTCAGCCGTGTAAGGTGAGTCTTAGGCTGGATGACTTTGGAAGTTTCTTCCGTTTCCAAGAGTTCATAATTCTTTGGCCTATTCCGCCTGTTGTTTTATGATTCCCACCATTTTGAACTAACAATAGGTGGTCTGAAGAATCAGTCACCATCTTAAATGCCTTCAAGGGTTTGAGGAGTTCACCTTTCACCTTTTATCTTTAATGGAACACCGTCTCTTTTCCTTCTGAAGGACTCCTTTAGTCTCTAGCCTCTCACTTTTGCATTTAACAAATGGAGAGTTCTTAACATTGGAAACACTCAGTTACTCTAAGAAGTATGACAGGAGTCTAATCTAGCTCTTTTTCATTGGCTGTAAAGACAACCATTCACCTTGGGTATTAGGATTCTTTGTTCAGGACTGAGGGCTCAGCGGGTTTCAGCAAGTTGCTCCTGATCTACCATCTTTAAAGAGGAAACAAAATCTCTATTTTTCTACTTTCTTTAAAGGAGTTGAAGAGGATAATGGACTGGTACCGTGTTATATTGATGAGTATTTAAGGAAATAGGAAGTATTACCCTTCTGGCAGTGTGCTGGTGACTACACAAACACACACACACACACACATAATTTTTTTTCCTTCACCGCAACTGTGAGTGGTGATTAATACACATTGTTAGATGAAGAAATTGTCTCTCAGTGAGTTTAAGGGTTTGCCCAAGTTCTAAAGCCAGTAAGTTTCAAAAGCCAGGAATTTAACCTGGATTTCTTGATTCTAGTGTTCCATATGCTTCCTCCCAGTATAGTAGCCGTGTCTAAGTGTTGCCTCAACTCAGCCTCTGTCCACAGGTGCCGAATAGAAACGTGGAGACAGAGTTTGGGGTGAAGGAGAAAAAAAATAGCTTTATTGCTTTGCCTGGCAAAGGAAGGTCACAACAGGCTAATGCCCTAAAGACTGCCCACCTTGGGAGAGATTTGGAGGTGGTTTTATGGTTTCGGGAGTGGGAAGTAGGGCCACGGAAAAGGATCAGTGTAGAGGCAAGCTTGCATTGTTTTTCAGAGCTGGTGTTTAGTGGCCCCAGGACTTGTTCTTGTGGTCCTTCTTCTTTCCGGAATGAAAGATGCTCCATCATTTGTTGGGGGTTTTAGTTCTGCAGAAGGGCTCAAAGATAAATATTCCTTGAAGAGGAACCAGGACCCTGCCCCAAAGTTGCACTATTGTCTCTTGACTGCTCCTCCCTGGTACTCTGCCTCCTCTCCCTTCCCTGATGAGCAAATGTTTGACCCTGCCCTTTGGAGCTCAGGAAAAGTCATTGAGCTTGAGGCTTATTCCCTAAAAACAAGAAATGGGGAACGCAGAAAGGATGTGCCCAGGAGCCCCACAGGGTCCTGCTCGGTTACATAAGGAGTTTACTGCCAGCCTTTCTCCTAACCTTTATTTTGTTATATCATGCCTTATTCCCAGAAGGATTTGAGGCATCTTAAATGACTAACACAATCTACAGTTGAAAGTTTTTATAGTTTGCTGTTGATTGAACTGAGAGCATATCAAGGTAAGAACCTAAAAACAAGAAACCTCATTAAATCTAAGCATTTAAACCTCCACAGACCTGCCATGTGCTTTACCTTTAATCCTGAGACTGGGTTGCTAACAGTTTTCTGATCCTTCATGTGTCAAATTGATCTGAGAATAAAGTGCTATATCCTCACTCTGAACTGGAGTTTGGCACTTGCCACCTGCGTCTACATGGATTAAAGCATGAGCTCAGGGAAAACTGGAAGAATAGGTCTTTAGATAGTTAGATATTTTTATTTTTATTTTCTTTTTTTTTTTTTTTTGTCTTTTTGCCTTTTTTATGTAGAGCCGCACCCGCGGCATATGAAGGTTCCCAGGCTAGGGGTCTAACAGGAGCTGTAGCCGCCGGCCTTCGCCACAGCCACAGCAACGCGGGATCCGAGCCGCGTCTGCAACCTTCACCACAGCTCACGGCAACGCCGGATCCTTAACCCACTGATCAAGGCCAGGGATCGAACCCGCAACCTCATGGTTCTTAGTCGGATTCGTTAGCCACTGAGCCACGAAGGGAACTCCTTTTTTTTGTGTGTGTGTGTGTGTGTGTGTGTGTTTTTGTAGATGGTTAGATATTTTTAGGAGATTTTATGAGCCCTCATATCTAGAAAAATACTGAAATCCTCCTTCATGACGACTGATGTCTGTGACTAGTAGTAACCTTCACGAGACCAGCAGCAGACTTCTGTAAAATGAGAGCGTGGCTGCATCTCCTCCTTCACCTTTATCACTTATATCTTGTTATTCCCCCTTTCCTCTTTGGGACAGTAGTTCAGAACTGTCTGAAATACTGCCTCCTGGGCTGTAGTTAAGTGGACAAAACAAAAGATGTCTCAGTCATCTGCTACTCCCAAGGGTGACCCAGTGAGCCCTGAGGGAACTCAGGAAAGGAGCAAAGAACACTGGCCCAAAGTTGAGTGCATGTCAAAGGAGTGATTCCTTTAAGCCCAGACCTTTACATCTTCCCAAAGAAACTTGTTTTCTGTAAACTCTTTTTTTTTTTTAAATCTGGTTTTCTGCCAGTCTTTTTTCCTACCACCTCCCCTTTGTTGCAAAAACTCCTACATATCTGCCGCCCTCCTCACCTCCTTGGAGCTTTTCTCAGGGCTACCTGGGATGCTTTCTCCAAGGACTTAAGTCCTAATTTTGCACCAAATAAAACTTAACTCTCAACTTCAAGGTTGTGCATTTTTTTAAGTCAACATTGCCCTATTTCCACTCTCTACTTGAAGTCTAGCCCTCATGGAATTGACATTCCAATGAAGAACGATATTCAGATGTAAAAAGTTAAATCTCAGTGCAAAGGTGCGGATGGTTAAGGACTCTGACGAGCATGTATGTAATGAGCGGGCAAAGTAAGCGTGTAGGGGAGCATGTTAATCTAACCATGTGTTGGAAAAAAAAGTTAAAGAGTAGAGCCATTGTTGGGGGCTAGACTGATCAATTACAAGAAGGTAGAACTATATTGGTCTTACAGACAGGCTTTAGGCTAGTGCCAGGAACAGAGGTGGCCTTCGCAGTAATAGAGAAAAGAGGTAAGCATATTCTGAAATCAGTGAGTAAGCTAACCTGACTAGAAGGGAAGATTCATTTAGGAGAGTAAGAGAGAGGAGGTTAGCAAGGTAGGTAGAGACTGGGTTATGAAAAGTTCTTAGTACTAGTGTGGAAACTTAGCTTTTCTCTAACGTTCCATCTTGAGTCCTTCCTCTTCCTATTCACTGGTTGAAACTCAGGTCAAGAATCCCATCCTCCAGGAAGCCCTCCTTACCCAGGCTAGAACCCCCTTATTTGGGATTTCAGACATCATTAATTGTCTGTCATGTATTGCCAGTCTAAGCACTTTGTGTCATCTCCTTCCAACAAGGAATAAATGAAATGTTTATTATTCCATTTTATAAATTAGAAAATCTTGACTCTTATATCACACAACTCTTGAGTGGCAGAATTAAGAATTCGATCTGGGTCTGTGTGACTTAAAAACCCTGGCTCTGAACCATCATAGAGGATATGGGAGCATAGGAAGAAAGAAAAAATACTGTTTATTTTTATATTTGCTTCCTTACTTGTGTTTCCTCTTCTGTCTATTTCAGTCTGAGCTCTTCTCCGTCAAAGCATATGTATTTCAGCTCATTTCCTTAATGTCTTGCCTGGGGCATGACACAGAGTGGTCAGTAAATGTTCATAAAATGACTAGGCAAATTGATGGATATCAAAAGTATAATAGAATGTTATGACATAAAGAGAACCAGAAACACGGTCTATTTCGGCTTCCAAAAAGTCGTAAACAAGGTTCTCTACTAAATACAATTTAAGAGAGAGGAATGAGTTTGGTCATAGTATATTATAGTGGGGTGGGAAACTGACCAAAATTCCAGAAACAAGGAGGTAGAATGGGTGGAAAACTATATAGAATGAGAAGAGTACGTGGTACAAAGAATGTGTGTCTAAAGATTGCTTCAAGGGTCAGTCTTACTAAGATTTTTTAAAAGATATTCCTGAACAGTAAGTATAAAGCACAATATCTAGGAATTAACATTGGAGAAGTATAAAGACCAGGTGATAGATGCCTAACTATAGAAACATTTTGTAAAAGCCATGTGACTGGACAGCAGAGTAGTCAATGACTGCATTTGAGTAAATGCCGAATTATTTATTGAGGAAAACTGTCTATACTGTGTCAACTGAAAAAAAAAATCAACAACCTAATTTTTTTTTTTTTTTTTTGTCTTCCTAGGGTAGGACCCATGGCATATGGAGTTTCCCAGGCTAGGGGTCTAATCGGAGCTGTAACTGCCCTCTTACGCCACAGCCATAGCAACGCAGGATCCGAGCCCCATCTTCGACCCACACCACAGCTCACGGCAACGCCGAATCCTTAACCCACTGAGCGAGGCCAGGGATCGAACCCACAACCTCATGGTTCCTAGTTGGATTCATTTCCACTGCGCCATGACGGGAACTCTTACAACCTAAAAATTGAGAGAGATGTTTTCTTCGGCAGACAGAACTGAGGATTTAAGCTCAGGACATAGTATTTCAGCTGAGAGACTTGTCCGAAGAGGCAGGGAGGGGAGCCAGGATTTATCTGAGTCTTTGCAGCCAAGGCCAAGTAGTTGGAACATCAAAATATTACTGTCAAGTTGCAGATATGTCAGGTTACAGAATTTAGAACTTTTGTGTGTCTGGTGAGATTCAAGAGTCTGAGCTCACTGAATGCATTCCTTTGATGTGCACCTCAGGTATCTGGGGCCAGTATCCTGTGCTTTCTCCTCCTGAATTTCCTCAGAGCTCACCTGCAGGAGTAGCTGCAGCCTGAGGGCTGCTAGATGGCAGGTACTCTTTGTTTCCTTCCTGAGTTTCCTCAAGGCTCACTGGTATTGGAGGTGGCTGCAGTCACTGAGGACTGAGTGCCTGCCCTATGAGACATCCTTTGTTTACTCACAGGGCAGGCACTGTTTTATTTCTCAGCTGTTAACATCATCTGTTTATTGATATGTCAGGCAGCTCATTCACAGTACCTGCCTAGATATTTGAGAGGGAAGTTTAGGAGCAATAAAACGAGGCCCTTGTGTACATCCTGCATATACTGCCTGAAACGTTTTTGGCAGGCCATATTCTTTTTTGCCGTCATCAGGTGGGGCACGGGGAGAGGAGAGAGACTGAGCATGGGCATAATTCATGTTTTTTTTTGCTGTACCATCTTTCTGTTCGAGGTTAAAGATTTTCCCTCTTTCTCTCTCTATATATGGAGCAAACTTGTTGCTGTCTTTTGAGAGAAGTAACAAATAGCAAGTGACATATTTCATCTTGGGACCAGAGAGTTTCTCTAGACAATGTAATCGTTTCGGGTGAAAAGATGCCTAGTCATTTAACCTCTTGAGTCACTTATTTGAAACATTAATTTATTCCTTCTTTCAGTCCACACACTTATTGAGCAGTAACTGTAGGGCGAGTTTCTGTAGCAGGAACTGTGGATACAAAAGAAAATTGAGTTTTAACATAACTGCAGTGAGCAGTGGGGCACAGTGATTAAGAGTCGGAATGCGTGTGTTACTAGCTATGTGCCCTTGGGCAGGTTACTGCCGTACTTCCATATGCCTTGACTTCCTTAGCTGTAAAATGTGAGTATTTATTTATTTATTTACTTATTTTTGTCTTTTTGCCTTTTTATGTAGAGCCGCACCAGCGGCATATGGAGGTTCCCAGGCTAGGGGTCTAACAGGAGCTGTAGCTGCCGGCCTTCGCCACAGCCACAGCAACGCGGGATCTGAGCCACGTCTGCAAACTACACCACAGCTCACGGCAACGCCGGATCCTTAACCCACTGATCAAGGCCAGGGATCGAACCCGCAACCTCATGGTTCTTAGTCGGATTCGTTAACCACTGAGCCACGAGGGGAACTCCTAAAATGTGAGTATTAATAGAACCTACCTAGGGTTGTTGTGAGAAAGAAATGTTTCGTTTTACAAATACTTTTATAGTGTTGCTTCTGTACCAGGCACTCGTTTAAGCAGTTTACCAAATGTTAATTAATTTACGAAAATTTAATTAACTTAATGATGCCTGTCATTACTGCTGCCCTGTGGAGAATAGAAGTTAGTGGAACAAGAGCTGAGTTAGCCGGAAAGGCAGGTTAACCTATGCCGTAGGCATTTTAGGGACATTGGGCTTCACCTTTTGTATTTATCTCCTTTTCTTTTATGTCTTCTTTCTGGGATTAGGAAAAAGCCTGCTGAAGGCTCACAAAGATATTTTTTACCTTGCTACGTTTCCCCAGAATTAGAAGTGTTAGGAGTTGCTGGCTTTGGTGTTATTTCCAATGGCTTTAACAGTCACTTAACACCAACTGAAGTCTGTATATGTTTGTTACTAGGTACTGTGTGGGCACAGGAGATATGAAAGTGAGTAAAAGTCAGTTCCCTGTGATGTTTATAGCAGCTTTATTCATATTTGGAACTAATTATTTCAACAAAGTAAGTGATAATTAGACAAGTAATTTCAGTGAGATATGTTTCCAGGCAAAAGTAAGAGGTGTGGAACAGCTGGCTATGTGTGTGGAAGGGTGAAAAACAGGGGGGTAGTAATTATTATATTTTTAAATTAAGACCTTAGTTGTTTAGTTTCATGCAAAATTGAGGAGAAGATATATTTCCCATATCCCCCATCCCTACATATGCCTAGCCTCCCCAATTATTGACATCCCCCTCCAGAGTGGTAAATTTGTTGTCGTTGACCAACAACCTATATTGCCACATTGTAAGTACCCAAAGTCCATATCATGTTAGAGTTCACTCTTGCTATTGTACGTTCTATGCTAATGAACAAATATGTAATGACCTATGTCCATCAATATAGTATCATATGGAGTATTTTCATTACCCTAAATCCTCCATGCTCCACCTCTACATTCCTCCCTTCCCCTCAACCCCAGTAACTCCTTTCCTTTTTTTCTTTTTAGGCTGCACCCACGGCACATGGAAGTTCCCAGGCTAGGGGTCAAATCAGAGCTGCAGCTACCAGCCTACACCACAGCTCAGGGCAACACTGCATCCTTAACCCACTGAACTGGGTTAGGGATCAAATCCACGTTCTCATGGATACTAGTTGGATTCGTTACTGCTAAGCCACAATGGGAACTCCACCCCTCATTTTTTTACTTTTTACAGTTTTTTGCCTTTTCCAGGGTGCTATATAGTTGAAATCATACAGTATGTAGCCTTTGCAGATTGACTTCTTTCACAGAGCATTTAAGGCTCTTCCATGTCCTTTCATGGCTTGATAGTCCATTTATTTTTAGTTCTAAGCAATATTCCATTCTCTGGATGTACTACACTTTATCCATTCATCTACTGAAGGAGTTTTGGTTCCTTTAAGTTTGGGTAATTACGAATAAAGCTGATATAAATATCCATGCGTAGGTTTTTGTGTGGACAAAAGTTTTCGACTCCTTTGGGTAAATACCAAGGAGTACAATTGCTGGATCATACAGTAAGAGTATGTTTCGTTTTGTAAGAAACTGCCAGACTGTCTTCCAAAGTGGCTGGGCTGTTGTCGGTATTCTGAATTTTGGCCAATCTAATAGGTGTGTAGTGGTATCTGATTGTTGTTTTCCTTTGCATTTCCTTGATGACATATGATGTGTAGCATCTTTTCATATGCTTATTTGACATCTGTATCTTCTTTGGTGAGGGCAGTTATTAAATCTTGTTACTGTATGGTGCAAAATAGAGCAACATGTCCAAAGCTGACTAGAAAGATAGGTTATGAGGATTTTGAGTTTAAATTTCATTCTAGATCAGCATTTCTCAATTTTTTTTAAACCTTCAGCTGTCATTTACGTTAACGCCTTAAGACTATACTTAGAATTTTAAAACACCACCATCGTCTTTTCATAGAAAAAGTACTGCATGAGAAGTAGGGTACTTATCACATTTTTTTGCATAATTATCACTAAATAATTGGTGTTCCAAGTAACTTTAGACTGTCTTTTATTGTGGACTAATAATGAGTCAATAATAGATGCTTGCAGTTTTGCACTTAAGAATTACCAGGTTCATTTTTTGTTTTTTGTTTTTTTTGTTTGCTTGGTTGGTTTTTTGGATGCACCTGCAGCATGTGGAACTTTCCCAGCCAAGGGTTGAACCCACACCCCAGCAGCAACCCAGTTGCTGCAGTTACAACACCAGATCGTTAACCCTCTGCACCACGAGAGAACTCCCCCAGGTTCATTTTTAAATCAGTTTTATCGCAGTATATTATAAATTACATCCATTTTAAGTATAAAGTTTTTAAGAAGTTTGGCAAATAATACACACGTGTATAATCATGATTTATCACTTCAGAAAATCTCTGTGTATTCCCTCCATTGGCCCTCTCACCCCATGCCGCAGACAACCACTGATCTGATTACTATCACTGTAGATTAGTTTTGCCTAATATGGAACTGGGCTCACATGGAGTGTGTTTAGGCTTCTTTTCACTCGTCTATGTGTTCCTTTTTTATTACTGAGTAGTATTTCGTTGTGTAAATATACCACAATATGAATATCCATTCACCTAGTAATAGAAATTTAAGTTGTTTCTGGGCTTTGATTATTAAAAATAAAGCTGCCGTGAGTATTAATATGCAACTCTTTGTATAAACATGTATTTTAATTTGTCTTGGGTTAATACCTAGTAACTGAGAGGGGATTTTCTGGGTTTTCTTTTTTTTGTTGTTGTTTTTTTTGTCTTTTTGCCTTATCTAGGGCCACACCCGCGGCATATGGAGGTTCCCAGGCTAGGGGTCTAATAGGAGCTGTAGCCGCTGGCCTACGCCACAGCCACAGCAATGCAGGATCTGAGCCGCGTCTGCAACCTACACCACAGCTCACAGCAACGCCGGATCCTTAACCCACTGAGCAAGGCCAGGGATGGAACCCGCAACCTCATGGTTCCTAATCGGATTCGTTAACCACTGAGCCACAACAGGAACTCCGATTTTCTGGATTTTCTAGGTAATTGGATGTTTAGCTTCAAAAGAAGCTGCCAAACTGTTTTCTGAAGTATGTGTGTCATTTTGCATTTCTCCCAGTCTCGTATGACAGTTCCAGTTATGACATCCTTGCCAACATTTGATGCTGTTATTCCTTTTTATTTTGGCCGTTGTAGGGGTTATGGAGTGGAACTGTGGTGGTGGTTTTTTTTTTTGTTTTTTTTTGCATTTCCCTGATAACTAATGATGATGAGCCTATCTTTATGTGTTTGTTGGCTATTCATAGATATTCTGAAGTGTTTGTTTAAGTCATTTGCCCATTTTTTATTGGGTTATTTGCTCTCTTACTACCAACTGTAAGAGTTCTTTAAATATTCTAAACACAAGTCCTTTTTCATGTTTATGTGTTGCATGTATTTCCTTCTGGTTTGACTTGCCTTGCCTTTTTGAGAGGTTAAGGTATATTTTTGAAGAGTAGATGGTTTTAAGCTTTATGAAGAACAGTTTGTCATTTTCTCTTTTTTCCTTTTATGGGTAGTGCTATTTTTGAAATGCCTAAGAAATTACAAGAAGTAATTACAAATTATCCCAAAGTAAAGATGATTTTCTTCTGTGTTTTCTAATTGAAATGTTATAGATTAGCTTTTATGTTTAGTTCTGTGATCCATTTCAAATTAATTTATTTCGCCTGTGTTTTGGGTTAAGCATTAAATTTCACTTTTATCTCTGTTGTTTACAAATATACAGTTAGTTGTCCCAGCACTACTTATGGAGAACGTTATCCTTTCACTGTTGAAATATATTATTGTCTATATCAAAAAATCAGTTGACCGCTTATGTGTGTCCCAATATTGGTCTTTTTCTAGTTCCACTGGCCTTTCTCTATAAAAATATCGCAGTATGTGGGTAAATGTAGCTTTGTAGTAAACCTTGAAATAAAGTGTGAGTCTTCCATTTTTGTTTCTTTTTCAAAAATGGTTTAACTATTTTAGAATAGAACTTTAATAATCTACATTTCCCCAACAAAACCCCAAACCCCAGAATATAAATTTCCATGTAAATTTTAGAACTAGCTTGTCAAATTCTACAAAAATCTTTGTTGGGATTTTGATTGGGGTTACATTAAAAAAATTACCTATTTTAATTTAGAATTTTGTCTTAAAAGTAATAAAACTTCTAGTCTAGGAACATGGTGAATCTTCATTTATTTAGTTTTTAATTGTGTTCCACAATTTTTAATGTATTTTGATTTCATTGTCATTCAACTAAAGTATTTTCTATCTCCCCTTATAGTTTCATCTTTGACTCAGGTTATTTGTTTTCCAAACATTTAGGAAGTTTTTCAGCTATCTTACTGTTAAGGACAGTGTTTGTGTCCCTCCAAAATTCATATTGTTTAAGCCCTAAGCTGTAATGTGACTGTATTTGGACATAAGGCCTTTCTTGAGGTTACTAAGGTTAAATGAAGTAATAACGATGGGGCCCCTGTCTTATAGAGTTAGTTTCCTTATGAAAAGAAACCCAGAGAGCTTACTCTCTCTTTGCACTAACACAAAGAAGTCATAGGACCACAGAGTGAGATGTCAGCCAACCATAAATTGAGAGAAGAACCTTAGAATGAACTCTGTCTTACTGGTACATTAATCTTGGACTTCCTGAGCATCCAGAGCAGAATTTTTTGTTTGTTTGTTTTGTCTTTTGTCTTTTTAGGGTGGCACCTGTGGCATATGGATGTTCTCAGGCTAGGGGTCTAATCAGAGCATCAGCTGCTGGCTCAGGCCACAGCCACAGCAACGCCAGATCTGAGCCGTGTCTGCGACCTACACCACAGCTCACTACAACGCCAGATCCTTAACCTACTGAGCAAGGCCAAGGATCGAACCCACAACCTCATGGTTCCTAGTCAGATTCATTTCTGCTGCGCCACGATGGGAACTCCCAGAACAGAATTTTGGGTAAGTTACTTAGTCCGTGGTCTTTTGTTATGTCAGCCGAAGAAGACTAATACATTTTTTTTTCTGATTTCTAATTCAGATCTGTCTTTTGAAATTTATTGGTTTACCTATGGACCTACAGTCAGTCTTTGAGAAATTCCTTGTGCAATACAAAAGAATGTTTACTTTTTTATTTGCACAATATGTTGTTCTTTGAAGGTAAATTAGGCCAAGTTTGTTCTTAGTTTTGTTCAACTGTTGTGTATTTTTCCTGACTTTACTGTTTACTTGTTCTCTCAAATACTGAGAGAAATGTTGAAATCTACAGTAGTCAATTTTGCTTTGTGTTTTTCTCATTTTAGATTTTCATTGATATTCAAATTTTGTTATTAGGTGCATTGCCATCTAGTATTTTAATGTCTTCTTATGAATTGACTCCTTTTGTATGAGGATATGTCCCTTTTTATTCCTTGTAATATTTCTTATTGCAGAGTTTACTTTTTATATTATTAATAGGTCCATTCCAACTGCTTTTTAAAGTTTAATTTTTTTTAAATTGGAGTGTACTTGATTTACAAAATTGTATTAGTTTCAGTAGATAGCAAAGTGATTCAGTTACATACAAATAAATCCATTCTTTTTCAGATTATTTTCCCTTATAGGTTATTACAGAATATTGAATAGAGTTCCCTGTGCTATACAGTAGGTCCTTGATTACCTGTTTTATATGTGTACTGTATGTATGTTAGTCCCAAACACCTGATTTATCTGTCCCCTCCCCCATCTCTCTAGTCAACCATAGTTTTCAGTTTGTGAGTCTTTCTGTCTTATCAGTAAGTTCATTTATGTCATTTTTTTAAGATTCCACTTGCAAGTGATATTACATGAAATTTGTCTTTGTTTGACTTAATGTCACTTAGTATGGTAATCTCTAGGTCCATCCATGCGCTGCAGATGGTATTATTTCATTATTTTTTATGGCTGAATAATATTCCATTTTATATATGTACCAAATCTTCTCTATCCGTTCCTCTGTCAGTAGACATTTAGGTTACTTTCATGTCTTGCCTGTTGTATATAGTGCTGTAGTGAACATTGGGGTACATGTATCTTTTCAAATTGTGATTTTTCTCCAGAGAGATGGCCAGGAGTAGGATTGCTGGATCATATGAATTACCATATGGTAATTCTGTTTTTAGTTTTTTGAGGAACATACTGTTTTATCTAGTAGCTGTATCAACTACGTTCCCACAAACAGTGTAAGAGGGTTTCCTTTTCTCCACACACTCTCCAGCATTTACTGTTTGTAGACTTTTTATGATGGCCATTTTGATACCTCAGTGTAGTTTTGATTTACATTTCCCTAATAATTAGTGATATAGAGCATCTTTTCATGTAGTTTTTGGCCATCTGTCTGTCTTCTTTGGAGAAATGACTATTTTGATCTCCTGCCCATTTTTCGATTGGCTTGTTTATTTTTTTGATATAGAGCTAAATGAGCTATTTGTATATTTAGGAGAGTCATTCCCTGTCAGTGACTTTGTAGATGTTTTCTCCATTCTGTGGGTTGTCTTTTCATTTTGTTTATGGTTTCCTTCGCTGTGTAAGAGCTTTTAGGTTGTTTTTTTTTTTTTTTTTGTCTTTTGGCCTTTTCTAGGGCTGCACCCGTGGCATCTGCAGGTTCCCAGGCTAGGGGTCTAATCGGAGCTGTATCTGCTGGCCTATGCCACAGCCACAGCACTGTGGGATCCGAATCCGAGCTGCGTCTGCAACCTACACCACAGCTCATGGCAACGCCAGATTGTTAACCCACTGAGTGAGGCTAGGGATCAAACCTGCAACCTCATGGTTCCTAGTTAGATTTGTTTATCACTGAGCCATGACAGGAACTCCAAGAACTTTTAGGTTTAGTTAGGTCTCATTTTTTTTTTTTAATTTTTGTTTTTATTTTCATTATTCTAAGAGATGGATCCAAAATGATATTGGTACAATATCTCAAAGTGTGTTAGTCTATGTTATCAAAGTTTTATAGTATCCATTCTTATTTATGTGTTTAATTCATTTTAAGTTTATGTTTTTGTTTGGTATTAGAGAATGTTCTAGTTTCATTGTTTTACATGTACCAGTCCAATTTTCCCAGCACCACATATTGAAGAGACTGCCTTTATTGTATATTCTTGTCCCTTTTGTCATAGAGTAGTTAACCATAAATGCAAGGGTTTATTTCTGGGCTTTCTTTGCTGTTCCATTGATCTATATTTGTGTTTTTGTGACGGTACTATACTGTTTTGATGCCTGTAGCTTTGTAGTATAACCTGAGATCAGGGAGCATGATTGTTCTAGCTCCATTTTTCTTTCTCAAGATAGCTTTGGCTATTTGGGGTCTTTTGTGTTTCCATACAAATTAGAAAACCTTCTATTCTAGTTCTGTGGAAAATGCCATTGGTAATTTGATAGAGGTTGTGTTGAATCTGTAGATTGCCCTAGGTAGTACAGCCATTTTGACCACATTAGTTTTTCTAATCCAAGAGCATCGTGTGTCTTTCCATCACACCATGTCTTTGCGTCATCTTTGATTTCTTTCATCAGCATCTTATAGTTTTCAGAGTATAGGTCTTTTGTCGCTTCGGGTAGGTTTATTCAAAAGTATTTTATTCTTTTTTTTGTTTGTTTGTCTTTTTAGGGACATGCCTGTGGCATATGGAGGTTCCTAGGCTAGAGGTCCTATGCCAGAGCCACAGCAACACCAGATCCGAGCCACGTCTGCAGCCTACACCACAGCTCACAGCAACGCTGGATCATTAACCCCCTGAGCGGTGCCAGGGATCAAACCCGCAACCTCATGGTTCCTAGTTGGATTCGTTTCCACTGCTCCACAACGGGAACTCCAAGTATTGTATTCTTTTTGATGCAATGGTAAGTGGATTGTTTCCTTAATATATATGTAATGGAGTATTGATTAGAGGTTCATATATGGAGCCATCCTTGCATTCCAGGAATAAAGCTCACATGGTTATGGTATATCCTCCTTTTGATATGCCGGTGAAGTAGTTTGTTAGTATTTTGTGGAGGAATTTTGCATGCATGTTTATAAAGATATGAGTCTGGTTTTCTTTTGTGTAGTGCTTTTGGTTTTGTGGTCAGGTAATGCTGGCCTCATATAATGAGTTACGAAATGTTCCCTCCTCTCCAATTTTTTTGGTACATTTAAGAAAGATTGGTATGAGTTCTACTTTAAATGTTTAGAAGAATTCATGTGTGTAACTCCCTATGACACACTTTTAAATGGTATTTTTTAAAGTTCCTCTTTCTGATATTTCATTATTAGTGTAAAGAAAAGCAACAGATTTCTGTATATAATACGTATGCTGCCTAATTTATTAGTTCTAACATTCTTGTGTGTAGAGATTTTAGGGTTCTCTATATAGAGTATCATGTCTGCAAATCGTGGGAGCTCCACCTCTTCCAATTTGAATACCTTTAGTGTCTTTTTCTTGAATGATTGGTATGGCAAGGACTTCCAATACTATGTTTAATAGAAGTAGTAAGAGCAGCATCTTTGTCTAATTCGTGAGCTTAGTGAGAAGACTTTGAGCTTCTCACTGTTGCATATTGTTTTGGCTGTGGGTTTACCATAAATAGTTTTCATCATCTTGAGATATGTTTCTTCTATACCCACTTTGATCAGAGGCTTTTTTTTTTTTCATGAATCAGTGTTGAATTTTGTCAAATGCTTTTGCTTTGTCTTTGAAATGATCGTGTGAATTTTATCTTTTGTTAACGTGGTGTGTCACGTTGATTGACTTGTGTCTGTTAAACCTTCCTTGCAACACTGGAGTGAATCCAACTCGATCATGGTCTATGATCCTTTTTATATATTATTGGATTCGGTTTGCTGTTATTTTGTTGAGGATTTTTGCATTTATATTCATCTGTGATACCAGTCTGTAATTTTCTTTTTTTGTAGTGTCTGTGTCTAGGTTAGTAATCGGGGTGATGGTTGCTTCATAGAATGAATTTGAGAGTATGCCCTCCACTTCAGTTTTTGGAATACTTTGCAAAGGATCAATGTAAATTCTTCTGTGTATATTTGGTAGAATTCCTCAATTAAGTCATTGGTCCAGGACATTGGTTTGCATGGAATTTTTTTCAGTGACAGATTTTATTTCACTTGTACTGATTAGTCTGTTCAGATGATCCGTTTGTGGAGTTCCCACTATGGAGCACTGGGTTAAGGATCCAGCATTGTCTCTTGGCAGTGTGAGTTCAGTCCACAGCCCAGCACAGTGGGTTAAAGGATCTGGCCTTGCCTCACCTGTGTCATAGTTTGTAGCTGTGGCTTGGATTCAGTCTCTGGTCCAGAAACTTCCATATGCCGCAGGTGCAGTCATAAAACTTTTTTTTTTTTGGGGCCTCACCTGCAGCATTTGGAGGTTCCCAGGCTAGGGGTTGAATCGGAGCTAGATTAGCTGCTGGCCTATGCCACAGCAACGCCAGATCTGAGCCGTGTCTGCGACCTACACCACAGCTCATGGCAACGCTGGATTGTTAACCCACTGAGCAAGGCCAGGGATTGAACCCACAAGCTCATGGTTGGTTCCTAGTCGGATTCATTAACTGCTGCGCCACGACGGGAACTCCTCATAAAATTTTTTTTTAAAAAGACTTAAATTTAAGCCCAGATAACTATAAAACTCTTAGAGGAAAACTTTGGCAGAAAACGCTTTGACATAAACTGCAGCAATAACTTTTTGGATCCACCTCCTACAGTATTGAAATAAAAACAAAAAATAATCACATGTTACCTAATTAAACTTAAGAGCTTTGGCGCAGCAAGGAAACTATAAACAAAACAAAAAGATAACCCACAGACTGGGACAAATACTTTCAAATGAAGCAACTGACAAGGGATTAATCTCCAAAATATACAAACTCATGCAGCTCAATTAAAAAAAAAAGTGAACAGCCCAGTCAAAAAATGGTCAGAAGACCTAGGTAGTTATTCCTCCAGTGAATACATACAGATGGCCAAATGGCCAAAAAACACATGAAAAGATGTTCTGTGTTGTTAATTATTATAGAAATGCAAATCAAAAATACAGTGAGGTCTCACCTCACATCATTAGGAATGGTCATCATGAAAACGTCTACAAAAATAAATGATGGATAGGGTGCGGAGAAAAGGGAACTCTCTTTCACTGTTGGTGGGAATGTAAATTGATGCAACCACTATGGAAAACAGTATGGAGGATGGAGGTTCTTCAAAAAGCTAAAAATACAACCACCGTATGATCCAGCAATGCCATTCCTGGGCGTATATCCAGAGAAAACTAAAATTTGAAAAGTATACGCACCTTAATATTCATTGCAGCACTCTTTACAATAGCCAAGATCAGAAAGCAACCTAAATGTCCGTTGACAGAGGAACAGATAAAGAAGATAAACATGTACACAGTGAACTATTGCTCAGCCATAAAAGGAGCAAAATATGCCATTTGCAGCAGCATGGATGACCTAGAGATTATAATACTAGGTGAAGTACCTAAGAGAGACCAGGACAAACATCATATGATATCGCTTCTGTGTGAAATCTTTAGAAAAAGGATACAAATGAACTTTATTTACAAAACAGAAACAAACTTATGGTTACCAAAGGGGGCAGATGTTGGGGGATGAATGGATTGGGGACCCGGGATTGGCATGTTCACATTATTGTATATGGAATAGATGGTCAGTGGGAAACTGGTATATAGCCCAGTGACCATACGTTTGTTTTTTATATCTGTGAGTCTGTATCTGTTTTGCATATAGATTCTGTTTTGCTTATGGACTCTTTTTAAATTGCCAAGTCATTTTATTTCAAGGTAACAAATTTGGGATAGCTATAGGATTACGTAATTATCACAGTGCTTCTAGATCATTTCTCCCAGTACGCGCCAATGTGATTTTCTCCATTTTGTGTGTTCCAGTTCATATTTACTTGGCTTTAAGGCATTACTGCATTTCAGCAGATGTTTCCTCATACCTCTGTTCTATAACTTCTTTCAGCTGGAAAAAGCTACCAGTGATACATGAAATGAGAAAAAAGATAAAACGAGCAAGTAGGAGAGCTACTTCGATGTTTACACTCATTATTATTCTGGATCGAGACTCTTTTCTTTTGTCAGGTGGTGGGCCACTATCTACACTCCCACCTCCTCCTTCGGCATCACAGTTTGGTGGTTTCCAACCTCGCTGACAGTGACAGTGTCTTCTGTTGTTGCAGACTCCTCTGAAATTGCATGTGCTAACATCACAGGTAAAGTTCAAGTCTGGGTAAAAGGTACAGTTTTGGTTCTTGCAGAATTGTCCTGGGCCACATGTTGCACCATCAACCACAAGTCCCAATTGTGGCGTC
>PVHT021183631.1:3654184-3702370 GCA_004024745.2 Catagonus wagneri | reverse complement strand
ATGAGCAAGGAAGTCTGTAGCCAAAGAAACTGCAGTCAAGCAGGAGGCAGGCAAGACTGTCCCTGGAAGAGCAACCGAAACAGCAATACAGTCCTGAGGAGAGCAGAGAGAGGCTGGAGGCCTGGCATCCCCAGCGAGGTGGAGCAGGGAGGGGGAGGCTGTTACATAACAATGCTGGACTCGTGAGTGGGAGGGGCTGAGCTCAGTCATCCTAGGCATCCTGGCACAGGGCGGTTAGAGAGGAGAAAGCAAGGGAGAAGTTAGGAAAAATAGAATGTCTGTCTGGGCTGAGAATCAGATTCTCTCATACTTTATAAAAATGGAATTTGCCAGGGCCAGTTAATGGAACCGAAGAATAAACGGCGTCATGAGTAGAAAAGCGAGGGTGGATGGCAAGAGTTTATTATAAAGTGAAACTTATATACCTGCCCTACTTCCCAGTGATTCTACATTCACTGTGATTCAATGATTTCTGTAATCTGTCAGCATTATTCGTGAATTTATTACACAGACTGGAACCAAACAGCCAGTGCTGAATAGATGAATGGCATACAGACTGGCATACATATTCATTCCGTGGGGTAATCCTCAGTAAATCTGAACAAGTTTCAGACACATGTAAGAACATGGATGGAGCTCATAGATATGATGATGATAGAAAGAAATCAGACCAAAGGAACTTTGTGTAGGGCTTCACCTGTATGAAGTTCTGGAGTAGTCCAAAGTAATATATGGGGATAGATTTTTTTTTTAATTGTAGTTGCTTTATAATGTGTGCCAATTTCTGCTGTATAGCAATGTGACCTAGGCATACGTATACATACATCTTTTTTCTCATATTATCTTCCATCATGTTCTATCCCAAGAGATTGAATATATTTCCCTGTGCTGGAAATAAAAGTTTTTTTTTTTTCTTGTTGTTGTTCTTTTTAGGGCAGCAACTGCAGCATATGCAAGTTCCTAGGCTGGGGGTCCAGTCGCAGCTGCCACTGGCAGCCTAGGCCACAGCAACAGCAGCATCGGATCTGAGCAGCCTCTGCACCACAGCTCCTGGAAACACCAGATCCTTAACCCACTTGGCAAGGCCAGGGATCAAACCCACATCCTCATGGATACTGGTTGGGCTCATAATCTGCTCTGCCACAATGGTTTCTCCGGGAATAAAGTTTAAATATGTTTTGTCCTTATGTTAGGGAAGGGAGGGACTGAGGGAACTTTCTGTTGTGATGTGGAGTTTCTGAATCTGATTGGGGTGTGCTCTAGATGTTTCCCTCCAAAATGCACGTATTGAAATCCTGACCTCCGAGGTGATATTAGCAGGTCAGGTCTTTTGGAGAGGATTAAATCATGAGGAAAGAGCCCTCATGATAGCGATTAACTACTTTATGAAAAGTCTCTGAGAGACCCTTCACCCTTTCTGCCTTGTGTGGTTACAGTGAGAAGGTGCCATCTGTGAATTAGCAAGAGCTTCTCCCCAGACGCTGAATCTGCTTAGTGCTTGTTCTTGGAGTTACCAGCCTTCAGAAATGTGGCAACTGAAGTGTTCTTGTTTATAAGCCATCCAGTCTAAGGTATTTCAGTAAAGCAGCCCCATTGGACTAAGATGGGATGGTGCTTACAAGTCAGAACTCAGTAAGCTGCATCCTTGAGTATGTGCATTTTAAAAAATTTTATTGAAAGATGGTTGATTTACAATATTGTATTGCATTCTGCTGTACAACAGTGATTCGGTTATATTTACCCTTTTACATATTCTTTTGCATTATGATTTATCATGGGACATTGAATGTAGTTCTCTGTGATATATAGTAGTACCTTGTTGTTTTTCTATTCTATATATTAGGTTTTTTGTTTTTTTAAATTTTTTTAATTAAAGTATAGTTTATTTACAATCTTGTGCCATTTTCTGCTGTACAGCAAAGTGGCCCAGACATAGACATATACACATTCTTTTTCTCATACTTTCATCACGTCCATCACGAGACTGGACATAGCTGCCTGTGCTATACAGTAGGAACTCATTGCTTATCCATTCTAAATGTAATAGTTTGCATCTGCTAACCCCGAACTCCCAGTTCATCACACTCCCTCCCCTCTCCCCCTTGGCAGCCACAAGTTTGTTCTTCATGTTTGTGAGTCTGTTTCTCTTCTGTAGACTGGCCCATTTGTGCCATATTATAGATTCCACATGACGTGATATCTTACGGTATTTGTCTTTCTGTGTCTGACTTAGTATGAGAATCTTGTTGTATCCACGTTGCTGCAAATGACATTATATCATTTTTTTCGATGGCTAAGTAATATTCCATTCTGTATACACCACATCTTCTTTATTCATTAATCTGTCCATGGACATTTAGTTTGTTTCCCTGTCTTGGCTATTTTGAATAGTGCTGCTATGAACATAGGGGTGCATGAATCTTGTCAAATAATAGTTTTATCTGGGTATATGCCCAAGAGTGGGATTGCTAAATCATATGGCAACTCTGTAGTCTGTTGTTTTAATTTAGAAGTTTTTTCATTTTGTAAGTTTCAGCTGTACTTCATTGTAACCTGACACCTGTGTGCACGTTATGAAGTGATCATCCCCACACGTGGAGTTACCATCCATCACCATAGAGTTGACTCTCTTTATCCACTTTGTCCACCCCTAACCCCCTTTCTCTCTGGTAGGCACTAATCTGATCTCTGTTTCTATGAGTCAGCTTCTGTTTTGTTTTCTTTTATTTCGTTTTTTAAGACAACAGATGGGTAAAATCATGTGGTATTTGTTTGTCTTTCTCTGTCTGACTTATTTCACTTAGCATAGTACCTTCAGGGTCCATGCATGTTGTCACATATGGCAAGATTTTGTTGCTTTTAGTTGCTGACTAATATTCCATTGTGTATGCATGTAAGTCCCCCAGTTTGTATGCTACAATGCCTTTATCCCTTTGTCCCTTCATCTTTGCATGAACACTTAAATTGTTTCCACAGCTTGGCTGTTGTAAATAATGCTGCATGGAACCTATCGGTGTGTATATCCTTCTGAGTTAGTGTTTTCATGTTCTTGTATGAATACCCAAAAGTGGAATGCCTGGAAATAATTTTCTGAGGGACATCTATACTATCTTCCATAATGGCTGCACCAATTTACAGCCTCGCCAACAGTGTATGAGGATTCTCTTTACTCAGCATCTGTGCCAACATTTGTTATTTCTTGCTTTCCAATAATAGCCATTCTAACAGGTGTAGCTCATTGTGGTTTTGACTTGCATTTCCCTAATATTTAGTGATGTTGAACATCTTTTCATGTGCCTGTTGGCCACCTGTATGTCTTTGAAAAAAATGTCTATTCAGATCTTATGCACACTTTTAATCTGGTTATTTGTTTTTGTGTTGTTGAGTTGTGCAAGTTATTTATATATTTGGGATATTAACCACTTCTGAGATATATGATTTGCCATTATCTACCATTCAGTAGGTTGAACTTTTGTTTTGATGATTCCTTCACTGTGCAGAAGTTTTTGGGTTTGATATAGTCCCATTTGTTCATTTTTGCTTTTGTTTCTCTGGCCTTTGGATTCAGATCCACAAAACATTGCTCAAATGAATGTCAGTGAGGTTACTGCTTATGTTTTTTTTCCCCTAATAATTTTATGGTTTCTGTTCAGTCTTTAATCCATTTGGAGCTAATTTTTTGTGTATGGCATTAGATAGTAGTCTAGTTTCATTCTTTTGCATCTCGCTGTCCAATTTTCCCAGTACCATTTATTGAAGAGACTGTCCTTTCTCCATTGTATGTTCTTTGCCCCTTTGTTGTAAAGGAATTGTCCACATATGCACGGGTTTGTTTCTGGCCTCTCACTTCTGTTCTCTTGATCGGTGTGTCTGTTTTTTGTGCCAGTACCGTACTGTTTTGACTACTACAGTTTTGTAGTATACTTTGAAACCACAGAGTGTGATGTTTCCAGCTTTGTTTTTTTTCCTCAAGATCGTTTTGGCTATTAGAATTCCTTTGTGGGTCTAAATTTTATTTTTAGTCTTTTGAGTAACCTCCATATTGTCTTCCACAGTGGGTTCACCAGTTTTACATTCCTACCAACAGTGTTAATAAGAAGGTTCCATTTCTCCATATCCTTTCCAGCATTTATTATTAGTAGCCTTTCTAATGACGACCGTTCTGACTCATGTGAGGTGGTCCCTCTCTGTAATTTTTTTTTAACTCTGTGCATTTTATTGTATGCTAAATATACCTCAAAAAAGTTGATGTATAAAAAATTTCTGATTTCAGTTTCTTTTTGGCTTTCCAGACTATTGCATCATTATCCTGATCATTATTATCTCATACTTTGTTTTCTTTGTCTTTTCAAAAATCATTTCTGCGTAAAAATGCCTGTATATGAACTCAACTCAAAATAAGGAAGTTACTATGAGCAGCTTATCTCCCTTGATTTTTCCTCTTTTGAATCATATCTTTTCGTTAGAACCAGTAACACGCACATAAGTATTTAGAAAAGAAGAATGTCCTGCCACATAAATGTGCTGTGTGCAATATTGGAGGATTTTTTAAAGTCAGAGCAGCCAGGGATATTCAAGAAGAGACAGGTATGCTTGAACTCAGACGAAAATGAATCACCATGAGCAAAAAAGGTAAATTTCATTTTTTCTTTTGACCAAAGTATGGTCTATTTACAATATTATATTGGTTTTTGGTGTACAACATAGTGATTCCATATTTTTATAGATTGTACTTACTTAAAATTATTACACTTTAAATATATGATAGCAATGCCACTCCCGTCTGTTCTCCAAAATTTCTATGGAAAAGTCTGCTGTTGGCCTTTTGAATTAGTGTTTTCTTTTTTTTCTCATACATGCCCAAGTGTGGAATTGCTGAATCTTATGATAGTTTTACTTTTAGTTTTTGACAAGCCTTCATAATGTTTTCCATAGTGGCTTTACCAGTTTGCATTTCCACCATTTCATGAGAGGTTTTTCTCCACATCCTCACCAACACTTGTTGTTTTTGATATTGGTGTGATATATCAAAATGTGTTCTGCCTGTGTGTGTGTGTGTGTTTTTCTCAGAGTTTTATAGTATCTTTCATGTAAAGTCTAAAATCCATTTTGATTTTATTTTTGTGGATGGTATTAGAGAATATTCTAATTTCATTCTCTGACATGTGTCTATCCAATTCTCCCAGCACCGCTTATTGAAGAGGTCTTTTTCCTCCTTAGGTAGTTTTATTTATTCCTAGGTATTTTCCTCTTTTTGAGGCCATGGTGAATGGGATTGTTACCTTAATGTCTCTCTTTTATCTTTTGTTGTTAGTGTGTACAAATATAAAAGATTTCTGTGTATTAATTTTGTAATCTGCAACTTTACCAAGTTCATTGATAAGCTCTATTAGTTTTCTAAAAGCATCTTTAGGATTGTCTATGTATAGTATCATATACATAACAGTGACGATTTTATTCCTTTTTTCCCAATTTGTAGTTCTTTTATTTTTTTCCTTCTTTGATTGCCTTTGCTACTATTTCCAAAAACTATTTTATTTTATTTTATTTATTTATTTGTTTGTTTATTTATTTATTTTGTCTTTTTGCTTTATGTAGGGCCACACCCACGGCATATGGAGGTTCCCAGGCTAGGGGTCGAATCAGAGCTATAGGTGCCAGCCTACACCACAGCCACAGCAACACCAGACCCAAGCCACATCTGTGACCTACACCACAGCTCACGGCAATGCCGGATCCTTAACCCACTGAGCAAGGCCAGGGATCAGACCAGCATCTTCATGGATGCTAGTCACATTTGTTAACTGCTGAGCCATGACAGGAACTCCCCAAAACTATTTTAAATAACAGTGGAGAGAGTGGACATCTTTGTCTTTTTCCTGATTTTAGACTAAGTGCTTTTAGCTTTCCCTCATTGTGTGTGATATTAGTTGTGGCCTTATCATGTATGGCCTTTCTTATTTTGAGGTAGTTTCCCCTCTGTGCTTGCTTTCTGGAGAGTTTTTATCAGAAATGGGTGTTGAATTTTGTCAAAAGCTTTTTTTGCATCTATTTAGACGATCATGTGGTTTTTATTCTTCAGTTTGTTAATGTGGGTTCTCACACTGATTGACTTTTGGATATTAAAAGAATCCTTGCCGCCCTGGGATAAATCCCACTTTATCATTGTGTGTGATCCTTTAAATGTATTATTGGATTTAGTTTGCTAGTATTTTATTGAGGATTTTTCATCTATGTTCACCAGTGATATTGACCTGTAATCAGAACAAGCTTGCGAGTATTCCTTCTTCTGCAGTTTTTTGGAAGAGTTTTGGGATGATAGGTGTTAACTCTTCTCTAAATACTGGATAGAATTCTCCTGAGAAGCCATCTGGTCCTGGACTTTTTTGTTTGTTGGACGTTTTTTAACCATGGTTTTAATTTCAGTACTTGGGATTGGTCTGATCATATTCTCTATTTCTTATTGGTTAGGTTTGGCAGATTGCACCTTTCTAAGAATTTGTCCAGTTCCTCTAGTTTGCCCCTTTTATTGGCATATAGTTGCTTGTAGTAGTTTCTTATGATCTTTTGTATTTCCATGGTATCACTTATATCATCTCCTTTATCATTTCTGATTTTTTTTTTTTTTTGTCTTTTTCCCTTTATGTAAATCCGCACACGTGGCATATGGAGGTTCCCAGGCTAGGGGTCTAACAGGAGCTGTAGCTGTTGTCCTACGCCACAGCCACAGCAACGCGGGATCCGAGCCGTGTCTGCAACCTACACCACAGCTCACTGCAACACCGGATCCTTAACCCACTGAGCAAGGCCAGGGATCAAACCCGCAACCTCATGGTTCTTAGTCGGATTCGTTAACCACTGAGCCACAATGGGAACGCCTATCATTTCTGATTTTATTGATTTGAGCCTTCTCCCTGTTTTTCTTGATGATTCAGGCATAAGGTTTATCAATTGTGTGTATTTTTTCAAAGAACCAGGTTTTCATTTCACTGATCTTTCTGTTATTTTCTTTGTTTCATTTATTTTTGCTTTGATCTTTATAATTTCTCTCCTTCTTCTAACCTTGGGTTTTGTTGGTTGTTCTTCCTCTGTTTGCGTTATGTGTAAGGTTAGGATGTTTGTGATTTTTCTTGTCCTCTCTTAGAACTGCATTTGCTCTCTCCCATAGATTTTAGATGGTGTGCTTTCATTTTCATTTTTGATTTCAATGATCCATTGGTTGTTTATAACATATTGTTTAGTCCCTATGTGTTTTTTTATTTAGTTTTTCCTTGTAGTTGATTTCTAGTCTTGTGGCATTGTGTTGATATGATTTTAATTTTCTTAAATTTACTGAGGCTTTGTGTCCCAGCATGTAATCTGTCCTGGGTCATTTCCATGTGCATTTGAGAGGAATGCATATTTTGCTGCTCTCAGATGGAATATTCTATAAATATCAATTAAGTGATATTATGTGATCTAATGGGTCATTTAAGGCCTGTCTTTCCTCATAGATTTTCTGTTTGTATGATCTGTCCATTGATGTAAGTGGGGTGTTAAAGTCCCCCACTATTATTGTGTTACACTCCAGTTTCTCCTTTATGGCTGTTAACATTTGCCTTATATATTGAGATACTACTGTATTCGGTGTATATATTATATACATTGGGTGTATATAATATATATATTTATTTATAATTATTATATCTTTTTCTTGATTTGAGCCCTTAATCATTATGTAGTATCCTTCTTTGTGTCTTGTAAGAAACTTTTTTTTGAAATCTATTTTGTTGATGTGAGTATTACTACTTCAGCTTTCTTTCGATTTCCATTTGACTGGAATACCTTTTTCTCTTTTTTTTCTTTTTTTTTGTCTTTTTGCCTTTTTCCTAGGACCGCACTCACGGCGTATGGAGGTTCCTGAGCTAGGGGTCTAATCAGAGCTGTGGCCGCCAGCCTACTCCAGAGCCACCGCAATGCGGGATCCAAGCCATGTCTGCAATCTACACCACAGCTTGTGGCAACTCTGGATCCTTAACCCACTGAGCAAGGCCAGGGATAGAACCTGCAACCTCATGGTTCCTAGTCAGATTCATTAACCACTGAGCCACGATGGGAACTCCTGGAATACCTTTTTCCATCCTATCAGTTTCTGTGCATGTGTGTCCTTGGTCTGAAGTGGGACTTTTGTTGACAGCATATATCCAAGTCTTGTTTTTACATTCATTCAGTATGTTACATTCTTTTTAGCTCCAAGTAAAATGGTCTTTTGGTTGGAGCATTTAGTATTTATATTTAAGGTAATATCAATATTTATGTTCTTACTGCCATTTGTTAATCGTTTTGGATTTATTTTTGTAGTTCTTTTTTCTTCCCTTTCCCTTTTCTCTTCTCTTGTGATTTCATGACTACCTTTATTGTCGTGTTTGGGTTGCTTTTTCTTTTTTTGTGTATGCCTATTATAGGTTTTTGGATTGTGGTTACTCTGAGGTGAGCCTATATATATATGTGTGTGTATGTATACACACACACACACACAGGATTGTTGAAGTTACAGTTCTTTTAATATCAAATGCATTTCCAATGTCATACTTTTGTATCATTTGTACTCTTTTCTCACAATTGCTTGTTTTGATATCATATTTGTATGGATGATTCCCTACCTCTGCTGTGTTTTCCTTTACTGGTGAGCTTTCCCGTTTGTAATTTTCTTACTTGTTTTTTTTAAAAAGTTTTTTTTTTTTTAATTTTTAAGGCTGCACCCATGGCACATAGACGTTCTCAAGCTAGGGGTTGAATCAAATAGAGCTGCAGCTGCTGGGCACAGCCACAGCAACACCAGGTCTGAGATACGTCTGTGAACTTCACTGCAGCTTCTGGCAAGCTGGATCCTTAACCTACTGAGAAAGGCCAGGGATCAAACCCACATCTTCGTGGATATTAGTCAGGTTCTTTACCACTGAGCCACAATGGGAACACCTAATTTTATTGTTTCAAGTTGTGTCCTTTTCTTTCCTGCCTAGAGAAGTTCCTTTAGGATTTGTTTTTCTTTTTAGGGCCTCAACTGCGGCATATGGAAGTTGCCAGGCTAGGAGTCAGGTTGGAGCTGCAGCTGCTGGCCTTCACCATAGCCACAGCAATGCCAGATCCGAGCCACATCTGCAGCCTACACCACAGCTCACAGCAACACCAGATACTTAACCAGCTGAGCAAGGCCAGGGATCAAACCCACATTCCCAGGAATACTAGTCAAGTTTGTTACTGCTGAGCCGCAAGGGGAACTCCCTAGATTTGTTTTAAAGCCGGTTTGCTGGTACTGAATTCTCATAGCCTTTGCTTGTCTATAAAACTTATGATTTCTCCACCGAGTCTGAACAGGAATTTCTCTGGATAGAGTATTCTTGGTTGTTGGCTTTTCCTTTTCATCCCTTTACATATATCAAGCCACTCCCTTCTGGCCTTCAGAGTTTTTGCAAAAAATCAGCTGATAACCTTATGGGAATTCCCTTGTATGTTCTTTGTTGCTTTTCTCGTGTTGCTTTTAGATGTAGAATATCTTTTTTGGTGGGTTCCAGTCAATGATTTTTCAGCAGTTATTTGAGATTTTGGTGTTTTCATAAGAGGAGGTGAGCTCAAGCCTTTCTACTCTGCCTTCTTGTCTCCAATCTCCCCATCTGCTTTTTATATCTGTGTTCATCCTTTCAATTTTTAACTTGCGTTTGCTCATGCAGTTAGGACTCCTGGTGGTATTCATTCATTCATTCATATAGATCCAAATTTCCATTCAATATAAGGTTTTTTGCTTGAAGGATTTCCTTTAATTTTTGTCATAGTATAAATCTGCTTATGACACATTCTCTCAACTTTTGTTTTTCTGAAAAAGTGCTTATTTTGCCCTACTTATTGATGGCTGTATTCACTGGATGTAGAATTACAAGGTAACTTGTAGTTTTCTTTTAACATTTTAAAGATGATACTTCATTGTCTTAAGGCTTGCCTAGTTTCTAAGGAGAAATCTATTTCTAGTAATTCTTATCTTTATTCCTTTTCACTTAGTATGTCATTTTTCCCTCTGACTGCTTTTAAGATTTTTCTCTTTATACCTCGTTTTGAGCAGTGTGATTATGATACACCTCATTGTTTTTTTTTCCCTTGGTGTTTATCCTTTTTGCAATTTGTTGATCTTCCTGGCTAAGTTTACTTATATTTTCATCAGATTTTGATCCACTTGTTTTCCTCAGACATTTTTTTCTTGTTTTCCTTTTTTCTTCTCCTTCTAGAATTCTAGTTACATATGTATTAAACCATTTACTGTTATCACTTATGCTACTGTGGTTTCCCCAGTATGTCTTTTCACTGATCTTTTCTCTTATGTTATCAAGTCTGTTGTTATTCATATCTAGTATATTTTTCATTTTAGATACTGTAGTTTTCAAACCTGTAAGTTTTGTTTTCCTGAAAAAATCTTTCATTTTCACACACACATCAATAGAACAGGATAAGGAGCTCAGAAATACATCTGTGCACATATGGTCAATTTATTTATGATAAAGGAGCTAAGAATATACAATGGAGGAAGGATAGTGTCTTCAATAAATGATGTTGGGAAAACCAGACAGCCATATGGAAAAAAATGGAACTGGATTACTCTCTTACACCATACAAAAAAAATCAACTCAAAATTACTTCAAGACTTGAAATCAGACTGAACCATCAATATGGCAGAGGGGTAAGATGCGGTACTCACTTTCTTCCACAAACACATCAAAAGAAAACATCTACATGTAGAACAGTTTGCACAGAACATCTACTGAATGCCGGCAGAAGACCTTAAACCTCCAAAAAGGGCAAGAAACCCTCCACATAGCTGGGTAGAACAAAAGGAAAAATAAAAGAGAGAGAAAAGGAATTGGGATGGCACTCCTGAGAGGGAGCTGTGAAAGAGGAAAGGAACCCGCACCCTGGGAAGCCACTTAACTGACGGAGAGATCAGCCAAAATGGAGAGACCAGAGAAAAGCACAGCAGCTGGACTGAGGAGGGCAAAACAGAGACAGGGCCGCAAAGACCACTGGTACCACCACCCCCAGACACCACAGCCTGAGACCCTTGGGTGAGGGCTGGGTGCAGAGACTCAGGCTCTGAAGGTCAGTTCCAGGGAGAAGGACTAGGGTTGGCCATGTGAAGACAGCTTCAGGGGCAGGGAGCGGTGCCCCACAGGCTGGGGAGCCAAACGCCATAGGTTGGGGAGTGGAATGCCACAACTAAGGGAACTTGGAAGGAGGTCTGAGCTGGCAGGAGAAACAAGGTGCCACTGTTGGGGAGGGCAAGAGGATGAGGGACAGCCCACCATAGGAATGTCTTTCCTTGTGCATGCTTGGATTCTCAGAGGGCGGGGCACCTCTGGCGAAGGCTACATGTGGCGAGGCACCACTTGCTCAGGCTATGGGAGACCTGGCACCTCTTGTACAGGATTCAGGTGGCTAGGCATCTCTTGCGTGGGCTAGGGGAAGCGGGGAGCTAAGAATGACGCAGCACCTCTTGCATGATATACAGGTGGTAAAAGCACAAACCATAGCAGTCATCTCAGATAGCAGAGGGAAGTGTGGCCCTCAACCACTAGGGGTCTGTGAACAGGCATCACTTGTGGCCCTAGTAACTTCAGAGGTTGGCAAAGAAGAGGGCACAGCAACCAAGCACCACCCGTTGTTGCTTTCACTCCCCTGGAAACACACTCGCCCTGCTGCTGCCACTGCCAAACGCTCTGGGGATATGCCTGCTCACTGTCACTTCCCAGGGCCCTGCAATTAGGAGCAGCCTGTGCCAGCTTCCTGCAGGTCCTTGCCACTGTCAGGGGCCAGCAACCACGCACTGGCTATTAGTCCTGCCTATTGCCTGCATCTCCCTGGAAGCATGTGCAGCACCCTAAAAATAAAAATTAAGCCCTAACAAAATAGCCAGGAGTGCTCACACATATAAGTAGCCCTCAAAGATTAGAGTAGTTGTTTTCCCTATATTCACAGAATAAGAAAAATATAAGCTAAATGAAAAAGCTTGGGAGCCGTTCCTAGTTAAAAGGTGAATTCACCTGAAGCAGCAAACAATGAAACAGAAACCTCTGCAGTGTAACAGACACTGAGTACAAAAGTAGATAGTGCAAGGCTGAAGGAATTAAGAGTGAATGTGAAGGAATTAAGAGAAGGTATGAACTGTAATGCAGATTACTTTAGAAAAGACCTGGAAAATATAAGGAGGAGCCAAGAAAAATTGGAAAATTCATTTGCAGGGACACAAACTGAGTTAAAGGCACTGAAGAGCAGAATGAATGATGCAGGGGAGCTAATGAGTGACTTGGAAGATAGAATAATGGAAATTACCCAATTAGGACAGCAAATAGAAAACCAAATGAAAAAACATGAAAGCAATACGAGATCTATGGGATAACATAAAGCGGGTCAATCTATGTATAGTAGGGATTCCAGAAGAAAAAAAAAAGAAGGGAAAAGGGGATTGAAAATATATTTGAAGAAATTGTGGCTGAAAACTGCCCAAATCTAAAGGAGACATATCATGATAGAGGAAGTACAGAGGGCCCAAACAATTCGAACCCAAACAGATCCACACCAAGACATATTATAATAAAAATGGCAAAAGTTAAAGATGAGAGGATTCTGAAGGCAGCAAGAGAAAAACAAAGAGTTAATTATAAGGGAATGCACATAAGGCTGTCAGCTGATTTTTACACAGAAACACTACATGCCAGAAGAGAGTGGCAAGATATATTCAAAGCTCTAAAAGGGAAAAATGTGCAGCCTAGAATATACTACCCAGCAAGAATATCATTTAAAATAGAAGGAGAAATAAAGAATTTCTCCAACAAGCAAACACTAAAAGAGTACAGCAATACTAAACCCATTCTAAAAGAAATACTGAAAGCTCTCCTCTAAATAGGCAAGTAAGAAGAAATGGGATGGAGGAAATCACAGTTGGAAAGCAATCACTTAAATAAGCCAGTATGCAGATTCTAAAAGGACAAAAAAACAAAAGAACCTGTTGTAAAAGCGATGGTAAACACAAGGAACAGCAAAAGGATGTCAGAATCAAAAAAAAAAAAAAAAAAAAACAAAGTGTGGGGAAGGAAAGTAAGAAAATCTAGACTCTTATTTTTTAATAGAATGTGTTTGAGCTTAGGTGACTATCAGGCTAAAGCAAGCAGATATAGGAAGGGGTTAACATACTTGAAAAACAGGATAACCACAAATCAAAATCAAACGTTATATTCACAAAAACTAAAAAGAAAAGGACGCAAGCATAAAATAAAAGGAAATCACCCACCCAAAAAAGAAAGGAACAAAGGAGAAACATAGAATCAACTGGAAAACAAGGTTTAAAATGGCAGTAAACATATTTATCAATAATTACCTTAATTGTCAGTGGACTGAATGCTCCAAGCAAAAGACATAGAGTGGCAGAATGGATAGATTAAAAAAAAAGGAACCTACAATATGCTGCCTACAAGAGACTCACCTCAGGGCAAAGGACACATATAAATTGAAAGTGAGCGGATAGAAAAAGATATTTCATGCCAGTGGAAAAGACAGGAAAGCAGGAGCTGCAATACTTATATCAGACAAAACAGACTTTAAAACAAAGATCATCAATAAAGTCAAAGAAGGACACTATTTAATGATAAAAGGATTGATTCAACAAGAGGATATTTTGCTAGTCAATATATATGCCCCTAATATAGGAGCACCCAAATACATACAACAAACATTAACAGACATAAAAGGAGAAATTGACGGAAATACAGTAATTGTAAGAGACTATTATTGGGGAACTCACAACTTCCTGATTTCAAAATTTACTACAAAACTGGTATTCAAAACAGTATGGTGCTGAAATAAATACAGATATATAGAGCATTGGAGTAGAGTAGAAAGACCAGAAATACGTCCTCTTATATATGGTCAAACTGTTTATGAAAGGGTACCAAGACCATTCCGTGGGGGGAAGGATACTCTTTTCACAAAATTATCCTGTGGAAATTGGATATATCCACGTGGAAAAATGTGAAGTTGGATCCTTGCCCTACATCTTATACAAAAATTAACCAACAGTGCATCAACTGTCTAAATATAAGAGCTAAAGCTATAAAACTCTTAGAAGAAAAGGTAGGGGAAACTTTTTCATGACATTGGATTTGGTAACAATTTTTTCAGTGTGACACCAAATGCACGGGCACAAAAGAAAATAATTGAGTAAATTGAGTTTTATGAAAATAATCTCCTGAATCAAAAGACTATAAAAAGTGTTAAAGATATCCCATAGGATGGGAGAAGATATTTGCAAACCACATGGCTGATAATGGGTTCATACACAGAATATATAAAGACCTTTTACAAGTCAACAACTGCAAGTATAACAACAAAAAACAACCTGATTCAAAAATAAGCAAAGGACTTGAAGAGACATTTCTCCAAAGAAGATCTGTAAATGAGCAGTAAGCTTATGAGATGTTCAGTATCACTAGCCTTTGAAAAATCCAAATCACAACCACCATGAGATGCCACTTCATATTTATCAGAATGAGTATTATCCCCAGCCTCCCCCCCAAATGAAAGTAACAAAAATAACAAATGTTGGTGAGAATGTGGAGTAATTGGAACTGTGGTGGCAATGCTTTTCGAATGTAAAATGGTGCAGCTGCTGTTGAAAACAGTTGTGCAGTTACTCACATTGTTAAATACAGAATTACTTATGTGATCCAGCAATTCAGTTCCATATATGGGCCCAAAAGAATTGAAAGCTAGAGGTCGGACAGACATTTGTACACCAGTATTCACAAGGGCGAAAATGTTGAAACAATCAAATGTCCATTTGCCAGTTGATGAAACAAAATGTGGTATATACATGCAATGGGAATCTTACTCAGACTTTAAAAGGAGTGAAATTCTGATACATGTTACAACATTGATAAACCTGGATGATGCTAAGTAAAATAAGCAAGATACAAAGGACAAATACGTATGATTCCACTTACATGAGATATATAGAATAGGCAAACTCAGAGAGGCAGAAAGAGAAATAGAGGTTATCAGAGGCTAGAGAGGGAAGAGTGAGGAATTGTTATTGAATGGATACAGAATTTGGTATGATGAAAAAGTTCTGGATGTTGACAGTAGTGATGGTTGCACAACATTGTGAATGTACTTACTGCTGCTTATACACTTTAAAATGGTTGAAATGTTCAATATTATGTTGCATATATTTTACCTCTAAACAGACAGTGAGGAGTTCCCATTTTGGCTCAGCAGGTTAGAAACCCAACTTAGTGTCCCTGAGGATGCAGGTAGATCCCTGGCCTCATTCAGTGGGTTAAGGATCCAGCATTGCTGCAAGCTGCAGTGTAGGTTGCAGCTGTGGCTCAGATCTGACATGGCTGTGGCTGTGGCATAGACCTGCAGCTGCAGCTCAGATTCAACCCCTAGCCCAGGAATTTCCGTATGCCACAAGTAGGGCCCTAAAAAGAGAAAATAATAACAATCAGTAGTTTGTGCCGTAGAGCTTGATTTTGTTACCTGTATTTTACCACAAAGTGATTTAATGAATAGTGGGCTGTGTGAACAGTAGAGTTTAACTGATATCTAGGGGAAGTTAGTGAGATTATTTGGGGATAGAAAAACCCTGCAGGCGGATAGGGGGAAGGTAGAGTGTTTGTCAGTCTGGTGTTTATAACTCAACAAGTGGCCATCACCGTTGGTATTAATAAAGTGCTTTGTTTCATTTTAATTATGTCCAGAATTATTATTGCCAGGAAGTTCCCACCATGGCTCAGCGGAAACGAGTCTGGCTAGTATCCATGAGGACGCAGATTTGATCCCTGGCCTCATTCAGTGGGTTAAGGATCTGGCATTTTCCTGAGCTGATGGTATAGGTCACAGATGAGGCTTGGATCTGGCATTGTTGTGGCTGTGGTGTAGGCTGTCAAATACAGCTCTGATGCGACCTGCCCTAGCCTGGGAACCTCCATGTGCCGCAATTACAGCCCTAAAATAATAAAAGATTAAAAAAAAGAATAATTATTTCCAGAATAACAGGTCTGTGAAACACTGCTCTTTTCCTTTATAACCTTTAGATTTTAAAGAAAAGAATCTAAATGAAATGAGTGATGTTTCTTTCTTCAGTAAACAGTAGGGACCCTGACTAGGATGACAGAACTCTGGAATGATCAGTTTTTCCTCTGGAGTATATTTCCCTTGAGGACTGTTCTACAGCCATTATCCCAGATTGCTTATTCAAGGCAGCCTAAGACAAGTTGACTTAGCAGACTTTTTTCCCTAAAACAGTTGTTCATATTTTCCATAAAAATAGAATATAGCAAAATGGTTTAAAACTCACACTTTGCAATCAAGCATCTTAACTTAGTGTCTTGGCTTTGTAAAGAGCTAACCGTTTGACCTTTTATAAAGTTATTTAATCTCATGCATGCTTTTAAATTCATCTGTAAGAAGGGAGTGATAACCACTTCATGTGTTTGTTGGGATCAAATGAGATAATGTATATGGAATGCATAGCATGGTACCTGGTACATATTAAATGCTCAATAAATATCAGTTGTTGCTGCTGCTGTTGCTGCTCTTATTCATAAACAAACTCAAAATCCAGACCTCGAGACAGGAGGAGTCTACAAGAAAGCATTTCTTGTTTAATTTTCCAAGGCTCTTAAACTGTACTTCCTTCTCTCCAGTCCTTTGATGTTGTCATTCTTAGTGCCATCTTTACTTTTTGGTATTTAGACTTCTTTTCTAAATTAGAGACCAAGCAACCCATTTCAATCTTGCTACATTTTAAAAATTTGTTGGCTGGCACATTATAACCAGTGTTTACTGTGCAGTATGTCTTAGTTCACTCCTTTTTTTTTTTTTTTTTTTTTTTTTTTGGCTTTTTAAGGCTGCACCCACAGAGGTTCCCAGGCTAGGGGTCAAATCAGAGCTGCAGCTGCCAGCCTATGCCACAGCCATAGCAATGCAGGATCCGAGCCGTATCGACGACCTACATTGTGCACAGCTCACGACAATGCCAGATCCTTAACCCACTGAGCAAGGTCAGGGATCGAACCCGCAACCTCAAGGTTCCTAGTCGGATTTGTTTCCACTGCACCCCAATGGGAACTCCAATTCACTCGCTTTTTTTTAAATGTCTGTTGAGTTCCAAATGCCAAAAACAAAGTTAAGAACCAGATGTCAGCAGAAGCACATCTTATAAGAATCACCCATTATTTTTTCACTGAGCTCAGCACAGATTTTTTTCCTTTTATATTCAGTAAACCATGTTGACCACTGTGTATGTATTTTTAGTCCTGCCTGGTCTCATGGGCAACTCTAGGTACTCTTGACCTCGGTTAGTGAAACTGATTGCTGACCTTGCCCATGACAAGTCACTATCTGCCTCACAGTCTTGAATTCCCAGCCACCACCCTTCCCCTTCCATCATAAGGCCTTTCCTTTCTTTTTTTCCTCATCTTCTCTAATCCTTTCTTCCTCACCCCTATCTGCTTTACAACTCCTCCATGATTTTCTTAGGTCTGGGCTTCAACATCGTCGGTGGGACAGATCAGCAGTATGTCTCCAACGACAGTGGCATCTTCGTCAGCCGCATCAAAGAGAATGGGGCTGCAGCCCTGGATGGGCGGCTCCAGGAGGGTGATAAGATCCTCTCGGTGAGAACTGGCTTCTGCTCCTTCATACTTCCTTGCTCCCTAGATCCTAGTTCTCCCTCTCACACCTTCCGTGGGAAGATTCCTGCCTGCCTTTTTGGATCTAGAAATAATGCAGATTGTGGAGTTCAGCAGGAGGGACCTTGATCAGTCACCTTTTCCACTCCTGCCATAGAGCATGGAGCTGTTACCTCACTCGACAAACAAGGCGAATTAAGTCCAGGACGTGAAGGTACTTACCTAACTTCAAAAAGCATGAAACAGAGAAAGTGAGGAATTGGTGTGTGGGAAAACACACATTTTTGTTGTGCTTTTATTATACTGTATTGCTTCCCCTTTGTTTACTCCAAAAGAGACAAAAGAGGAAGGTCAGAATTAAATGTCCTTTTAGACTCATAGGCTTTTTTCACCCATTATTAAGATGAAAATCTGGAATGCAGTCTGATTTGGATATCTGTCCCCTGTATTCCCATTTCACTCTGCTAATGTCTTTAATAAGACATTTAACTACATCAGCTATAGAAACACTGAAATTTACGCAATCCTCTAGACAAAGTACCTCTAAGGAAGAGTCTTTGTCTTTTCATCTCTGTCCATAGCATGTAGGCCTGCAGCTGGCATAGAGTAAGCATCTAGTAAATTCGGTGCTCTGTGAATGAATTATAACTGACTTTTTTGGTTTGGCTTGATTAATTGGACATAGATAATTTATTTTTTCCCTTCAACTTTAAGGAAAAAAGAGACCTACCCTCCCTCCCCCAAGTTGTAATTCATATCAAGGTCTTGGGAAATAATGAAAATATCCAGAGCATAATCTGAGATCAGTGTTTATTGAGTCCATTCTTAATCTGTGTCTTATACCTCTGCATCTATATCATCCTATTATTAGAGCTCCTGTAACTCTTACATTACCCGAAGATAATGTTAGATTATCCCAAGGCAGTCCAAAATTATTAATTGTCAAAGACAATTAACTCTTTTCCTAAGGCAAGAAATAGGAAATTCATTTTTAAAGACTGATAACATTTAAAGCAAAAATTCTCTTATCTCCCCATCAGTTAACTAGAATACCACCATCCCAACTCTGAACATTCAGGCAACAAGATGTCTAGCATGTTGCAAATCTGTCATAGCTCAAGTTGAATACAATTTACAATGCCCTGAGTTAGGAAACTGAAGTAGGAAGTTTAGCAATATTCTAAGATTTCTCAGGTGAATAGCTCTTGGCAGTAAAAGTGGGGTCCATAGACCATCTGGCCATTACTGGGGAGCTTGTTACAAATGCAGAGTCTCAGGAACCTCCCCAGACCCACGCAGATAAAAACCTGAATTGTAGCAAGTTCCTTGGGCAAGCCTGTGAATAAAGTTTCAGAAGCACTGCTATAGGCAAGTGTTTTTCTAACATTTTGAATTATGACCGATAATAGGAAACACACACACTTAAAGTTTAACAAATAATACTTATCTCTTCTGTATGTGATGCATTCTGATATGTTTTCTTCTAATTTCACTTATTTAAAGTCAAATACTGGTCTTGACCCACTGGATTGACTTCACTGTCTTCTATAATGGGTTAGCAGACCTATATTTGAAAAAAATCACTACTCCAGTAAACGGAAAATCACTGATGAAATTTGTGGATGCATAGACTATGGATTAAGTAGGGTGAGTAGGCTGGGTGTTGAGAAGACATTCGGGCAGTTTAGGCTAGAACTAACTCAACCTTCAGGATCACGTGGAGGGCTTGTGAAAGCACAGATTGCTAGGATGGGGTCTAAAAATGTGTACTTTTAACAGGTTCCCAGGTTAATGCTTCTGGTCCTGGGACCACACTTTGAGATCCTTATAATTAGTAAGGATAGTGATAAAGAGTGGATTCCACGTATATTTAGGGGTAAAATCTGCAGAACTTGAAGGATAGTCAATATGAGTTGGAATCTGTAAAAACACTTGGAGGAGGTAAATATTGGAAAGCAAATCTGGCTTTGGAGTAGGAAGATATCAAGAGAGAATCATTTGTTTTATGAGGCTGGTTTATATTAGGCAAAGGATGAGAAATGGTTCCTTAAAAAGAAATTCCCTTTGCATTACTAAAAGGCCTCTGGTTTGGCTTTGTTTGTTTGTTTTTGGTTTTTCTTTAAGCAATTAGGGTAACTGTCCTTTTGTGTTAGAATACCTTTAGGCTTAACTAGAAGCATTGAAAGGCATAATTGACTTATGCCCTTCTTTTGCCAGATGTCGCCCAGTGTCTTTCTTCCCTGATAGCAAAAGGAGACTCCCTTGAGGACCCCATGATTATACACTGAGTCATTGGAGTCTTTGGTAGGTAGGACTGCTATCTGAGTCCAGGCCTTTCAGGTGTAATGTCAGTAAATATGTCACCCAGGCTTTGTGTAGTTATGACTTTTGCAGGGTGTACCCAGGAAATGTGTGGCTTTTATCACACTCAAGTGTTGTTCAAAGCACTGTTCAGATATTGTAGGGGCTCTAATGATGACAACATCTCTAAGTTATTTATAGTAGAATGTAAAGCATTATAAGCCAGAGTTCAGTTTGAGCTTTGAGAGTTACATAGTAGAGTTCCCTGGTGGCTCAGCAGGTGATGGATCCGGTGTTGTCACTGCAGCGGCTCTAGTTGCTGTTGTGACATGGGTCTGATCCATCACTCAGGAATTTCCACATGCTATGGGGAGGCCAAAAAAAGAAAAATAAAAGATAGTTACATAGTATGGAAACTGAAAGAAGTAAATCAGCCACACCTAGTGCGGTTATCTAGACACGCCTTGTCAGTGAAGTGGCACTTAACCAAATTGCTTACTTAATGTGAATGCTAGTTCAATATATAAAAATGACCAAAAATACTAATGTATAAACACCTTGTATTTTTATACAAGTTAAAAATTTTCAAATATATAACATAGTAGATATAAATGAAACTGCAAAACCAATAATAATTCAACTTACAACATTATTGCAGTGGATAGCCATAGCTTGCTGAAATAAAATCCTTGCTTACAATGTAAGCTTCTAAAATTTAGGGTTTTTAAGTGAAGGCTTGGGGGCTGGGCTACTTGAGTTTGAATCCAGCTTTGCTTCTTCCATTCTCTATGCCTGTGGACAGGTTGCATAGCCTCTCTCATTTTATGACTTACAAAGTGGAGACTGCTATTTATAGGACTATTGTGATGAAAATTTAGTACATGTAAAATGGATAGACAGCTCCAGAGATAATAATATATAGTGATTCCCAGCAATTAATACTGACTACTATGGCAAAGATTATTTCGAGGTCACCATTCCTGTCATTGAATGTCATGTGGTAACTCAGTTCTCCCACTTGCCTACATGTCTTCTGAAACTTGGCTCTGATATGGAGCTATGACATCTTTGATATTGCTTGTTAAGACTGCATCACTAACTAATTTGTCTGCCTCTGAGAGAAAATATCTATTTCTTTACAGTGAGAAATACATTTATCCTATGGGCTAGTGTGAGTGAGCTTTCTCACTTTTGTCAGCAACCTTGCACATGTTCTCATTGAGAATTCATTGTGATAGTTCTAGAAACCCTGAAGTTCTTTCCCCTTGACATAGCTAGCTCCCAAAACAAGACATAATCAGAAGGTGGCTTGGTAGCCTGAAATCAGTCCATCAGCTAGAAAAACCTGTATTAATTTCTACACTATAGGTAGTAGGACTTGCCTATTTAAGATCAGTCTTGTGGAGTTCCCATTATGGCTCAGCAGGTTAAGGACCCGACATAGTCTCTGTGAGGATGTGGGTTTGATCCCTGGCCTCGCTCAGTGGGTTAAGGATCCAGCGTTGCCATAAGCTGCGGCATGGGTTGTAGATACAGCTTGGATCCAGTGTGGCTGTGGCATAGGCCTCGGCTACAGCTCTGATTCAGCCCCTAGCTTGGGAACTTCTTTATGCTGCAGGTGCAGCTGTAAAAAGAAAAAAAGGATAGATCTTGGAAGATGAATAGAATGTTTTTTTAAGGGAAGGATATTCAGGTGATGGATATAGCTTAAGCACAGGTATGAAGGTAAGAATATGTTTTCTGTCCCAGGACAGTGAGTTGTATGATTTAGCTTGAGCATAGGATGTATGAAAGAGAGTAGTGAAAGACTAACCTGGGAAGGTAGGTTGGTGCCATTTCCTGGAGGAAAGAAATCAGGCAGGCACTCTTTCCTCCCTTGCTCCCAGTTTTGTTTTTGAGCAGTAAAGTGGTATGAACAGAATTGTACTAGGAAGATTGATCTGGAAACAGTGTTTGAATAGGTTAGCATGAGGGAGGAACCAGAGGAAAGTAGAGAGAAGGTGATCTTAGTAGTTCAGCTAAGAGTATTCATAACCTAAAGAACAAGGTAATAGAAAGCAAATAGCATGAGGAATGTCATTATGTTAGAGTGCAGGAGTTGGCAATATGTTGTATGTAAAGATTGACAGAGTGGAAAGAATTTTTAAAAATTACCAAAATTTTAGTCTAAAGGAATGGTAGTGGCAAGAAGAAGGAAAGTGGGATAGTCTGGTTTTGTGGGAAATAATAGAGGCTTTGGATGTGTTGAGTTGGGGTCTAGCAGAATTTGCCCCATATAGGCACCCAGCAGGAAATTGGCAACTCCAGAATTAGAAGTAGGGATAAAAATGTGGGAGCTCTCTTGCAAATTACAGTTGAAATTGTGAAAAGTCACCATGGGAGAGAAGATAAGAGAACAAAGGACTACTGATACTGAGAAATATTTACTTAACCTTCAGACGGAAGGAGGGGTTGCAGAATACTTTAAAAACTAAGAGATCTACGTGTTCATAAGCTAAGACAGGAGAGAACTGCAAAAGGGAGGAGGTGGTCTGAAGACTGAAAAAGGGACATTGGATTTGGTGATTGGAAGTTAGCACTGACCTGCTAGACAGCATGGTCTCTGCCCGCACCCTCCCAACTCATTTATTGAGAACACAAGCAAATGAAGGGTACACAGATGCTGGGGAAGTGGAGACATGCAAAGAGTTCTTTCAGAAAGACTGGCAATAAAAGAGGAGAGATGGGAGAAGGCTGATGGTGGGTTCCTAGAAATATTTGTTGTTGTTGTTTTTAATAGACGAGGGTAGTTTTAGTTGAGAAGAAGCAGAGAACGGTAGTAATTAAGGAATCAAGAGGGGTAAGTGACTGTGTTAGTTCTGTAAGGAGGCTGGGAGGAGTAGGATCAGAAGCACTAAGAAGTAGCTTAGTCTTGATAAAGAGAATAGAGATCTAATTCAGAAATAAGGGGCAAGCAGCACTATGAGGATATCAAGAAACTTTGAAGGGTAAGGAAAGAAAACGGAGAGAGTGTTTATCCAAAGTTCACAGTATTCTTGAGAAAGATAAGGCAAAGGAATCTCCAGAGAAGAGAAATGGGATTGGAGTTTGTGTTTGATGGTAGGAAAGGTCTTGGAACAATTAGCTACCATTGCATATTCATTAGGGAGTTTACTAGATGAGGAGAAGGGTTGTAAGGATTCGGCGGGAGCCAGCTAGCATGGATCTGTGTTAGAAACTGTGACTGTGTTAATATTAAACTCACTGGTGACAAGGCAAGTAACTGTGGTATGTTGCACAGGACTAGAAAGATGGCAGAAGATCATGGGGATAGGGGATTCTAATAGTGCTTTGTTGAAATAACAGGAAGTCCTCAGAGATGTAAAAGGCATTGATGAGGATAAAGAGGAAATTCACAGTGGCATAGGAGGTGTGAAGAAAGTAGAAAGTACTGTCAGTTTTTTAAGAGTTTGAGGTATTGGAACTGAAGCATGCCTAATGTTGAAGTCCAGGCCTCATGCCAACTGGTGGCTAGAATGTTTGGAAAGGTAGACCATTTCTAGGGCCAAAGTGTTGATAGGTTAATTCAGTAAGGATATTGGCAGGGAATAGATTCGAGGAGCTGTTAACGAACCTCTTGGAGAAGAAAGACTGGGACAAGGAAAGTGAGAAGGTTCAATAAGCCAATGGCTTGAGCTTCAGCTGAGAAAAGAACAGTTGGTGAGTCAAGGTGGAGGAATAATAGTGCAGAAGGAGCAGTAAAAGGTAAGGGCACTTTTGTCTTCCTTCCAGGATACAGGAACCCTAGCCCTAGCCTCTTAACGTATTATGACTTTGGGCAAATTACCTAGCCTTGCTAATAAGCTTCAGTTTCTTCCTATGTGAAAACAAGCCAAAAATAGTGTCTACCTCATAGGATTATTGTGAGGATTCAAATAGATAAGAGAATGTTACACAGAACCTACCAAATATATTAGATGTTCCTGCTGCCATTGGTGCGTGTAAAACATATGTAGGTCTTGCATAAAGTGGGCTATGCTCTGCCACTAAGTGCAGCATAGAATAGATATCGCCTGTGGCCTGTGTCACTCCTGACACTAAGAAGTGTTACATATCTCTCATCACTGAAACATTTTTAGAAGTCTGTATCATCACAGAAACGGGGTTTTTAGTAAATTTGAGAAACATAGGAATATCCATGGGATCAAGGGAAATTGTTCACAGTAGAACCAGAACAATAGAAGAGGCTAGTAGATTTAAACCACATCAAACTAAATTGTGAGAGAACTTCCTTGAGTAATATTTCTAGAGCTGAAGCTGGCAGTGCCAGGGATTAGAACTATGAAGGATAGAGCGGTAACCTGAAAGACCATGTTAGCCTTACAGAAGCAGGTTAATGCTCGTGAAAGACACACAAATACACTAACAGAATCCCAAGTGTCAAAACAAGACAGCTAAGAGAAGACTAAGAGAAAGAAAAGATTCCTTTTGTTATTGTTGTTTTAACTTAGGTGCTATTCAGATGGCCCATGTAACCTCAGGTCTAGGAAAGCATAGCTTTGAAAATGAAAACAGTAACGCTGTGTTCTAAGTAATTATACCCATTCTTGTAGCCCTTGAAATTTGCTCTGTAGGAGTCTGTTTTTTCAGTCTTTAGTCACATGAAAGTAAATCTTTGATTTGTGAAAGTTCACGTTCTATCTCTTACTACTTTTCCCTGCTGTTTTTGACAGGTAAATGGCCAAGACCTAAAGAACCTGCTGCACCAGGATGCTGTAGACCTCTTTCGTAATGCAGGCTACACTGTGTCCCTGAGAGTGCAGCACAGGGTAGGTGTCATTTGCAGCCACCAGGCTTTTGTAGTTGGGCATAAATGCTGTGGTATAATCTTTAGTAGTGTGTTTGGCTTTTTTCCCTGCATTCTCTCACTCTTTTGAAGAGCTTGTCTGGCATAGGCAGGGGTCTTGTGAGACTTCTGCTTATCATTAATGGAAATTCATAATAGTATCTTTGCAAACCAGGTCCTAGCTTCAAGGAAATGTACCCTAAAGATAAAATTTGGTGACCAAATTAAACTGGGAAAAAAGTACAGCTAGAGTCAATTTTGTTTCTTAGTAGGGAAGGAATGATGTCTACCCTTGAGCATTCTTTTATAATACTCTAAGTGCAAAGATGGTAGGCTTTTTTTATACCCACTATATGCTTTGCTCTATCACCACCATGAACACTTTTCTTATCAATTTGAGGACACTTTTGTCCAAAGCTCTAGCACCCAGAGGGGAACCCCAAGAAAAAGGAAATGGGATTCAGAATTCAGTCAAGGCAGCACCTATCCCTGCATCCACTCCTTAGTTCTTGCTGTTTTATCACTTGGGTGATGGGAAGAGAAGACTCCCATAGCATGAAGGATTTTGGAGTGCATTTACAACATAGGTTCATTGTGACTTTAAAGTTACTTCCTATTAAATTGATGCTGTCTTTGCCTTGCTGAGCTCCTGAGGGAGGCTCCAAATGCTGAAGAGTTCAACAAGACACAGTTAAAAAAAAAGAAATTAGAGAAGATAAAGCATGAAAGATATCTGAGCAGAATCTGGGTGTGATGGATTAGAAAACAGGTAGATAGGACACAGTGTTCAGCTGCTTCTGCCTTGGCTCTTCTTTGTTTCTTTTTTTAAAATGTTTTATTATAGTTGATTCACAGTGTTCTGTCAATTTCTGCTCATAGCAAAGTGACCCAGTTATACATTTATATACATGTTTTTTTTCACATTATCCTCCATCATGTTCTATCACAAGTGACTAGATATTGTTCCCTGTGCTATATAGCAATATCTCATTGCTTATCCACTCCAAATGCAATGGTTTGTATCTGCTAACCCCAAACTCCCAGTCCATCCCAGTTCCTCCCCCTCGGCAGCCACAAGTCTGTCCTGCATGTCCATGAGTTTGTTTCTTTTCTGTAGATAGGTTCATTTGTGCCATATGTTCGATTCCTGATATAAGTGATATCATATGGTATTTGTCTTTCACTTTCTGACTTACTTTGTGTGAGGATCTCTATTTCCATCCATGTTGCTGCAAATGGCATTATTATTTTTTTTTTATGGCTGAGTAGTAGTCCATCGTGTATATATTCCACATTTTCTTAATCCGTTCATCTGTTGATGGGCATTTAGGTTGTTTTCATGTCTTGGCTATTGTAAATAGTGCTGCAGTGAACATATGGGTACATGCATCTTTTTCAGAGAAAGTTTTATCTGGATATATGCCCAGGAGAGGAATTGCCGGGTCATATGGTAGTTCTATATTTAGTTTTCTGAGGTGCCCCCATAGTTCCATATTTAGTTTTCTGAGGTTTTCTGTAGTGGTTGTGACAGTTTACATTCGCACCAACAGTGTAGGAGAATTCCCTTTTCTCTAGACCCTCTCCAGCATTTGTTGTTTGTTGACTTGTTAATGATGGCCATTTTGACCCAGACAGGATGGTACCTCATAATAGTTTTGATTTGCCTTTCTCTGATAATTAGTGATGTTGAGCATTTTTTCTTGTGCCTTTTGGCCATTTGTATGTCTTCTTTGGAGAAATGTCTCTTCAGATCTTCTGCCCATTTCTCAATTGGGTTGTTGGTTTTTCTTGACTGTTGAGTTGTATGAGTTGTTTGTATATTTTGGAGATTAAGCCCTTGTCAGTTGCATCATTTGAAGCTATTTTCTCCATTCCGTAGGTTGACTGTTTTTTTTTTTTATGGTTTCCTTTGATATGCAAAAGCTTATAAACTTGATTAGGTCCATTGGTTTATTTTTGTTTTTGTTTTACTATTGCTTTCAGAACCTGACCTAAAAAAAAAAAAGTTTTGTTTGGTTGATGTCAGAGGATGTTTTGTCTGTGTTTTCTTCTAGGAGTTTTATGGTATCCTGTCTTACGTTTAAGTATTTAAGTCATTTTGAGTTATTTTTGTTCATGGTATGAAAGTGTGTTCTACTTTCATTGATTTACGTGCAGCTGTCCAGTTTTCCCAGAACCACTTGCTGAAAAGACTGTCTTTTTCCCATTTTATATTCTTCTCTCCTTTGTTGAAGACTAATTGACCATAGCTGTCTGGGTTTATTTATTGTTTCTTTATTCTGTTCCATTGGTCTGTATGTCTGTTTTGGTACCAGTACCACACTGTCTTGATTACTGTAGCTTTGTAATATTGTCTGAAGTCTGAGAGAGTTATGGCTCCTGCTGGGTTTTTGTTCCTCAGGATTACTTTGGCAATTCTGGGCCTTTTATGGTTATACAATTATGGATTGTTTGTTCTTGTTCTGTGAAAAATGTCATGGATGATTTGATAGGGGTCTCACTGAATCTGTAGATTGCTTTGGGTAGTATGGCCATTTTAAGAAAATTCTTCCACTCTAGAAGCATGGAATATCTTTCCTTTTCTTTGAATGCTCTTTTATTTCCTTGATTAATGCTTTATAGTTCTCAGCATATAAGTCTTTTCACCTCCTCGGGCAGGTTTATTCCTAAGAATTTAATTTTGGGGGATGATATTTTTAAAAGGTATGGTATTTTTATATTCCTTTTCTAATATTTCACTGTTAGTATACAGAAATGCATCTCATTTCTGAATGTTAATCTTATATCCTGCTACTTTGCTGAATTCGTTTATCAGTTAAAGTAGTTTTTGTGTGGAGTCCTTAGGGTTTTCTATATATGGTATCATGTCAACTGCATAGAGTTACAGTTTTACCTCTTCCCTTCCAATGTTTTGTTTTGTTTTGTTTTGCTTTTTAGGGGCACACTCAACAGCATATGGAGGTTCCCAGGCTAGGGGTCGAATCAGAGCTGTAGCTGCTGGCCTGTACCACAGCCATAGCAACATGGGATCCTAACCACATCTGCAACCTACACCACAGCTCACTGCAGTGCTGAATCCTTAACCCACTGTGTGAGGCCAGGGATCGAACCTGCAACCTCATGGTTCCTAGTTGCATTCGCTTCTGCTGAGCCATGACACGGAAACTCCCTCTTCCCTTCCAGTGATCATACCTTTTATTTCTTTTGTTTGTCCGATTGCAGTGGCTAGGACTTCTAATACTATGTTGAATAAAAGTGGTGAGAGTAGGTACACTTGTCTTATTCCAAATTTTAGCAGGAAGACTCTCAGCTTTTCTGCATTGAGTATTACATTGGTTGTGGGTTTGTCATAAATGGCCTTTATTATGTTGAGGTATGTTCCCTCTATACCACTTTGGTAAGAATTTTTATCCTGAATGGATGTTGGATTTTGTCAAATGCTTTTTCTGCATCTATTGATCATGTGGTTAATATGGTGTGTGATGATTGATTTGTGTATGTTGGAGCCATCCTTGTGAACCTGGGATGAATCCCACTTGGTCATGGTGTATGACCTTTTTTATATGTTGTTGGATTCAGTTGGCTAATACTTTGTAGAGAATTTTTTCATCTGTATTCATCTAAGGTATTGGCCTATAATTTTCTTTTTTGGTAGTATCTTTGTCTGGTTTTGGTATTAGGGTGGTGGTGGCTTCATGGAATGTCTTTGGGAGTGCTCCTTCTTCTTCAGCCTTTTGGAAAAGTTAAAGAAGGATGAGTATAAGTGCTTATTTGTATTTTTGGTACAATTCACCTGTGAAGCCATTTGGTCCTGGACTTTGTTTGAGGGAGTGTTTTTATTACATATTCAATTTCATTTCTAGTGATCAGCCTGTTTGTTTGATTTATTTCTTCTTGATTCAGCTTTGGCAGGCTGTATGGCTCTAGAAAGTTGTCCATTTCTTCTAGGCTGTCAAATTTGTTGAACATAATTAATTGTTCATAGTAGTCCCGTTTTTGTATTTCTGCAGTATCCATTGAGATTTCTCCTTTTTCCTTTCTTATATTATTTGAGTTCTTTATCTTCTCTTCTTAGTAAGTCTGGCCAGAGGTTTGTCAATTTTGTTTACCCTTTCAAAGAAATGGCTTTTGATTTTATTAATTTTTTTCCTATTTTTTGAATCTCTATTTTATTGATTTTTCTCTCTGTTGTTAATGATTTCCTTCCTTCTGCTGAGTTTAGGCTTTGTTTGTTCTTCTGTTTCCTTCTTTCTTTCTTTCTTTCTTTCTTTTTTTTTTTTTTTTTTGCTTTTTGCCTTTTCTAGGGCCTCACTCATTTCATATGGAGGTTCCCAGGCTAGGGGTCTAATCGGAGCTGTAGCCGCCAGCCTATGCAACAGCCACGGCAATGTGGGATCCGAGCCGTGTCTGCAACCTGCACCACAGCTCACGGCAATGCTGGATCCTTAACTCACTGAGTGATGCCAGGAATTGAACCCACAACCTCATCGTTCCTAGTTGGATTCGTTAACCACTGAGCCACGACGGGAACTCCTGTTCTTCTATTTCTAATTCATTTTGGTGGGAGGTTCCATTGTCTGTTTGAGATTTTTCTTCTTTTTTGAGGAAGGCCTGTTTGGCTGTGAACCTCCCTGTAAGCACTGCTTTTGCAGCATCCCATAGATTTTTGAATGATTGTGTTTTCACTATCATTTGTCTTGAGGTAATTTTTAATTTCCATTTTGATTTCCTTGTTGACCGGCTGGTTTTTTAGTAGCATGTTGTTTAGTCTCCATGTAGTCAGTTTTTTCTCATTTCTTTTCCTGTGGTTGCTTTCTAGTTTCATGCCATTGTAGTCAGAGAAGATACCTGAAATCATTTCTATGCCCTTAAGGGAGCTTTTTGGTTTTGTTTTGTTTTTTTTTTTTTTTTTTTTTTTTTTTTTTTTTTTTTTTTTTTTTTTTTTTTTTTTTTTTTTTTGCTTTTTAGGGCCCCACTTGTGGCATATGGAGGTTCCCAGGCTAGGGGTCGAACTGAAGCTATAGCTGGCAGCCTACACCACAGCTACAGCAATGCAGGATCTGAGTCATGTCTGCAACCTACACCTCAGCTCAAGGTAATGACAGATCCTTAACCCACTGAGCGAGGCCAGGGATTGAAACTGCAACCTCGTGGTTCCTAGTCGCATTTGTTTCTGCTGCGCCATGATGGGAACTCCTGTTGAGATTAATTTTGTGCCTCAGTATGTGATCGGTCCTTGAGAGTGTTCCATGTTTACTTCAAAAGGATGTATATTCTGATATTTTTGGATGTAATGTCCTGAAAATGTCAATTAAGTCTAACTTTTCTATTGTGTCATTTAGGATCTCTGTTGCCTTATCAATTTTCTGTCTAGAGGATTTGTCCATTGATGTGAGTGGGGTGTTCAGGTCTTCTACTATTATTGTATTCCCATCAGTTTTTCTCTTTATGTCTATTACTATTTGTTGTATGTATTTGAGTGCTCCTATATTAGGGGCGTATATATTGATGAGTATAATATCCTATTGTTGAATCAATTCTTTTATCATTAAATAGTGTTCTTCTTTGTTTTCCTTGATGGACTTAGTTTTACAGTCTATTTTGTCTGATGTAAGTATTGCAGCTCCTTTCCTATCTTTGCCATTGGCATGAAATATCTTTTTCCATCCCCTCACTTTCAATTCATTTGTGTCCTTTGCCCTAAGGTAAGTCTCTTGTAGGCAGCATATTGTAGGGTCTTGATTTTTTTTTTTTATTCAGTCTGCCACTCTATGTCTTTTTTTTTCTTTTTATGGCTGCACCCACAGCATATGGAGGTTCCCAGGCTAGAGGTCCAGTTGGAGCTGTAGCTGCTGGGCTGTACCACAGCCATGGCAACACAGGATCCAAACCGTATCCGCAACCTACACCACAGCTCATGGCAATGCTGGATCCTTAACCCACTGAGTAAGTCCAGGGATCGAGCCTGCATCCTCATGGATGCTAGTTAGATTCATTAACCACTGAGCCATGTCAGGAACTCCATGCTACTCTATGTCTTTTGATAGGAGTATTCAGTCCATTGACATTTAATATTTGTCCTTTTGCTTTTCCTTGTGTTTATCATCAGTTTTATGGTAGTTTTTTTTTTTTCCTTTTAGATCTGTATACTGGCTTATTTAAGTGATTACTTTCCAGTCATGATTTCTTCCATCCTATTTCTTTGTATTTCTTGCCGTTTAGAGGAGACCTTTCAGTATTTCTTTTAGAATGGGTTCAGTTTTGCTCTACTCTTTTAGTTTCTGTTTGTTGGGAAAATTCTTCATTTCTCCTTCTATTTTAAGTGATATTATTGCTGGGTAGAATATTCTAGACTGCAGATTTTTCCCTTTTAGAATGTTGAATATATCTAGCCACACCCTTCTGACCTGTAGTGTTTCTGTAGAGAAATCAGCTGATAGCCTTATAGGGGTTCCCTTATAATTCTTTGTTTTTCCCTTCCTGTCTTTAGAATCTTCTCTTTATCTTTAACTTTTGCCATTTCTGTTATAATATGTCTTGGTGTGGGCCTGTTTGGGTTTAATTTGTTTGGGGCCCTGTGGGCTTCCTGTATCTTAATATCTGTTTCTTTTAGATTTGGAATGTTTTCAGCCATAATGTCTTCAAATATATTTTCAATACTTTTTTCTTTTGCTTCACCTCCTGGAATCCCTATTAGGCATAGACTGGCTCGCTTTATGTTATCCAATAGATCTCTTATATTGCTTTCATGTTTTTTCATTTGGTTTTCTATCTTCCGTCCTGATTGGGTGATTTCCATTAGTCTCTTTTCCAAGTCACTAATTCGTTCCTCTGCATTATTCATTCTGCTCTTCAGTACCTTTAACACACATGAATTTTCTAATTTTTCTTGACTCCTCCTATTTTCTAGTTCCTTTCTAAAGTAATCTTCATGACTGTTCATATCTGCTCTTAATTCCTTCATATTTGCCCTTAATTCCTTCAGTATTTCCACTGTCTCCCCTTTGAACTCGGTGTCTGTTAGACTGCAGAGGTCTGTTTTATTATTTGCTCCTTCGGGTGAGTTTTCCAGTTCTTTTAACTGGGAATGGTTCCTGAGCTTCTTCATTTCACTTATATTTTTCTTAATCTGTGACTTTAAGGAGAACAACTAGTATAGTTTTGGAGGCCTAATTATATATGAGAGCGACCCTGGGTATTTTATAAGGGCTTACTATTTTTTTTTTTTTGGAGGTGAGGGGGAGCTGAGGGCTGCTTTGCTGTCTCTTTCCTCAGTTTGTGCAGATTATTATCCCCTTGATAGGGTGCTGGGTGTACTTCCAGGGAGATGAAGGCAGTGGGCAGGGATAGTAGCCAGTGCCTGGTTACTGGACCCTTGACAGTAGCAAGGAGCCACAGGAAGATGGTACAGGCTGCTCCTAGTTGCAGGGCCCTGGGAAGTGGCAGTGAGCTTCAGGCAGATGCCTAGAGTATTTGGCAGTGGCAACAGCAGGGTGTGTGCCTTTCCAGGGGAGTGAGAGCAACAGTGGGTGGTGCTCAGGTGCAGTGCCTTCCTGTGTGCTGACCTCTGAGGTGACTGGGACTGCAGGTGGTGCCTCTTTATGGACTCCTGGTGATCGTAGGCCACACCTATCTCTGGAGTCAGAGATAACTGCAGTGGTTTGCCCATGCCACCTTTAGTCCATGCAGGAAGTGCCCCAACACACTTAGCCTATGCAGGAAAGGCCATTGACCATAGTCTGTGTAAGAGGCACCTTGCTGCCCATAGCCCTGCCCCCCAAGAGTCTACCTGTGCACAGAGAAAGATATTTCTTTGGCAGTTCACCCCTCCCCCTCTTGCCCTCCAGCAACAGTGGCTTGCTTCTCCTAAGGTCGCAGACCTCCTCCCGTGTTCCCTTGGCTGTGGCGCTCCACCCCCCAGCCCTTGATGCACCACTCTCTAGTTCCCTCAGGCTGCCTCCCCACTGCTAACCCTAGTCCTCTTCCAGAACTGACCTCTGGAGCCTGAGTCTCAGTGCCTGGATTGCATGCAAGGGTCTCAGGCTGTGGTGTCTGGAGGTGGTGGTACCAATGGTCTTTGCGACCCTCCCTTTGCTTTTCCCTCCTCCGCCCAGCGCTGTGCTTTTCTCTGAAGCTTTGAGGTCCCTCCATTTTGCCTAATCTCCCTTTAGTTAGGTGGCTTCTCAGGGTGTGAATTCCTTTCTCTTTCACAGTTCCCTCTCAAGAGTGCTGATCCCATCCTGATTCCTTTGTCTTTGTTTCTATTTTTTTTGTTCCCCTTTTCTTCTACCCAGTTATGTGTCGGATTTCTTGCCCTTTTTGGAGGTTTAAGGTCTTCTGCCAGTGTTCGGCAGATTTTCTGTGTGAATAGTTCTACATGTAGATGGAGTTTTTTGGTGTTTGTGGGCAAGGTAAGCACCACATCTTACTCCTCTGCCATCTTGATCCCACTCCCTCCTTTGTTTCTAAAGCACGAAAGAATTTATGCAACAGGTAAAGGCAAGCAGATATAAGCAGACACTTTAGATATAGTTAGAGATCTCTTTGAAGGCATGTGGGAAATGATCTCTAAAGTTGATTTTTTTTTTTTTTAGGAAACATCCATAAGTAACTTCAAAACTGTTTCACGATTCTTCTGGTCAAGGAATTGGTCCAACCCTAAAAACTATGTCGTTTATTGAGCATGTTCTCTCAGGACATCTCACCAGGAAATGAATGAATGATGTAGAGATGGGATAGAGGATAGAAAAGGTAGTTTGTTCAGTCTTGTCTTTCACTTTGAGGAGTCAGAGTTTTGTGGATTGTAATGAGGATAGTACATCTAACCAAAACACATTGGTAACGCAGTTGCTGCACGTTGGCTCTTTTAATGTTAATCTAACTCAGAAAGATACATGTACCCTGATGTTCACAGCAGCATTGTTTACAGTTGCCAAGACATGGAAATAACATAAGTATCCATTAACAGATGAATAAAGAAGATGTGGTGTATATGCATGTAATGAAATATCAGCCATAAAAAAGACTGAAATATTGCCATTCGCAGCAACATGGAAGGACCTAAAGACTATCGTATTAAGTGAAGTAAGGCAGAGAAAGACAAATATCATGTAATACCACTTATGTGTGGAATCTAAAAAAATAGTCGAAAACATGAATTTATTTGCAGAACAGAAACAGACTCACAGACTTTGAAAAACCTATGGTTGCCAAAGGGAGAGGTTGGGGGTGGGAGGGATGGACTGGGGATTTGGGATTGGCATATGCACATTGAGGCACTTGGAATGATTGGCCGATGGGGACCTACTGTATGATACAGGGAACTCTACCCAATTGTGATTATCTATGTGGGAAAAGAATCTGAAAAAAAATGGATATGTATATATGTATGACTGAGTCACTTTGTTCTACAGCAGAAATTGTCACAACCTTGTAAAATAATTATACTTCAGTAAAACTTTAAAAAGAGATGAAAAATTTTTAAATGAAACAATTGGACTTATTTTCAAAACAGAAATAAATTCACAGACATAGAAGACAAATTTATGGTTACCAAACAGGGGACCAGGGGGTGGGGATAAATTAGGAGTTTGGGATGAACATATACACACTTCTATATATAAAAGATAAATAACAAGATCCTACTCTATGGCACAGGAATCTATGTATTCAGTATCTTATAATACCTATAATGGGAAAGAATCTGAAAAAGAAAATATATAACTGAATCACTTTGTTATCAACACGACATTATAAATGAACCATACTTGAATTTTTCAAAAGGTTAAAAAAAGTTAATGTTGGGGTTCCTGCTGAGGTGCATTGGGTTAATGATCTGGTTTGTCTCTGGAGGCACCAGTCTGATCCCTGGCCCGGGGCAGTGAGTTAAGGATCTGGCATTGCTGCACCTGTGGCATAAATCACAGCTCTAGCTCGGATTTGATCCCTGGCCTGGGAGCTTCCCTGTGCCACAGGGGTAGCCAAAAAAGGGAAGAAAAATGTTTAGAAAGACTACCTTTTTAAAAAATTGACCGAAATGAAAAAAGATCACCAGGGAGTTCCCGTCGTGGCGCAGTGGTTAACGAATCCGACTAGGAACCATGAGGTTGTGGGTTCGATCCCTGGCCTTGCTCAGTGGGTTAAGGATCCGACGTTGCCGTGAGCTGTGGTGTAGGTTGCAGACGCGGCTCGGATCCTGCATTGCTGTGGCTGTGGCGTAGGCCAGTGGCTACAGCTCCTGTTAGACCCCTAGCCTGGGAACCTCCACATGCCACGGGTGCGGTCCTAAAATGACAAAAAAAAAAAAAAAAAAAGATCACCAGCCTCAAAAGGGAATGCTTTGGCAATGGAAAGTCATAACCATTTTGATATGATTTATTTTTACCTATTTATCTTAGTGTCTTTTACCTCCATTCCAAATAGATTTCATCTTTATCTTTGCCTAGTATTACAAAATAGGGAATGAAGGATAGGACCTCATCTTAGAAAGTGGGTACCTTTTGGAAATCAGAAAGTATTTCTAAATAATGACATTGCACCTGTGTCAGCATTGCTCAGATCTGCTCTTCCTGCACTTTACAACTGACAGTCTTTCTCAGTAAGCATTTCTAGAAAGGCAGACACCCTCTGCCACTGCCCAGTAACTTCCACAGGTTCCCTGTAGGATCGATAGTTTTCGTATCATATCTTCATTTTCGTCTCATATCTCCATAGCATGATACACATGGAGCTTGGTAGAAACAGTACAGAAATGGAAAGGGGTTATCTGACTTACCCTCAGTGGTCCCTTTCGGTCAGTAGCACAGCAGAGTTAAATGCCTCCCCATCAGACTTATTTTATTTCCACAGAATTGGTGGCATTGATGTATCAACTCAGGACAAAGAGAGAGGACTCGTTCTCCTCAGAGTGCTTGGAGTTTATAGCTTAGGGTGGTGTAAAGGCTGCAGACCCAGATAGTGTGTCAGCCTGGACATTTCAGATGTAATAAACACACATTGGTCAACTAGCGTTAACAGTTTTCTCTCCCTTCCAGTCACAGGTGCAGAATGGGCCTGTGGGCCATCAAGGTGATGGGGAACCAAGTGGTATTCCCGTAACTGTGGTGCTGGTGCCAGTGTTTGCCCTCATCATGGTAGCAGCATGGGCCTTCATGAGATACCGCCATCAACTTTGAAAAGCTCGCTTTCTTCCAGTGCTCCCAAAGAAGAAGACATCCCTTTCTCTGACCTTCCTCCCCCGCCATTCTCCCGTAACTTTCCCTTTCCCCACATGGCCAATTCATGATTTAAAGAGACTTTGTTATCCAACCAGAACCTTGCTGTTTGAAATCTTTAGTGGGAGAGCAAAGGCATTGTTTGAAGGAAAACTGAAGAAAGGACTTGTTTAGAATAAATGAAGAGTTATTTATGTTACTAGGACCGCCAGTAGAAGTTCAGCTACAGCCCAAAGAGGGAAAGGCCCAGTCTTCCCGTCACCATGGTGATTCTTTCTTTTCTTAGCTGGCATGTATCAAAGGCCAGCCAGAAGAAGAGAAAGAGAGGGTTTTTCTTTTCGATGATCTTCCTTGGGAAGTTTCTGTGGCCTTTAATTTCTAACTACCTACTTGGGTGCCTACTTTCTATCAAATGAAAGCAAATGAGAAGAGCATTTCTACTTTTTTTTTTAAAAAACAAATATATATAAATATATATGCATATATGATACTATAATAGCAATGCTTTTATGGAGAATTAAAGAGGTGGAGAGCATCTCTGGTCCCTGGGCTTCCAACATAGGGGATTAAAAGATAATCTTAACTGAAGAATTCAATACGTAATGGGAATGAGAAAGTGAGCCTTAAAGGAGACTGCCCAATCTGGGTCATTTAAGGAAAGCAAACAGAAGCAACTCATTAAAACTCTCAGAACAGTATTTCTTCTCTTAGTAATAGCTTTGGTAAAACTGAGGTAAAATGCCATAGTCCAGCTTTGCACAAGTCAGTCTGTTTAAAAAACTTGGGAGATGAAAAGATAAATCTTAGTAGTCTCTAGGCTACCCTAGTGACTGTTTTGGTACCTCGCAGTCCTATTAAAGGATCAGCTATAATGGTTGTAGTGAGAGCTGTAGCCAAACCAACCAAATAAAAGAGCTCTAAGAAGAAACAAAATAGTGTCTCCAAGATGACGCCTCAGGCTATTGGTCTTTCCTGTTTCTGTTAACAGGTAAAATCTAAGAGAAGGGACCGCTGCTCCCCAGCAGGATGGGCATGAAATCAGCGCTGCTTCTATTCAGTTAAGTTGCAAGGATTTGGACTACTATTTTTTTTGGAAAGGCTGTTAACACTGGTTATGGCTTTTAATGAAGAAACCATTTTGCAGGGAAAGGGAAGAAAGGAGTTTTGTTTGTTTTAGGGGGCACGGAAGTTTGGTGGATGTTTCATGGGGAAACCTTATGGATGAATGGATGTTAGGGAATATCAAGAATTTTAATGAGGTGAGAACCCTCCTGCTCATGGGGTTCTGAAGGTTGGTTTTAAAGCACTAAGGAAAGCTGAACCAAGGCTAATATTCTGGCTTTAAGAAAATCATCTCCATTCTCTAAATACACTGATCAGACTATAGGCTTTTTATAATCTTGGTAGCAAGAGTATGAAGATTTTCCCTCAGGCAGTCAGTTGTGTCCAGTTTTTAGCATGGTAAGAATTTTACACGTGTTGATTGGACCTCAGCTTTGTTAAGACTTACAGAAAAAAGCAAAGTACCTAACCTCCATCCCAAAGAGAGTTATTATTTGTTTGTATGTTTGTTTGTTTGTTTATGGTTCCAGTTGGGAAGAGAACTCTTATACATCTAAAATAAGATAATATAGGATTACGTGCACAGGCAGAGCAATATAAGTTGATGTCAAAGTAATAATTGCACACGGCAGAAGGGAACAGTTACTGAGAATTGAGGCACTTGAGAAAGTTCCACAGAGGAAGGGGACAAGTTAAGGACCCTTGAGGAGCTCACCATCTAATTAAGAGCATCCATAAATAGATGAGAAGTTAAAATAATATCATCAGGTTAAGTAATAGTTGAGCACAATAATGAAAAGAAACTATGCTATTCAGAATATGATGCAGTGACAAAGATGAAAGATGTGCGAGCACTTTTTTTTTTTTTAAGAATTCATAAAAGGAAAGCTGTCATATGATGGCATCAGGCCATAGTGGAAAGGGAAGTCTTTAAAAAATAAAAACCCCAGTAAGGGCTTGCCTCTGGGTCCCCTATTGGTATAAGAGGAAATTTGCTTTAAACACTCGTATTAGGATTTCTGCCTTCAGACCCTCTATCAGTTCAGTACCTCTGAGACTTAGGTAACTGCCTTCATAGATTCCACAGAGAAACCCTGACAGTATTCCAGTTCTCACCTCAACCAGCCCACTGTGAAGGCCCAACCTCTAGCGCCCTCCCTGTATCTGAAGGAATGTGCATCAGCTTCTATAATGGGCCTGCTTCTCTTCCCCTCAGGGTTTCGCAACTTAAGAGGGCCTTGAAATATACAAAATGAAGCAAGTGGCAGGCAGGAAGGAAAGCTCTTGCGTTTTTTGTTTGTTGTATGTAAATAAAAACACCCCATCCCGTCCCATTGTTGGTAGATGGTTTTTTTGCTTTGGTTCATAATTGGGATTCTGATGAACTTTAGTTAATTTAGTTTTTATCTCTGGAATTAAAGCATTTAAAGGTCAGTATATTCATGGTTTAGACATTATGCTACTTCAATTCTATTCTTATTTCTGATTCTCTGGAAAGCTATTACTGTCATAGATGGAGTATTGGAGTCCATTGTAGGTCATTAAAGGAATTCATGCTCTTTATAGTTTGAATCTAATATTTCTGGCACTTTATCAGTTGTATCTAAAATTCCTCCCACCTAAATTACTACCTCCAAAGTTTTAAAACTTGAATGAAAATGTTTGTATGACCGTATACTTAAAACACTTCTCAGTATTTATCATCCTATATCATTTCTAATAAGACTAATTGTTTACTTCGTCGTCTCTATTTTCTTTTCCTGCCAAGTTTTAAGCAGTGCTGTTGATGTAACTTAATCACACCATCTAGCCATGTGTAATGGAAAAAGGCAATTAATACATGTGACTGCATTCTGTGCCATGGACTGGACTAAACCCTGGTTGGTAACACTGTGTTCATGCCTTACAACTCTGAGGTCTATGTATTGTTAAAAAGACACTAAGAAAAAGGGAATAAATTGCTTTCCTAAGATTATATATAGGTAGTAATAATAGAATCAGGATTTAAACTCAGGACTTCAGGTGCCACCACCTATGATATTTTCTCACTGGCAGTGGTTCTCAAAGTGAGGTCAATGGACAAAAGCATTACCTGGGAACTTATTAGAAAAGCAATTCTTGGGCTTCACCCTTGACTTACTGAATCAGAAATTGAGTAGGGCACCCAGCAATCTGTTTTAATCCCTCCAGGTGACAGATACACATTAACATTTGAGAATCACTGCTCAATGCCAGTAGTTACCTTTCTCTCAGGTTAGAATCACTGGAGGAACTTATAAAAATCCTGATGCCCAGGCTGCACCTAGACCAATTACATAGAATCTCTGGGTGTGAGACTCGGCACCAATACCACAGAGTTCACCAGGTGATTCCAGTGTGCAGTGTCAGACAAAATCGCTCTCTGACATTTACACCTAGGCACTCTTCAAATTATTAAACCACCCATAGGCATCACTCCGGCCAAAAATGAGAATTTCACTTGGGCCTTTTCAGAGCCCCAGCTCTCCATTAGCTTCTACCTCGAGTAGAGATGTGAAATAAGAAGTAGAACATTCTTTGGCTTCTGATTTGCTAAGAACTCACCAACTTCCAGCAAAATGTATTAGTGAGCATGTCAGTTTGTGCATCTATTGAGTGAAAACCAACTTGTAGAACATTGGAGCTAAAAGATTCTGGGATGGATCTGTCTTAGAGATGAGAAAATCAAAGCTCAGAGAGGTAAGCTCACTTAACCCAGATCAAAGACATTTTTGCAGAGGTAGGTGCCCTTTCTGTTTCTCATGTATGACCTGAGTGTATCCACTACATGAACATAGACAAACTATCCTTTTTATCTCAGTCCACTTCCAGGGTCTTCTCTCTTTGGGCCTTAAATAAAGACCAGAAGAACTGATTGACAGCGGAAGGGTATCGCAAGCATCATGCAAAAACTGAGAGATTACACAGAATAATCTGAGAAAGACCTAGTATCAAATTCAGTCAGATGAGTTCTTCCCATGAAGACAAATTCCAGTAGTTCAAATGGAGAGAAGTATGTTTTTTTGATGTTAGACATTGTTTTTGTTGTGTAAATAAGCAATTTATAAAAATGAAACAACCTCTGGTTCTCATAAGGGGGAGTAGAGCTCATGTAATTTCATGTCAAGCCAATAAAGATTTTGCTCAAATCTATTTTAGTGAAAATTTATCTCTAGATGGATGAGTTTTTCCCTCCCCTCAACAAATGAGTGCCTTCTAGGTGCTGAATACATAAATATAAATAAAATATAATCGCTTAAGCTGAAATAGGTCACGAAAAGTGGAGAGATATGTTATTGAACTTGGTGTTAATGTATTTTTCTGATATCCCCTAGAAGTAGTAGGTTGAGTGGTGAAGCTCTTTACCACTTGCCTGAAATACAGTTTACAGTTACAGTTGGTTTACATTTGGGTGCTATCCTGGAGTTAGCCCCTTTTGCTGTTTCTTTTTTATTACAAAATCTTTTTTTTTTTTTTTTTTTTTTTTTTGTCCTTTTAGGGCCACACCCACAGCATATGGAAGTTCCCAGGCTAGAAGTCAAATTGGAGCTGGAGCTGCAGCTGCTGGTCTATGCCACAGCCACAGCAACGTGGGATCGAAGCCGCGTCTGCAACCTACAGCACAGCTCATGGCAGCGCTGGATCCTTAACCCACTGAGCAAGGCAAGGGATCGAACCCTCATCCTAATGGATACTAGTCAGGCTTGTTACCACTGAGCTACAACCAGAACTCCTGAAAATCTTGGAACTCACATCCAAAAGGGCAGTTGGCTCAGAAGGATGACAGTATTTTAAGGAATTCTGTTCTGAGAAAGAGATAGTAGAGAGACCTATAAATTTTGTTGACATGCAAATTTACTTATTTGATCATATTTCAAAAGGCAGAGTAGAATAAATAGTATCACTGTAAGCAGACAATTTCAGAGCTCTTAGTTTGCTTTATAGGCTTCTGAAGAGTGAACATTTGCAGCCTGACAAGAATTTTCCTTCCCCTCCAGGCTTTCCTGGACTTGATGGGTCGGGGAGGGAGGGTCTTGCTTGAGGGATGTTGGTGATAATTGATGCTAAATAAAGAATATATGGTTGAACTTGCCAAAAAAAGAAAAAAAGAACCAAATTCTTAACAGCCATAAACTCTTGCCTGATGTTGATATTTATGGACTCCACAGCACTTGATCTGCTTACCTGATTCATTTGATGGTGCCCCATAATCTATATTATAAAACAGCATTGCTGTGTCTAATGAATCAAGTTATAGTAAACACTAGGTCCTGTTTCTACATATATTCCTTACTGTATTTCTTCTTTCTTTCTTTCTTTCTTTCTTTCTTTCTTTCTTTCTTTCCCCACTTCTCTCTCACTCTCTCTCTTTTTCTTTATCTCTTTCCCCAACCCACAGCATATGGAAGTTCCCAGGCCAGTGATCAAATACAAATCACAGCTGTGACCTATGCCACAGCTGAAGCAACGCCCAGCCACTGCACCAGGCCGGGGATTGGACCCACACTTCCGTAGAAACAATGCCAGATCCTTAACCCACTGGGCCACAGCAGGAACTCCCATATTCTTTCTTTTTGCGGGTGGAAAGGGGAAAGGAAGAGATCTGAATTGAGTACTTCAAATGTAAGCAATCATCAAGTGGTTGACAGTCACAGGGAAATGGAATGATCCTCCTTTCCAGATTGCAGATTTGCAAGTGGAATCACAGAACTGAATCCTGTTTTAATTACATATCTGAAATGCTGATTTGAAGATGAGTTTCTTATTACTGGTTTTGACATTGAACATTGTCATTTTTTATTTTGTAAATTATATGTGTGTTTTACACCCAGGACACGTTCATATTTTTCTTATGAACCTTATTTTATTTTGCTTCCTTTCTGTCTTGATCCTAATGTCACATTGTATGCCTGGATCTAAATAGCAATTAGTTAGATCATGTAGATGCTGTATAGCAATTTGGAAGACATGTCACTGTAAAACCATATTTTCTAAGGAATACCATTACAAACTAAATATGTTAATGATGCCATCAAAATAGATGATAATCTCTCCCTTGATGCTAGATACAGAAAATGAGATAATAGTGTATCTAACTGTGCCTAGCTCAGTGTTGGCATTCAACAAAAACTTTTTGCATTTGTCAGTGAATCTTTTTTTTTTTTCGCCTTATTTTGGGGATGGCTGAATAAATATCTCCTTACTTAACTGTCAACTTCCTAGGATTATACCTCTGACAAAATAGACAGAGGAAAGAACAATCTAAATGATCAGTTTTCTTTTTTAACAATTCTTAAAGTACAGTTGATTTACAATGTTATGCCAGTTTTCTGCTATACAACGAAGTGACCCAGTCATATGTATATATATATTTTCTCATGTTATCTTCCATCCAAATGATCAATTTGAGGCTTAGCTTTGACATAGATGATAAGGAGATAAGGATAGGGCCTCTATCATGTACTGCTAATAACTGGCTGATGATTATTAAGCACTCATCAATTTAGTCCACTCATACTTCAGCCTCTGTGCTATGCCTTTTATGTGTGTTTCCTTAAGCCTCACAGCAACTGTGTAAGGTAACTGGTGCTGTTATCCCCATTTTACAGACGAGATAAGCAAGACATAGAGAGTTTAAATAATTTGTTTAATTACACAGCTTTTAAGTGCCAGAGCTGGGATTCAAACCCAGACAGTTTAGTTCAAGAAGCTATATACATAACCGTTATGCTATGCTGTCTCTACTCTCCATGGTTATAGGCACTAATCAGGCCATCCTTTTGCATAACTGAATGTCAGTGAATTCTCACAACTATGCAAGGCAGTATTAATCATTCTATTTTTATAAATAAGGTAACTCAAGTCTTAAAGAAATTAATGACTTACTCAAGATAGCTGTTTAGTGCCAGCCCTGGAATTTCCTGCAAGCCAGTGAGTACCTCTCTTCCATCATTACAGGAAATTCCAGGAAATTAAAGTATATTACACTCAATTCATTTCAAAAATGCTAGCACAGCCTTCCATTATGGATAATAGGGAATTGACTGCATTAGGTTAAGTGTTCTACAAAAATAGCAGTAGTAGAACCATTTTATACAAAGTTTAAAAGCAGTTACCAACATTTGCTGTCTTATACCCCCTCCATTCCATACCCCCTCCTTTACAAGATACATAGACAGAAAAGGGTATGTGCTATGGGATGTAAAAGGACTTGTCAGAACCATATTGATCTTTTGCCTCAGTTACCTTGCATATAGCTGACTTTGATATGAAAAGAAAAGGCAATTTACATTGGTCATTGCTGTGTCATATGACTTAAGCAAAGTTCAGGCCTGGGGGTCAAAGTGCTAAGAAGGTATGAAAGTCATCAATTACATAACACACCACTGCAAAAATTAATGGCTTGATTTTTTTAAATAATTTTTTAAAAGATTCCATGGATTGGAGTTCCCATTGTGACTCAGCAGAAACAAATCTGACTAGTATCCATGAGGATGCAGATTCGATCCCTGGTCTCACTCAGTGGGTTAAGGATCTGGCGTTGCCGTAAGCTGTGGTGTAGGTTGCAGACATGGCTCAGATCTGGCTCTGGTGTTGCTGTGACAGTGGTGTAGGCTGGCAGCTGTAGCTCCAATTCGACCCCTAGCCTGGAAACTTATGTATGCCGCAGGTGCAGCCCTAAAAAGGAAAAAAAAAAAAAATTCTATGGATTGACTGAGTGTTTCTCCTGTTACCACTTAGAATCACATGGAACTGCATCCCTCTGGTGGCCGAACGGATAGGTGGTCCACGATGACCTCTCTCTTCTGTCCGGCACATAGTGCTGGCTATAGGCTAGAGTGCCTTGGTTTTTCTCCACATGGTCTCTCATCTTCCAATAGACTTGACTGGGCTCTTCATAGCATGGGGCAGGGTTTTCTCAGGGAATTGTTATAAGGAGGCAAGCCCCAATGTGGAACGTACTGATCAAGTCTTTGCACTTGTCACATTTGCTGATGTCTTATTGGCCAGACCAGGCCATGGCCAAGTCTAGAATCATTATGGAATGGGAACTAAACTCCACCTCTTGATAGAGCAAAGAATATGTGACCATTTTTAATCCACACAGAAAGAAACCAAACTTTGAACACCAAAGACCAGGGGTCAACAAACTTTTTCTTAAAGGACAAGATAGGAAATATTGTAGGTTTGTAGGACTTAGGTCTTTGTGGTTTGGGTGTGAAAGCAGCCATAGACAATCTGTAAGTAAAAGAGTGTGACTATGTTTTAGTAAAACTGTATGTACAAAAACATGAGATCCTTCCAGACGGTAGTTTGAGGATGGCTGCCAATGAATATTAAAAGTTGAGACAGACTTTTGATAGTGAAAATGAGAGAAGAGAGCTCCCAAATGTGGATTCTTTTGAGTCCCAGATTGAAGAGCATTGACACATTTCTTAGGAATGGCTCCTTTTAAAAATCTCTTATCCTCCGAGAAAGTGAAGCCAGGGAAAGTCCAATGAAAATTTCCCCTGGTGTAATTTTGGAAACGAGTTGAAGAGTGATGATTGTCAAACTTAGTGAAGCACCCGTCATAGCAAGGACATAATCTGAAACCCAAGGATTCACATAGAAATTAGAGCAATGTTAAAAACTCATCAGGCACCTTATGGAAATTAGCTCATGTCATGCTCAAATAATATTAATGGATTGAAATTATTATCCCAGGTTAAAGATGGAAAGCTACAACTTTGCAGATATGAAGTTACAATCTCTAGTTAATATCATTGGGTTTCAACAGTCAAGATTTGAAGCCAGAACCATAACATTTTCCAGTTCCTTATACTCCATCACATTTTCTTTGGTTTTGATTAAAGCCATCATTGATGCAGATGACATGATACTATACATAGAGAATCCTAAAGACACCACTGAAAAAATTCTAGCACTCATCAATGAATACAGTAAATTTGCATGATATGAAATTAATGTACAGAAGTCTGTTGCATTTCTAGACACCAACAACAAACTATCAGAAGGAGAAATTAAGGAAGCAGTTCCATTTACAATCACATCAAAAGAATAAAAATCACATCAAAAGAATAAAATACCCAAGAATAAATCTAAGGAGATGAAATGACTGTACTCTGAAATATATGACACTGATGGAAGAAATTGAAGATAACAAAAACAAATGGAAAGATATACCATGCTCATGGGTTGGAAAAATTAATATTGTTAAAATGACTCTATTACCCAAAGCAATCTACAGATTCAATGCAATCCTTATGAAAATATGAATGGCATTTTTCACAAAACTAGAACGAATAACTCTTAAATTTGGGTGGAAACCCAAAAGATCCTGTGTGGCCCAAAGATGTCTTGAGAGAGAGGCACAAAGCTGGAGGTGTCACTTCCTGAACTCAAACTATATTGCAAAGCTACAATAATTAAAACCCACATTTACATGGCAATTAACCTACAACAATGAAGGCAAGAAAATACAATGGGGAACAGTCAGCCTTTTCAATAAATGGTGTTCAATAAATGGGAAAACTGGACAGGTACATTAGAATCAAACTGGACAACATTCTTACCTCTAACAAAAACAAACTCAAAAGAGATTAAAGACTTCAGTGTAAGTCATGAAATCATAAAACATCTAGAAGGAAACATAAACAGTACATTTTTTTACACTGGTCTTAGCAATTTTTTTGGATATATCTCCTGGAGAAAGGAAATGAAATAAACAAATGGAACCTAGTCAAACTAAAATGTTTTTTGCACAATAACAGAAAATATCAACAAAATGGAAAGCCAGCTTATGATTGGGAGCAGATATTTGCAAATGATATATCCAATGAGGGGTTAATAGCCAAAATATACAAAGAATTCATACAACTCAAGGTGAAAAAAAAAAAACCTGACTAAAACATGGGCAGAGAACCTGAACAGACATTTTGCCAAAGAAGACATATAGATGACCACCAGGCACACGAAAAGATGCTCATCATCACTGATCATTAGAGAAATGCAAATCAAAACCCAATGAGATGTGACCTCATACATGTCAGAATGGTTATTATCAAAAAGAGAAGAAACAAAAAGTGTTGATGAAGATGTGGAGAAAAAAACCTTCATGAACTGTTGGTGGAAATACAAATTGGTGCAGCTACTATGGACAACAGTATGGAGGTTTGTCAAAAACTAAAAGTGAAACTGCATATGATTGAGCAATTACACATCTGGATATGTATAAGAAGAAAAAGCAAACACTAATTCAAAAGGCCATCAGCTGATTTTTCTGTAGAAATTTTGGAGACCAGAAGTGAGTGGCACTGGCATCATATATTTAAAGGCTAATAACTTTATTTTTTAAAATAGCTAGACACTAAAAAAAGATAGTGTAATAACTTTAAATAAGTACAATATATAAGAATATGGAATCACCATGTTGTATACCTGAAACCAATATAATATCATAAATCAATTGAAGTTTGATAAAAAAGAAAAAAAATACTTTTTTGCTCACAGTGAATCATTTCTGTCTGAGTTCAAGCATACCTGTCTCTTCTTGAATGTCCCTGGCTGCTCTGGTTTTAAAAAATCCTCCAGTATTGTACACAGCACATTTATGTGACAGTACATTCTTCTTTTCTAAATATTGTTATGTGTGTTACTGGTTACAACTAAAAGATACGATCCACACGAGGAGAAATCAAGGGAGTAGAGTTATTCATGGTAATTGCCTTGTTTTGAATTGAGTGCATTTACAGGCATTTCTTTGCAGAAATAATTTTTGAAGAGACAAAACAATAGTATGAGATAATAATGATCAGGATAATGATGCAATAGTCTAGAAAGCCAAAAAGAAACAAATGTCAGATTTTTTTCTAATCAACTTTTTTGAGGTATACCTAGCATACAATAAAATTTACAATTACAAAACTAGAGTGAAGTACAATCACATACCAGCCATCATTAGGCTACTAATAACTGGAGTTCCCCTCATGGCTCAGTGGTTAACGACCCCAACTAGTATCCATGAGGACGAGGGTTCAATCCCTGGCCCCGTTCAGTGGAGGAGGATCTGGCATTACCGTGAACTGTGGTGTAGGTCACAGACGTGGCACAGATCCCACGTTACTGCGGCTGTGGTGCAGCCTGGCAGCTACAGCTACAATTCAACCCCTAGCCTGGGAACCTCCATATGCCCTGGGTGCAGCCCTAAAAAGTCAAAAGAAAAAAAAAAAAAAGAGAGAGAGAGAATGCTAATAATAAATGCTGGAAAGAGTGTGGAGAAAAGGGAACACTTTTAACACTGTTGGTAGGAGTAAATTGGTGAAGCCACAGTGGAAGACAATATGGAGATTCTTCAAAAGACTTATCCGGTAGGTCGTCTTTTGTTTTGTTTTGTTTTATGGTTTCCTCTGCTGTGCAAAAGCTTGTAAGTTTGCTTAGGTCCCATTAGTTTATTATTGCTTTTATTTCTATTGCCTTGGGATAGTGACCTAAGAAAACATTTGTACAGTTGGTGTCAGAGAAAGCTTTGCCTATGTTCCCTTCTAGGAGTTGTATGGTGTCTTCTTTAAGTATTTAATCCATTTTGAGTTTATTTTTGTTTTCTCCTCAAAATTCTTATAAGGAGAATCATCCACTCTCCTCTCCACTTCATACTTTGATTACAAATTAATGTCTTACCTCATTTTGGGTTGAGAAAAAAGAAAGTCAGTAACTCTCTAAAGACTGCACCAAACCCACTTACTCTTCCCCGTGACTTCTCCTAGAGACTATGGGATCTCTCAACTTAAAAACTTTTTCTAATTTCTCCCTTGTTTTTTCCTCTCTAATGCTCCTGTGCCAGGGTCATTAGCCCAGCCCCTCCCACTCACGAGTCCAGCATTGTTATGTAACAGCCTCCCCCTCCCTGCTCCACCTCGCTGGGGATGCCAGGCCTCCAGCCTCTCTCTGCTCTCCTCAGGACTGTATTGCTGTTTCGGTTGCTCTTCCAGGGACAGTCTTGCCTGCCTCCTGCTTGACTGCAGTTTCTTTGGCTACAGACTTCCTTGCTCAT
>PVHT021183631.1:3623856-3653184 GCA_004024745.2 Catagonus wagneri | reverse complement strand
AAGCTTCTTCCAAATTTGAGCATGTGATTTCTCTGCTTGTGTCACAGAAAACACCAGCAGAGGATGAAAAATGTAGGATTGTAGGGGAAGATACAAATCAAGCAGATGAGGAGGCTTCGCTTGCTGAGATGCCTAGAGCAGGACCTGTGTATATGTGGTGGCCACATAGAAAATACGTAAAAATTCTCTATACAGTTTCTTACTCATTATATTTTCAACAGACTAATCAGACACTTACAGTTGAGAATATGATGATTTTAAACAACATAGTACATTCAGTTTTTCTACATAACCTTGTTGAAGTTCATGTACGTTTGTTGTGCATGTGGACAAGGACAGAAAAGTTCGAAGTAGGTGCTAGAAAATGGAGGTCTGTTGACAATGTTCACTTTGGCTACTGGGAAATTAATCTTCATAACCTGTATCCACATGATTGCTCAATTCTTTTTACTGGAGATAAAGCCGGCAGTGATAATTATTTTGCCTTCAAGAGCGGATTGTGCAAACCCAATTGAGAAATGATCATATATATTTCTAGCAAGATATCACGTGTTTATGGGGGCATCTCTTTCAGCACCAGTTGTATGTCATCTTTTCGGCTGTGAACACAATACACCAAGTTGTCACTGTTTCCGAAGAGCAAAATGTGTCATGGCTCCAGAGCCTGGTTCTCTAGATGTGGTGAGCAATTGTTCTTATGAATCAGTTGCCGGTTAGCTTAACAGAAGGTGGGATGGTTGCCATATGTTCGCAACGTGCCATATGGTAATATTACATATGTTGCTCCTCATCGTGGTGACAAGATCAGAAATCTGAGGGAAGACTGTGCCTGTGACACCTTAAAAGACTGTGCTAAGGAGAAGTGTTGTGAGAGCGACTGTGTTTTCACCCTTGGCAGTTCATGCTATTAAGGACCTTGCTGCATTAACTGTACATATGCTCAACCTGGAAAATTGTGCAGAAATACACTTTGTGATCTACCAGAATACTGTACTGGGAGAACGCATTCTTGCCCAAGAGACAATTATATCCAGGATGGAACCCCATGTTCACCATTGGCTGTTTGTGTAAGAGGAAACTGTGGTGACCGTGATATGCAGTGTCAGGCCCTCTTTGGCTTCACAATAAAAGATGCTACACCAGCGTGCTATAAAACATTGAATGTCAAGGGTGACCGATTTGGAAACTGTGAAGCAAAGCAAGGAAGAAGTCGCCCTGTTTCATGTGAATTAGATGACATTTACTATGGATCGCTGCTGTACTGCTATCAGCAAAATTCCTGGTGGAAATGAGCACACTACATTTCATCATATATTAGTACACGACGTTAAACCACAAACATGCTTTGGGTTTGATGCACACCATTCTTCACATGTACCAGAAATGGGGCTTGTAGTTGATGGCGCATCACGTGGCCCAGGAAAGTACTGCAAGGACCAAAACTGTACTTTTTATCCAGACTTGAGGTTTGACTGTGATGTCCAGAAATGCAACAGAGGAGTCTGCGACAACAAAAGACACTGTCACTGTCAGTGAGGTTGGAAACCACCAAACTGTAGTGCCATAGGAGCAGGGGGCAGTGTAGATAGTGGCCCTCCCCCTGATAAACAAATATGCAATGGAGCCGAAACAGTAACGGAAATAGACAAAGAACTAGTTCTACTGCTTCTTTGTTTTTTCCTTGTTTTGCTTTCAGTAGTCGTTGATGTGCTTTTCCAGCTATAAGAAGTTATAGATCAGGGATGTGAGGAAACACCTACTAAAAGAAGAAATGCCTTGGACCCAAATAAATAAGAGCTGGAACACACAAAATGGAGAAAAACACATTGGCACTTACTGGAAGAAGAAATCCAGAATCACTCTGATAATTACATAATCCTGTAGTTATCCCGAAGTTGTTATCTTGAAATAAAATGACTTGGCAATTTAAAAAGAGACTGTGTGGTTAAATGCATTTAATATTTTACATCTGGCCATAGTCTAACTATCCCTATAAAGGACAGTGGGAACTATCAGATTCACCAGCAAGGATACCTGCCTGTACTTATTTATGTTGTGATACTAATGTTTTATTGACGTGACTGTAGCACATCTTGTTTGAACTGGTGTGCACTCGTTTATAGTTTAGCAGACTTTTCCGAGGTTGGTGATATACCAGATTTTTGTTATTGGTTCACATTTTTACTAGTGTTAAATAAGCCTAACATAAAAGACGGCATACGAGACACATTGACAGATACAGTAAGAAGACAGAAAATTTGGTGTCGTAGGCACATGAATATAAACTGTAGTTCAGGAGTTCCCTTTGTGGCTCAGTGGTTAACGAATCCGACTAAGAACCATGAGGTTGCGGGTTCGATCCCTGGCCGTGCTCAGTGGGTTAAGGATCCGGCGTTGCCGTGAGCTGTGGTGTAGGTTGCAGACGCGGCTCGGATCCCACGTTGCTGTGGCTGTGGTGTAGACCGGCAGATACAGCTCCTGTTAGACCCCTAGCCTGGGAACCTCCATATACCGCGGTTGTGGCTCTACATAAAGGCAAAAAGACAATAAATAAATAAATAAATAAATAAATAAATAAATAAATAAATAACTGTAGTTCAATAAGCTGCTGAATATGTGATTTTGCCTGAAGTCACTGGCTTTCAGAGAATCAAAGCTCTATCTGACACGTTATATTGAGAGACAAAAGGCACTTTTCCAGGGTTTTGTCGTGGTTAAAATAAGGACCTAAGAAGGGCCTAGAATGTGTTAGGCACTTAATAAACATTGACTCTGTCATTCACATTATTCTCCAGATTACCTTGGGTTGTGTTAAAACTGAAGTATTCCAAGTATAATGATTATGGAATTTTGTATCTTATGGTCAGCCCACCCCACAAGGAGACATTGATCATTGATCTATCAATTCTTAAGGCCCCTACTTATTAACGTCCTACCGTCTCACGTTTAAAATCACAGGAGTGGCCTAAGCACAGCAGGATGGAACTGACTGTCTGATACAGAGGCCAAAATTTACATAAAAGGAAACAGGAAGCAATCGCTTCATAAGAGAATGTTAGAAGCAGGTCTCATAAGCAAGCTGTGTTCTATTCGTGCTACTTAAATGCCTCAGGCCTTGCATCAGATCCCTTTCTGAAAATACGGAGTCCAGATGAGCATAACTCCCTAAGGGCAGAGGAAGGCTGCAGCAGTAGAGAATCCATTTAATCCAGTGAAGGTGGATAAAATTTGTCCAACTTTATCTATAGAGCTCTGTTAGGCAGCACTTCTTGGCCATGGGGTTGTTCTGGTAGAGTGACCTGGATCTTCATCCATGACAGGTTTGAGCCCATCTTACTACTCCTTGACAAACATGTATTAAGGCATTTGCTTTTTTCACCAATATCTATTAAAATCAAAGTTGGATGACCATTTGCTAACATGGTTATTTCTTGTTGGTACAAAAGGCACTTGATGAAAACAAAGTCTCTCTTCCAAGGGTGGTGTAGACAGGGTGATTCTGTTTGAACTGGGCAGTCCATTTGCCAAAACGTGATAACTGTGGTCCCTGTAACCTGTTTTTTTCTCTCTTGATTTCAGTTTTGCCAGTACTCCTATCCTTACTGATCTGTTTTGCCCTGGTGAAGGACCTTTTGTTTCTCTCAAGCTGTTTAATTTGTACTAGCATACACTTGAGTGTGTATAGTTTCCTCTTTAGTTTTCAACCAAAATGTTGAACTAAGTGTTTAACCTGAGGTTGGGTGTGATCTCCAGTCTGTTTTAGGCTTTTAAACAGCATTTGATAGTTCAGATATAGGTCAAACTTGAGAAGAAAAAAAAAGTAGCTGTCTCGAATTAAGGCCCAGTATGGGTATTCCTTAAAAGCAGTTTCTAATTGGTGCCAGACATGTGAGAGAGAATACTTACAGCTTAGTTAACGCAGCTGGATTATTCTCAGTCAAGCAAGGGCAGTAAAGCTCAGGAAGATGTTGTTCCTATTGCTGAGGCTGTGGCATGCCAGGAAAGGGTGAAGTTCCAGAACAAAGGTAAGAGGGAGCACCGTAAGGTGAAGAAGAGAATCAAGGATGCTGAAAGGAAGACAGGGATGGGGTGAGGAGGGAGGTGAGAAAGGAGTGGTGCTGTGAGACACGGGACCTAAGTAAACAGATAAGTTTTCTGGGACAGGAAGTATTAATGTGAAAGTTGCGTAATAGGGGCCACAAAATATTAGGACCAGTTCAAAATATTTCTTTTCTTCTTTGTCCCAATGGAGGTAAGCTGCCCATGGTGTGATGGCTATTCTAATATCCTTTCTTCTAAGTTGCCACACTCACAGTTTGACATGACCAGGAAACCAAAGGGCCACCACAGTTCTGGACGGTACTCAATGAAAAGGAAATTAATAGAGTAAGGACCTTTGTAGCAAACCATATTTCCACAGCACATCTTCCCAGCAGTTTGGGTAAATTAGGAATATCCCCTGGTAAAGAAATCTGAGATAGAGGGAGAAACATGTCCTGCATTAGGAACAATGCCTAATTTTCTGCTTATCCAAAGAACTCCAGAAAGCAAAAGAAAAGGCAGATTTCAGTCTAAAAACAGTTCAAGAGATTTATGGCCCTAACATCCAAGCTATAAAAAAACAAGCAAAAACAAAGCAATTGAGAACAGGAGGAGGATTTAACCTCCACACTGAAGAAAATTAGGGTTTTTTGATGGGTTATGTTTTTAACCTCACCGAGCAATGTTGGAACTTTTTCCACCCTTTCCCAAGTTAATGGCACCATTTATTTTTTTATTTTTATTTTTATTTTACAAAAGATTTATGTGACTCCAATACAGGGTAAGGCTTCACTGAACTGAACCATGTCAAAGAACAACTACAGACCAGACCAGGTGACTACTATTGAAGCAGGTCAAGGTTGCTACATAAATCCATTCACAGGTACCATTGCCCAGAGGAGTTCCAGGAGTCGGCCAAGTGTATCACCGGCTTCTACAAATGATCCTCCAAGCCTCGACTGAGGACTGGCAGCCTTACCTCCCTTGGTACACAGTGTCTACTGCTCCATCCTTAATGGGGACTCTTGCTTTCACAGGCCAGTCCTTGAACAAAGGATGACTGAAGGGCCTCGATGGCAGCTGTAGCCTGCAGTTCCATGGCACTCATGCTGTATTCCTGACAAGAGTGCACTCCCTGTAGACCAAGACCCACAGCCCTGGAGAACACACAGTTGCTGGAAGGGCAGGCAGAAAACCACCATTGGATCATTGAGAGACATGGTAAGGAGGACCACCCAGCTTCTATTTCTGACTTCCCAATCCCATATGTCCTTCATAATGGATATACAGTACCACATTGCAGTCTTTGATTTGACATACACACTGTACCCTGAAGGATGGTACTCCATCCTTCCAGGATATTGTTTCTGAGCTGGTGTTTTTGGCAGTGTCTTCAGTAGGTCATTGCAGTGCCCTGTGTGAGTGGTTGCTGCTGAATATCTGAGAATAATGCAAGCAATGGATTCTGTTGGGAAGGGCCCAGTCCCTGACCTGTTTCTTGAGAGAACTTATTATCTACCTAGCTCTTAACAAACACTGCTCTGTGGCAGTATTTCCTAGAGTCAAACTGTACTAGAGAGGAGAGACACAACTGAACTTAGAGATGATGTTGACCCTGGCACCAGTGCATTTTTATAATTTTATTGAGGTGTAATTGATGTATAATATTCCATTACTTTCATGTGTACAACATCACTAATCATTAGGGATATCACAATCAAAACCACAAGGAGATATCACCTCACAGTTTTCAGAACGGCTGTCAACATATGGACAACAAATAACTGGTACTGGCAGCATGCAGAGAAAAGAAAACTCTTGGGCACTGTTGAGGGGAATGTAAGTTAGTACAACCATTTTGGAAAATAGTATGGAGCTTCCTCAAAAAACTAAAAATGGAACTACCATTCCATCCAGCATTTTCACTCTTGGGTACTTATCCAAAGAAAATGAAAATACTAATTTGAAAAGATATACGCACGCCTAATGTTCATTGCAGCATCATTTACAATAGCTGATGTATGGGAGCGACCTAAGAGATGCTTTATCCATAGACAAATGGATAAAGAATATGGCATAATAATGTGTAGAGGTATGTATATATTATTATTACTCAGCCATCAAAAAGAGTGATATCTCATTATTTGTGACAACATAGATGGACCTTGAGGATATTATGCTAAGGGAAATAAGTCAGACAGAAAAAGACAAACACTGTATTATTTCACTTACATGTGAAATCTAAAAATCAAAACAAATGAATGAACATAACAAAACATTAACAGAGTCATATATGGAGAGAACAAGCTGATGGTTGCAAGGAAAGAGGTGTGGGAGGAGAAAGTGAGAGTTACAAACTTCTACTTAAAAAATAAACGAGTCATGGTTGAAATGTACTGTGTGAGGAATATAGTCAATAATTATACAATGTCTTTGTATGGTGACAGATAACTAGACTTATTATGATGACCATTTTGAAAATGTATAGAAATATGGTATCACTATGCCATGTACCAGGAACTAATATAGTTTTGTTGATACTTCAATACAAACAACAACAAAAAACTTACAGAAACAGAGATCAGTTTTGTGGTTACCAGAGGCAGGTTTATGGGAAGAGATGAAGGCAGTAAAAAGGTACCAGATTCCAGTTTATGATAAATAAATACAGGGCTGTAATGTACAACAAGGTAAATGTAATGAATGCTACTGCATGTTATATATGGAAGTTTTTAAGACACTAAGTCTTGAGTTTTTATCACAAAGAATACAATTTTTTTCTGCTTGTTTAGTTTTGTATCTTTATGAGAGTGATGCTTACTAAACTAATTCTGGTAATCATTTCATGATGTATATAAGTTAACTAATTATACTATACATTTCTACAGTGTTGCATGTCAATTACATCTCAAAAATCAATAAAATAATATAAAATAACAATTGTACAGATAAAACAAAAAAGTAAAATGAAGGAGCATCACCTGATTCTATTAAAGCATCAACCTGAAGAGCAGGCATCTAATTTAACACACATCTGGGGGCCTGCTGGAACACTCCTCAGGGACAGAGACTCGTGGGTGCTGTCTCTACTCTCCCTTTGAAATGCTCTAGAGCACCGGTATCTCCTGCTAGGGAGATTTTTAAATGTATCTGGTGCCCAGATCTTTGGAGTTTACGTTCCTGACCCTCAGGACTATAATAACTGAGGTCACCCAGAAAGGAACCCATACCCCTCCATCAGGCACCCAGATTTTTGTGACTGCTGATAGGGGACACCTCTACATTGCCCACATTGCCTAGTGGGGCTTATGCTCTTGGGTCCCACAGGACTTCAGCCAACAGAGAAAGAGTTCTTCAACAGCTACCACCTGCAGGGTGCAGCAAAGGGCAACAGACCCAAGAACCTGGTCTTTCTGTGGAGGCCTATTAGTTAATCATTATGACTATGGCCTGAGGGGCAGGTCTCTAATTAAACACTCATCTAAGGGCTGAGTATAATGCTTTCCAGAGACCTTGGATGGTGGGCACTATCTTAAAGCTCTCCCTCTGCTCTGCTCCAGTGCACCAGAGTCTCCTGAAGGGGAGTTTGAGAGTACTGCTGGTGACCTAATTTTTATGTCTGGTGCCTTGGTTTTTGCAGCTGCCGCCCATGGGATGCCCCTTCCTCACCTGGCTCTGCTGGACAGTTGGGGTAGGGGTGGGGGTGGGGGATGGTTTGCATTCCTGGGCTCCTTGGGACTGTGTCAATCAGATAGCTGGTTCTTGGCAGGCTGACACCCTTGAGGGCACTGTACAGCCTGCTAAGTGAGACACACTCTCCATTCTATGAAGGAGGCCTCTTTTCTCATTCTGAAGCTTTGACCTAAGGAGGAGAATTGAGGTTTAGCACAAACTTAGTTGATTTCTGAGTTGCTCTCAAGGAATATAGGCTATGGGTACCATCTTGGTGCTCTCCCTCTGCCTTGTTCCAACTCACTGATAAGTCCCAAAAAAGAGCTCATACTTTTGTCTTGATCCTCAGTTTTTTACTGTTTCCCAAGAGCTACTGCGAGATCACCTTACTGGTAGGGTTTACACTTGCAGGCCCATAGGACTGTATATATTTGCATACTCTATAAGCTGCTGCTTGAGGGTCTGGCTTCCAAACAGCCTCAGTCTAGGTGGTGAGAGCCTCTCCTAGGAATACTGACAGATCTTGGCACATCCTTTACTACTGGGAGTATTAAAAATATAATAGCCTTCTTGAACAAACATAAAGGTTTGAAAGATGACAAGGAGTTGGGGAAGGATTGAACGACAAGATTCAATCTCATACAAGGCCACTTCTTCAAGATGGGAGAGATGGTTGTTTATCTACTGTGTAGAAAGCAACACAATGAGTAAATCAAAATGAATACACAGAGGAATATTTTCCAAATGAAAGAAAAAGATGAAATCTTAGGGGAAAAAATCTTATTGAAACAGAGAAAAGTAAGTTACCTGATAAAAAGCTAAAAGTAAAGATCACAAAAAATATTCAATGAACTGGGCAGAAGATTAGGTGAACACAGCAAGAATTTCAACAAAGAGATAGAAAATATAAGAAAATACCTAACAGAAGTCACACAGCTGAAGAATACAGTACCGTAGCTGAAAAATACACCAGAGAGGTTCAACAGCAGACTGGATGATACAGAAGAAAGGGTCCGTGATCTTGAAGAGAGGTAAGTGGAATTCACCCAGTCAGGACAGCAAAAGTAATTTTAAAAAGTGAAGATATGAGTTCCCTTCGTGGCTCAGTGGTTAACAAACCTGACTAGGATCCATGATGATGTGGGTTCAATCCCTGACCTCGCTCAATGGGTTAAGGATCCGGTGTTGCCGTGAACTGTGGTGTAGGTTGCAGATGTGGGTCATATCCTGCGTTGCTGTGGCTGTGGTGTAGGCCAGCAGCTGTGTTGCTCTGATTTGACCCCAGCCTGGGAACTTCCATATGCTACAGGTACAGCCCTAAAAAGACAAAAAAAAAAAAAAAAAAAAAAAGGAAAGAAAGAAAGAAAGAGAAAAGAAATTAGATAGAATGGATGGAAAGACTCCCTAACCCTCCAAAAGGAAATCTTTGTGGAATGTTGACTTAGAAGTGCTAGAAAACCACTTAGGCTACTGGAAATGTACCAGAAGTCATCTACACTGTGATAAATTGTGAAGCCAAAGTGAAAGTTGAATTTACCTAGCAAAAGAGGGTACATGGTAGTTCTCATGGTGTAGTCCCCAGATCACCAACAGCAGTAGCAGGATCTGGAAACCTTTTGGAATATTCAAGTTCCCATCATGGCTCAGGGTTAACAAACCTGACTAGAATCCATGAGGATGCAGGTCCAATCCCTGGCCTCTCTCAGTGGTTTAAGGATCTGGTGTTGCAGTGAGCTGTGGTGTAGTTTGCATTCGTGGCTCGGATCTGGGGTAGGCCAGCAGCGGCAACTCCAATTTGCCCCCTGGCCTGGGAGCCTCCATATGCCACAAGTGTGGCCCTGATAAGCAAATGAAATAAAGTTTTCAGGTCTCATTCCAGATCATCTTAATCAGAAACCTTGGGGATGGGACACAGCAGTCTGTGTTTTAAGAAACACTCCAGTGGATTCTGTGCACACTTCAGTATGAGAGTCACTGGACAGAAAAAAAAAAAAGGAACAGAGCAAAGGACTCTAGTTTAAGGTTTATAAGGCTAAAGAAGACAACAAAAAGAAATCTCAGAGTTGGAGAGGATGCACGGGAGCCAAACATCCATGGAAGCCAAGGGAGGAGATAGTCAACACTGTCAAATTCTATAGGAAGTTTAGTTCAAGTTGGGGCATTTGTACTAGATCACAAAAATGTAACTTTTAACCTTTCTGAGCTTCAATTTGCTCACCTGTAAAATGAGTCTGGAATCATGCTTTTCTAAAATTTTAAGGTTTTTGCAGTGAATTAAATTACATATTGGGTGTCAATTATGAAACCGGAAAATTGATGAAGTAATCTTTCTATACCGTAGCCATTACATTCGATCATAGTTCTAAAACCTAACTTCAGTGCTAAAGCGTTCAAGACTGGTGATTTTGATAACAACCCTGACATATACTTGCATGGGTTATGTGATGGTAGAGCAGATGCTGGAGAATAATATAACTTGTCTAGACATCAAGAACATACCAGTCCTGGTGGACTGGCAGGGGTGGTGGAGATGCCTTGTTTCCTGGATGTAAATTTTTGTAAACTTCCATATAGAAATGTAGCAGTTAAGATGGCTGGAGCAATATTTTGAGCGTTTATTCACACCAGAAACACAGATGGAGTTTGACTCATGTTTCCAGGAAGGGAACAGAAGCTGTCCTGATGAGCTATATTGTGTTTTTGTGAGATTTGTGAGAATAATGATAAATATCACTTATTCTGATTTAACAGAGAAACTGAGGTATACAGTAGTGATGCTTACAGTGAGAATATATATTATTTGTTAGGTGCTTAAATTCCTCACTGCCCCCAATTTTGGCTCATGAAAATCTTCCCCCATGCTTCTAATTCTTACTCTTAGTTTCTCCTTCAAGATCATTTCAAGGTTCTTAATAAGTGCTTATTTGAATGATTGAATAAATGGGAGACCGAAGACCTATATTTACTTAAACTGAATATATACATTATCTGAAAAGGATAACAGATTATTAGCTGTAGCATCACTTAGATTATATGCATATGATTTAATCTTTTATTAAGTGTTAGCTGAGTACTGGGCTTTATTAGAGTCAGATCCATAATGCGATGTTTTATGTAGTGAAAAGCTAGGAAAAGGTCTAAACTTTTAGAACAGTGCTCCTGACATCTAAGATATGAGGAAAAGCGGAGACATGATACACTTAACTAATCTGGATGCTGTATGAGTTCTGAATTATCAAAAGGAAGTGAATAAGGTGAGAGACAATGCCACATACAAATTTTGCATACTTCACAGTACATTCTCTAGCAAATCCTGTGGTTGTATACGGCTCCATCTCTACACAGAGATGAATTAAACATACATACAACAAAAAGGTACAAGTCAAACAATTCAAAATACAAAGGAATAAAACACTGAAGGAGACTCTATTCATAAACCATAATAACATTGTTTACAATGCCATCCCTACAATTCTAAATTCTCCTATATTCTACAATAGCTCCAGACTCTTTCTCATAAATCTCTGTACATTTCTCACAGCACTACCAACTGTGTAGTGTGACTTAACCTCTCAGGCTAAGTTCTCTCACCTTTCTTATTGCTCCAGTCCCCAGATTTGCAAGTTGTCTCTTCCTTGGAGATGTTGGGGGGTGGGATTGGAGAACTAGGGGTAGAGGAAGGAATTAGCAGTCTTTAACAAGCCTTATCCTGATCACTCTAAAATACTTCTTGGCTCAAACACGGAAACCACCTTTGTCCCTTTCAACAGATGAATAGATAAAGATGTGACACACACACACACACACACACACACACACACACACACCACAGAGGAATACTACTCAGCCATTAAAAAGAATGAAATAATGCCATTTGCAGCAACATGGATGGACCTAGAGATTATCATTCTAAGTGAAGTAAGTCAGAAAGAGAAAGACAAATACTATGTGATATCACTTATATGTGGAATCTAACATATGACACAAATGAACTTATCTATGAAGTGGAAACAGACTCAGACATGGAGAACAGACTTTCAGTTGCCAAGGGTGGGGGTGGGGTGTGGGGGGATGGATTGGGAGTTTAGGAACTGGCAGAAGCAAACTATTATATGTACAATGGATAAACAACCAGGCCTACTGTATAGCACAGGGTACTATATTCTATATCCTGTGATAAACCATAAAAGCGGGAGTTCCCGTTGTGGCTCAGTGGTCAACAAATCCGACTAGGAACCATGAGGTTGCAGGTTTGATCCCTGGCCTTGCTCAGTGGGTCAACGATCTGGTGTTGCCGTGAGCTGTGGTGTAGGCTACAGACGCAGCTCAGATCTGGCGTTGCTGTGGCTCTGGCATAGGCCTCGACTACAGCTCTGATTAGACCCCTAGCCTGGGAACCTCCATATGCCACAGGTGCGGCCCTTAGAAAAGGCAAAAACACCAAACAAAACATAAAGGCAAAAAATATAGAAAAGGATGTATATATATATATATATATGTATATATGTCACTGAATCACTTTACTGTACAGCAGAAATTAACATAACATTGTAAACCAACTATACCTCAATAATATAAAATTTTACAATAAAAATAAATAAAATCATCCTTGACTCAGTTCAGGTAATGTTTTGGGAGTGGAGGTTGATTCATTTCTTCAGACCCAGAACCAAAAATGAAACTCCAGGATTCAAATTCAAACTCTGAAGTATTCTTTCCGCTATCCTTTTTTCATTGTGCTTATATACTATTTGGAATGCCAATGACTTTATACACTAAAATCAATAATACAGTGTGATAGAGGTCTGTGATAAGTTTTGTCAGACTAATGGAGCTCTGAGGAGGAAATAATTCACATTGCATGTGGAGTAAGGGAGGCCTCAAGAACCTGGTGTCCCTAAAGCTGCATTTTGAAGATGTGGAAGTTCATGCAACACTCGGGGATAATATCTCCTCCAGGATGGGACATGGAATGGATGAAGAACAGTGGCAGAAAAGGCAAGTCAGAATTATATTACAAAGGGCTTTAAATTCTCTAAGAAAATTGTGAGACAGTCTGGGACCTGGGACCTGGGACCTGGGACCCTTGCTGCAGTGGCCTCAGTGCTTGCCCCTGGACAAAGATCTCCTTGAGCAACAAAATACAAACTATAAGGGACTAAAAATAACTGTGTACAAGCACAGGTGGGGCAAATTATGTCAAGAAAATGAAAAAACTAAAAACCCAACTGCCATTTCTGAAGAGCTGAGAGCAAAAACAGGGTGTTATAAGCAAAAGCAGGGTATTAGCATGCCACTGCACACGATACCACCAAAGGGGAGGGCAGACTACCTAAGCTACCCCTCTGGACCCACCCATACCCTCTCCCCATATCAGGAAACTGCTTGCTGCCCCATCACCCCCTGCGAAGTGAGAAAGCAAGGGAACCTGTCGTTTGTTGTAACTCTCCCAACTGCAGCAGGAGCCCCAATAAAGCCTTGCCTGAATTTTCCTGTCTGGCCTCTTATCAATTTCTATTGATTTAGGAAGGTCAAGAGCCAGGTCAGCAACAGACTCAGTGGTGCCCGAAGGGCTATTGTCCCCTTTTTGGGAGAAGGTCTGGACACCTCTGGGACCACTGAATGCAGCTTCCTTGTGGGTGATAAGCAGCTGCCTGAACCTCTTGTTTTAACGTCATTGCATTTGGGAAATGTGGGCCCTGGGGACCTCCATACCCTCATTCAGGTAATACTTTCCCCTTCCCTCTCTTGATATCTCTCTACTTCTCTGTCTTTCCTCTCACTGTCCTCTCCTGCTTCTAGAGTGGATGTCAGGCAGCTATAGCACCATTCCTCTCAGCTTTGAGACCTGCTCCCCATGGCCGGCAATGTCTCCCATTCACGGGTGACAAGCAGAGGTGGGAGAGGCCTATCTCACAGGGTGCCAATCCTGGTCCAGCAGTCTCTCCCCGATGGGAGATTTATGAAAGTGATAAAGGTTCAAACTTCATATGGTGTAATGGCTGGAAGTCCAATTGTCCCGATATTCTTACCTTTATTTTCCTGTCTGGCCTCTTAGCAATTTCTGTTGATTAAGGAAGGCCAAGAGCCCAGGTTGGTAACAACTAGAGTGACTACTGTAGGCAAAAACAGAATCTCATCCTTATTTATTCCTCTTAGATAACCACCAGCAGTGTGGGCGATAGATTTTAAAGTAAGGTTTTTTGTTTTTTTCTTTTGTTGTTTTAGACCCAGTGGCCTTATAAATATAGGTATTAATTATTAAATCAGCCTAAAGGCAGGAAGGAGATCAGGAGTTTCTTCTCTAAAGACCACTTAGGGGCGACTTTGATAGTTGGAAAGAGTAAGGAATTAAGCCAAGAATGTTTCAGTGGCAACAGAGAGACAGGGACAGATGGAAAGATTTCAGGGATAACATGGGAAATGTGACTGCATCACCTGCACTCTATTATGTCATCTCAAATAGCACTTGATAGGTGAGGCTTTCTCTGACTTGCCCTGGCAAGTGGCACATTTTGGGAGCTGTTTCTCAAACTACTGATGCTTCATTTGTGTGCCCGTTAGATTGCCAGCTTCTTTAAGGCAGGGCCCCTGTCTTTTCATCTCTCTGGTTCCCCTAGCCTCCTAATGACCCACAAAAGAGTGTCCTGGATGATTGCTGAATGAATGGAAAATAAGCATTCACCTATGACTGAAGATTACAGACTGTGTGGCAGCAAAAGCACTAGCTTTATTTTATTTATTTATTTTGCCTTTTGTCATTTTAGGGCCGCACCCGTGGCCTATGGAGGTTCCCAGGCTAGGGGTCTAACCGGAACTGTAGCCACTGGCCTGCAGCAACCGAGGATCCGAGCCGCGTCTGCGACCTACACCACAGCTCACGGCAACGCCGGATCGTTAACCCACTGAGCAAGGGCAGGGATGGAACACGCAACGTCATGGTTCCTCGTCGGATTCGTTAATCACTGCGCCATGACGGGAACTCCAAAAGGGCTAGCTTTAAAGTTCACGGATAGTAGTTCCCGTTGTGGCTCAGCGGTGAGCGAACCCGACTAGCATCCACGAGGACGCGGGTTAGATCCCTGCCCTCACTCAGTAGGTTAAGGATCTGGCGTTGTCGTGAGCTATGGTGTAGGTCGCGGAGGCATTCCGCGTTGCTGTGGCTCTGGCGTGGTCTTGAGGCTACAGCTCCCATTGGATCCCGAGCCTGGGAACCTCCACATGCTGCAGGTGCGGTCCTAAAAAAAGACCAAAAAAGACCCCCCCAAAAAAGTTCACGGAGAGCCAGACGTTACACCGATTACCATTCAATCTAAACTTCCGTAGCAATTTTCTCTCTCTCTCTCTGTCTCTCTCTCTTTTTTCTTTTCTTTTTTATTAAGCTGGTAAACTACTCATCTCACAAATAACCCTAGAGGCTAGCGTACTGGCTTCAAAGTAACTTTTTTTAAAAATATGATTTTATTGAGCTGATTTTCGTGGGGGGGGGGTGTCGCTGTTCTAAGAAGACTTTGTTCGAGATTCAGAACACAGGAGGTACAGCTTTCCGTATCCATTGATGACGGCTACAAACACAATTTAAGACTCCTTAATTGCCAATTGCAAAGCAACTTGCTGGAACTAAGCTCTGACACTCGAATTTCCGAGGGGGAAGCGCGAGTATGTTACAACAGATCGATTGCTTTTGTCTGGCGGAGGCTTATTTGGAAGGACCCCGTACTGGGAGGCCAAGCTAAGGAGGAGAATTACGGATGTCCTCGTCTGGAGAGAGCTTCGGATGTCCTCGTCTGGAGAGAGCTTGAGCCACTGCGAATTGGGAGCCCGGGCAGGGCCTGTCTGGCGGGGCGTCCAAGCAGGTTGGAAAGTTCAGTCATGCTCGCTCACGCGGTGATGCGCGCCTTCCGCAAAAACAAGACCGTTCGTTACGGAGTGCCCATGTTGGTGAGCGCAGGGAGGAGAAAGTGTGGGGAACGGGATTCCGGGAGGCGCGGGAGCTCAAGTTTGGTTGGAATAAAAGTTGCGGGGGAACTGTAATGTGTGAGGCCAGGAGTGGCAGCCTGGATTAGGAAGGGCCTGGCGATAGTTTGAGAGCGTTTAGGCAGTCTTTCTACTCTTCTCCGCTAGCTAGTAGTGGGATCTCGAGTCGTCCAACTTCCTTGGTAGTGCTTCTGAGAGTGATGTCAGAACCAGATTTTAACCCAAGCCTGAACGATTACTAAACTTGCATGCCGCTCTTACACACCGCTACAGCTCGACGATACTCTGGATCTTTGGAACTAGACGTATTTACTTAATTTAACTGGTTAACTGTACAACTTCGAGCTACTTTAGGTTTCAGTTTACTAGTTTGTGAACTGGCTTAGTTTTCCTAGAGCTAATGATCCCAACTCAAATCCTTGTGAGTTGAATAGTTGGGAGGGCACCTACCACATTGCAGCAGATGGTCGCTGAAATAATAGTTGATGCTTTTAAAGTACGTTGAAAGTAGATTTGGTGTCTGTTTGCATCCAGTCCTTTACTGAGTTCCTTGAAGATCCCATTCGTCTTGATAGTTGAGGTTGATGTTGACTTAACACCGACCCGAGTTGCTCTGGCGAGACCACTCCCCTTCTTTTCGGTTTGATCTTGGCAAGTTATTTTGCTTCAGCAGGCCTTGATATCACAGTAAATTAATTTAAATAAAGCTCGTGGACAGAACCCACTTTCTTTTAAATAGTTTGTTACTTTGGTATGGATATTGACACTGATGAAGTTACCAGGTTTTGCATTTAAGCAGGATTAAAGGAAAGAAGTGACCTTAGAAAAGTAATGAGTTTTTTAACTCATCTTCGATGAATCTAGGTTTCTTTTTAATCTTTGGAAACTCCTTTGTATGTATGTTTTTAAAAGTTTAAAGACAACTGTATAAGACAATGCAGTAATTATATTTGTGTAAATGACAAGCATGTGTTAAAAACTATTCTCTCTGTTTCTAATCAGAAACACTGTAGTCACCAACTTGAGGTCACCTGCATGTTCTACTGGAAGACAGTTTGATTTTTGTTTCTAACTTTCAAAATCATCAAAGCCAAAGGTCTTAAACCCACTAGTATAAAAGTACTCTCTGAGGGTTCTCTCATTTGTTTTATTTCATGGAATGGAGAATACCATAGTAGACTTCTTACCAAGAGTATTTCTCTTTACTGTATGGACCTATACTATACTGGGCCTATCTATACAGTTCCAAAATATAAGTCCTAGACATAATTAATTTTGTAGAGGGAAATTATTTTTTTTCATTTTTTAGGGCCGTACCCGCACGACATGGAAGTTCCCAGGCTAGGGGTCCAGTTGGAGCTGTACCTGCCAGCCTACACCACAGCCACAGCAACAGGGGATCCGAGCTGCATCTGTGACCTACACCACAGCTAACGGCAAAGCTGCATCCTTAACCCACTGAGCAAGGCCGGGGATCCAACCTGCGTCCTCATGGATGCGAGTCAGATTTGTTTCTGCTGAGCCATGACAGGAACTCCTGGAGAGGAAAATGTTGAATTCGGTACTCTAAAACCCAACTCTACTAGAAAGAACTCAAAATATAACATCCTCTTCATCATGTATCAGTCAAATATGCCATAATTACTAAAATACTATGCTGCGTCCAGTGCTGCAGGGCAACAGGGAATCCTGGAAGAGGGACGGCGTGCTATAACAAAACACACAAGACTCTTTTAGAATTAGCAAGTGGGGAACCAGCAGGCACTCTGTTCTGCTTTACAGAGTCAAAAGGACCTGGCCTTTGACCCACAAGTCTTTTATTAAGGAAGGTGAGGTATGCAGATTAGTGGGTTGGAGCAGGCATAGGCAATGACAAGCCTACCTCTTAGTGAATAATAAAGGAAACTATTAGCATTGGTGCCTGCCTGTAGCTGCATGTCTATGAAGGAGGCCCTGTACTATAGAACCGACTCAGAAGATATTTGCCTTCTGCAGAGTTCAGTTGTTCAGTGGTCTCCAACAATACTGTATGCCATAATTACTGTAGTATACTACTATACTTCAGGTTGAAATTATTTCCTCTCAGATAAGTATTAATGCTTCATAGGAATCTTTATTCAACATCATACAAAAGAGGACTTAGAATACCAAGTATAAGCTAACAATAATTTCCTTCCCTTCTTTTCCAAACCACTTGAAAAAGAGAATGTAGTGGTTGTTTCAGTTTCCACACTGCCCATTTAGTCTCCAGAATTTACTTTTCTAATTCAACCAATGACTAATGACTTCTATATACCAAAAATTTAGCCCATTTAATGTGTTCAGTTCAGTTGTTTTTAGTATATTCACTGTCACTTCAGTCTTAATTTTAGAATGTTTTCATTACCCTAAGAGAAATACCATACTCACTAGTAGTTACCACCTGTTCTCCTCTGCCCTTTACCCATCCTAGGTCTGTCCTTCTGTCTATAGATTTAATAGAATAATACAACATGTGGTCTTTTGTGACTGACCTTTTTCATGTAGCATAATATTTTCAAGGTTCATTTATGTTGTATCAAAATATCATTCCTTTTAAAGGCTAAATAGCCTGTCATTGGGAATACTTATTTTCCATTGATGAACACTTAGGTTTTTTTTCATTTCTTGGCTATTAGAAATAATGCTGCTCTGAACATTCACGTACAAATTTATGTATGGTTGTGTTTTCATTTCTCTTGAGTCTATACCTAGTAGTAGAATTGCTGGCTCCTGTGCTTACTTCATGTTTAACATTTTGAGGAACTGCCAAACTCTCCCAGAAACTCCATCATTCTTACCAGCAGTGTATGATGCTTCTGATTTCCCCACATTCTTGCCAACAGTAGTCATTGTCCACTTTTTATATATATATGTGTATGTATATATATATATAAAACCGTTATTAGTGGGTGTGAAGTGGTATCTGATTGTGGTTTTGATTTGCATTTCTCTAATGACTAATAATATGGGACATCCTTTCATATGATTGATTATTGGTTCTCTCTGTATCTTCTTTGGAGAATTGTCTGTTCAAATCCTTTGCCCATTTTTACACTGGGCTGTTTTTCTTTTTATTGGGCAGAGATTTCCCTGATTACCTGGAACCAGCATGTTTCCCAGTCTTTGTCTACGGGCTCTGTGTGCTTATCAGTACTTAGGCAGGTTACAGCTCTGCCTTAAGCTTTTATTTCTTGCTTGCTCAGAGCCTCAGGGTTAGCCGTCGGTGAGTGTTTTGGGGCTTCTCAGATTTTTCCTGAGCTCACACACTGCTCTGGGCATGTGGACAGTTCTGTTCATGTACATATCCTTCTCAAGTCTCAAGAATATGCTTGAGCTTTTCAGAGTCCTCTATGGATACCTATTCCTTTTATTTTCCTTTTGAGCTTTTTGGTGACACCATTGTCTGTCCTGTTATCTATTACCTCAGGCAATATGATGTTCAACAGTTGCCTCTGAATTTCTTGCCTAAACACTTCCTGGGAGAAGTAAGTCTGTTTGCACAGTGAGTTCCAAGTAGGAACTCAAGTAAAAGTAGGAACTTTACTTGAGTCCCAGGGACAGACAGCTTGTGAGTGGGCTCTCCCAGGGAACCACCAGACCGGTCAAATAAACATTCTCAGGGAATAAGATTTTAAGGAGCTCCGTACCGTTGTGGCCTTTCCAGTTGTTAATGCTTCATATCATCATTTTAGACAATTGGTTTTCATTGTTACCTGGAAGCTGGGGTGGAGAGGTGGGAATAGGGCAGCTAAAAAAGATTGAAATGCCTTCAAGCTGTTTGTTTTAACTGAGATTCAGTCATTCTTATGTAAATGTTCCCACATTACTGCAAGCCTTTATTTCTGAGTAGATTTGACAATTCTTGCTAGTGTTCTCATTGCTTTAATGGAGGAGATTTTTATTTTTATTTATTTTCTTGTCTTTTTGCCTTTTATGTAGAGCCGCACCCACGGCATATGGAGGTTTCCAGGCTAAGGGTCTAACAGGAGCTGTAGCCGCCGGCCTTCGCCACAGCCACAGCAACGCGGGATCCGAGCCGCGTCTGCAACCTACACCACAGCTCACGGCAACGCCGGATCCTTAACCCACTGAGCAAGGCCAGGGATCGAACCCGCAACCTCGTGGTTCTTAGTCGGATTCGTTAACCACTGAGCCACGAAGAGAACTCCCTAATGGAGGAGATTTTTAGAGTTCTTACTATCATTTCACCTTTTGGGGTTTTTTTTGGTTTTTACTGAAATTTTCTAATTTTTCATTTAAGAACATCAGTTAGTGCTCTCTGAAGCATGTTTTATGATGGTTCCTTTTATCTTGAACATTCTGAATAGCATGTTAGGAAATTATATTATCTTTAAGTCTTTTACTTTAGCAGCAGTCACCATGCTTGGGTTAAGCTTGTAGGTAATAGCCTAATGTTGGAGGCTTTCTTTCTCATAGTAATTTAGGTTCCAGAGCCCTTATAGTTCTAATCTGCTCTGCCTTGTTCACCAGGTGCCCAGTTGATCGCTTACTTCTAGGAATGGAATGTTGGTAATCAATATGTAAATGTTTTTAAAGTCTTAGATTGATTAAGATCACAAATGAAATTATTGTAGATAGAAAAGACCAAACCCTGGGCCTCCAACATTAAAGGGTTGGGGTCTACAAAAGGGATCAATAAAGAAGACTAAGAAGAATTCGCAGTGAGGTAAAAGAAAAACCAGGTTTAAGGGAAGAGAAGGAAAATGTGATCCAACATCAATTTTTTTTTTTTTTTGACTTTTTAGGGCCACACCCATGGTATATGGAAGTTCCCAGGCTAGAGGTCAGATTGGCACTGCATCTGCTGGTCTACACCGCAGCCACAGTGACATGGGATGTGAGCCACGTCTGTGACCTACACCACAGCCCATGGCAATGCCAGATCCCCAACACAGTGAGCAAGGTGAGGATCGAACCTGAGTCCTCATGGATATTAGTCAGGTTCGTTACTGCTGAGCCGTGACAGGAACTCCCCACTATGTCACATTTTGCTTATGAAATAAGATGAGAGCATTAAGCATTGTATTTTGTAACGTGGATGTCTGTGGTGGTTGGAATGGGTCTAAAAGAGGGAAGAAGGAGCAGCAAGCATAGACAGCTAACTTGTTTGACAAATTTTATTGCAGGTAAGAACAAAGAGATGAGATAATAACTAATGGGAAAGTTATATTGAGAGAAATTTGTTAATACGATGGGAGAAATAATAGCTTAGTTTATGGTGAATCATGCAGTGGTGAGCAAGGTTTTTGCTGAATCAGTGCCCTTCAGTATATAAGATGATATGGGATCTAATGCAAATGAAGTTATTTAGTTGGGAGTATAGATACTATGGTAATGAGTGGTTGGTAGTACAGTGCAGTTCTGATACTGACGATACAGCATTTGTGTATACTTCAAAGATTAAGGGCACAGTTTTCCATAAAACTCCCCTTATCAGACATCAGCTGAAAGCGCTGGGATTCTTAGGGCGCTTGTGCTTCTGATCAGCTGGTTACAAATTCGGGAGTTCCTATCAGCCCCTCAGATTCAATAGATCAGTAGAATGACTAACAGAATTCAAGAAAGCACTATACTTAAGATTAGTGTTTTATTATAAAGGTTAAGAATTAGGAACAACTGAAAGAAGAAACGCTTAGGGCAAGGGCTGAGGAGGTTCTCGAATGTTGATTTTCCATGTTTTCTTCCTGTGGAATCAGGGCATGCCACCATCCCAGCACATTGATGTGTTCACCAGCCAGGAAGCTCATCCTGAGTTTTTTCTGTTGGGATTTCATTATCTAGGTGTGGGTGATTGAATCACTGGCTGTGTGACTGAACTCAGTCTCCAGCGCCTCTTTTCTCCTTTGAGGTCAGGAGGTCAGGTTGCTATTGTATGGCTCAAAGCCCCAACCCTTTAGTCACATGGTTGATCATTCCAGCATAGCCAGCCTCTATCCTGCAACTGTCTAGGGGCCCACAGTGAATCACCTCATCAGCATAAAGTCGAATGTGGCCCTAGGGGCCCACTGTGAATAATAGAGATGCTCCTGACACAGAGAAGATTCCAGGCGAGTGGCTCCCTCTCAAGGATTCAGGATCAAGACCAGACAAATTATTATGTAACATGTGGGTATTGTGATTGCAATAGACCAGAAAAGAGATGATGGTGGCCTGGACTAGAATATTAGAAGAGGATGTAGTCAGAAATTGTCCAATTCAAGAAATATTTTGAAAAGTAGAGGTGACAGGATTCAGGGATGGATTAGATGTGAGATATGGATGAGAAGAACTAAAGATGACTCCAGAGAAGCTGACTCAAGTAGTTGGATGAAAGTATTTGGAACTTACTGGGATGTGAAAGACAGATTAGCAGCAAATTGGGCAGGGAGAGTGTTAGGGTAAAAAAATCAAGAATTTTTTCATGTTAGTTTATATGTACCTATTGTTAAACTTTCAAGTGGAGATGTCAAATAGGAAGGCAGGTCTTAGTTCAGTGGCTATTTCCCGTTAAAAATGTACATTTGGAGGTTATCCAGGCTACTTAAATCCATGGAACTGGATGACATTACCACATTCTCTAGGGACACATTGCTGGTTAAAGGGAGGCCGAGGATGAGTTAGGAAAGTCAGGGGCTGTCTTTTCTTTGAAACCAAAAGACAAAATTATTTTATTTATAAGAAAGAATTATTACATACTGACACTGCAAATATTAGCAGCTTATACATAACAGATATTTTTCCTGATTTCTTGTCTTTTGATTTTATGTCATTTTTATTCCACTTATTTGCAGGAGAGACACTTTAAATTTTTTATGTGGTCAGATTTTTAGGGTTTTTAAATTGATAGCCTCAAGGTTTTAGTGGTATTCCAACTTTGAAAGTATAAAATTTTATATTTTACACTGTTTCGTATCTCATATTTCTTTAATTGGCAATATTAATATATTGATATGAAAAGGAAAGTAAAGATCAAACTTAGCTTTTTTCTAAATTGCTAGACTTTATATAGTTTTAGGGTGAGAGGTTAAAGCCCATTAAATTATTGGAGGAGATGCTAAAGCAGCAGTGACAACTCAGGGGCTCTTTTAAGGTTTGTCACATACTGAGTAGTCTGCCGTGTTTTATGAGATTCTTTTACGCTGGTAAGAAAATGGAGAAAAATGCTCTCTAATTGGTTTATTTTACAAAATTATAAAATTGAAAGAATTCTAATCTTTTTTTTTTTTGGCCACGTCCACAGCATGCAGAAGTTCCCGGGCCAGGGATCAAACCTGAGCCACAACAGTGACAATGCCAAATCCTTAACTGCTAGACCACCAGGGAACTCCCAAAAGAATTCTTGTCTTGAAAAAGAAAGGCCAGAACTTTACTCTTGAATTTACCCATTGTAATCATAGGCAAGTCATTTAGTTGGCTGTGCTTTTATTTCCTCATCCACTAAATGGAAATTTTTTTTTCATAGCTCATAGGTCTTTTGTAAGAATCTACTAATATAATGCTTGTGATGGTGATATTGAAATCATAAGGTTGAATACAGGTATGGGGTACTGATTTTAGTATTTGCTCATGTGCTAAAATGTTTCCCAGTGACAAAAATACTGTATCTACTCTGAAAAGAATAATGTTAAACTCACCAGGAAAAATAATCTATAGGATTTTGTTTCATCTGACACCCTTGGCATTTAGGTAAGTAATAAATATATAGATAGACTGAATTCTGCCTTCTAATTTGCTTGTTTCCATATCTTGTTTCAGTTGCTGGTTGTTGGAGGTTCTTTTGGTCTTCGTGAATTTTCACAAATCCGTTATGATGCTGTGAAGATTAAAGTAAGAACTGTCATTGGAGTTTGATATGTGTCTGTGAACATATATGTTCTGGTTTAGGAGACGTGTACTCAGTATACTAAGCAGTTAGAGTTTTATCTTGCTTTTTAAGACTGGGACACATGATCTTTGGACTCTTAATTTTTAAAAATTTTAATACAATCTTTAAAGGTTACTTTCCATTTACAGAATTACAAAATATTGGTTATATTCCCCATGTTGTACAATACATGCTTGAGCCTATTTTATACCCAATAGTTTGTACTTCCCACTCCCTCATCCGTATTGTACTCCTCCCCCTTCCCCACTGGTAAGCACTAGTTTCTTCTCGGTGTCTGTGAGTCTGATTCTTATTTGTTATATTCACTAATTTGTTGTATTTTTTAGGTTATGTGATATCATACAGCATTTGTCTTTCTCTGTCTGACTTATTTCACTTAGCAAAATATCCTCCAGGTTCATTTATGTTGTCACAAATGGCAGGGTTTTCTTTTTTATGGCCTAATAATATTCTGTTTATAAATGTTTATTAAATATATATGCATATATATACACACACACACACACTCACACATACACACACATGCGTATACACACACACACACACATATCAGTTTCTTAATCCATTCATCCATCTGTGGATACTTAGGTTGTTTCCATGTCAGATCATACGGTAGTTTCATTTTAATGTTTTGTTTGTTTTTTGTTTTTGCTTTTTATGGCTGTACCTGCAGCATATGGAAGTTCCCAGAATAGGGGTTGAATTGGGTTAATTGAATTAGTTCAATTTACTGTTAGACATTTGGGTTGACTGGTGATTTGGGCTAATGAGGTAACCTAAAAAAGGAGCTGGTTGCCAGGGGAGTCAAACCTGTGATTGGTGGGTTGGAACTTTCAGTCCCATCCCCTGACCTCCTGGGAAGATAGTGGGGCTGAGGGTCAGTCAGTTACTGATGGCCAGTGACTTCATCAGTCATGCTGTGTAATGAAGCCTTCTATAAACCCCCAAAAAGATAGGGTGTGGATATCTTCTTAGTTGGTGGACATGTGTGCTGGAAGATGGCACACTCAGAGAGGGCGTGGAGACTCTGTACCCTTCTCCATGTTTTGCCCTATGTGGCTCTTCCATCTGTCTGCTCCTGAGTTAGGTCCTTTTATAGTAAACTGATGATCTGGTAAATAAACATGTTTCTCTGAGTTCCTTGTGCCACTCTAGCAAATTAATCAAAACCAAGGAGGAGTTGCTGAAACTGCCAAATTGTAGCCAGTAAGACAGAAGAGAAGCACTGGTGGCAGTCTGAACTTGTGATTGGTGTCTGAAGTGGGGGTGTGGGCAGTCTTGAAGGACTGAGCGCTTAACCTGTGGAATCTGATGCAGGGAGACGGTGTCAGAACTGAGTTGTTAATGGATAAGCAATGAGGTCCTACTTACTGTATAGCAAAGAGTACCCGTAGCTGCCTTATATCAGAATTTTAAAAATATAAATCTGTATTCCTCAGTTCACTTAAGTTTTTTTTATCCTATAAGGGTAAGGTGTATTTCATTGTTATATCCCTGTCAATGTCAGTGACTGTGATTCATGCCTAATGGTGGTTCAGAAAACACTTTTGGCTAACCTCTTGCTCGGGCCACTACAGAAAAAAAGAAAAGAAAATTGCTGCTATATTCATTTCAGTTTAGGAGAAATATGCCCCTTTTTAGGAGAAATATGATTTTGGAAAAGGGCTTGATTTAATACATCCTGTCTTACCTTCACTTATAAATTGCATTGAATTCATTTCTTCTCATTTTCTGGAATAGTGAATGGGGAGAAAGAAAGCCAGATATGGAAAGCAGCTCATCTTGGTATTTCAGAGGTAGTCATCTATAAGCAAGTATAGATTTTGTTTTTCAGAGTTAATAAAAGTCAGAGAAATAACACTACTTGACATTTGGACATTATTTTGAATCTGTTGATGTGTCATCTATTTCAAATAAGTTATACGTTGGCATAAATTCAAGATAATTTTTTCAGAAGTAAATTCTGAATGTTTTGAAATGGAAATTTAATGGTCATTAGCATTTCATGTCTACATTTATATCTAGTCTCAGATTTTGTAAGTACAAATAATGCGGAGAGACCATAAAAAAATATAGCCCCCCACCCCCAAAGAAAGAATTGAGTTAATAATTGCTTGGTGGTGTGAAAAACAGACATTGGAGAAATGTTTTTCCTAATGGAGATAACGAGCTATCAGAAGCAGCATTTATTGACATAACATCTTTTTGGTCTTGGGCCTGTTTTATCATAAGTCTGTTCTGGGTCTCTGTTCTGTTGTATTAGTTTGAAAATTACGTTGTGATTATCAGATTAATTTTGCATTCCTGGAATCAACTGATGATTATGGCGTACTGTCTTTTTTTGTACATTGCTAATTCTCTTTTTAGTGGCTTCTTTAGGAATTGTGTGTTAATGAAATTGGCTTATTATTCTCTATTACTGTCATTTCAAGTTTTGATATCAAAGTTATGCCTACCACATAACTGCAGAAGGTTTTTCATTACATTGGCATTACTTGTTTTTTAGTAGAATACACTGGTTAAACCATTTGAACCTGGAGTTTTCTTTGTGTGAAGTTGTTAATGACAGTTTCAACTTTTATAGGTTATAATACTATTCAAAATGTTTATTCTTCCTGTGGTAGTGTTTGGAAAGTTGCATTTTTCTATAAATTTGTCCATTTTGTCTAAATTTTCAAAATTTTTGATACTAAGTTATTCATATTATCCAAGTAGCTGTTTATTGACTGTAGAATTTATATTGTTGACCCCTTTCATTGTAAATATTCTTATTTGTGACTTCCCTTTCTCCTAAGTCAGTTTCATACAAGATTCATCAATAACTTTTGGCTTTGATTCTTTGGTCATGCATATGTTTTACCTTTAAATAATTTCTGTATAATTACTGTACACTAACCGATTGTGCCTCTGGAGCACTCACCTTTAAATAATTTCTGTTCTTTATTTACTTTTTCCTTTGTCTTCTTTTCTTTTTTTTTAAACTTTGTGAGGTAGATTTTTAGCTCATGCACTATCTTTCTTTTTTTTGTAATATATGCTTGTAAGCTGACGAATTTCCTTTTAAGCATGGCCATGGCTCTGTCATGCAAGTTTTAATGTGTAATAGCTTCATAATCAGTCAGTCAGTTTAAATTTGTTTTTATTTGTCCAAGAGCTATTTAGAAGTGTTTTTCCTTAACTTATAAACACAGGAGATTTTCTAGTTATTATTTTTTATTGTTTCTAACTTGAGTGCATTGTAATCAAAGAATTTTTTTTTTTTTTTTTTTTTGCTTTCTAGGGCCACACCTGCGGCGTATGGAGATTAGCAGGCTAGGGGTCCAATCGAAGCTACAGCTGCCGGCCTACACCAGAGCCACAGCAACACAAGATCTGAGCATCTGTGACCTACACCATGGCTCACAGAAATGCTGAATGCTTAACCCACAGATCCCACAGGCCAGGGATCGAATCCGCAACCTCATGGTTCCTAGTCAGATTCATTTCCGCTGTGCCACAACAAGAACCCCAAATAATTTTTTTTTTAATTGTACCCACAGCATGCATAAGTTCCCAGCCTAGGAGTCGAACCCATGCCACAGCACTGACCCAAACCACAGTAGTGACAATGCTGAATACCTAACCTGCCAGGCCACCAGGGAACTCAAGAAGTATTTTCAAGAGTTCATTCTTTTGATACTTGTTCAGACTTGCTTTATGACCTAACATATGATCAGTTTGCATAAATAAGGTTTGCTTGAGAAGAATGTGCATCCTACAGTTGTTCAGTACATAAGTCTGTTTAGTCAAGTTAGTTATTTGTGTTTTTTCAAATTTTCTGTTTTATTGACTTAAAATCTAGTCTCTTACTGAGAGAATCGTGTTAACTTCTCTTATTCTGACTCTATCTGTTTTACCATGATATTAGGTGAATATAATTTCAGAATTACTATGTCTTCTTGGTAAATTGAAATGTTATTATAGTGAAGCATTGTTTGGTAATAATGCTTTTTCTCCTTAAAGTCTATATTGTTGGATATTAATATAGCTTCACTAACTTTCTTTTGAATCTCAACCTTTCTAAAACCTTAAACTTTAGATATATCTCTTATAAGCAGAATATATGTTTTTAATTTGATCATTATATACATTTACATTTAATGTAATTTAAAAATATGTTTGGGTATAAATATACCTTCTTTTTATGTACTGTTATTATAGTTATTTCTTTTTGTTGTTCTCTTTTGGATTAATAATACTTTTAATTTTTTTGTTTTTTTTGCTTTTTAGGGCCACACGCATTGCATATGGACGTTCCCAGGCTAGGAATCTAATTGGAGCTACAGCTCCTGGCCTATACCACAGCCACAGCGATGTGAGATCCGAGCCATGTCTGCAGCCTACACCACAGCTCATGGCAACACCAGATCCTTGACCCACTGAGTGTGGCCAGGGATCAAATCCACAACCTCATGGATACTAGTTGGGTTCATTTCTGCTGACCTACAACAGGAACTCCATATTTTGTTCTTGTTCCAATAGTTTAGAAGCTATGGTTTTACTCTTCCACCAGAAGTTATACTAGTGACTGTTGTGGTCTACAGTTTTTGTTTTTCCTTCTACTTTCTTGGTCTTGACGGGGAGCAGAATACACCACCCTAAAATGTGCCACTTTCGCATGTGGATTGTTGTAAGCTGAAGGGTGTGGCTCTAAAAAACAAAAAACAAAAAATACCCAGCAGACTCAGGAAAAGCTTTTTATCTCTCCCTTAAATTCCCAAAAGAATTTAGGTAGGGGAGATACCAGGCAGATAGCTATTATAAGAGATTACTTTTTATATCAGAAGGACTTATCTGGATGGCATGGCAAACATTTGTTTACTAAACATTTCATCTTCTCATCTTCCTTTGAATTATCTGCCTCCTCTTTGAAGCCCTAGATTCCTACCGCTTTGGCTCAGGATGGCATATATATCAGTTGACTGCTTGTGAGCCTCATGTCTTTGTGGGACTCCCATACATACATAATTAAATGTTTTTCTCCTGTTAATCAGTTTAATGTCAGTTTAATTATTAAACTAGCCAATGAACCTAAAAGGGAATTTTTTTCCTTCCCAACAGTCTCGTTTTGGTATTGGGAAAATGTTGGTTTCATAAGATGAGTTGAGAAGTGTTCCCTCTTTGTTTTCTGGAAGTGATTATGTAGAATTGTTGTGATTTCTTCTTTAAATATTTTGTAGAATTTGCCAGTAAAACCATCTGGGCCTCAACTGTTCTTTTTCAAAATGTTTCTGGCTATGAATTTAATTTTTTTTTTTGGTTATTTTATTTTTTTATTTTATTTTATTTTATTTTTATATTTTTTTCATATTAACAATGAATTTTATTTCAGTTATAGGTGTACAAAGATCATAAGTCAATACGATAGATTTTGTGTCCCAAACCCACAGTGCATCCCCCCACCCCCCAGATTGTCTTATTTGAAAAACCAAGGTTTTCCAAAAATCTGTGAGTCATTGTCTGTTCTTCAAAGAAGTTCATTGTGTCTCTTTACTTTCCACATGTAAGCGGTAGCATTGGGTGTTGCTGTCTAATTGTCTGACTGGTTCCACTTCGAATGATAATTTCTAGGTTCATCCATGTTGCTATAAATGTTATTCCGTTCCTTTTAATGGCTGAGTAATATTCCATTATGTGTATGTACCATATCTTCCCTATCCACTCCTCTGTCGGTGGGCATTTAGGTTGTTTCC
>PVHT021183631.1:3561142-3622856 GCA_004024745.2 Catagonus wagneri | reverse complement strand
CCAGAAATGGCCCCCTCCAGAGAAATGCAGGCTAATGAATGTTCCCGAGAGCTTCACCTCCAGTGTCCTTCCCCCACAACAAGCCACAGTCACCCCTATTTTCCCAGGAGATCCTCCAAGAATTGCAGTAAGGTCCACCCGGATTCCTATGGAGACTGCTTTGCCCTGGGACCCAGTGCACGTGAAAGTCTGTGTGTGCTTTTCAAGGATGGGGTCTCTGATTTCCCCAGTCCTTTGGAGCTCCTGCACACAAGCCCCGCTGGCCTTCAATGCCAGATGCTCCTGGGGCTCTTTCTCCCTGTGCCCGATCCCCAGGTGTGGGGTTTTGACGTGGGGCTCAGAACTCTCAGTCCTGTAGCTAAGTCTCTGTGCTGCAGTTAGTTTCCAGTCTGTGGGGCTTCCCACCCGGGAGGTATGGGGTTGCTTCTATCGCGTAATCGCCCCTCCTACCTCTTGATATGGTCTCCTCTTTGTCTTCTGGAGTAGAATATCTTTTTTGGAAGTTTACAGTCCAGTTGGTTGAAGGCTGCTCGGCATTTGGTTGTAGTTTTGCTGTTTTTCGGGAGAGAGGTTTAGCTCCAGTCCTTCTATTCCGCCATCTTAATCCAATCTCCTGAATTTAATTTTGTAAATAACTAAACTATTCTGGTTATATAGTCTTCTTTCTCTTACATTTTCTGATTGGTTTTGAGTAAAGAAACTGTTGATTTTTTATGTGGATCTACTTTGTCGAATTGTCTTAAGCTGTAATCATAGTAAATATTCTTAATAGAAAAACATTAGAAGCATTCCTATTAAAGCTAAAACGAAGAAAAGAATATCCGTAATTGTAGCTACTTTTATTTTCTTTTTTTTTAGGATCGTAACCATGGCATATGGAGGTTCCCAGGCTAGGGGTCGAATCAGAGCTACAGCTGCCAGCCTACACCACAGCAATGCCAGATCAGAGCCACATCTGTGACCAACACCACAGCTCAGGGCAACACTGGATCCTTAACCCACTGAGCGAGGCCAGGGATTGAACCTGCAACCTCATGGTTCCTAGTCAGGTTTGTTTCTGCTGTGCCACAACAGAACTCCAATTGTAGCTACTTTTTAGGTAATGTTTGGACAACATAACCTATAAAACTGAATAGCAAAAAGAACTAAGTGGTATAAAGTTTAGAAAGAAGGAAATGAAAATGTTATTATGTGCAGATGAAATGTCTACCAAGTAATCTGTATACACAAGATTAAAGAGTAAAACTATTAGAATGAAAAAGATTATGCAACAAAATGGCTCTTCTTAATACTTTATAATTTTCATTTTGATTTCTTCTTTAACATGTTAACGTAAAAATGTTTTAAACTTCCATAAATATGGAGTCTTCCTGCTGTGTGGAAGGCTTTTGCTTTTGATTTTAAATGTTATTGATTGTAGTCAGTAAATACGTTATGTGTGGCGATATTTTTTACATGTGAATTTGCCTAGGTTTCCTTTGTGCCCTAGAATAAGTTTAATTTTTATTAATAGCTTGTGTGTGTTTGAAGAGAAAATAGCAATCTTAATTTGCTTGGTGGGCTCCACTATTCACAATAGCCAAAACATGGGAACAATTTATATGTCCATTGAGAGATGAATAGATAAAGAAGATGTGAAATATATATAGACACACACATACATATATACACACAATGGAATACTACCCAGCCGTTAGGAAAGAACGAAATATCCAATAGGAAAATCAAGTTTGTATCTCTCCCCAACCCCCAACACCCCAGTCGCACAAAATGGAGCTTCAGTTATTTCCACAAAGTAAATGGGTTTAATCTCATTATTGAAAAAGGTGTCCAACATATGTCTGTGTTTTCTTATATTTTGAATAGCCATACTCCTCTTACTCAAAATACTTATTCACTCACACAAGTCACAATTATTTTATTCTAATGTCTTTTGTCGGGTTCAGTTGGACCCATTAAAATGTTAATGGCCAAAATATACAGCCTTCTTTTAAGACTTTGAAATATAAATGCTTAAGGATCATAACTACATAGCTTAATTGTGTAGCTTTATGAACTCATGAGAATTTCTTCACTGATTTTGATATAATTATTATGCCATAGGATTATTTTTCCATAGTAAATAAATGATTAATATAGTTGAAATCTAAATTTTGGTCTCATAATAAAAAGAATTGATGACTTTGGGTAATAAACTTTAATTTTTTAATAAATGACTCTGAATATTAAAAAAGTGAAATAATGCCATTCATAGCAATATGGATGCAACTAGAGATTCTCATGCTAAGTGAAGTCAGAAAGAGACAAATACTGTATGGTATCACTTATGTATAGAATCTAAAATATGACATAAATGAACCTATCTACAAAACAGAAACAAACTTACATAGAGAACAAACTTGTGGTTGTCAAGGGGGAGGTGTTTGGGGGAGGGATGGAGTGGGAGGTTGGGGTTGGCAGATGTAAGCTGTAATACACACAGATCGAATAAACAGCAAGGTTCTACTCTACAACACAGAACTGTTTTCAATGTCCTATGATAAACCATAATGGAAAAGAATATTTTTCTAAAAAGTGTGTGTGTGTATAAATAATATACATATCTGAATCACTTTGTTGTACAGCAGAAATTAATACAACATTGTAAATCAATAATACTTCAATTAAAAAACTCAGAAAATTTTCTGGGGTCAAAATTCTACGTATACCTATTAGAAAAAACTTATTAATTTTTTGCACATCTTCAATAATCATATTTATAATCTGCTTGATCAGTTAGTTTTTGGGAAAGGTCCTTTTTGCTCCTCTAGGGTATTTTGCATATTTATTTCTTAAATTTTATCCATTTTGTTACGTAACTTGTCAAAGCAATGTAGACACATAATAGTTTATAAAACCTTCTTGAAAATTTGTTCCACATTCCAATAGTGAATATTCCCTTTTGATGCTGTTTGCTTTTGCCCTGAATTCTGTTTTCTCCATTAAAAATATTGCTGTGTATTGATCCTCCCATCCCCACCAGTTTTGTGTGTGTATGTGTGTGTGATGTATCATTTTTTGTAACCCTCTGCCTTAAAACTTGTGCACTCATTCTTTTTTTAAAATGCATTTCTTGTAGTTAATATATAGCTTGATTTCTAAAATTTCAGTCAAAAATTTTTATTAGTTAATAGATAAGTTCAACATTTACTGAAATTGTGGATATATTTGTATGTATTTCTACCACACAAAATAATGATTGAGAAAAACTCAATCAAGTAGAAGCTGAAACAGAAGAAAGAAAATAGTAAAAATCTGAGGCTCAAAGTAGTCCTCTCAGTATCAACATTGAAGATATAATTTCATTTTATTTTGAAGTGTTAAGTTGCTGATGATCATTCTTTTTTCTAATCATCATCTCTTTGTAAGTAAGCTGTCTTTTCACTTTTGAGATTTTCTTCTTATCCTTACTATTCTAAGACTACTATTAACTTGATTAATATGAACTGTTTTTGTTTTGTTGTTATTTTTTATTGTTTTCCTTTAGTTGAAGTCATAGCTTTTTATATACTATTCATTAATTACTGATTATTTCCCTTCATTCTCTTTAGCCTCTAATTCTGAAATCCGTAATAGACTATTTTGTTTCTAGCTTTAATAATATGCCTTTTTTTTTCCCATTTATCCCGTGTTTGTGCCTCATTCTAGTGGAATCTTCAGGTTGTATTTCTAGTGTGCTAATTTGGTCTTAATCTGTATTTAGTCACTATTCACCTATTCTACTTAATTTGGTTTTTGTTGGTGGTGGTAGTTTATTAATTTTAGCAATCACATTCTTTCCTAAAGACTTTGTCATATACAGGTAATGTGGCATCAGCCACTATTTATTACTGTGGAATTTTGTCTAATTTTTTCATAGGTTCTTACTTGTTTCTGGTATATAGAAAATGTTCTTTTTTGTTTTCAAGAGCAGTGTTATATTTATTAGGATTTTTGTAATAATTCTATATAATAACATAATTTAGGGTAGTGGTTGATAGCACAGACTCTGGAGGCAGAGGGCCAAGGTCTCACAACCAAGTTCTGCCTCTTTGACACATTATTCAAACTTCCTGTGTTCCATTATCCTTTCTTTGATCATAATAATAACACTTATCTCATAGGCCTTTTTGAGGGTTAAAGGAGATAAGAAACGTCAAAATGCCTGACACGTAGCAAGTGTGCAGTAAATATTAGCTGCTGTTAGTTGTGGTAGTGATGGTAATATTAGCTACCATACAGTTGGATGGATGGTGGAGATTTCCCCATGTTTTTATAATCTGCCTTGCTATTCCAGCCATGCTGTATATAACTTTTTAAATTGAAAACTGAATCTCACAGACTTAAATAACTTAAGGCTGCTCTTTCTTTTCTATAGATTGATCCTGAATTGGAAAAAAAACTGAAAATGAATAAAGTGTCATTGGAATCAGAGTATGAGGTACAGTATGTTGATATAGCAATTTTCCTAGTCAATGACTGGTTCTATCTGCCTTAAAGTAAACTTAAATTATTACCAGTACAGGCAAAAATTATTTACCTTAAATATATGATATTGGAATAACTATATAGTCTTTTGAAAAGAAAATAAGGATGGATATATATTTCATATTCTATGAGTAAATTTTCAATGGATCAAGAATTTTAAAGTGAAAACAAAAGGCTAAAGGTACTAGGAATAAAAAATGCAGATCATTTTTTATGATCTTGAGTTAGAAAAGCCTATCTTAATATGAGAGAAAACCCAGTAGCTTTAAAAATAAAGGTTGCTGAGCTCATACATGAAAATTCAGAAATTCAGCCTAAAAAAAATAGTGTATATATAGTCAGTAGTCAAATGAGAAATCCTAAAAATATTGTTTGCCGTATTATGAGGAATTAATGTATTTAACTATGAAGAGTAAATCAATATGAAAGAGTTCAGCAAGGAACTCAGTTGGTAAGTAGGAATATGTGCAAAGCATGTAATGAGTTCAGAGACAAGGAAATAAATATTTTTAAACATAAAGATATGCTCAATTTATAATAGAAATACTAGAATTATCATGACGTTTGTCATTTTCTACCTATCTGATAATAAAATAATCAGATAAAATAAAAAGTTTAATAGCACATTTGATTATAGGCTGTGGAGAGGGAGGATGTTCTCCATCTCTGATCATATTTTTCCATTTCCTTTATGTTTGGTCATTTGTGGTTGAAAAATGGACATTAATGAATACTTTGAAGAGACTTATGAAGAGTGTTGATTCTCATTTTAGCAGGCAGTTCAATTATTGGCTGATTGTTTTGAGCTTGATTTTATGCTTTATAAGGGAGGATCTGTGGAAAGGCTTTGATGTTTTCTAAACCCTTCTAATTTTGTAGAACTCATTCTCCAAATTGTTTTCCCAGAGGGTCTTGTCAGAGCTTAAGGCTGGACCACTTTTTCATGAAGTTGTTCTTCCAACCTTGCATCCCATCTAAGAATTCTTCTTATATTCTCATGAGCGTATATGTCTTAAGTTGTCTGAGTGAAGGCCATTATTTTTTCTTAAAACCTTTTTATAACTTTGGATCATTTTATAATTATGCTTGAAAATAATTTACTCTGTCATTGAACATTAAATTAGTAGAACTGTGTTCATCTATGTATATTTAATAGAGTCCTGGTAAAACTATAAGTGAAATTTAGAGAATGGTTTCATTCACTACTTTCCCATTATTTTGTCAAAACATGTAACTTGTTACTTCTCAGTATATAAGCCGTATATAAGCTAAGGTGGGTTTGGGTCTAGGATTTCCTTTTATTTCTTTAAGAAACCATAGAATTTGAGAACCAAAGAAAACATGTAGACCGTTTGGTCTAGCCTTTTCATTATTGCCTATGAAGAGAATTTGTGCCCAGATGGCTCAAATCACTTGCCTAGGGTTATAGAGCTCGTTAGTAAAAGAGTAATGCTTAGTATCCAAGTGTCAAAGTAAATTTATATACTTCCCCTCTCTCTGGATAAAAGCTGTGCTGTGTTCTCTGAGTCTCTTTTTCTTTCTTGGTCTCTTTACTATTCCAGAATAACCAAAGCAGATGTTTTAAAGTTACTGTCAGAGTGGTATCAGCAAGGTAAAGGAACGTTTAGGTTCTTCCCCTTTTTCCTATTTTCATTTCTGTGCGTAAGAGACTTTTCACACTAACTAAAAACACAATGATCTAAACTGTAGTTGAAAGTAGTTTTTATTGCTCAAAAGGGCTTCACTTATGGAAGCTATGGGGAATATCTTTTCATTCTTAAGCCCAGGCTCATTTGTCAGGTTCAGAACAAATCATTTCGTCCTTCTTCCTTCTAGCAGACTCTAGAGTCTCAGTTTTTGTTCTTTTCCTTTCATTTACTGCCATCACTCATGTTAACCCATGCTGGTCGTTATATTGTATCAGCCTTTGGCACTGGACCTTTGTTTTCTCAGCTTCTTCCCTCTTGTTGTGCTCTCAAAAATAAAGCATGTAAATTATTAGAGAAATGTAAATCGATGAAGTATAATGAAGTACCACCTCACACCAGTCAGAATGCTAGCATTAAAAAGTCTACAAATAACAAATGCTGAAGAGGCTGTGGAGAATAGGGAACCCCTCTACACTGTTGGGAATGTAAATTGGTGGACCTAGTAAAACAGTATGAAGGATCCTCAGAAAACTGAAAATAAAGTTGCTGTATGATCCAACAGTCCCACTCCTGGGCATATATCTGGACAAAACTATAATTCAAAAAGATACACGCATCCCTATAGCAGTATATTCACAATAGCCAAGACATGGAAACAACCTAAGTGTCCATTGACAGATGAAGGGATAAAGAAGAGTGGAATACTACTCATCCATAAAAAAGAAATAATGCCATTTGCAGCAACACGGATGGACCTAGAGGTTATCATACTAAGTGAAGTTTTTAAGTCAGAAAGAGAAAGACAAATACCGTATGATATCACTTATATGTGTAATCCAAAATATGACAGAAATTCCCAGTGTGGTGCAATGGGATTAGCGGCATCTTGGGAACGCTGGGATGTAGGTTCGATCCCTGGCCCTGCCCCACACCGTGGGTTAAAGATCCAGTGTTGGTACAGCTGTGGCTTAGGTTACGACTGCAGCTCAGATCTGATCCCTGGCCTGGAAACTCCACATGCCACGGGGCGGCCAAAAAAGAAAAAAAAAAAGACACAAATGAACTTACCTACAAAACAGACTCACAGATAAAGAGAACAGACTTGTGATTGCCAAGGGGAAGAGGGGATGTGGAGGGGTGGACTGGGGGTTTGGGATGAACAGATGCAAATTATTATTTAGAGAATGGATAAACAACAAGGTCCTGCTGTATAGCCCAGAGAACTATATTCAGTGTCCTATGATAAACCATAATGGAAAAGAATATGTGAAAGAATGTATATTTATATGTATAACTAAGTCACTGTGCTATACAGCAGAAATTAATACAACATTGTATGTCAGCTATACTTGAATAAAATAAATTAAAAAAAATAAAGCATGTAGACTCTTTTTCTGTCTAATTTTATTCTGATGGGGGAAAAGATAGCCAATAACATCAGTAGCAAGCAAGACAAATTCCAAGTCCTAAGAAGTATGACAATTCTTTAATTATAAAGCTTGATGTGCAGTTGATATATTTAGTAGAATTATAAGTGAGGATCTATTGAATTCTTTCTACTCATTTATTCATTCATTCAGTGAGGTCCTAATGAAACCCACAGGGCTCCTATACTAATATATATGCTCTGATTTTTGCGGCTATATAGAAAATAAAGGACTCCACTTTTGATGACTGGAAGAATATTCGAGGACCCAGGCCTTGGGAAGATCCTGACCTCCTCCAAGGACGAAATCCAGAAATCCTTAAAACTAAGACAGCTTGACTATACCGATTCTTCTTTTTTTTTTTTTTTAATAAAAATATCAACTGGTATTCCACTATGAACTCCTATCCATTGGAAAGAAAATTCCAGACCTGCAGAGGCCTGGATGTGACTACTTGATGACAAGTACTCTCGATAAAAAGTCAAATACGGGTTTTTATTTTATTTATTTCCCAGCTCTTCCATTTACAAATGAAAGTTAAAATGTTGACCACATATATTTTCTACTGCTCAATAAAAATGTAAATGCTGCTATTTAAATGAGTGTCATTTATTTTACTCCCAACTACTCACCCATACTTCTTTTCCAGTAGCCAATAGGGCAGTCTATTCCTAATGAGAATAGTATGTCTAGATCTAAATGCTCACAGTAACATCAAGCAGGATTTTATGTCAAACCTATGTGAAAAATAATGTTGGACAGAATAAGTCTTGGTTTTATTTATAATACCTCACATGATATGCTAATCAGTCCCCAAATCATTATCTGATGATTGTATTGGTACTGTTAAAATGTGTTAAGAAAATTATATTGTTCCAAGTTAAAGCAAAAATCATGAATTAATAGATATTCTATGCAGATATAGCAAATTTGATCAGGTAGTTCACAGATGATTATAGTTTGGGAAATACTGATTTAAGGTATGCTTTATGCCTTAGCATAATTTGCATTTAAATTGGTGTTTCAATTTTGTTTAACCTGGGATTTGCTATAATCTAAATGCTAGGCAAAGAATAGAGTTGAGGTAACTTTGTTTTTGTAAACTCATTTTCTTCTTTTCACCCCTGTGTTGGGAAGTCTTGTTCCTGTACCTTCCAGTATTTTCAAACTGAGTTCCAGATGCCTAGAGTCTCAATTGAAATATTCTACTGTAATTGCCAAAAATGATAAATCCATCCACCTCTTCACCAGTCAGAATCGCTGTTTGCAGTGGGTTAGTTTTACCAAAACGAAAAGCAAGCTGATTATCTAGCAATAGTAATTTGTGACAGAGATGATTCCTAAGACTTAGTTCTCAGAGGGATCAATCGGATTTTATAGGCAAAACCAAACTGAAACAACCTTCACCTTAACTCCACTCCTTGTCCAAAAGGTAACTCAAAATGGATCAGATTTAGATGTGAAACATAAAATTACAAACTTAGGGAAAAGGCAGTAGGAAATGTTCAGGACATAGTGGACACTTCTTGATGAGTAGTTCTTATCAAAAAGTTCATAGACGAGAACTTGCTCATCAAATTCTCCGTTAAAAGAATGAAAACACAATCTTCAGACCAAGAGAAAATATTTGGAAATCACATTATCTGGCAAAAGACTCATATCTAGAATATATAAAGAACTCTGAAATTTTAATAGTAACAAAGCAAAAAGCCCAATTAGAAAATGAGCAAAAGACAAAAATATTTCATTGAAGAGGTAGACAGATGGTAAACAAACACATAAAAAGAAAGCTTGACATCACTAGCCATTAGGGAAATAGAAATTTAGATCACACTGAGAAGTCACTACACATTTATTAGAGCATCTACAATTTAAAAAAAAATAGTGATAATAGGAGTTCCTGTTGTGGCGCAGGGGTAACAAATCTAGACTAGCATCCATGAGGGATGCAGGTTTGATCCCTGGCCTCGCTCAGTGGGTTAAGGATCTGGGCATTGTCTGTGAGCTGCGGTTTAGGTTGCAGACATGGCTCTGATCCCATGTTGCTGTGGCTGTGGTATAGGCCAGCAGCTCCAGCTCCAGTTTGACCCTTAGCCTGGGAACTTCCATATGCCATAGGTGGGGCCCTGAAAAAAAAAAATTAAAAATAGTGATAATAAAAATGCTGGCAAGGATGTGGAAAAACTAATTCTTTCACATTCATTGCTAGTATAATGTAAAATGATAAAACCAGTCCGGAAAACTGCTTGGCAGGTTCTTGAACAGCAGGGACTCTGGTTTCCAGTCCAGCATGTAGGAACCTTGGAAGTCATAACTCCCATCCTAACACAGAAAGAGCTAAGAAACGTATTCTTTGATCCATGAGAGAACTGAAGTATAAAACAAAACCATCACCCTGAGAACTTGAGATATACACAAATACAGAGAATCACAGTTTACCTGTAGGAGAAACCACCTGGAAACAGCCCACTGCTGGGGCCAGCATCAGCTAGGAATACCCAAAGTGTAATTGACTGCTAGAGACTGAGCATGGATTAACTAGAGTTAAAATCTCCTGGAGACCAAGCCAGGGGCACACTTTTACTTCCTGGAGCCCCACCACAATGAATGTCAGAGAAAAATCTTTTTCTTCAAACAAGGAGAGGGGAAAGTGACCATTTTGAAATATGCACCGCCCCCCATTCTGTTCTTAATAAAAGCCTGGTCTCAAAGGAATCTTTTTGGTAGAGCCTGTTTACAGTGGGTTTTACCAGAGCTTAATCAAGTAGGGTTTGGGAAATACCCAGCTCCAGCTATTCTGTCCATTATCCATCTATCCAATACTCGAGTAGTGTATTGATTCACAAAAGCCAAGACATGGAAACGACCTAAATGTCCATCAACAGATGACTGGATTAAGAAGATGTGGTATACATACACAATGGAATACTGCTCAGCCATAAAAAGAACAAAATAATGCCATTTGCAGCAACACGGATGGAACTAGAGACCCTCATATTAAGTGAAGTAAGTCAGACAAATACCATATGGTATCACTTATATTTGGAATCTAATATACGGCATAAATGAAGCTTTGCACAGAAAGAAAATCATGGACATGGAGAACAGACTTGTGGTTGCTGAGGGGGAGGGGAAGGGAGGGGGTGGATTGGGAATCTGGGGTTAATAGATGCAAACTCTTGCTTTTGGAATGGATAAGCAATGAGATCCCGCTGTACAAGCACTGGGAACTATATCTAGTCACTTATAATGGAACCTGATAATGTGAGAAAAAAGAATTCATACATGTATGTGCAACTGGGTCACCTTACTGTACAGCAGAAAATTGACAGAACACTGTAAACCATGTATAAAGGAAAAATTAAAAATCATTATAAAAAAAGCTTTAAAAAAGTAGGGTATTGAAGTCTCCAACTAACATTGTAGAATTTCCTTTTTTTAAGTTTTGGCTTTGTGTATTATTGGGATGTATTTGTTGTTAGTTGTATATATGTTTTATAATTGTTATATATCTTTTATCTACCTTATCTAAATTATCTTTTTTCTTTCTACGTTTCATATTTCTGTACTCAAAACTACAGCTGTGCCTCTCTGATGAATTTTTCATTTTGATCATTGTGCTTTTCAACTCCATAATTTCCATTTGTTTCTATTGCATAATTTTTATTTCTTTATTGATGTTCTCTATTTGATGCATCATTGTCATCATATATGATTCTTCCCATAACTTTAGAGTAAGTTTGTTGATATTCACAAAATAACTGGCTAGAATATTTCAGAGCTGACTTGATGTAGAAGGTCTTTTTTCTTGGAAGGTCTTGCCAAGTTCCTGGTAAGGAATGAATATGCCGATTAAAACATTAAGCCTTTGAGAATCCACAAGCATTTCGATTGATAGATTATGTTATAGATTGGTTATGTTTATTATTGTCTTTTTGTTCCCAATCCTAAAGAAAGCTTTGCTGTCTTTTCTGTTTCTTGATCTTCACTTTCTCTTAACCAATACCCTCCCAACTCGTTCTTTCTCCCCATCCCACCTCAAACGCGTCACTTTCACATGCACAACAAGTTAGCTTTTCCCCAGCTCCTGCAAACCAGTACCATCCCCAGAAGCTCATTTCTGTCATAGATTAGAGAGGAATCATAGTGAGGAACGCTGCATTCTATAAATTAAATATACATGTACTGAATTGGAAAGGTTATATTTAACTACTTGGTGCCTTGTTTTTTCATGTGGAAAATGGGAATAATAATCATAGTAGAATTGATGTGAGCTAACTGATGTAAAGCAAATTATGCCAACAACTGGAATCAAGAAAGCACTCTACAAGTGTTAGCTATTTTATTAAATAGGAAAGAACAATTTTATAATAAAATTCTTATTAAAATGTCACATCAAAAATAGGTTTTTTTTTGTCTTTTTGCCTTATCTAGGGCCGCCCCGTGGCATATGGAGGTTCCCAGGCTAGGGGTCTAATCGGAGCTGTAGCCAGTGGCCTACACCACAGCACAGCAACGTGGGATCCGAGCTGCATCTGGAACCTACACCACAGCTCACAGCAACGCTGGATCCTTAACCCATTGAGCAAGGCCAGGGATCGAACCTGCCACCTCATGGTTCCTAGTCGGATTCGTTAACCACTGAGCCACGACGGGAACTCCCAAAAATAGTTTTTAAATAGCCTGCTTAGCAATCTTTTAAATTAATAGCAACTAATCTTGTGTGAAAAGATCTGTCTAAATTATCTTGTCTCTTTTGCAAACAGCAAAGTTCAGTGGGAAAACGTGCAAACTAAGAGACCTGAATTGGAATCTTGGCTCTGTCAGTTTGTCAGATTACAAACTGTATAATCTTACACAAATTGCATAACCCACTTGAGTCTCAGTTACTTTGTGTGTGAATTTGGAGTTTTGTAGTTATCTGTGTCATTTAACCTAGGTGAGGTATGTAAGGAACTCATTAAAGAAACAGGCCAAAGGTAAGTGATAAAAGAGTGGTTATTATTATTGACTAGTAGATGAAAAATAGTCTGTTGACAGATGACAGATATTCTTTCCTAAAGCACTTCTTCCAATAGTCCCTTTTTAAAAAAATCTAGACTTGGAAAGTAACCCAGGTTCATTTCTGTTACATTCTGTTAGTTACATGGAAACCACTAAGGCTAGCAGAGCCCAGATTCAAGGGGAGAGGAGAGGGATTAACACCTCTGTCTCTCCTGTATGATATCACTTATATGTAGAATCTAAAAAATATAATAAAGTAGTGAATAAAACAAAAAAGAAACAGACTTACGGATATGGATAACAAACTAATGGTTACCAGTGGGTAGAAGGGGGAATATTATAGAGCTGGAAGAATGGGAGGTAGAAACTATTGGGTGTAAGATAGGCTCAAGGAGGTATTGTAAAACATGGGAAATACAGCCAATATTTTCTAATAACTGTAAGTAGAGTGTAACCTTTAAAAGTTGTATAGATTTTTTAATTTAAAAAATGTTTTAGGAAAATAAAAAGAACATTTTTAAAAGATATTAAAATGGAGTCTAAATTTTTAAAAAATTTGTTATTGAGGTAACTTTGGTTTGACATTATATTTTTCATGCATATGACTTTATATTCTGTTTCTGTATATACTATAGGGTAGTCACCCTCAATAATTTCATTTCCATCCTTTACCATAGAGTGGGTCCACTTTACCCATTTTGCCCTCGCCCCTGCCCCTTACCTTCTAGTAACCACTACTGTGTTCTCTGTATGTGTTTTTTTATTTGGTTTGTTAATTTATTTGGTTTGGTTTGTTCTAGTTATTTGGTTTGCTTTCTATTCCACAGATGAGTGAAATCATATGGCATTTGTTTTTCTCCATCTGACTTCATTTTAGCATAACACCCTCAAGGTCCATCTGTGTTGTCAAAATGGCAAGATTTCATCTTTTTATGGCAGAATAGTAGTCCTGTGTGTGTGTGTATCGCATCTTCTTTATGCATTCATCTGTTGATTAGCACTTACGTTGTTCCCGTATCTTGGATATTGTAAATAATTCCATGAAGAACAAAGAGGCGAATATATCTTTTCAAATTATTGTTTTCATATTCTTTTAGTAAATACCCAGAAGTGGGATGACTGGATTGAATGAGGGATGACTGGATTGAATGATAATAATATCTCATTGTAGTTTTGATTTACATTTTTCTAATAATTTCTGATATTTAACATCTTTTGTGTGCCTGTTGGCCATTTATATGTCTTTTTTTTTTTTTTTTGCCTTTTGTCATTTTATGGCCACACCCGCGGCATGTGGAGGTTCCCAGGCTAGGGGTTTAATCGGAGCTGTGGCCACTGGCCTGCTCCTCAACCACAGCAACGCAGGATCCGAGCCACGTCTACAACCTACACTACAACTCACGGCAACGCCAGATCGTTAACCCACTGAGCAAGGGCAGGGATCGAACCCGCAACCTCATGGTTCCTAGTCGGATTCGTTAACTACTGCGCCACGACGGGAACTCCGGCCATTTGTATGTCTTCTTTGGAAAAATGTCTATTCAGATCCTCCGCACATTTTATAATTGTACTGTTTGCTTTTTCATTGTTGGGTTGAGTTCTTTAAATATTTTGGATATTAATCCCTTAATGAATATATGATTTGCAAGTCTCCTACTCAGTGGTTTTTGTTTTAGATGGTTACCTTTACTGTGCAGAAGATTTTTAGTTTGATGTAGTCTCATTTGTTTATTTTTGCCTTTGTTTCCCTTGCTTGAGGCATATGTAGAAAAATGTGGCTGATATTGATGTCAAAGAGCATACTGCCTATGCTTTCTTCTAGGAATTTTATTGCTTCAGGTCATATATTCTAGTCTTTAAAACCTTTTTAGTGTATTTTGTGTATGGTATGAGATAATGGTCTAGTTTCATTTCATTTATTTATTTATTTTTTTTCATGAGGCCATCAGTTTTCTCAGCCTCATTTATTGAAGAGACTATCCTTTCTCCATGGTAGGTTCTTTGCTCCTTTGTCCTAAATTATCTGTCCATATGTCTGTGGGTTTATTTCCGGGCTCTCAGCTCTGTTCCATTGATCTATGTAATTGTTTTTCTTCTGATACTATGCTCTTTTGAATTCTATGACTTTGTAATATAGTTTGAAATCAGAGAGAGTGATACCTCCAGCTTTTTTCTTTTTTCTCATGATGCTTTTGTTATTCCATATCAATTTTAGAATTTTTTGTTCTGTTTTTTGAAAAATATCTTTTGATAGGAATTGCATTGAATCTATAGATTTCCTCAGGTAATATGGACATTCTAATAATATTAATTCTTCTAATCCATGATCACATGATATCTTTCCATTTATTTGTGTTTTCAACAAAGTCTTACACTTTCCAGTGTACAGGTTTTTCACATCCTTTGTTAAATTTATTCCTAGAAATTTTATTCTGTTTGATGCAATTGTAAACGGAATTATTTTATTTCTTTATCTGATGATTCATTGTTAGTGTATAAAAATGCAACAGATTTTTGTATATTGATTTGTGTCCTGTAACTTTATTGAATTCATGTATTTTAAAAGTTTTTTTGGTAGAGCCTTTAGAGTTTTTTAATATAAAATAGGATGTCATCTGCAAATAGTGACAGTTTTGCTTCTTCCTTTACAATTTGGTTGCGTTTTATTTCTTTTTCTCACCTAATTGCTCTTCCTAGGACTTTCAGTACCATGTGATAAGAGTGGGCATCCTTTTTTGTTCCTAGTTTTAGAGAAATAGCTTTCAGATTTTTGCTCTGAATGTGATGTTAACTTAGGGTTTATCATATATGGCTTTTATTATGTTGAGGTGCATTCCTTCTGTACCCACTTTACTTAAAAGGTTTTTTTTTTTAATTGTAAATAGGTATTAAATCTTGTCACATGTTTTTTATGCATCTGTCGTAATGATCATATGGTTTTTAATTCTTCATTTTGTTAATGTAGTGTATCGTGTTGATTGATTTTCAAATGTTGAGCCATCCTCGCACCCCCAGAATAAATCCCACTTGATCATGGTATATGATCCTCTTAATGTATTGTTGAATTCAATTTGCTGATGTTTTGTTGAGGATTTTTGTGTCTATGTTCATCAGAGATATTGGCCTGTAATTTTCTCTTTTTATGCTGTTTTGTCTGGTTTTGGTTTCAGGGTAATCTTGCCCTCAGAGAATGAGTGAGGCAGTGTTCCCTATACTTCAAATTTTTGAGTTTGAGGATAGATATTTAATCTTCTTTGAATTTTTGGTGGAATTTACCTGTGAATACATTTTGTTCTGGACTTCTGTTTTAGAGGAGGTTTTTAATTATTGTTTCAATATTTGTACTAGTGATTAATCTATTTGCATTTTCTGTTTCTTCATGATTCGGTCTTGTATGACTAAGAATTTGTTCATTTCTTCGAGGTTGCCTAATTTGTTGGTATATAGCTATTCATAATATTCCCTATAATCCCTCTGTATTTGTGTGAGATCCAGTGTTATATTTCCTCTTTCAATTGTGATTTTATTTGTCACAGCCTTATTTTTTCCTTAGTGAGTCTAGCTAAAAGTTTGTCAGTTTTTTGTTATGTTTTCAGAGAACCAACTTTTAGTTTCATTGATTTTTCTACTGTCTTTTTTTATACTCTCTTTCATTTATTTTTGCTCTGATCTTTATTATTTCCTTCCTTCTACTGACTTTAGGTTTCATTTTTTCTTCTTTTATAGTTCCTTTAGATGTACATTACATTTTTTATTTGAAATTTTTCTTCTTTCTTGAAGTAAGCCTGTATTGGTATAAAATTGCCTCTTAATACTGTTTTTGCTGCATTCTATAGGTTTTGCTATGTCATATTTTCATTTTCATTTGTATTTCAGTGGTTTCTTATTTCTCCCTTGATTTCTTTGTTCAGTAGCATATTGTTCAGTCTCCACATTTGTGATTTTTCCAGCTTTCTTCTTGTAGTTGATTTCTAGTTTCATACCATAGTGACTGGAAAAGATACTTGATGTGATTTCATTCTTCTTAAATTTTTTGATATTTGTTTTGTCCTCTAACATGGTCTATCCATTCACCTTGAAAACAGGTTGGTAGTTCCTTAAAACATTAAACATAGAGTTGCTGTATGCCACAGCAATTCATCTACCCAAGAGAAATTAAAACATTCATATAAAATTTTGTACACATATATCATAGCAATAATATTTATAGTAACAAAAAAGTGGAACTAATACAATGCCCATATACTGATGAACAGATAAACAAAAGTGATATATACATTCAGCAGAATATTATTCAGCAAGGAAAAAGAATGAAATACTGACATGATACAACATGCATGAACCTTGAAAATATTATGCTAAATGAAAAAATATAGTCACAAAAGACCACATGTTGTGTGATTCTTTTTATGAAATGTCTAGAAAAAGAAAATCTCTGGATGCTAGTCGGGTTCGTTAACCACTGAGCCATGATGGGAACTCCTAAAGAAAATCTCTGGAAACCAAAAGTAGATTAGTGGTTCCGTAGAGCTGGGCAGGGAATGGGGAATGGTACTAATTGTTACAGGGTTTGCTTTTTTTTTTTTTTGTCTTTTTGCCTTATCTAGAGCCGCACCCGTGGCATGTGGAGGTTCCTAGGCTAGGGGTCTAACAGGAGCTGTAGCTGCTGGCCTTCGCCACAGCTATAGCAACGCGGGATCTGAGCCACGTCTGCAACCTACACGACAGCTCACGGCAATGCCGGATCCTTAACCCACTGAGCAAGGCCAGGGATGGAACCCGCAACCTCATGGTTCCTTGTCGGATTCGTTAACCACTGAGCCACAACGGGAACTCCAGGGTTTGCTTTTTTTTTTGACGTGATGAAATTATCTAAAAGTAGGTTATGGTGAAGTTTGAAGAACTCTGTGAATATACTAAAAACCCTTGAATTGTGTACTTTAAACAGGTGAATTTTATGGCATGTAATTTTATCTCATTGCTTTTAAAAAATCCAATTATCTCAATCCCTGAATTTGAATTAAGGTATTTTGGATTGTTCTTGCCTCTGGGCATTAGTAGAAGAAAAAAAAGTGAAATCCTCTCTGGAGAATGAATGTCATTTAGGGCCAAAAATTATTCTGATTTTACAAATACACTGTTAAACATTTTTTAAATGGTTAGGCACACAAGGAGATAAGATAATATAAACAAGAACCAGCAGAAACAACAATTATTAGATCTATGAGAACTCCAGCTATTGGAGTTATCAGGCAGAGACTTAGAAAACTATGCTTAATAGATGTAAGATTATAAAAGATAAGATTTTAAATTTTGGCAAAGAACTGGAAGCTGTAAAAGTCATAGTAAATTTGAAAAAGAACAAAATAAAAATTCTAATATGGAAAATATAATAACTAGTGTTTAAAACTTAGTAGGTAAAAATAATAAGAAATGAAATATACTGAATAGAGAATTACTGAACTGAAAGATAATTACGAAAAAATATCCAGAATAAAACATGGAAGCACAAAAGGATGAAAAATAGTGATGAGAGGGTGAAATAAAAAGAGGATGCTGTGAGAAGATATAATTTACATATAATTAAAGTTCTAGAATGCAAGTAAAAAAAGAATGGAACAGAAGCAATATTTGAACAAAACAGTGGTGAGAATTGCCAAAGTTTATGAAAGGTAACAAGTTGTAAATTCAAGAAGTGTTACAAACTATATGCAGAATAGCCATAGCCGTGATAATAATAAGAAATATACATCCTAGAAAATTTGCCAAAAAATCAGTGACAAGGAAAATAACCATGAAAGCAACCAGGAGGAAATTTTTTAGGTCATCTAGCATACTAACAGTACTACAAATGGAGGGGAAATTTTTTATTTTGATCCAAGATTATCTGTAGAAAACCTACAAAAATGTCAAGCTTAATGGTGAAATGTTGAAATCATTCCCTTTGAGATCAGATCAGGGATTCCCACTTTTATTCAACAATGTACTAGAAGTCCTAGCTGATCCAGTAAGACAAGAAAATGAAAATAATTGGTGAAAGCTTGAAAAGAAAATGTAGAACGTCATTATTTGAATGTGATTTATAAAAAATCCAAAAAGCTTCACAGATGAGTTATTAGAATTAACAAATGAGTTTAACAAGTTTGTAAGATATAAAATCAATAGATAAATATCAATTGTATTTTTACATACCAGGGCAAAAAAATTGAAAGTTAGCTTCAGAAACAATACCATTATAGCATCATAAGAGTACCCAATATTTTACATTGAATAAAAGGTATTTAAGAATACTTCACAGAGGAGTTCCCTTCGTGGCGCAGCGGTTAACGAATCCGACTAGGAACCATGAGGTTGCGGGTTTGATCCCTGATCTTGCTCAGTGGGTAAACGATCCGGCGTTGCTTGAGCTGTGGTGTAGGTCGCAGACGTGGCTCTGATCTGGCCTTGCTGTGGCTCTGGCATAGGCCGGCGGCTACAACTCCGATTGGACCCCCTAGCCTGGGAACCTCCATATGCCGTCAATGCGGCCCTGAAAAGACAAAAAAAAAAAAAAGAATACTTCACAGAAAAATTAAAAATGAGGTCAAACAGTGACCAAAATAAATGTAATAATAATTCATTTCATGGGTTAGAGCATTCAGAATCATAAAGACATGATCTCATTGCAGCATGGTGTATAAATTTAATGCAATCCAATCAAAATTCCAACAGCTATTTTGTGAAACTTGAGATAATTCTAAAGTTTATGCTGGAAAATTAAAGGGCCAAGATTTGCCAAAGGCCATAATTAATGTATATGTGCAAGGTTAATAGCCCATATTATAAATAATAGAAATTCTAGAAAAAAAGACCTATAGATATCAACATCTGATTTACAAAAATAAATGCTCAAAGAAAATAAAAAGACATAGAGCAGAAGGTAAAGATCTTATAAAAACTGGATGTCGAAATTTTGTCAAAAGCTTTTTCTGCAACTATTGAGATCATCATATGATTTTTATTCTTCAATTTGCTAATGTGATGTATCACACTAATTTGCAGATGTTAAAGAACCCTTGCATCCCTGGGATGAATTCCACTTGATTATGGCATATGATCTTTTTAAATTTGGTTTGCTGATATTTTGTTGGGGATTTTGCATCTATGTTTGTCAGTGATATGGAGCTGTAGTTTTCTCTTTTTTTGTGGTATCTTTGGTTTTGGTATGAGAGTGATGATGGTCTTATAGAATGAGTTTGCCAGTGTTCGTTCCTTTGCAGTTTTTTGAAAGGTGCAGGAGGATAAGTGTTAACTCTCCTTTAAATGTTTGATAGAATTTGCCAGTGAAGTCACCTAGTCCTGGACTTTTGCTTGTTGGGAAGTTTTTTTTTTTTTTTTTTAATATTTTTTATTCAAGTATAGTTAATTTACAATGCTGTGTCATCAAAAATTTTTATATTGATGATATTTTTAAATGGTAACATTTTAGATATATGGGATAAACTTTAAAATTAAATGTCACTTGTTCCTTTTTTTTTTTTTTATAAAGTGGCTACTAGAATGCTTGAAATTATGTAAGTGGCTCAGACGGTATTTCTGCCGAACTGTGCTGGTCCATAACCTTCCTTCACACATGTGCCTCCCTTACCGTCTAGAAGAAGCTGCAGTGAGGGCTGGGCTGTCGGTGTGTCCCGCCCGCCAGGCTTTTTCATTTGGGTTCTCTAATGATAAAAGGATCCATCCAATCAGAGGATATTACTGTCATCAATATATATGCCCCAATATAGGAGCACCCAGATACATACAACAAATACTAACAGACATAAAAAGAGAAATTGATGGGAATGCAATAATAGTAGGAGACTTTTGACACCTCACTTATATCAGTGGACAGATCCTCTAGACAGAAAATCAGTAAGGCAACAGAGATGCTAAATGACACAATAGAAAAGTTAGACTTGTTTGTTGGAAGTTTTTTAATCACAGTTTCAATTTCAGCACTTGTGATTGGTCTGATCATATTTTCTATTTCTTCCTGGTTCAGTCTTGGAAGATTATACCTTTGTAAGAATTCGTCCATTTAATTGGCATATAGTTGCTTGTAGTAGTCTCTTATGATCCTTTGTATTTCTGCATCTGTTATACCTTCTTTTTCATTTCTAATTTTATTGGCTTGAGCATTCTCCCATTTTTTCTTGAAGAATTTTGCTTATGTTTTCAAAGAACCAGCTTTTAGTTTCATTGATTTTTTTTCTATTGTTTTCTTTGTCTCTATTGCATTTATTTCTGCTGTGCTCTTTTCCTTCTACCGAGTTTGGATTTTTGTTTGTTCTTCTTTCTCTAGGTGCTTTAGGTGTAATTTAGGTTATTTACTTGAGATTTTTCTTGTTTCCTGAAGTAGGCTTGTATTGCTATAAAATTCCCTCTTAGAACTGCTTTTGCTGCATCTCTTAGGTTTTTGGGTTGTCATATTTTTATTTGTCTCTGTCTTTTTTGATTTCCTTTTTAATTTCTTCAGTGATCCATTGGTTGTTTAGTGACATATTGTTTAGCCTCCACTTGTTTGTGTTTTTTTAGTTTTTTTCTTATAATTGGTTTCTAATCTCATATTGTGAAATATGCTTGATTTGATTTCCGTTTTCTTAAATTTACTGAGAATTGCTCTGTTGCCCGGCATGTGATCTATTCTGGAGAGTATTCATGTACACTTGAGAAGAATGTGTAGTCGTTTGCTTTTGGATGGAATGTTCTATAAATATCTGTAAAGTATAATGTGTCATTTAAGGCCTGCATTCCCTTGTTTATATTCTGTCTGGATGATCTATCCATCGTTAAAGTCCCCCACTATTATTGTGTTTCTGTCCATTGTTAAAATCCCCCACTATTACTGTGTTTCTGTTGATTTCTCCTTTTATGGCTATTAGCATTTGCCTTATATACTGAGGTCCTCCTATGTTGAGTGCATATATATTTATAATTGTCATATCTTTTTCTGGGGTTAATCCCTTATCATTATTTAGTGTCCTTCCTTGCCTCTTATAAGAGTCTTTATTTTAAAGTCTATTTTGTCTGATACAAGTATTGCTACTCCAGCTTTCTTTTGATTTCCATTTTTATGGCATACTCTTTTCTATTCTGTCAGTTTCAGTCTGTATGTGTCCCTAGGTCTGGGTATCTTGTAGACATTACATATATAGGGCTTGTTATTGTATCCATTCAGCCAGTCTGTGTCTTTTGACTGGAGCACCAAATCCATTTACATTTAAGGTAATTATCAATATATGTTTTTATTGCCATTTTGTTAATTGTTTTGGATTTTTTTGTAGGTCTTTCCCCCCCTTTCCTCTTTTGTTCTCTTATCTTATGATTTGATGACTATCTTTAGTGTTATATTTGGATAGCTTTTACTTTTTTGTGTGTATCCACTGTAGATTTTAATTTTTTGGTTACTGTGAAGTTTTGATATATATATACCGCTACACACAAATACTGTTTTAAGTTGAATATCAAATGAATTTCCACTATCCCATTATCACACCCTCTTCACAGTTGCTGGTTTTGATATCATATTTGTGTATGGATGATTTCCTACCTATACAGTGTGTTTGCTTTTACTGATGAGATTTTCCATTCATAATTTTCTTGTTTCTAGTTGTGGCCTTTTCTTTACTGCCTTTGTTGTAAAGCTGGTTTGGTGGAACCAAATTTTCTTGGCTTTTGTTTTTCTGTAAAGCTTTTTTATTTTTTCTTTTTATGGCTGTACCTGTGGCTTATGGAAGTTCCTGGGCTAGGGATCAAATCAGAGTTGCAACCGCCAGCCTACACCACAGCCATATCAACTCAAGATTCAAGCCACATTGGAGTTCCCATTGTGGCTCAGTGGTTGGCGAATCCGACGAGGAACCATGAGGTTGTGGGTTTGATCCCTGGCCTTGCTCAGTGGGTTGAGGATCTGGCGTTGCTGTGAGCTGTGGTATAGGTTGCAGACATTGCTAGGATCCCGCGTTGCTGTGGCTGTGGCGTAGGCTGGCAGCTACAGTTCCGATTAGACCCCTAGCCTGGGAACCTCCATATGCTGCGAGTGCGGACCTGGAAAAGGCAAAAAAAAAAGTCAAAAAAAATTACATAAGCATGGCTACCTCCCAATTCTGAGTATAAACCCCAATAAAGTAATTTCCCATATATGAATCTAAGAATGTGATTAGGCCTGTTATATATCCTCATCTAGTCAATGACAATACAGGAAGCTTTGTTGGGAAATTTACATTTAAGTTGACTTTAATCTACTACCTGGGGCAAGTTGCTTAAACAATCTGGGTCTCATTTTCCTTATCTGGAGAGGGCGTAAAAAGTGAATATAGGAGTTCCTGTTGTGGCACAGTGGAAACAAATCTGACTAGTAACCATGAGCTTGCAGGTTTGATCCCTGATCTTGCTTACTGGGTTAAGGATCCAGCTTTGCCGTGAGTGGTGGTATAGGTCACAGTGCAGCTCGGATCCCAGGTTGCTGTGGACGTGGTGTAGGCCGGCAGCTGCAGCTCCGATTTGACCCCTAGCCTGGGAACCTCCATATGCCTTAGGTGCTGCCCTCAAAAGCAAAAAAAAATTAAAATAAAAAAATAAAAAATATAGATAAAACTGATAGAATAACAAATCTCATTCAGAATTGGCATCTTAGCTCTGATCCAAATGAGTGTGTTTTTGTGTATAATCACATATTTATGCCTCTTACTAAACATTTACATACATGCATAGCCACTTTAATTGAAAGATCCTTACAGAAATGAAACTGGAGTTTAAGTGAAAATGCTCCCAGGGAGTTCCTGTTGTGGCTTAGTGGTAAGGAATCTGACTAGTATCCATGAGGATGCAGATTTGATCCCTGGCCTCGATCAGTGGGTTAAAGGATCTGACATTGCCACGAGCTGTGGTGTAGGTCACAGATGCAGCTTGGATCCTGCCTTGCTGTGGCTGTGGTCTAGGCCTGTGGCCATAGCTCAGATTCGACCCCTAGCCTAGTAACTTCCATATGCCATGGGTGTGGCCATTAAAAAGACAGAAAAAAAAAAAATGTTCCCAGGTACTACCTCTCCTTTCTTTCATTTAGTTTTCTCTTCCTGGAAGCCCAGAATATGAAAGCTGCCTACAGGAAAATTCTGCACCACTCTTAACGGGGAGCGAGAAAGCAAGAGACACTGAGAAGAGAAGCAGGGGAAAGTTGGATGCTTAGAGCCTAGGACTGATCTGTTTGAGGTCTCCTTCTCATTTTAGATCTTATCTGCAAGGTTGCTTTCTGCACATGGACACCATGTGGTGGGAGTAATGAGGCCTTTACAAGCAGGCTGGTATCTATGGCAGCAAGAGACTCCTGTGAGGCAGACTGAACAAAAAGCACCAGGAAAGGCAAACTGAACAAGCTGGAGTGATCCTATCCATTAAGGTATTGCTAAGACTGATAAAAAGCATTATACCTGAATTGCAGAAATTCTAATTCTCTCCCTAAGATTTCTGTGAATTTCTGGAAGGGTCTGTGTCTCCTAGGACCCCCACTGACTCCACACTTCTACTTCCATTGAATGCTTTCAGTTTGTAGCTGATCTGTATTCCCTAGTTTGGTAAACACCTGCCTAAGCTGAAATTCAGTTTTGCCTCTTAGCTGCTGTGTGACTTGGGACAAATTATTTAACTTCTCTGTGCTTTTGATGGCTCACTTAAAAAATGGTGAAAATACTACTTATAGTGTTGCCTTGAGTGTTATTAAATAAATGAAATGCCATAAAGCACTTAATTGCATTAGTGTATCTGAAGAGCTTAAAATACCTCTTGGTGCACAATAAGTATTTACATAATATTATAATTATGTTGACCTGACATCAAACCAGAAGTTGAGGCCAGGATCTCTTCTTTCTTTTCATCCAGAACAGCTCTACTCAAAAGAGTTTTTTTGAGTAGTGTGTGTATATAGAAGACTTTACTGGGGATTGGGGAGATGGAGGAGTTTGCATTTCATTTGTACCAACAACTTACAACTTTGGCTCTACAGTTCTGCTCCTCAAAGTTCCTCAAGCATTTTCAGCTTGAACTTACCCTCCTCTCATCCTCCACTTATCCCACATTTCTAATCTTCATGGATGCAGAGTAATTTCGCTGTTTCTTCATCTTTATCATTACTGACCTGTGCTCTCAAGAGTCTCCTCATCCACCCACAACCTGTTTTTTGAGAATTTTCTTAAGCATAAGTATTTCCTTCTTCTATAAGCATGTATCAGGCAGTAGGTACAGTTTCTAATGGTTCTCATGAATTATTTAATTATTGAAGTATGTGAAGGCAATCTGATTATTTTATCATTTGAAGCATTGGTCTGGTTCTCATTCTTCTTACTCTACAAAACTTGACATCTAACTTTTTGCTACTGTAATAATCCTTCTTGGTATTCAGTTTCTTCTGTGGAATAGTAAATAAAATTGCTACCAGGAGTTCCCGTTATGGCTCAGTAGCTTATGAACCTGACTAGTATCCATGAGGATGTGGGTTCTATCCCTGGCTTCACTCAGTGGGTTAAGGGTCCCACTGTGGTGGGATGAGCTGCGATGTAGGTCACAGAGGTAGCTCAGATCCTACATTGCTGTGGCTATGGTTTAGGCTGGCATTCGCTGCTCAGTTCAGCCCCTAGCCTGGGAACTTCCATATGCCACATGCGCAACCCTGAAAAGCAAAAAAAAAAAAAAAAAAAAAGCCATCAAATTTAACAATTTTTTTTTTTTTTTTTTGTCTTTTGCCTTTATGTAGAGCTGCACCTGCGGCATACGGAGGTTCCCAGGCTAGGGGTCTAACAGGAGCTGTAGCCGCTGGCCTATGCCACAGCCACAGCAACGCGGGATCTGAGCCGCGTCTGCAACCCTCACCACAGCTCACGGCAACACCGGATCCTTAACCCACTGAGCAAGGCCAGGGATCGAACCCGCAACCTTATGGTTCCTAGTCGGATTCGTTAACCACTGAGCCATGAAGGGAACTCCCCAAATTTAACAATTTGACCAGAATTGGGAACAGTGGTTTCTAAACAGGAGAGGTGACATTCTTTTCTCTGTGGACAGGTTAATTTCAAAATGGCAGTTATCCCTTCTGTTTCCTATATAGTTTTGTTTACAATATTTTTATAATAAAGACGGTGATTCTGTTTTGTTTTGTTTTTGTTTGACTGATACCTTTTAAGCTCTACCTTCCACTTCCCTCTGTCCCATGTATGGACGAGCTGATAGCCCAGGTGGTCTTTCCTTTGGACCTGTGACAGTTTAAACCATGCACAGGAACCCTTGCTGGAGTCCTCCTCTCTGGTCACCATAAAAACTGCAAGTCAGTCTTCTTTTCCTGCTCTCACAAGCCGGATTGCTTGGGCTTGCTTGGAGTCACCTTGCTCTCCCTAGAAACCCTCATTTTGTGAGTAATAAATCTCTTCATACTTTCTTGTTGTGTGTGCTTATATCAAAACCAGACTTTGAATAGGCATCCATCCTGCCCCTACAATGTGTTTATAACAATTTTATTAAATATTTAATGCATACAAGAGAATATTTGTATGTTTGAAGTATCAAAGTAGCAAGTTTTAAAGGTGCTAGACCTGTCATTTAACCTAAGAAATAGAACGTTATCAGTATACTTGAAGTGCCTTTATCTGATTTCATGCCTCACTCTCTATAACCCAGTTCCCCACCCCAACTCATCAGGGTATTAATTACCCTAGATATTTGGTTGTTTATCACTCTCCCTATTTTCTTTTATTTTTACATTTTAACCACCAATATGTTTTCCTAATATATATATTATTTTGGTTTACGTGTTTATTAACTCAATAGATAGGAAATCATATGCTTTATACTATTCGGGTATTTTTTCTTCTTGATATTATATTTTGATAGTTTTGTTCATATTAATTCATATAGCAGCATGCATTCATTTTCTCCACTATATTGCATATCCATTGTGTGAGTAAATTATAGTGATTTGTGGATTCTTCTCTCAGTGGGCTTTTGGATTTTTCCCCCTGTTTTTTATAACTCACATATAATATTGCTATGAACGTTTTCTTATACATAAGCTCTGGTGAAAATGTGCAAGAGTTTCTCTAGAATGTATGCCTAGGAGTGGAATTTCTGGATCATACAGTATCCACAGTTTTAACTCTGTTTGATGATCACAAATTAGTCTCCAAAGTGTCTGAAAAAAAAAAAGAAAGAAAGGAGTTCCTGTTGTGGCTCAGTGGTTAACGAATCTGACTAGGAACCATGAGATTGCGGGTTCGATCTCTGGCCTTGCTCAGTGGGTTAAGGATCTGGCGTGCTGTGAGCTGTGGTGTAGGTCGCAGATGCGGCTTGGATCCCACGTTGCTGTGGCTGTGGCGAAGGCCGGCGGCTACAGCTCCTGTTCGACCCCTAGCCTGGGAACCTCCATATGCCGTGAGTGCAGCCCTAGAAAAGGCAAAAAGCCAAAAAAAAAAAAAAAGTGTCTGTAAAAATTTACATTCCAATTTCATATATAACTATTTGGATAAACAATTTTCCCAGAACCATTTATGGAAAAGTTCTTAATCCACTGATCCATGTTATCACCTCTATCATAAATCAAGGTTGAAAAAAAATCAAGTTTGCATGTATATGTGGTCTGTTTCTGAGTTCTCTTTTCTGATCTATTTGTCTCTGTGTTGTTTCTATATAATTTGGGCTCATGAATATAGCTTAGTTGTAAACCTTGATGTCTAATGGAACAAGACTCCTACTTTATTCCTTTTCTTGAGTACTGTCCTAATTCTTGGCCATTTATTCTTATACAGAAATTTTAGAAATAGCTTATTGAACCACCAAACCAAACCAAACCAACAAAACTTGTTAGGCTTTTGATTGGGATTGAATTGAATCTATAAATCAGTTTGGGGAGAATTGACATCTTTGTAGTTCTAAGTCTACCTATATATAAACATTGCATTAACTCCTCACTTATAGACGTCTTCCTCAGCATTCTTCAGGAAAGTATTACAGTCTTCCCCAGGAAGGACGTGCACATTTTTGGTTGGATGTATTCCTAGCTACTTCATTTTTGTAGTATTGTAAAGGTAATTTTTTCTAAAGTAGGTTTTATATTTTAAAAGCTGTGTTTTGATGGTGCATATAAAAGAAACTGACTTTTATATCTTTTTAAATTTCAAATACAGTAACTTTACAACACTCATTCCAGTAATTTACCTAAGAATTATTTTGACTTTTGTCTGCATCTCTGAATGATAACAGTTTGGATTCTTCCTTTCCAGTTCTTCTAACTTTTAACTCTTCTTCTTGCCTTTAACTGGCTAGAATATTCAATACAATGTTGTATAGAAATGTCTTGTTCCTGACATTCTCTTATAAAAGAAGTTTCACCATTAATTAAGTATGCAGGTTTTTTGAGGTACCCTATGCTGACTGATGCTGTTCCTGGGAGTGTCCCTTGGTTGCCTGACAATAAACTAGGTGGGAATGGGGACACTGCCTCTTCCCAACTCAGCAGGAGCAGGTGACCCTGAGCCTAAATTCACATAGAACTGGAGGCTCTCCTTCCTTGAGATGCTTGAGTCCAATTTCCCAAACATCATCAGTAACAATGAAAATATATATAACCATACGAAAACTTGAACACACGTTCATGGTACCATTTTTCACAATATTCCAAAAGTGGAAAGGCCTTAAATATTCATCAGCTGGCAAGTGGATAAACAAAATATGCCATAGTCATACAATGGAATATTATTTGGTTACAAAAGGGAATGAAGTATTGATACATGCTACAACATGGACTAACTACAAAACCATTATTCTCAGTGAAAAAAGCCAGTCACAGAAAAACACATACTGCATGATTCCATTTATGTTAAAGGCAAATCTATAGAAATAGAAAGTAGATTAGTAATTATCTGAGGCTGGGAGTTGGAATGGAGAATGGCGTAAATGGATTTGAAATTTCTTTTTAAGGCGATGGAAATGTTCTAAAATTAGGTTGGGATGATAGTTATACAACTATAAATACAATAAAATTCATTTAATTATATACTTTAAATGTGTGAAAATTATAGTATGTAAATTATATCTCAATGAGGCTGTTTAAAAAAAATCAGTAAAACAGTTGATGTCCCATGGCAGTTACCTGATTGGCATCTAAATGTAGCGCTCTTGGTGTCTAGGTCCTGACTGAGTCTTCCCTGCATTAAGAGGCTGCTCTGATGCTTGCGTGGAAAGTAGGATAGCAAAAGGTCAGGGGATCATTGGAAACGAATCATTGAACCCCTGACATCTACCCAGCTCACTTGCTACCTAAGACTTAAATAGATTTCCGGCACTAAAGGCCACTCCCATTCTTATACGTAGTAAGTTTTGTAGCAAGGCTACAAAGAACACAACCCTCACCCTGCGGGCAGAGCCACACCCCAATCCAAACTCCAGTTTTCACTGTAGATTGGCAAGTAGGGCTCACTGTGGGCGGACAACAGCGTGGTAACCAAACTCTCAGACCTCTCAGAGGATACTACCGGGCGGGCTGCCTAGACCAGCAGAAGCATTGGCTCAAGGTAAGGGGAATATAGAATGGATAGTAAAGAAAGGAAGTAATCAACGTCAGTTCTGACCTCAGGGCCAGCTGCAACCATGGAGGTTTAGTTTCATCCCACTCACTTTTAAGCTTTCCTAGAAATTGTGATCAACCATGATCCTGGAGAAGTTGTAAAAGAATAGAGTAAACCTAATGTGCAAGCCAAGTGGGCCTGTGTGGTAGAAGGTGTGGAGCATAGCAGACCATGTGAATGCTCTGTCCAGACCGTCTGGATTTCCCTTTATTGGTTTGGTGTGCCCATTCCCTTCCAGCTGCCACATGTGATACTACTGATGACTCACACCTGCAGTATTTTCAAGAGGCTTTGTCCTTAGTAGATTGGAACAATATCACTAGGAGGTGGCTGGCAGCTATGTACTACTTATCCCTATAGCAGCCTGTACAATGATGGTCTAATGCCTGATATGGAAGAACAAAAACCTCACTCCCTTGTAAGGTGGAAGAGACTTGGTGATGCAATGTATGCATCAGAGCTCCCGAAGATTTCAGGCTGAAGCTACACAGAGCTGAAACCACCACCTTGCATTGCTTCTTCCTTTGGTCATTTCCGTTTTCCCTCATTGCCTTACAGACTTTTTTCTTTTTCTTTTTTAATACAGTTATGAGGATGGGTGTTACTGATATACAGGTTGGTCTAAAACAGGCAGTCCAGGAGTGTGTTTGGCCCAAGATTTCTTGTATAATTATGTAATTTCTCCCCTAGTAAAACTTGATAATGTCTTTCCTGCTTTTGTAAAGTTTATTCTGTGTTTCTTTCTCCTGATATCTAAAGTTAGAATGCTTAGTTCATTAATTTTGATCCTCTTTTGTGCTTAGGAGCATACGATTATCCATTTTCCTCAAAGCAAGACTTTAGCAGCATCTCACAAGTATTGAATATGATATTTTTTAATCATTCAGCTGTAAGGATTTTCTGATTTCCATTGTGACTTTTTTTGGCCTACAAAGATTTTTAATTTCCAAATACATGGAAGTATTTCTGCTTTCTTTTTGTCATGATTTTAAACTTAATTTTATGGTCGTCAAGTAAGTGTTCTGTATACCAGTTTCTTAAAAATTTGAGGGGGCTTGTTTTATGCACTATCATAAATATTTTGCGCTTGAACAGAAAGTGCATTCTGTAACTATTAAATGCTGTGTGCTGTATATGCCCTTTTCATTAAGCTTGCTAATTTTGTTGCCCAGATTCTTTATTCCCCCCCCTTTTTTGGTCTGTTTCATCTACTCTGAGAAATGAGTTAAAACATTCCTTTTTGGTGGTAAATTTGGCCACACATATTGAGGCTATGTTATTAAGTGTATAACATTTAGAATTATATTTTCCTGATGAATTGAAGCTTTTATCATTATGGAGTGACTGCCTTTATTTCTATAAATGATTTTTTTCCTTAAAGCCTATTTTATATAATATCAATATAGCCCCATCAGATTTCTTCCTTTTTTATGCCAGATTTGTTTAATATTTTCCCCATACTTTGACTTCCACACTTTCTCTGTCCCTGCATTTTATTTATTTATTTATTTTTGCTTTTTAGGGCCACGCCTGTGGCATGTGTGAGTTTCCAGGCTAGGGGCTGAATCAGAGCTACAGCTGCCAGCCTATGCCACACCATAGCAACGCAAGATCTGAGCCACATCAGCAACCCACACCACAGCTCATGGCAATGCCGGATCCTTAACTAACTGAGTGAGGCCAGGGATAGAACCCTGGATACTAGTTGGGTTCGTTACCGCTGAGCCACGGCAGGAACTCCCACTGTCCCTATATTTTAGATGAGACATTTATGCAGAGCAGAGTTGGACTGTTGTTATTCCAGTTTGACAGTCTTTGACTTTCAATCAGATAGTTTAGACAATTTCCTTTTATTGGGATCAGAGTCCCATTTGATATGGTAGATTGTTTTATCAAAGTATTCACTAACCCTTCCTGATGGCTTCTCCTTGCAAGGCCCCTTACTTCCAGGCCTGTCTCTGTTAAAGTATTGTACTTCTAAGCCCATTAACATCTAAGTGCATCAAAGGCTTGGCCATATGATCTTATTTATATTTATTTATTTTCAGCAGTTAAAAGTGAGTAGAAGTAAATGTGCTATTTCTGAGGAGACAGTTTTAGAGCCACCATGTTGTTTTGAGTTTTTCTCTGCAATAGTACCTGTGGTATTTCACACTGAAGCTTTTTCTTCATTCTGAGAGCCAGGTTGAACAGTCAAAGCCAGCTGTTCAATGTGAGTGAGAAATAAACCTTAGGTTCTGTAAGTCACTGAGAATTGGAGATGACCTATTAATGCAGGATAACCTCACAAGTTCTGATTAATACATCTAAATTTATTTCTGCCCTATTATTCATTGCCTTCTATTGTGCGTTCTCTCACCAATCTTTCTTTTTCTTTCCTATTATGCTTTCTTCTTGATTGATTTTTAATTTTTTTCATTCCTTTTTCTTCCATAACAATTTGTAACTATATTCTATATTCTTTTGAGTTAATGTCCCTACGTGTTTTAACTTGTATATCAGTATCCATTAAGATAGACTATATTATGCACTAGGAATAAACAATTCCAAGTTCTCAGTGGCTTAGAACCATAAAGATTTCTATGTTTCCTCTTCAATGTAGGTTGACAGAGGATCCACCATTTGGGAAAATCAGTTGTAGTACCAAAGTGAGAGAATGGATAGTTTGCAGTGGCACTTAAGTTAATCTGCCTTGGGTCACTTCCCATATTTCATTGGACAAAAGTCATATTACCATAGTCAAATTCATGGGAGCAGGGAACTACAGTCCTCCTTTGTCAGGGGAAGGAGATAAAATTTTTAAATATTGGTGAAGAGGTATAATTTCTACTACAGTTTGTCCTCTGCTCATCAAATTGGGGTCACTCTTTCTTCCATGTAAATTATACTGTCTTCTACCTCAAAGGAAAAAAACCCAGAAGTGTCCCATTTAGTTAGAAAGTTTTGCTTAGGGTCGGATTTCCTCTATGTTGTGGGGTAGAGTGGATGCACAGCAATTTCTACAAACAGTCTTTATGTGGTTTCTCTTGATATAAGCCCTTTGAGCCAAAAAGACAAACTATGTTCATTAAATGCTCCCAATATACAATGATGAAACAGGCACAGCATAACTAGAAAAGCCTTCCACTTGGAAAAGAAGAACAACATGTTATGTAGCAATCACCTGTCCATAGCAATTTTGAAATTCTGATGGGCAATATGAAGGCCTCTGTCTTTGGGGTGGGAAATATTCCTTGATTAAATTTACTCTTAAGAGAGTGGAAGGAATTTTTTTCCCACTGTTCTTTGTGGCCCTCTACCTTCTGGAAAGCTCTTTCTTTTCCATTATCCTTCTTGGCTACATCTGAAACAGAAGGCAATAGAACTTCCTTGTGGGCCATACAGTATTCTCATTCCTTTTCTTCTCCTACTTCCTCTGGCAATAAAACTCCCTCAGACTTAATAGACTTCCTATCTATTTTATTCCAACTAGTTGTGTGTGCCAGTGTTCATATCTATAGTTCTTTATAAGGTGAGCTTTCTTAGAGTGCATTTCTCTTCTCTCACACACCTATATCCCTATATCCCTACTCTCTTTAATATCAGGTGACTTGAGTCTATCAGCTGTCACTGAGAACAATACATTCTTTAGCTCTTTACTCTGAGTTATTTTATCTGAATGAAGCAATTGGTTGGATACCATACCCTTAATTGGATTTTTGCCCCTGAAGTCCTTAATCCATTCAGTGTTTTTCACAGTGATAGAGCACATTTTTAATTTGACCTCTGCCTCAAAGCTAAGTTATAATTAGCCTTTGTTGCTCAAAGGCTTTCTTACATTGAACCTTTATATTTGGGGTTATGACGTAGTTTTCTTTCCTATTTTTGAAAGTCCAAGAACTTTTATATTCTCTCTACTCCTTTTTATTCCTGTTTGTGAACATACACCTTCTTTCCTGAAATCAAGAAATGGTCAAATGCAGGCAACAGTTACCAGCACTCACTGGTAAAGTTTTGTTTCCCAAATTCTCCCATTAGAGCTATATGTAACTTTATTAGGTACATGATATGTCTCCCAACTTATGGCAAATGACACTTTACCAAATGTTTTGACATTACATCTCTTTCATCTTTAATATCCATTTCCCTACTGCTTCCAGTACCAATGATTGTTTCAACTGGGATAAAATAATTTATACTATTATGTAAGACAATCCCAAATTTTCAGAAAGAAGCAAGTTTTTTTTTTCCCTCAATCTTATATCTGTTGTTATAAGCTATTCAAAGTTCAACCTGTCACTGGTCACAGTGGCAAGGGAAAAAGAGAATGAATACTCAAACTAATTCTTTTTTTTTTGGGGGGGTGGTCCGTACCTGCGGCATGTGGAGGTTCCCAGACTAGGGGCTGGGGCCGAATCGGAGCTACAGTTGCTGGCCTACTCCCCAGGCCACAGGGGCCACGGTGGCGCCAGATCTGAGCTGTGTCTACAACCTACACCACAGCTCACGGCAACGCCGGGTCGTAACCCACTGAGCAATGCCGGGGATCGAACCCACAACCTCATGGTTCCTAGTCAGATTCGTTTCCGCTACGCCACGACGGGAACTCCCTCAAACTAATTCTTAAATACGTCCTCTTAGAGGTGATACTTTCATTCATATTTCATTGATCAAAGCTAGTTTTTTATCCAAGGCTAACTGCCAGTAGGCAAGGAGACCCGGGTCCCCAGAATTCCCCAAAGGAGAGTAGAACCATAAATACTAAAGAGTAGCATTAATTTCTACAACAAAATACAAAGCTAATATCTTAAGCCCCTTGTAAACTAATATAAGAATATCAGAAAACTTTAAATATGATTTCCCCAACCAATATAATATTTCCCAGGATATTAGTATTTTTTTAAAAATTTGTCTTCTAAACTAGATATTCTTATCATTGTTTTATACAGTATTTAGATTCATTCATATGTTTGCCACTTTATTCCTTCTTTCACATCATATCTTCTTACTAAATTCAATTTGTTTCATTTATTTTTGTGATATATACCATGTAGAAGCCTTCATTTGAAAGTCTGTTGGTAATAAATTCTTTATTTTTGTTTGTCTGAAAAGGTTTAATTTCTGTTTTTGTTTTTTGTTTTTTTTTTGTCTTTTATCTTAGGGCTGCACCTGCAGCATATGAAGGTTCCCAGGCTAGGGGTCTATTCGGAGCACCAGATATGGGCCGTGTCTCTGACCTATGCCACAGCTCACAGCAGCACCGGATCCTTAACCCACTGAGCGAGGCCAGGGATCAAACCCACAACCTCATGGTTCCTAGTGGGTTCATTTCCACTGTTCCATGACGGGAACTCCTCTCTCTTTGTCTTTTTAAGTGAGAATTTATTTTCCTGGGTACTCAATTCTAGATTCTCTTGTCAGATTTTAAAGTATGATTCCAGGGATTTCCCGTCATGGCTCAGCAGAAATGAATCCAACTAGGAACCATGAGGTCACGGGTTCGATCCATGGCCTCGCTCAGTGGGTTAAGGATCTGGTGTTGCTGTGAGCTGTGGTGTAGGTCCCAGACGCAGCTTGGATCTGTGGTGTAGACTGGCAGCTGTAGCTCTGATTAGACCCCTAGCCTGGGAACCTCCATATGCCGCGGGTATGGCCCTAAAAAGACAAAAGACAAAAAAAATTAAAAAAAAAATGTGATTCTACTCTCTTATGGTCACTATCAATACAGTTGTCAAGGATTCAGCCATTTGTAAAATTACCATTACTTTGTATGTACTCTGCCTTTATTTCTAGCTTCCGTTAGGCTTTTTTTTTTCTTTATTTTTCTGTAATGCGCTATGATGTGCACTATGATGTGTATGTGTATAGAAGTCCAATTTATTCAGCTTGGGTTTTGAGAATCTTAAATCTGAAGATTCTTGTCCTCGTCAGTCTGGAAAACTTCCAGGTTTCATCTCTAGGAATATTGCCTTTATCAATTCTATCTTGAAACTCTGATTGGATATTAGATAGGCTATCTTACTCTAATGTCTAGGGGTTCCCACCTGTTTTACAGTGTTTATCTTTTTGCTGTTTCCTTGATTTTTGGCCCTTAAAAACTTCACTTACTTTCTTGTTAGCACAACTATATGATACAAAAAAAAAAAAAAACTGAAAGGATTTTTAAAAATTTTTGTTGGAATATAGTTGACTTGCAAAGCTGTGTTAATTTCAGGCATACAGCAAAATAAGTCAGTTATGCATGTACATATATTCATTCCTTTTTAGAATCTCTTCCCATATAGGTTGTTACATATTACTGAGTGAATGTCCCTGTGCTATATAGTAGGTCCTTGTTACCCATCTATTTTACATACAGCAGTATGTATATATCAATCCCAGTCCCCTAATGTATTCCCCCCACCATGTTCCCCCTCTGGTAAACATAAGTTTGGTTTCAGAATCTTTTTCTTTTTGTCTTTCAGGGCTGCACCGGTGGCATATGGAGTTTCCCAGGCTAGGGGTCTAATTGGAGTTACAGATGCTGACCTACACCGTAGCCATAGCAATGCCAGATCTGAGCCAGTCTATGCCCTACACCACAGCTCACAGCAACGCCAAATCCTTAATCCACTGAGAAAGGCCAGGGATCAAACCTGTGGCCTCATGAATACCAGTCAGATTTGTTTCTACTGAGCCATGATGGGAACTCCTAGTTTCAAAATCTTCAAGTCTGTTTCTGATTTGTAAGTTCTATGGTATTATTTCTATTAGATTCCACATACTAGTGATCTCATATGATATTTCTCTTTCTCTGTCTGACTTACTTCACTTAGTATGATAATTCCTAGGTCCATCCATGTTGCTGCAAATGGCATTAGTTCATGCTTTTTTATGGCTGAGTAGTATTCCACTGTATATGTGTACCACACCTTCTTTATCCAGTCCTCTGTTGATGGACTTTTAGGTTGCTTCCATGTCTTGGCTATTAGAAATAGTGCTTTATTGAACATTGGGGTGCATGTATCTCTTCAAATTACTATTTTCTCTGGATATATGCCTAGGGATGGGATTGCTGGATCATATGGTAGTTCTATTTTTAGTTTTTTAAGGAACTTTCATACTCTTCTCCATTGTGGTTATACCAGCTTACACTTCCACCAACAGTGTAGGAGGATAAACTGGGAAGATTTAAAGAGTTTATCCAGATGTTTAAATTATTTTGCAATATAAGCTTGGAATTGGACATATAGTCTACCACATTGTCAAATATGGTATCCAGTTTTCCAATGTTTTGGCTCACGTTCTTATTTATTTTGTTACTTTTAAACAGGTACACCAGAAAGACCATGGGAGAGCTAGTGTTTGTTGCATGACCCTTTAAATTATAGTCTTCCATTTCCTATGTAGAATTTCCAGCACTTTCAATTCCAAGCAATTACCTTGACACTCTTGTACTTTGTCCATTTCCTTGTTTTTGCCCCTTACTTAAATCCAGAGTGCACTCACAGTCTGACCTTTCTCTTTGAATATCATTTTATTTTTATTTTTAAATTTTTTTTTATTAGGGCATATGGAAGTTTGCAGGCTAAGGGTCGATTTGGAGCTACAGCTCCCAGCCTACGCCACAGCCACAGGAATGCCAGATCTGAGCTGTATCTGTGAACTGCACTGCAGCTTGTGGCAGTGCTGGCTCATTAACCCACTGAGTGGGGGCCAGGGATTGAACCCACATCCTCATGGATGATGGATACTAGTCTGGTTTGTTTCTGCTGAGCCACAATTGGAACTCCCTATATCTCATTTTAAACCCCAAACTGACCATTTAAGCTTGAACACAAATTTAGCCTTCTGAGTTTTTGTATCTTGATACTCCACAGAATTTATCTTTTACTCACATTATTGCCCTTTCTCTTTTTTTACTGTCATACCTAAGTATTCCACTAGATCAGACCTTACACTGAGCAGCCTGCTCTGTTATTAGCCACCTGACATGTGCCCTGGAAAAGCCTGTTCCCACTCAAAAAAGAATAAAAGTTACTTCAGATCTACTTGTGACCACTCTTCTGATAGCAATCAGATTTTGCTGTTTAAGCCCAATATACTCTAAGATTCTGTGTTTTACTGTTAGCAATGTTGGCACTCATATTATATGGTATCTCTTACTATGTAACAGGTATTGATTTATTGACATCACATTCAACAGGTGTTCTCTATTGCTCCTCCTAGATGACTTCTTTATAGGTTATTTTTATTTGCACAGGTTTTCCAGGCATTAGAGTTGCAGTTCATTTCATTGCTCTAAACAGAGCACCTAGTTCCAAGGAAATTTCTTTCCTTTGTGTGCACATTTTCATCTGCAAATAAAATGCCACGGAAGAATGCACTGCTTTTATTGCCAGGCTTGTGCTGTGTGACAACAAGCCAGGAAAGGGTTTATCATGAAAGTAAAAAAACCTCAGTGGAGGAAGTCACATTACTCTTACAGAATAAGAAAAAATGGACATAGGACACAGATGTTTACTATTGTTTCTCACTGTTGAGAAAGTCTGCCTACAAAAAGATTGGCCAGAAAAGTTTTCTCATGCTAAAAGCCTCCACTCTTTGAGCTTTCTTTTTTCTGTGACTTAAATAATGGTTACATCTCTTTTAATCCCAACCCCTCTTTTGTAGTTTAAACAGACAACCTAGACCTTGAGTACCTAAAGTGTTGCTCTGGCACCAGATCCCTATAAACTTAACACAGTTTCCACTGCTTCCCAAGCCCAATTACATTTTTTGGGATATTCCATTGTCTAACTCACCACAAGGTACCAGAGGCCTGAGTCTAAAAGAGACTAGAGAAGAGAGACTGAGGAACCAGCAAGTTCATTAGTCCAAGCTGACCTTGATTCAGTTTACCAGTTCTACCACGTGGGGGCAGTAGGAAACAAGATAGAGGGAGCTACACACCTGACCTTTTAATGCTAAGGGCTGCCAATCTGTAACTGTGGCCTAAACAGTATGCCACAATTTGACAGACTATTAGCAACCTGGGATTGGGATGGATTAGGGAGAGCAAAAAGAGAGAATGAAATAAGGAAATCAAGATTTTTTTTCTATCTCAATATGCATCTTTGCAGTTACTTTTCTAAGCACAATGGATAAGTGTAATGTTGTTTAGTAACTTGTTCTTTAGTTAAGAGTATATTTCCATGTTCTTAAATATTTGATAGTGCATAATTTATTTTTAACCACTGGATAAATTTTCTGTCAAAGGACACTATAATATATCTAATCAAACCACCATTTTTGGATAGTTGAGGTATTTCCAGACTTTTTATATTATAAAATCATTAATTATAATTCCCACCAACAGTGAAGGAGAATTCCCTTTTCTCCACACCCTCCCTAGCATTTATTGTTGTAGATTTTTTGATGATGGCCATTCGGACTGGTATAAGGTGATACTTCATTGTAGTTTTGATTTGCATTTCTCTAATAATTAGTGATGTTGATCATCTTTTCATAGGTGTTTTGGTCATCTGTCATCTTTGGAGAAATGTCTGTTTAGATCGTCTTCCCATTTTTTAATTGTTTTTTTTTTTTTTTAATATTGAGCTGATGAGATGTTTGTGTAGTTTGGAGATTAATCCCTTGTCGGTTGCTTCATTTACAAAGATTTTTCTCCCATTCTGTGAGTTGTCTTTTTGTTTTATGGGTTTCCTTTTCTATGCAAAAGTTTTTAACTTTAATTAGGTTCCATTTGTTTATTTTTGTTTTTATTTTCACTGTTCTGGGAGGTGGATCCGAAAACATATTGCTATGATTTATATCAAAGAGTATTCTGGCTATGTTTTCTGCTAAGAGTTTTAGAGTATGTGCCTTTATATTTATATATTTAATCCATTTTGAGTTTATTTTTGAGAACAGTATGACAATTCCTTAAAAAAACAAAATATAGAACTATCATATGATCCAGCAATCCCACTCCTGGACATGTATCAGGAGAAAACCATAATTCAAAAAGAGACATGCACCCTAATATTTACTACAACACTATTTACAATAGCCAAGACCTGGAAGCAACCTAAGTGTTCATCAACAGAAGAGTGGATAAAGAAGATGTGGGACACGCGTATAGTGGAATATAACTCAGCCATAAAAAAGCATGAAATAATGCCATTTGCAGCAACATGGATAGACCTAGAAATTATCATACTAAGTGAAGTAAGTCAGACAGAGAAAGATAAATATCATGTGAGATCATGAATATGTAGAATCTAATAAAGAATGATACAGGGAAATTTGTTCGTAAAACAGAACTGGACTCAAATATTGCAAAGCCAAATCTGTGATTACCAAAGGGAGAACGTTGAGGGGGAGAGATAAAATGGGAGGTTGGGATTGACCCATACACACTACTATATATGGGAATGGATGAGTAACAAGGACCTACTGGATAGCTCAGGGAAATCTACTCAGTACTCTAGTAACTTATATGGGCAAAGAATCTGAAAAGGAATGGAGATATATATATATATATATATGGCTGATTCACATTGCTCTACACCTGAAGCTAACACAACCTTATAAATCAACTATACTCCAATAAAATTTAATAATAATAATAATTAATTATAAATAATTTACATAGGGTTAAATCATTACAAAAAAATCGTAGTATTTCCTCTGACCAAATTACTATAGATGGAAATGCTGGGTAAAATGAATATAGTTTTTTAAGGATAAATATTGCTAAATTCTCCAAGAAGTGTGTGCCAGTGTGTACTCCACAAACAGCATATTACTTATTTCTGTTTTCACCATGCTAACACTTGGCTTTTAAAATCTGGAGTTCCCATCACAGCTCGGTGGGAATGAATCTGACTACTATCCATGAGGATGCAAGATTCAATCCCTGGCCTCGCTCAGTGTATTAAGAATCTGGCGTTGCTGTGGCTGTAGTGTAGGCCGGCAATTACAGCTCTGATTTGACCCCTAGCCTGGGAACCTTCACATGCCATGGGTGTGGCCCTAAAAGACAAAAAAAAAATCTTTGCCAAGTTGATTATGTTTATTCATATTTCTTAAATTGTAATACAGTTGCATATTTTATTTTATTAGAATTATAATATTATATTATAACATTTATTATTTTATTCACATATTTGTTGCTTTTAAATTTCTTTTTTGAATTTCCCGTGAGTATATCTTTGATCCAAAAATACTTTTTCTGAGTCATTTTTGTCCTATTTAGATATTTAGCACCCCTGTCAATTCCCAGGTCAAGACAGTATTAGCAAAAGACATATTTGTATCATTGTGTTTCTGAAGAAGCACTTTAAAGGACATCTTAAGTTCTTCTTTCCTCTCCCTCCTCATTAACAGCCATTCTCCCACTCACCCCTCATCACTTTCCACCTTACACGGCTGCTCCTGTAAAGAGTAGACGTTTGGATCAGTCCATTCTGAGTCCTCATGACAGGAAGTTGTGCCCAGCACTGTGCTATCAAAAGTGACCACCTGAAAAACACCCTTTTCTTACCCTTTCTAGTCCCTGAAAAACCTTTTATTCAGTTTCCTTCGCAACCCATTCTAATGAATTCACCTCAGAATCACTTTCACTATCAGTGGATCCATCATATTAAAATAGCACTTTGGGAGCTCCTGTCATCATGGATCAGTGGTTAACAAATCCGACTAGGAGCCACAAGGGTGCGGGTTCGATCCCTGGCCTTGCTTAGTGGGTTAAGGATCTGGCGTTGCCGTGAGCTGTGGTGTAGGTTGCAGACGTGGCTCGGATCCTGCGTTGCTGTGGCTGTGGTGTAGGCCTGCAGCTACAGCTCTGATTAGACCCCTAGCCTGGGAACCTCCATATGCTGCGAGTGCGGCCCTAGAAAAAGGCAAAAAGACAAAAAAAAAAAAAGGGGGAAATGGGTCTTATTGACAGCCACAAACCAAATAAAATAATCTGAGTAAATACAAGTCCCCAGGTCTCTGAGTCTCCTCTGTTCTCTTTGTATAATATACTTTTCTGAATTGGAGAGGAGTGCCAAGTAGTTGCCAAGGTTGTAACATGATGGCGTTTACCTCCAAAAAACAACTGCGGGGGATATAATTTTGGCTTTTGCCAATCCCAGCCCTTTTCCTGCTCTAGTACCCTTGGTATCACTAGAGGCTACGGCCCAGTTGGTGGAATTAAAAAGCAGCATCAGGAGTTCCCATCGTGGCACAGCAGAAACGAATCTGACTAGTATGAGAATGCGGTTTCAACAGCTGTCCTCGCTCAGTGGATCGAGGATCTGGTGTTGCCGTGAGCAGTGGTGACTGTCACAGACTAGGCTCAGATCCCGCATTGCTGTGGCTGTGGTACAGGCAGGCAGCTATAGCTCCAATTCGACCCCTAGCCTGGGAACTTCCATATGCCTCAGGTGTGGCCCTTAAAAGCAAAAAAAAAAAAAAAAGAAAAGAAAAGAAAAAAGAAAAAAGCATCAGTGGAAACTTGTTTACTAAATAAAGCTAAATTTAAAATCAGGATACAAAATTATAGCTACCAAATGCTCAGTTCTACTCAAGTACACATCAGGTGTATAACTGTGTAAAATTAGAAAACAATAATAATTATAATCCAGGTGGTGCTATTTGGCTGATTTTTCGTTATACTTTTCTGCATGTCTAATTTCTTGACAATAACATGCATGGCTCCATAATTTAGGTAAATATCACTGTTTTCTTTTTTCTCTCTCTTTAAAATCGGTATCAGTGAGGAAAGGAAGATGCTTTTACAACAGCTAGTACTGTTCACTATCTTGGCAAAGAGCAAATCTTGCAAGAGGTGTTTTCTTTTCATTAAGAAGTACATTTTTCATTGGCGAAAGGGAGAAAAATCAATAGATCAAGCCCAGAGTTTTGTGATGATTTCTCAGGGAGGAGACTGCCTAGGGTGCTTAGGGCCTATTCTATCTGGTTCCCTGCTACCTCTGGCTCCCTGCAGAATTTAGCAGATTAATCACTGCACTCCATCCAGACTTTGTTATTTTTAGCTCGGTTGACTTCTAAACTGTAGCACAGGAACATGCAGTAGACAAAGTACCTTGCAGATGGACAACCAAGCCACGGGGGAAGGGAAACAGCCCTCCCTAAGGAAGAGGAGGAATGTATGATATCTTATGTAGAAAGGATTTAGGGAAGAGGGAATAAGTTAAAATCCTCAGGGATTCCGGGCTGCCTGGCTTCACCAGCAGCCAAAGCTGCAGGTCTCCCAGCATTGTTTTCCTGCCACTCGCCCCACCATTCACTAGGTTCAAGCCAAGGTGGCTGCTTCCTAGTCCTCAAACAGAGCACCATTCCTCTGCTCCCATATCTGCAGGTGCCTCACTCCTTCATGTCTCTGTAGCCACTGCTCAAATGTGACCTTTCCTGGAAGACGTTCTCTGACCATTCAATCTAAATTAGCCACCAAAACATCCTCACCACAGTCATTTGTAACCTTTCACCTGGCTTGAGTTTTTGTCCTATCACTTAATTTCATCTGAAGTTTTATAAAAATGTACTCTCATTTACTTATTTATCCCCCTTCTTCTGTACAATGGGAGCAAAAACTTTGCCTTGTTGACTGGTTAATCTCCACACCCAGAACACTCCCGTTGACAGTCAGCTTTCAATAAATCATCGTGTCATCCATGAATAAGTGAACAAATAATCCCCCTCACCTCACTTTCTTTCTTTTCTTTTTTCCTTTTTTGGCCACACCTGCAGCATAGGGAAGTTTCCAGGCCAGGGATCAAATCCAAGCCCCCAGCTGTGGCAATGGCAGATCCTTAACCCACTGCACTGGGCACTGAACTGGCAAAGCCACGAGACAAACAGGATCGTTAACCCACTGCGCCACAGCAGGATCTCCTGACCTCACTTTCGAAGGTGGTTTTGTGGCACTTTTCCTGCCCCTTACTAGGGGAGATAACTCTCGTTCTGGAGTGGAATACAGATCCCTCTTGTCTCCTTCCCTCATCACCAGGATCGCTGCCCAAGAGCACCTCTGGCTTACCTCACTTTCTTTTCCTTTTAGTCATATCTAGTTCTTTCATTTCAACCTTTCCTCTGGGGACTCACCCAGGAGCTTCAGCCTTTTTCTGAGTACCTCCTTGTGCTCTTAGGTTTTTTGTTTGTTTGTTTTTCTGCCAGCTTTATTGAGATTGACTGAAAAATAAAAATTGTAAATATTTAGGTTGTATGATTTTTTTAAAAAGTGTACAATCTGATGATTTAATATATACATACATTTTTGAGTGTGTGGTGAGAACATTTAAGATCTACTCTCTTAGCAAATTTCAAGTGTACAATACAGAATTATTAACCGTGGTCATCAGGCTGTACATTAGATCCTTAGAACTTATTCATCTTATAACTGGAAGTGTAACTGAGCAAATGAACTTGTGAACTGCTGCACAACAGAAGGACCAAGTACTTAGGCGATGGTCTTTTACATAGAGAAACTAGCTTTATTATAGGGCAGCCAAGCAAGAAGACAGGAGGTATTGTACACTTTGACCAACATCTGCCCATTTCCCCCAGTCCTCCAGCCCCCTGCAGCTTTGGTTCTATGCGTTTGATCTTTGTAGATCTCATACTGCTCCTTGTCATAAGACAGGCCAATAAACTGAGATGTACGGTATGACGCAAAGAATAGTGGGTGACTTTATTTGGAAAGCCAGCAGACTGAGAAGATGGTGGACTAGCGTCCCAAAGAAGCATCTTGCCCTGGTTTGGATGCTAGTTTCTTTTATAGAACAAAGAGGGGGAAGTGAGGAGGGAGAGTAAGAAAGGCAGTAAGTGGATGTATTTCCTGGTTCTGGCCAGACTCAGGAGGAGATGTATTAATTTCTTCTTTCTTGCAGCCACTTACAAGTGGGCCTGGTCAGGATGTTTCCTGTGAGCTTAAACAAAGGTATTTTAATTTAATGCTCAGGTCTGGGAGGCAGGGTTCCCCTGGATGGGCCATTATGTATACTTTAAGCTGTAGGTAAGATTCTTCAGTGATTAACTAAAGCAATAGAATACAAAGGTTAAAGTAAAAACAAAAATCAAAACAGATCCAATATGAAGTCAGATTTGTTCTTCCCTATTACAGCTCCCCACTGTCAATGTCCATTCCACAGGCTTGTGGGAAAGGGGGCAACGACTGCTCTGGCTACTTCCCGTTGAACTAGGGCAATGAGGGTTTGATCGTGGAATGGAATTGATCAACGTGGGCCTAGGAGTCCCTGGTTGGGCACACATGGCTCCCCTTTGTATGGCCCTGTCACAACACTTAGAGAAGCACTTGAACATATATGTATATATGTAAACTGCAGCACTTGGGATAAGGATACCCAGGATGCTTTGCTCTATATGGTCTTTATATCCTGCCAAATATTTTACAGAAGGGGTTGGGGTTAATTCTCCCTTTGGTCCTTTACAGCAAGAAGCTGTCACCAGCGTAGTGAAACAAAAGAGCAGAGTAAAAGTCATCATTATTTATCTAGTAGAAGGCTTGGCTTGAGACAGCAATTTAAACTCTTCTAATGGCTCACAAGACCAAGTCTGCTTTTCTTCGTTCCAGTTACTGGAGGAATGAGTTTCACTCAGATGCGGTGAACCCATGGTCTCATCCTGGCTAATTTAACAGAGAAGTGAGTGTTCAGCCGCACCTCTATGGTCTCGTCCACTTAGCGGCAGGTTGATGTTGCGGTCCCTGTTCTCTCCAGGGCCTTCGTTCTCTCCTGGAGAACCTGATCCCCAGACTGGAAGAGGTATGGGACCATCTTTGTTGGGTAGACAGACCTATAGGAAACAAACTCATGAACGGAAGTCAGTATAGTACTGAAGTCTTAACACAGTTGGTGATTGCCAAGTCCTTTAAGACATCTGCAGATCCTCCTGCCCAGGCAGACGCCTGGGGTGACCTACCATACGGTGTTTCAGAAGGACTTAATTTAAAGCTGCTTTTGGGAGCCACACTAATCTGTAGCAGGGCAACTGGCAAGGCCTTTTCCCAATTTAAATTAGTCTCTTGTCATATTTTTGCAATGTTCCTTTTTAATGTATGATTCATTTTCTCAATGTTTCCTATTGACTGTGGTCTCCAGGATGAATGTAGTTTCTGATTAATTTGCAGTGCTTTAGACACTTGTTGGGTTATGCCAGAGACAAAACAGGCCTATTATCACTTTATAGAGTGCTAGGCAATTCAAATCAGAGGATAATTTCCTTAAGGAGGGCCTTAGCCACTTTAGAGGCCTTTTTCTATCCAGGTGGGAGATGCTTCCATCCGTTCTGAAAAAGTGCCCACTAATACTAGCAGGTATCTGAAACTTCCTGAAGCTTGAGGCATATGAATAAAGTCTATTTGCCACTCCTTAGTGGGACAGGTTCCTCTATGTTGAGTCCCCATCTGGGGAGGTCTGACAGCACTCTTTCGGTTTTTTTTTAGCACAAATCATGCAGTTCTAAGTATGCGCTGGAGGGTCTTTTGTAGGTCAGGCCTCTTTATATACTTTTGAATCTATTGTAAAGTGGCATCTCTCCGATAATGGCACTGTTACAAATATGCTGCAACACAGTGTCCAAAGATGCCTCAGGGGTCAAAACAATTCCTTGTGCATCTCATCTCTAGCCACGTGAGGTGTGATCAAGAGTGACACCCTACTCTTTGATCCCTCTCCCTGTCCTTTTCCGAATACACCAGCTGGTATTTTGAGTCTGTGGTAGAAACGATCCTATCACGGCTGAATAATCACCCTAGCAAATTGTCCACAGATTGAAGTAAAAATTCTCCGTCCAATATGCAGTTTCTAAGGTTCCTAGGCCAATATTTTCCCCAAACAAGGTAGGGGAATTCCTAAATCCCTGAGTCAGGACAGTCCAACGATACTGTTGGACTACCTGTGTTTCTGGGGTCTGCCGTTCAAAAGCAAGTTGCTGCTGTGATTCTTCTACAGTGGGAATGCGGGGGTGGGAGGGGGAGCATCTTTCAAGTCCCCAAGCTGAGAACTAGCCATATTCTCCCAGAACAGTGTGAGCAGAGTGTATGGGTTAGGCACCACTGGGTGCAAATCTTGGACTATTTCATTAATTGCCCTCAAGTCTTGGACCAAGCGATACTCTGCTGACTTTGGCTTTTGACCAGGAGAATAGGGGTGTTTAATGGGGGACCTACAGGGTTAAATCAGTCCTATTTGTACAAATTCTTCTAGAATTGGCTGAATTTCCTTTTGGGCCTCTTGCCTCAGAGGATATTGTTTTAGATTAGATGTCCCAACGTTGCTTTTGAATGGAATCTGTATTAGCCAGGTGTTTTTGGCCTTTCCTGGGGTGCCATCAGCCCACCTTCTGGTCTTACCTTTTCATACACCTCAGAGGGAAAGAACTCTTGTATCCTTTTCAGCAGTTTTTATGAGCCTCATCTGTAGGCATAAAGCATGGACTGCTGGGACACAGGTGCCAAGCTATTCTGGCAAAAAAAAATTTACTTGAGGAGTTCCCATCGTGGCTCAGTGGTTAAAAATCCGACTAGGAACCATGAGGTTGTGGGTTCGATCCCTGGCCTTGCTCAGTGGGTTAAGGATCTGGCGTTGCCTTGAGCTGTGGTGTAGGTTGCAGATGCGGCTTAGATCCCGCATTGCTGTGGCTGTGGCGAAGGCCAGCAGCTACAGCTCCTGTTAGACCCCTAGCCTAGGAACCTCTATATGCCATGACTGCGGTCCAAATAAAGCAAAAAGACCAAAAAAAAATTTTACTTGAGCCTTTAATTTATAAGGGAGATCTTGGTCCCAAAAAAGGATTGGACACTCTGGCATTCATAAGAAACTATTTCAGGGTAAGGCCCCCTAGTTGGCATTCTAGAGGTTGTAGGAATGGATAGTTTTGTACTTTTCCAGAGAATCCTGTGAGTGGGATGTATTGAGATGTTTTCTGTGCCGGCTTGGTGTTTACCACAGAGTATGCTGCACCCGCGTCTGTCAGAAAGTCAGTCAGTTCCTTCCCTATGGTCACAGCGCTCTTGTGAGGAAATTGGAGCTGGGAACCACCTTGCGTCCAAGGGAGCCCTTGGGCCTTTTCATTCATCTCAGAATTTCCTGTCTTTCTATCACCTGAAGGGCTCCCGTCTTCTTTTATCGTTTTCCTCCTTAGGTCTTAGCCCAGGGCACTCTTTTTTTTCCAGTGCTGCTCCTCCTTACAGTGGCCGCATTGTTCCCTCCTCAGTGCTGGCTTACCTCTCTTTGCGTTACCTTCTGGGAATTGAATGCTGGTGCCAGAAAAGCGGCGTTCCATTTTACATCTTTTCTTCTGTTGTTGTTCCCTGTCGTCAAACACTTTGAAAGCAGCATCTACTGGTGGAGAGGGTTCATTCCAAGTGTACCACTGAATTTTTGCAATTTCCTCGTGTTTACCATTCTAGCATTTTCAGGGACCTCGGGATCTTCTGTAGACCTGATAAATCCTTTTCCAAAATTCAGAGGCGTCTTCATTTGTTTCTTGCTAGATTTTTTTTGAATTTTGTTAAACCCAGCCTGTTTGGCTGTTTGCGTTTAGGCCCCCTTAGAATAATGGCGTAGAGGAAATTGCCCTTCACCAGGAGTGACTCCTGGTCCAAACTGGGTCCTGTCAGGTCTTAGATGGCAATACCGGACCAGGACCCTGTGCCCCAGGAACTAACACAGGATTTTCTAATTGATCTCTGTAAGGAGGAGGAGCCGGTTCCTCCTCTTCTGAGCCCTGGCATTGGGAACTGGGGCTGGCTGTGTAGGAACAGGAGGTGGTGGAAGGGGTGGACATGTTGGCTGGGACAGCTGGCTGGCTCAGCCCAAGGAGTCGAGGTTTGAAGCAATGTATCCCCACTCTCCTTCCCTTCCTTTTCTTATTTTCCCTGATGTAATAGCACAAATGCTTGCACAGGGGACTTCATCTTTCTCCCCTGCTTTTTCACAGAATAGTTCTAACTGCAGGATTGTACAGAGCCATTCAAAGGCCACCATTCCTCAGCATTTTATTGTAAAACCATCAATAGTAACTGATCCTCTCCAACCATTTTGCCTTGATATCAATCAACTGGGCTGAATTCTGGCCTGGGGCTTTTGGTGATTTTAGGAACCGAGTGGAAGCTTTCTCTTCTTCCTGGGAATGTTCCACTCTCAGAGAAGAATAGACAGGTTCATTTTTACCTCCTGTTCTTTTCCTCCATTTGACATCAGTAAGTTTGAAATAGCACAAAACTGATTTGGTTGTAAATGGAGAAGCAAGACAAAAACACAAACGAAAAACCCAAAAGACAAACAGAAAACTCTAAATAAACACTCAAGTTTGATCTTGGGGTTTTACATATCACAAGAACCATCAATTCAACCCCCATACAATGTGATTACCTGGCTAGACCAATGACACAGGATACAGCAAGTGATGTAACTAACAAAACAAAGATGACAGAACACGGTACAAAGGGTCCCAATATAACCTTGCATAAACCCTTTGTGAAGACCCTAACAGGTACTGTGGCCACACACTGTTATGGTAACATATTCTCTTTCTCTTAGTCCTTGGGTTCATAGCTGTAATCAGACCACTAATCAAAAATGTACCCCAGAGGACTTTCTTTAAGGATAGTTGAAACAGTCGCTATTTTTTTTTTTTTTTAATGGCTTCACCTGCATCATATGGAAGTTCCGGGCTAGGGGTTGAATTGGAGCTGCAGCTGCTGGCCTAGCCCACAGCCATGGCAACAATGGATCTGAGCCGCATCTGCAAACTACACCACAGCTTGAGGCAAATTTAGATTCTTAACCCACTGAGTGAGGCCAGGGATTGAACACACATCCTCACATCAGGTTCTTAACCTGCTGGGCCATGATGGGAACTCCAAAACATTCCCCAATTTTTAAAGACAGAAATACAAGATAAATGAAACACAAACAGCACATACAAATGCTAGCACCCCCCCCCAAAAAAAACAGACTAACCAGTTTACAAATCCAGTAAAAGTCCAGCGATTATTTCCTCTCTCCAACAAGGTACCCCACTCAAACACACACGCACACACATACACAAAACGTGATTCAGACAGCTTCCAGGCCTTACCAGAAAAGTCCCCAACCCAGGCTGGCCGGCCATGAGCAGCAAGGCTGCTGACTGGCTTCACCAAACTTTGTTCCTTAGTCTAAGCTCGTACTGCTCTCTGAAAGGCCAACAAATCAAGAGACAAAGTGTTGGGGCAAGGAATAGCAACTTTATTCGGAAAGCCAGCACACTGAGAAGGTGACGGACTGCTGACCCTCCAAAACACTTTACCCAAGTTAGAATTCAGGCTTTTTTTTTTTAATATGAAAAGGGTTGGGAGTGTGGTTGTGATGCTGGAAAGGTATTACCAAAATCCGTGTTCTTGTTCATGCAGCCGAAGAATGAGCTTCACGAACACACAGGCAGCAAGCAAGTGAAGTCTTTATTACAGGAAAGCAAATAGCTCCCAAGGCTGCTGGGAGGACAGGGAGAAGAGCCCCAGCTCTCTATTGTCCTACAGGGGTTTCTATCCCTTAAAGATGGGGGGGGGGTTTCCAATGTGGGGTCCAGAAAAGTGTGGTTTTCTCCCATTGGCTTTGCCCAGTTACCTATATCAGTCCTTGTCCAATACGCGTTTTAGGGGTGGAAATGTCCCATAAGTTTTATGATTTCTTTGCCCTTCTCTTCCCTTAGACTGAGGTACCATTCCTTGCATTCCTTTTCTATCAACTGAGGAGTGGGTTAGAGATTAAGGTCCAGGTGGGTGTAGGTATAATTTCTATAGTAAACAAGCCCTGTGGGGATATTACTTTCTGGAGCCCTTAAACCACAAATGTTAATCAATAGCTGTAACAAAGAGTGCGTCAAAGCCCATGCTCCTACACTGACTACCTGAGTTAGTATTCCGCACTCAGTTGTTTGTGCAAATTTCTTGGTGTCAGAACCTTTTGTTTTTACAGCTGTTCAGAGACCATATTCAGACCTATACATACACAAATCCTTGTGAAACCAACAATACTTATGACTTGAACCTAGACAGAACTTAGCCGGATTGGGATTTGAACCCATGTGCTCAGACTCGAACCCAACCGGAAGCATGATTGTTGCCGAAACTTGCTCTCTGTCTAACACTGCGGAATAGAAACTTGGAGACAGAGTTTTGGGTGAAGGAGAAAAAGATAGCTTTATGGCTTTGCCAGGCAATGGGGGCCACAGCAGGCTAATGCCTTAAAGACAGTGTCCCCTTTGGGAGAGATTGGGAGGTGATTTTATAGTTTGGGAGTGAAAAATAGAGCCATTGATAAGGATCAAGGTAGATGAGAGCTTGCATTCTTTTTCAAAGCTGGTGTTTAGATGATCCAGGTATTGGTTCTGATGATCCTTCTTTTGGAATGAAGAATGGTTCATCAGCATCTTCCATTTGTTAGGGTTTCAGTTCTGTGGAAGAACTCAAAGATATTATGTATATTGCTTGAGGAGGGACCAGGACCCTGCCCCAGGGCTTGACTATTGTCTCTTGACTGTTCCTCCCTGGTGTCTGCATCGCCACCACCCATTCCCTGATTAGCAGCTATTTGAACCTGCCTTTTGGAGCTCAGGGAATGTCATGGAAACTGAAGCCCATTCCCCAAAAACAAGAAGTGGGGGACACAGAAAAGCTTGTGTGCCCAGGAGCCCCATAGGACCCTGTTCGGTTTCAAGATTAGAATTTGAACCCATGTTTTTTAAATTAGAGTCACTCACCTGGTATCTGGACTTACTGCGGTTCAGGTTCTTTGTGTCTCAGCCCAGAAGGAGTATAGCAGGGGACAAAGTGATAAGCAAGAAATAGATTTATTATGATAGGACGCTTGTGAGAGATACAAGCAGGCAGGCAAAGAAGCTCTGCCCTGAGGATTATGTGAGCTACATTTTTATAATCTAAGGAAAGTGGGGAGGGGGAAAAGACAGTCTTCTTTCCCTTTCTTTTAGGCTCACATCATTAGCTCCTCCTTTGTAACTGTAAGAGAATATTTGACCCTGTGAGGTTGAACTAGGACTGTCATGGTGCTTATGCAAATTAGCAGAAAGCTAACATATGTTGAAACATCTCAGGTTTCCATATAATAAGGGTCTCCTACTTTATAATGTCCTCTTTCCCTTAAATTCCTGTCCTTGGTCCTAAGGATCATTATCTTATTGAACTTGAATGCAGGCCTCATTTTATCTTTCAGTTAGTAACCTGAGACCATATATTTTTTTATTTATGGTTTTATAGTTAAGCAAGCCTGCTTCATTCTGATAGTTTTCTTGAGCAATTATGAACTTACAGTGGTCTCCCAAAGTTCCCTAAGTTTCCCTCTCTATCTCTGGTCCCCTACTGGGACTTCTATAACTACCTGTGTGACTATTCTACTCCATCCCTATCACTTGGTTTATATCAAAGGTGATGTTGCAGGTGAAATGAGCTCTTGTCAATAAATTATACTGGAAAGTTTATATATCTATAATAAAAAAATGAAATTCCACCCCTATTCTACATTAAAATAAAAATGCAATTCCAGAATTGTAGATCCAAATTTGAAAGATGATAAAATAAGAATTCTAGACGATATACAGAAAAATACCCTAATGACCTTAGAGAGACAAAGAAACAGGGATCGTAAAGTACATAGGATAAAGAAAAGAATATAAAATATACCATATTAAAATTAAGAACTTTTATTCATCAAAAGACACCATTGAGAGAATAAAAAAGTAAGCCACAGACTAGGAAAAAGTGCATAGCACAGTGTCACAGAGATATTTAATAAAATCTGGTTTCTTAGCTTCCTTTTTCTTAAATGGTAAAATCTGGGGTGTTTCAAGGTTCCGAATGACCCCAGGTAACTCCTTGAAGTTGGAATATAACAAGGACTCATAGAATCAAGCAGAATACTTGTATTCTGTATTAGTTTGCTTGGGCTGCCATGACAAAATACCACAGGCTGGGTGGCTTAGACAAAAGAAAATTTTCTTAAGAGTCTGGAGGCTAGATGTTCCAAGTCTTAACAGCAGGTCTGGTTTCTTCTGAAGCCCTTCTCCTGGGCTTTTGGACAGCCACCTTCTTGCTGTGCCTTCACGTGAGTTTCGCTCTGCTTGTCTTTGTCCTCTTGTGAGCACATCAGTCAATCCGTTTAGTAGGGCCCACCCTAATGACCCCTTTTAACCTAATCACCTCTTTGTGGTCCTAGAGGTCACTACCTCAATACGCATTTGAGGCGCTGGGGAACACCACCTCGAGTAGATTCTCTCTGTTCCTTGCTGAGCTCTGTGATCGGGTTGAATCCCCTCACTTCTTTGGGCCTCAGTTTCCTCCCAACTCAAAAATAAAATTTGGCTCTTACTTTTAATACTGACAATAAATTACTCACCTGTTGTTTTTCCTGTGAAAACCCCCTTGAAGTTCTAGCACAAGCAGAAATAAAGGAAGAAATAATGGCAGAAATTAAAGGCAGATTTTCATTAAATTTACTGTTTTCTAACCCAGGATGCATGTGGTAGGGAGGAAGAAGAAGTAAGACTGTTTAGTGTTAGAAGAAGAAAGTTGGTTGTAAAATTTACAGTGAGAGAGAAGCAGGATTAAGGGGAGAAAGAAAGAGAAATTAACATACTTTGGGGAGTCACTCTGTACCAGAAATTGTAATCTCACTGAATCCTCAACAATGCCATGCAGAGGACTTTATTGTTATTAATGTTACTACTGTTTTACTGGTGAGGACATGGAGGTTCAGAATGCAGATTTGGGTTTTGCCATTTCAGTCTACCTACAACTCAGAGGGTCCACGGATGTCACTCTGCCTAAAGCAGTAGCTAAACATACTTTGACATCTCCCTCCCTTCCCATCTCCTGCCCAACAGTGCCCTGTTACAGGTGACCAGAGGATAAAGCTCCTGCCGGTTTTTGGATAGTTTTTCTAAAAAAAAAAAAAAAGGACAGGACCAGTTCTGTTTCTATTGTTGCTGTTGTTGTTTTAGTGAATGGATAATGTTCATTGAAGAAATGTCAACAGATATAAATAGGCGAGAAGAAGAGAATTCTAGAACAAGCAAAACTAACCTATAGTGACAGAAAGCAGATCAATAGTTGCTAGAGGGGAGATGAGGGACAACTGCAGAGGGGCTGGGAGAGATGAAAATGCTCTGTACCTTGATTTGAGTAGTTGTTATACCTGGGTGTACTTGTGTCTAAACTCACCAACCTGTATACTTAAAACAGGTGAATTTTATTGTATGTAATTTTGCCTCATAAAGTTGATTTAAAGAGAGAAATCACCAGTAATCTGACCACCCAGAGATAACCATCATTACCATTTTGGTGTTTTTCTGCTGCCAGGGTGTGCACAGACATACATGTATACACACACATAAACACACACCCCCACACACACATACACACATATACACACAAAGTATCACATATATCATGAAAACCTTTCCATATCAATGCATAAAATGCTGCTTCAGCATTTTTTTTCCCCTTTTCTTTTTAGGACCATACCCAAGGCATATGAAAGTTTCCAGGCTAGGGGTCATTTCAGAGCTACAGCTGCCAGCCTATACCACAGCCACAGCAACAGGGGATCTGAGCTGTATCTCTGACCTACACCACAGCTCACAGCAACACAGATTCCCCAAACCACTAAGCAAGGCCAGGGATTGAACCCACATCCTCATGGATACTGGTTGGCTTTGTTTCCGCTGTGCCACAATGGGAACTCCTGCTTCAGCATTTTTATAGCAGTAGAATACACTGTTATGAAAATGTAACATGATCTACTCAACCAATTCTCTCTGCTGAAAAATTAAAATGCTTCAAATTTTTCACTACTGTAAACACACCATAAATATCCTTGTAACTAAATATTTGAGCACATCCTTCACCATTGCCATAGAATAAATTTCTACCAGTAAATGACTATAGCAAACGAGGTTCACATTTTTTAAGGAATTTGCAATGTCTTTCAAAACTGCCCTCCCTAAAAAGCTATACCAATTTATGGGCCCACCAGTCAGCATCATGGATCTCTGTGGAAACAGACACAAAGTAAATTCCACCAATGGATGTATCCTGAAATCCCACACTGTTAGAAGTTATTGAAGTCTTACAAAGTCAGTGTCTCAGCCCTCACTTTAGCTGAATTCAAGGCCCATAAATGTTCAGGGATCTGAGATCACAGGGCTCAGTTAGGACTGAGGGCATCCAGGACTCAGCCTCAGGGTGGAAGCCATGTGATTTGCTGAAGGAGCACCAGTCAGGGCACCAGGAAAGAACTCACCTGCCACCTCAAGCTCCTATACCCACTTAATGTCTTTGTACCAAACCTTGTTCCAGAGCAGTCCGCAGAGGAGCCAGGGATCTGGAAAGCTGCACGTACTGCTGTTATCAGTGAAACTCCAGCCGATTCCACCTCATTACAAACTTTGGTTCTGCTGCTGTGTCCTTAAGATGGTTATTTAACGTAAGGCTTAATTTCCTTGAGAAAAATGGAGTTAGTAATTGTACCTATCTTTTAGAATTTTGAGAGGATGACATGAAATAAGGTGATCGAACTTGCTAGCAGGGTGCCGGGCCTGAAGGAGGTGCTGAGACCCGCTGAGTGCTCTCACTGCTTGGCCCATCATACTTGGCGTCAAGCAGCAGAGCCCTGAGAGGAACAACTTCCTTACCTTTATATTCTGTCCCAGAAGCTGCACCGGTGTCTCTACAAAGGGCCAGCCACCATGTCCATCTTACATCTGCCTGACGCCATCCACGAACTAGGGATGTGTAACCCCATTCTTAGGAGAGGGCTGCACACCCCTCATGCCTCCAGGACCAAGCCTGACAAATATAGCAGTAATTATGGGCATCTGATTTAAGGCTGCGTGTGTACACTTTGCATGAGCCAAGCCCCAAACCCTAGTTCTATTGCTGCATCAAAGGACCATCTCTCTTTCAGACTCCAGGCCTAGCGCAGGCGGCAATTTAAGAGACAGCCCCCTCGTATTTTTAGCCTTAAAAACCCAAAAGCCAACATACCAGCGCTCATTCAAGCTCCTGTCACAAGCTGTTGTTTGATTTGGGTTGAGAAAATGACAGAGTTCTGCACCAAGAACAGAAGGAAGGAAAAAAAAAAAAAAAGAAGAAGGGGAGAGGGTAAAGGAGTTTTATTTTCCCTCCAGTGCCTACCTCCATTCCCCTCAACCCCTCCCCTAGGCCTGGGTGGACCCTGCCTGGGTAGTCGTCCCCTGCTATATTTAAAAACCACAGATGTGTTTGGTGGAGACTTTATTTCGGAATTGCAGGCGGCGTCTCCTGAGGACAAGGGGAAAGCCGGTGCTGAGCGCCCGCCTGCCCGCCCTCCCCGCCGCTGCCCGGAGCTCTGGACTCCGCGGAATCCAGGTCAGGACGCTCCGCCGTCTCGGAACTGCCGCTGGTCGGGAGGCGCCGGGCACCAGGATCCAACGATTGGGTGGGTGGCTGCGGTCTAGGGGTTCCGTCTGCATTCGGTCCTGGGGGCTCTCTGGACGCGAGATGCCGGCTTGGCTTCCCCGCGGCTGGTCGGGAAGCTCTCAGAAAATTACCCCCGTCGGCGCGCGAGGATAAATATGCGCGGCTTGTCATTCTGTGCAGCTCTCTCCCTCCCAGCTGATAGGGTGACGTTGGGTTTGGAGGCTTGGAGATTGGCTTTTTGATTTGGCTTCTCGCTGCAGCTTAATGGGCAAAGCTCGCGGCTCGCCCAGAAACCATCCCCTCCGCGCGTTCCCTCCGCGCGCTGCGAGGCCGAGACGTCTCCCGCGGTGACGGCGTGAGAGGCGGAGGGCCGGCGCGCTCCCAGCCCCGGGAAAGCCCCGGCGACGCGACTGCAAGCCGGGGTCCCTCGGAGCCGCCAGGGCGCGCCGGGCTGCTAGCCTTCCTGCCTCTCCCGGCAGGGATCACCCCTGCTGCCGGCGGCCGGGACTCCGGGCCTCGCCAGGGCTTAGTCCCGAGCCCGCGCCCCCGGTCAGGGTTTCCCGGGGGTCTTCAGAGGCGTTCTCCCCGATCCTTGAATCCGCGCCAAGGGAACCCCCCCCCCTCCCCAGACCTCCTGCTCTGTCCCCAGCCCTCACGCTCCGGATGCGCTGCCCCGCAGCTCCCTGAAAGCTGCGAGCCCAGGAGCCCGGCCAGCGGGCGGCGGCGGACTGACATGCCCCGGACGCCGCTGCGGCCGGCGGGCAGCCCGCGGTGGGCGATGAGCCGCTGCGGCCCGTGAGGAGCCCGGCGGCGGGGGCATCGCGCATCTTCCTCACCCCCTCATTTGCCCACCGCGCTCGAGACTAAGAGGAAACGGTGAGTAATTGGGTGAGCCTCCAGCCCTTCCCCCTCAGTGGGCGGCCGAGGCCAGGGAGGCAGAGGTTGCGGGGGGAGGGGGGATTGGGATGTCCCCGTGAGGGTTCCTGCTTGTCAATCATGGTGTTAATTAAGTTCTTTCTCAAGATCATTCATATGAACTATCTTCCTGTGGGTTTAGTGTCATAAGAGGTGGGGGGAGGGTGCCTTGGAAAGTGTACTCCGTTGCATGCAGTGCCGGGAAGACGGGGGTGGGGGGGTGCGTTCTGGCAGCTTTAGCTGCTACAGGGTTGCGGGGGGGTGGGGACGGGAGGGTTATCGCAGAGAAGAGGTAATTGGGCTTGTGTGTGCAATCGAGTGGTTGGTTTGATGGGTTACTGGCGGGTGCGTACTGGGGAGACTGAGTGCTGTGTTGCGTGCTGGATGCGTGTGTGCATGTGTGTGCTGGCTGTGCCAGGGCGTGTTGTGCTTCTGGGGCTGTGAGTGCCCGCCAGGTTTGGGGGTTAGGAGGGGAGCGCGTTACCTACTCGGCGCGCGCCTGCGTGTACACACGCACGCGCGCACCCCAACCTAGGGACTCCACCGCCGCGGGTCGGGAACCGCAGCCCCATTGCACCCACTGGCGGCAGCCCAGGGGGCGGGGAGAAGGAGGGTTTCTCCCATCCTGTGTTCTTCTGTCCGTGGTGTTCAGGGCGTGCTGGGGCCAGGTGGAGAGAGGTGAAGTGTGTAACTACCTCCCCATACCATCACCACCCTATCCACACACCCACTCACCACCACCACCACACACACACACACACACACCCGCTCACCACCATCACACACACACACACACAGCCACAGGCCCTCATTCAGAGGAGCCAGCCTGCTCCCGCAGACCCAGACCCTCCTGACCTGCCCCAGGACTTGAGCCACCGGAAGAGATGAAGAAACGGATTTGTTCCAGGTGTAAAAAGCTCTTTTTCCTCTTTATTCATAGTGTTTTATTTTTAACCGTGGAGGGAGTGTAGGGTAGGGGTGGGGGGCGGGGGCGGTGGTTAAATAGAACAGTCGCCTTTAATGCAGTGCCATAAATTTATCGGCTCCGTGCCTGCCGGCCTGCCTCCTCTCTGTTTCTGTCCCTGTGTCTCTGTCTTTGGCTCTCTGTCTCCTGGTGATTGAAAAGCAAACACTGAACGTTTGGTGGTTTGGCCTCCTGGGCAGAAAGACTGAAGTTGGGGCTAGTTTATCGGAAAGGCAGGCTGCAGCCGGGAGCAAGGCTCCAAGCTCTTGGGTGGCAGAGAAACAGCCGAAAGGGAGTTGTGGGTACGTGACAGTCACACATCCGGCCTACTGGTGGGGCACGGAAAGGGAAGCCTCTGGGCCCCGGGCGACCTGGTGACTTGCAGCCGCCGTGTGTGATTAATCTTTTGCAGCTGTTGTGCCCCATCTACTTGAGCTGAGCTCTTGTTTACCTCGATTTTCAAATATAGCTGCTATGCCCTGCTCTCCCTGACATAGGGGGATCAGCTCACTCCATATGGATGCCTAGCTTCCTGCGGGGCCTGTCTTTGTGCCAGCCTTGCAGAATCCAAGTTTGAGAGGAACCTGCCCCTTCACGCCTGGCAGTTCTCCATGTGAGGGTAGCTGATGGTTACAGCCTGGGGTGATCAGGTATGGGGGCTCCAGTCCCTCACTGCAGCCTGCAATTCCTATCTGTAGTACCTGCCCCCCGCCCCCCACCAAGTTCACTGCACAGCCTCCTTTTTCTTTAAATAAAACATAGAGATAAGGTTGAGGAGAAGCAGGTGGGACCTACAGAACTGAACTTGCTCGAAGTGGTTCTTGAACTTAATGAAGATGGGAAGGCTGTTCACTCAGTCTCCTCCACCTGGAGTGCTTTATTGCTTTTCCAACACTCCTGAACTCCATCTTGTCTAATGTGCTCCTATTCACCTTTCAGCTTAGTTCCTTGGTGACTTTCTCAAAGAAGCCTTCTGTAGCTTCCCAGATGAGGCCAGATCCCTTTTTTCATACACTCCTAACTTGACCTATTATTTTGAAGTACTTTAAAGATGCACATTAAAGTTATTTATGTGATTGAGTAATACCAGCCATGGCTCTCGACTGTAAGCTGGCTGAAGGGAGGAAAGAAAGCTGTTGTTTATTCGCACTGTATCCCCAGGGTCTAGCAGTGTGTCTGGCAGAGAGGGGGCACTCAGTCAATGCTGGTTGAATGAATGGACTTGGAGGAAAAAGTTCTTCTCCTCTCTAATGTCCACTTTGGCATCTCTTGCACTGCATCCCAGAGAAAGACGAACAGGGCTTGTCAAACTGACTTTGTAAAAAATAAAACAAAACAAACAAAAAAAACCATGCCCTTCCCCTGGGCTTCTCCCTGGGCTGGGACCCTGAAGCCAAAAGAGTGTACTCTTGCCCAAGCCCTGCCTTGTCCCTGTGCAAGGCGTTCCCTTGCACAGTCTCTGGTATAGCTGCTGGGAGGTATTGTCCATGTGTAGTCATCGTGGGCATTGTTCCCCAGCCTGCGTGGTCCAGTCGCTGGCCACAATCTGGACTTGGGGGATGTGTCACACATCTTGGTTTCTCTTCAAGCTCCTGAGGTCCGATAAGAAAAGAGAATAACTCCCTTTGCACTCAGGCCTGGATGCTTTGCTGGGAAGTTCAAATGTTTGCTGCGGTTCGGGAATACATTTGACTCCAAAAGAAAAAGTATTCATTTATTCATTCAGTTTTTATTCAATAAATATTCAACAGCAACCTCCTCTGCCAGGCACTTGCTGGATACAAGGCAAATAAAATAATAGCATGGTCCCTTTCCTCATAAATGTACATTTATTCCAGTGGGGTAACCAACTAATGAATTGGCAATTACCACATAAAGTGATACCTTGCGGTGGAGGATAAATCCCGAGTGCAGTGGAAACATATGGGAAGATCACATCTCTGTAGGGTCTTAGGGAGAACTTCTAGGGACAGCTAATCCCAGAAAGCAAGGATGAGTAGGAGTTGGCTTCGGTGAAAGCAGAGAGGGGAGAAGTAGGAGAGAAAGCGCTATGTGTGAAGGGGTCAGTATACGAAGGCTAGAAGTGGATGAGAGCGCTTCCAAATGACTGAAGCCAGAGCGTAAAATTCGGGAAGCTGAGTTTGGAGAAGCTCTAGGGGCCAGACCTTGAAGGATTTGTGCTCCATGCTAAGGATTTCCACTGAGTTTCTGATAGGGGCTGAGGAAGGTTTTTAGTGCTGGTCAGATTTGCAGTTTTAGGTGGTGTGTTGAGACTGGACTATAGGGAGGGAGAGAGGCAGGGAATGAGGGGCCGACTGTAGAAACCTGAGTGCATTGTCATCTTGGTGGCCTGTGAGGGAGGGTTAGGGTTAGGGGGTTTCTCTTTCTGTTTTAGCTTACAAACCAGAGCTGCCCTTCTTGGAAGAAGTTTCTCTGTTTTCTTTAATGAGATTGGTTTATGTTTGGTTGTCTATTTGTTTTTCAAATGGATGCTCTAAACTCAACACTGGGCAGGGCACCTCAAAGAACAAAACCCAGCCCTAGTAGGTGTAAGACACATTTCCCCAGTTAACTGAGCTGCCCGGCAAGATGAACTCCAAAATATCTGAGGTCTCTAGAGGGTAGGGAAAGTCCCAGTTAGGAGCCTGAATGGGTAAGAAGCTTTTAGATCCATATTTAGATCCGTATTTAGACACACAGAACAAGACACCTAGGTAAGAAGAATCACGTGTTTGTATATGTGTTTTTTTATAATATGGAGAGGGAATAAAGGCTATTATTAATTCCAGGATCAAGTGTATTCAGATGTGGTATATAGGGTCCCATCTACGAAGAAACCAGCTCTTGTTACGGGCCAGGTAGCATTTACTACCTTGATTTTTGGAATGGTGTTTCCCTGGTTGTGTACAGGAGCTCTGGGTCATTTGGGAATGGTATCCGGAAGTGGGACTGGAAACCGTATTCCTGCTCTGGCTTCCATGTGGCAATTTCCAAATCACTTGAGGGGAGAGGACCTCCAAGTCACGCACTGCTTTGTTCATCCTAGAGAATGAAGCCAAACAGTGTGAACTTGGTCAGCACTCTTCCTTTGCACCCTAGATCTCCCAGCTTTGTTCCTCATCCTTACTTGTTGTGAGTCTCACAGTAAAAAACAACAACAACAACAAAAACCTCTCCTTCGCCTCCTGCACAGTGTCTTTCCTGCCCTGCCTTCATCAGTTTGCCCCCAGGTTCTTTATTTTTCAGCATTTAATTCCCTTCCTTCAATTGCAAGCATGTGCAACAAAGCCCAACCTGACAAGAATATCACTTGTTCAGTTTCTCCCCCTACCCTGTATTTTCTCTTCCCATCTTGCTTTCCGCAGACTCTTGATCTTTTAGACTCTCTCTCTGTCTCTGTTTCCTCATCACTCACTCACTCATTTCACCCCTTGCTTTCTCACTTTTCTCTACCTTCTACTCAACAGTCACCCACCAAGGACTTCTCATTCCCCCCAAATAACTTATTACTGATACCCACCTCTCTCTTTCCCTCCCCCCCGTCAGGTAGGACTGACTGTTAACTCCTTGAAACTTCCCCTCTTGGCTTCAATCACACTGAACTTTCCAGGCCCCATCAGTTCTCTTGGTGGTCCCCTTTCCACTTCCTCTCCAAGACCCTCTTCTCCCTCCATTTCCCTCCTCTGCCTCACCCCTCAGCAGTCTCCTTCAGGGGCTTTTGCTGCTACTGCAGTGTGGATAGTTCCAAGTTCAGGACTCTAGCTACCCAAGCCCCGTGAATGTTTCCTGCCGCTTCCAGTCGCTCTGGCTCAAAGTGCCCAAGTTTACCTTCAACTCCGTCCCCTAGTTCTCCGAGTACAGTAGTCCTCCCTTACCCACGGTTTCGCTTCCCGTGGTTTCAGTTACTCATGGTCAACTGTGGTCTGAAATATTAAATGGAAAATTCCAGAAATAGACAATTCATAAGTTTTAAATTGTGCGCTTTTTTTTTTTTTTGCCTTTTTGTCATTTTATGGCCGCGGGTTTATGGCCGCACCCGCGGCATGTGGAGGTTCCCAGGCTAGGGGTCTAATCGGAGCTGTGGCCACTGGCCTGCACCGCAGCCACAGCAACGCAGGATCCGAGCCGCGTCTGCAACCTACACCACAGCTCATGGCAACGCCGGATCGTTAACCCACTGAGCAAGGGCAGGGATC
>PVHT021183631.1:3379363-3560142 GCA_004024745.2 Catagonus wagneri | reverse complement strand
CCTTTTTGTCATTTTATGGCCGCGGGTTTATGGCCGCACCCGCGGCATGTGGAGGTTCCCAGGCTAGGGGTCTAATCGGAGCTGTGGCCACTGGCCTGCACCGCAGCCACAGCAACGCAGGATCCGAGCCGCGTCTGCAACCTACACCACAGCTCATGGCAACGCCGGATCGTTAACCCACTGAGCAAGGGCAGGGATCAAACCCGCAACCTCATGGTTCCTAGTCGGATTCGTTAACCACTGCGCCACGACGGGAACTCCATGTGCGCTTTTTTGAGTGATGGAATCTTGGGTGATCCCCGGCCATCCCGCCCCAGATGTGGTCCATCCCTTTTCCAGCGTATCCCTTCCCTGTAGTTACTGTGTAGCCAGCTCAGTTATCAGATTGACTGTCTTGGTACTGATTTTCGAGTGACCCTTATTTTACTCACTGATGGCCCCCAAGCATAAGAATGGTGATGTTGGTGACAAGATCTGCCACAGAGAAGCCGTAAAGTGCTTCCTTTAAGTGGAAAACTGAAAGTTCACTACTTAATAAGGAAAGAAAAAAAATGTAGGCTGAGGTTGCTAAGATCTACAGTGAGAATGAATCTTCTATCCATGAAATTGTGAAGGAAAAAGAAATCTGTGCTAGTTCTGCTGTCACACCTCAGACTGCAAAAGTGACAGCCACTGTGTGTGATGAAGTGCTTTGTTAAGATGGAGAAGGCATGAAATTTATACAGGGAGAGGAGTTCCCGTTGTGGCACAGCGGAAATGAATCTGACTAGGAACCATGATGTTGTAGGTTCTATCCCTGACCTCGCTCAGTGGGTTAAGGATCCGGCGTTGCCGTGAGCTGTGGTGTAGGTCGCAGACACGGCTTGGATCTGGCGTTGCTGTGGCTGTGGTGTAGGCTGGCAGCTACAGCTCCTGTTAGACCCCTAGCCTGGGAACCTCCATATGCCATGGGTGCAGCCCTAAAAAGACAAAAGACAAAAAAAAAAAAAAAATTTATACAGAGAGATATTTTGTGTGAGTGAGAGATAGCAAGCAAGTGACCACATTTATTACACTTTCTTACAGTGTATTGTAATACAGTTTATTGTTGTAATTGTTTTATTATTAGTTATTATTGATTGTCTCTTAGTGTGCTTAATTTGGAAATTTAACTATATCATAAGTATGTGTGTACAGGAAAAATCATAGTATATCTAGGGTTTGGCACTATCTGCAGTTTCAGGCATTCACTGGGGTCTTGGAAATTACTCTTCTTGGATAAAGAGGGACTACTGTATTGCTAATGTCCATTAAGTCCATTCTTCTCTATTCCTACTACCACTACCTAAGTACGGATTTGATAACCTCTTGCATATTAATAATATAATTAGTATTGTAGCAGCCAACATTTGTGTGTTTACAGGAGTCAGCGGCTCCACTGCAAAGCGCCTAAGGCTGGTTTTACCATTCAGTCCTTACCACACTTGTATGAATTAGTTACTATCATTATGATACTATTCAAAAATAGCTTTCTAACATCTTCCCAATTTCATTCTCCCCCTTCTTCAATTCATTTTAGCGACTGTTAATGAGAATCCCCTCCTAAAACACCATTCTAGGCTTGTCGTTATCTTGCACAAAAACCCTTGAAGGGTGTCCTATTTTTTGCAGCAGTCCAGCTCCTGGTATTCAAGGCCCTCCCTGGCCTGGTTCACCACTCCACTTCTGGTCTCACTTTTTACAGTTCCCATGTCAGCACCCAAGTAAACTGGCCTTTCTTTTTCTATGCCTTTGTTCATGGTTTACCTTTCACTAAGAATCCTGCCTCTTCTTCAGTGTTCAGTTCAACTGCCTCCTCTTTTTTTTTTTTTTTTTGGTCTTTTTTGGGCCACACCCACTGCACGTGGAGGTTCCCAGGCTAGGGATCTAATTAGAGCTATAGCTGCTGGCCACAGCCACAGCCACAGCAACGCAGGATCCGAACTACTTCTGCAACCTATACCATAGCTCACGGCAATACTCGATCCTTAACCCACTGAGTGAGGCCATGATCGACCTGTGTCCTCACGGATACCAATCAGATTTGTTTCCGTTGAGCCAGGACATGAATTCTTACCTCCTCTTTCTGATAAGAAGGCTTTGTGGAGATACAGTCTCTTATTTTGAATTTTGATAACACAGCATCTGTTTTTCATAAGGCTCTTCTACTTGCTGAAATGCAGACTTATTTTTTTACTTCTGTCTGTGGATCCATATTTAGATCCATAGACACTACAGAACAAGACACCTAGATAAGAAGAATCACACGTGTTTTTATATGTGTATATTTTTTATAATATGGAGAGAGAATAAAGGCTAATTCTAGAATCAAGTGTATTCAGATAAGGTATACTGGGTCACATCTACAAGAAAGTCCTTTTTCTCTCTCTCATTCTTTTGTTGCGTGATGCCTGAAACAGAATGAGTGTTCAATGAAAAATAAAGGAGTGAATAAATGAATAACCTACCTCGCTTTCGAGGCAGGTGAAACAAGGTCGAGAAAGAAAGTCTGTACCATTTATCATAAAAGAAGCCAGTGGTGGAGTTTTAAAAATCAAACCAGGAGCAGGCAACAGGTATCACAGAAGATGCACTGACCTGATGGTAAGAACACTGTACTTTAGTTATTATCACTTCTGACAACTTCAGGCAAGGCCCACTTCTGCTCTCTGGGCCTCTTATTCCTTATCCTTAAAGAAAAGGTTATATTGGATGCGTTGATTTTTTCTTTTTTTTTGTCTTTTTGTCTTTTCTAGGGCCGCACCCACGGCATATGGAGCTTCCCAGGCTAGGGGTCCAGTTGGAGCTACAGCTGCCGGCCTACACCACAGCCACAGCAACGCGGGATCCGAGCCGCGTCTGCAACCTACACCACAGCTCATGGCAACGCCGGATCCTTAACCCGCTTAGCGATGCCAGGGATCGAACCTGCAACCTCATGGTTCCTAGTCGGATTCGTTAACCACTGAGCCACAATGGGAACTCCTGGATGCGTTGATTTTTAAGCTACTCCCTGACTTGACAATTCTATATTCTGTGGGTCTTGTTCCACAGCCTATAGATTGCCTCCTACTAAGAATATTTTTTGTGCTGATTGCGTCTTTTATTTCAGAAACTTCCAGCTGCCGTTTGAAGCCCCCACTATATCTATTATCACACTGGGTCTCTAGAGGTCAATGGAGCAGTCAACCCAACTCCCTGGATATTGGGTCTACAAAGCATCCTGAGCTGGTCGAGGGCCCTGGTGGCCTGAAGTTAGCACTCCTCTGTGGAGGCACTTCCCATTGCAACACTCTGGGACATTCTCAGAATGACCAGGAGGCTTGGTCCCCAAATGCTCCAGCTAGTTCTGTCTCAGATTCTGTACTTCCACTTTTCATTTTCCATCCAGGAAGGCTGTATTCGGAGACTCTCATGTTGAGAGTCTACATGGAACCACTCTACACAGTGGCCCTCCAGAGGCTCTGCCCACCCCCACCATACCACTGTACGCTCGCCCCCCGGAGACAGGAAGGATCAGCCTGAGTCTGCGCCTTGCAGCCTCTCAGAAGGAACCAATGGCAGAGGTGGGGGATGTCAGCTTCGAGAGGAATCATTAGAGGAGGGTGGGGAGAACCAAACTGTCAGGATAGCAGCTGGACCTGCTGGGAGTCCTGGGAGCCTGCTCCTAGCTCCCTGTTGTGAAAGGAGGGCCCGCACCACCCCAGGAGATGATGGTGCTCGGGGGTCCCCCTGCCATGTTTCGGGGAGAGAGCTTCAAGGGCCTCCCCGGGTCCATTTGTTCTTTTTTCAGGAAATGGTATGCTTTCATTCCGTATTTTACCATAGAAAAATTGAGAGAAATTTAATGGTATTAAAATAAATCAAGCTCCCGGAAAAGCCGAGGAAAAGGTTCATAAAGGCAGCTGATCACCAGCTTCCCCTTCATGGGTGGGTAACAGGGCAGGGGGAGGTCAACCTTCTTTCCGTGGGTAACTCCAAAGATAGAGCCCAGGTGGTTTTCTCTGGGGAACAGGGAAGGGTGGGGAATAGGGAGTAGGCCCCTCCCCAACCCTGATTTCCTTTCAGGGCCGGGGGTGTTTTCCCTTGGTCTTTCCTGACATGACGCTTTTTCAGGCCTGGCGAGGCTTGGTTCTGGCTCCATTATTTCTTGTCATGGAAACTCTAGGCAGTTATCAGAATTTCGATTTCTTCATCAGTATGAACATCCTCACAAGGATTAAATGAGATCATGTGAATGAGAAGGCCTTTGTCACCCGTGGGTACCTAGTACTACTTGATATTTGTTGAGTGAATAGTGCACGGTAAGTGTTGATTGTCATTAGGCCACACACGATGGAGGAAGAGTAAGGTGCCCATGACAGGGTTAAGGTGGAGAGAAGGAAATGTGTTTAGAAAGAGCCTCACAATGGCCATCTAAATGCTATGTGGTCCTCTTGGTGCTTTCAAATGAACAAAACTGCTTGTTCCTTGAGGTCCTTGGCTTGAAAACCATTTCTCTGTCTACCCCCAATCATCCATCTCTCTTCCCAGGAAACTTGACATCTGCCCTCACGGGTGCACCTTTCCAAAAACACTTACTCCTGCAGTGCGAGCATTGATCTCCTCGGCAGATACTGACACTCCCCCTGCCAGGCTCCAGGAGAGGCCCTTAGAATATGGTGGTGAAAAAAAAGACCAACTTTTCTGCTCCCAGGGGATTTATATTCTTTGATAAACCAGTGAACAAACAGAAAAACAGTGATTTCAGCAAGTGATGTGTGCTCCAAAGAAAAGTTATGTGACTAACTGCTGGGGGAGGGGTAGGACCATATTTAGGTAAGATGAGGGGGGAAAGCCACTGTGAAGGCGGCATCTGAGACCTGAATGAGGTCAAATGGTGAGCCATGGAGATCTATAGGGGAGGGGTGTTCCCAGCAGAGGGACAGTACATGCCAAGCTCCTGGGGCAGGGCTTGCTCGGTGTGTTCCAGAAACTTCAAGAAACTGTACCCAAGCTGGAGAAGAGGATGGAGGCAGCAGAACAAAGTAGTGGATGTTAAGGGCAGTAAGTCAGAAGTTAGAAGTCAGCAGGGGGTGGGGATTTCTGCAGGAAGAGAAGGCTGCAATGAATGGCATGATTTATCTGATTGACATTTTGAAAAGACATGTTAGCTGTTTTCTGGAGTGGAGACTGTAAGAGGTATGGCAAGATTGGCAGCTTTGCAGTCGTCTGGGTGAGAGATATGATATTGAACCTCCAGTAGCTAGAAATGAGTGTGACACACATTTGGCACCCAGTAAACTTGAGAACACATCCAGGCAGAAATGATCTTCAAAGAGCCCACAACTGTGATGGGCACAGAGGAAGTGCTTGACACATACCTTTCCATGAATCAATGAGCAGAATCAGCTTTCTTGCTTCTCACCCTAGGATTTGAGTTCATCTCAATGTTTGGCATCTTTTAAAATACTTTTTACCTTTCTACTGGCAGTATTTTGGAGGGGCAGTGCATTTTGTCAGTTCATTTTCTTCAACGTGAAACTGCGTTCTCCTTTAAAATAAACATGAGAGATTTGACTCCACCACCTCTGGGATGGATAGCCTCAGTGTTCATAATTCCCAAAACCCTGTGCTCACATTTAGATCCTGATCTTGTGTACTTTTCAGACCTGCTTCATCACTGAGTCTCCTGAATTTATCACAGTCTGGGCTGTTGAGTCAACAAATGGTTATTACCTTGACGAGACTACAAAGCATACCAGGACCTTGGTGGAGCCCCAGGGCTTTCCTACTCTCTTCCTGGAGAGCCCAGAATGCTCACTGGCCTTCTTTGTCTTACTGGCACAACAGATATCTAAGTTCAATAGTTATGTGTTGATTTCTTCAGCTTCTCTTTCTTCGGGCCTGGAGATCCTGATCAGAAGAAACCTTGCAGGACGAGTGGGATGAAGAAGGTGCCTGATGTGGTTTGGTCCTGCCTCTGCCTCTTCCTCCCCCATTCAGCATCATCTGTTTTCATTAGGTCCCCAAAATGTATTAACTGTACTTTTGTAAAAGCTCTCATGCCCCTGCTTCCTCCCGTCAGGCCTGCTCTCATTACCTGTGTTCAGGTTCTGGTCACATCTTCTAACTGACCTTCCCACCCTAGTCTTGCCCTGCTTTCATCTGCTTATCCAGTTTCCATGTTGTTGTCAGTCTAGGTCTCTACCCGGAGGAAAAACAATGATTTTGTCCCTCCTGTGATGAAAAAAGTTTCAGTTGTTCCTTATTGCCTCCGAGATAATGTCCCAGTTCCTTGGCTGGGAGTACAAGGCCTTTTACAAACTATTCCTTACTTACCTCTGTAGCTTCTTTCACGGGCCCTGTCCTTTGGAGACCCTGATCACCCTTCTTTAAACAGACTCTGTTCATTGAGGCTGATGTGTTCTTTAGCATGACTTTCTCTTACCTTCATCTCTGGCTTCAAACCAGTTAATTCCCATTCCTTCTTCAATCCCTAGATCTAAAGTTGCCTGGTCCAGGGAGTTCCTGTTGTGACTCAGTGGGTTACGAACCCAACTGGTATCCATGAAGATGCAGGTTTGATTCCCGGCCTCATTCAGTGGGTTAAAGATTTAGCATTGCTGTGAGCTGTGGGTTGCAGACATGGCTCAGATCCTGCGTCTGTGATGTAGGCTGGCAGATGCAGCTCCGATTTGACCTCTAGCCTGGGAACCTCCATATGCCACGGCTGCAGCCCTAAAAAGCAAAAATAAATAAATAAATAAATAAATAAATAAATAAATAAGAAAGAAGCTGACTCTGATGGTCCTAGGAAGTATTTGCCTTAAACTCTTTTGGCACATAGCACATGCTTACAAATCTAGGACTTGTTTTGTTGTAATTATTTGGTTTTCTGTCACTGTTCTTCAGTGAAGTGTGTGCTTCTCAGCGGGGGGATTACATTTTGTTCATATTACTCAAATTTGAAAAACCTTGCTCACGGCATCCCTGACAGATGGGAGGCTCCATTTGAACACTGCCAAGAGCAGGAGAAATCCCTGGCTATTATGCCTTCTATTTTTGTATGTTTATTCATGTATCTGTTCATTCAATTAAGTATATACTGAACACCCACACTATCTATGCCAGGCACTGATACAGACACTGAGGATGCAGAAATACCAAACGGATAAAGATTTCTACCATATAAGAACTTTTATTCTGTTTTTTTAAGGGTGTACCACTCAACAATGTGTTGGATATGAAGTAAGGTAACCTTTTCACCCAAATCCAGTGAAAGTCGACCTGTGCCACCTAGACGGGGTTTCCTCCAAGTATACGCATGTACAGGTGAACAGACAAATCACCGAACAAAGAAAGATGCTGTGAGGAAAAGCATGGACAAGTCAACATAAGCTATCATCCATGAAGGGGAAAACACCTAGAAGCATGTTTTTCTGAAAATGGATGAATAGCATCACTTTCCTATGTAGCTAAGGAAGCTCTGGATCTTTTCTGTTTCTTTAGTAAAAACATAAATTAAGCAGACAGCAGATTTAGGGGTAGACAAAAGGAAAATCTACTTATATGGGCAGGGAGTTGATGCTGACAATCCTTGGCAAGATATGAAAGTAAGTAAGAGTCCAGGAGGGTGGGATGTTTGTCCAGTGTATAGAAAGGCTTCGTGCTCCCCACTGTGGGTCAACTAATGATACACCAAGAGTCCTTTTGGTCCAAAGAAAGTGCCTAACGGTTGGAGTCCCTAAGATGCAAATGTCTTAGTCAAACTGTGGTCCTTTTCTTCTCTCCCAGGTTTCTCAAACCTTGGCTGTATCTCAAAATCAACTCAGGAACTTTCAAGAACCCTAAATATCTAAACCCCACTCCCACAGAAACCAAAACTTAGGTCTAAGGTTGGATCCAGGTGTCTGTATTTTTTAAAGCTCCAAGGTTATTCTAATGGTCTCCTGTCTCCAGCATATGATCCTAGTCCCATTTCTGCCTCCATCTTGGAGGATGACTTACATGCAGATGCAGACCCAGCAGTGGGGGAAGGCCGTTTCTCTTCCTGTGTCTCTGTCCCACTCTCATTTTTTGTGACCCTCCAGATCTGCCAAAGGCTTATAGAGGACAAAGTCTTCTGGCTTCCACATAGTCTGGGAAACTGTAGAATCATGGAAGTAATAAGCCTTTGAATCATAGAATTTTAGAGGCAGAGAAGGATGTTAGAGGTCAGGTCCAACCTTTTAGCCCTATCAATAGAGTTACACTGAGCATGATCCCTTGCTGTTCTCAAAAAAAAAAAAAAAAAAAAAAAAAAGGTGGTCTCTGTATTGAGTGCATATCCCTAAGGGAGTTTCTATAAGAGTGTAGAAGATGGATATGCCCAGGTCGATGTGACAATGTGTGACAAGTGCTTCACTGGTGTAGAAGTGCTAGAAGAACATGGAGCAGTAATGACTGGTTTTGAGGGTGGAGGAAGAAGGCATTATTAGGGAAGGCTTACCAGAGGAGGTAAAGTTTTCTGGGACCCTAGGTCCTTGATCTACGGGCTCCAGAATCCAGTCCAATTTTCCCACCACCCTTTTTACCCTCTGGGTTTGAAAAGCATATTTTGGCATTTGGCATACCAAGTTTCATGGCCACACTGTGCCACTTGCTCAGCTAGTGGACCCTGGATGAATTATTCATCTTTGGGTCCAAGGCTTCTCCTTTCTAAAACAGATAACACTACCTGTCTCGTTGTGTGATCCTTAGTTATTAAACAGCAACTATAGAAGCGCCTTATGCAGTGCTGGCCATAGAGTAGGTACTCAATGAACAGATAGATTATTGTTGTCATTTTAAAAAACTTTGGTTTGGATGTTTTTGTTTGTGTTTGTGTTTTGTGGCATGTGGAAGTTCCCAGGCCAGGGGTATAAAACCTGTGTCATACCAGGGACTCAAGCCACAGCAGTAAAAACATCAGATCCTTAACCCACTGAGCCACTAAGGAACTCCATGTCTATCTAAAGCATGAGGACAGTGAGGCCTGCTGGTGTTTCCTCTTGTATGGTAGTGCTTGGGAGAGCTCAGCAGGGTTTTACAAAATTACTCTATGGTTTTGATGTCATTAAGGGTTTGGGGAGCTTCAAGGAAGGCAAAATATGACAATTGCCTTAGATCAGAGAAGTAAGGACAGCAAAACACCATCTGTGCCACGTACTATAGCAAGATTTTCCATATTATAAAGCCGTGCTGCACTGCAGCCACTGCCCACATGGTCTGAGCCAGCTGTGCAGCACCCAGCCTGAAGGCATAGAGGAAAAACAGAATGAGATAAAGACAGTTCTTCCCATGACATCATTGTAGTCAGTTCTTCCCGTAATTCCTTGTTTGTCACTTATCTCTCATCCAAAGGTAATTGCTATAAGGTTGGGGGTTGGTGAAGGTCATTCATGGCTGTGTGCCCAAGTGCAGGGCTTGGCCCAAAATGGGCATTCAAAGAACAATTGTTTGAAAAATGAGTTTGATCCAAAGTGCCTTTGGTAAATGCAAAATGTAGGCTCTCCTTGCCTTTTGGGGGCCCCCGTTTTCCTTCCACCCTCCCTTAACTTAATTTCTTATCCTCCGAGCTCCTCTTGGGAGTACCTGCCTCTCCCACTGCTCTGGGCTAACCTAACTTCAGTGTGTTCCTTCACATCTTCTCCTCTTCTGGGAGACGGCCCTCCCTGCCCTTAAGGCACTTGTGACTCAGAGGAAACATGGAGATTATCCAACCCAACATGAATTCTCTGGATGAGGAAGCTGATGCCCTAAGAGGTTTGCTGACTCTTCAAAGTCTCATAATTCATTGAGGCCCAGCTGGGAAGAAAGTTCTTGCCTCCTCCTTTCAAATGTGGTGCCTCACATAGATGTGGGCTGCCTTGGAGCATGTAGAGCCCCCAAGCTTGTAGCAAGGACTCCTCATCCGGAAGACTCACCCTCCCATCCCCAGGACCTTGCTTTTCAAAGGGGTACCCAAACCCAGGTAGACAGCAAGCACGGTGGTGAATGCCATGTGCTATGGAGGTAAGCTGTCAGACTTCATTAATTTGTTTATTTACTTACTTATGGCTTTTGGAGGGGGGCACATCCATGGCATATGGAAGTTCCCAGGCTAGGGGCTGAACTGGAGCTGTAGCTGCTGGCCTATGCCACAGCCACAGCCACACCAGATCCGAGCCGCGTCTGCAACCTATACCGCAGCTCACAACAGTGCTGGATCCTTAATCTGCTGAGTGAGGCCAGGGATCGAACCCGAGTCCTCATGGATCCTAGTCAGTTTTCTTACTGCTGAGCCACAGTGGGAACTCCCAGGCCATCAGAGTTGAAAAGCTTTCTTTCTACTGACTGATTATTTGGGCAAATTCCTTAACCTTTATGAACTCACATTTGCTTATCTGTGAAACAGGCGTGATGATAATATTAACTTTTCTGAAGGTTCAAAGAGATCGACATGCATGAAAAACAGCACAGTTGGATTTCTCTCCTTGGATCCAGGTTCCCTTTGTGGCAGTCAGATGACCTAAGAAGCCAAGGCTGCATCTTTCCCACTCTTGAGAGTGCAGGGAAATTTAGATCTGGTGTTTCGGGGGAGCATAGCCACTGAGTGACTCGGAAGGCCCCCCTCCCCTGTAGGCACAGGAGGTGCAGGAGAAGATGCGGTGTTCTTGGACTCGAGTGACACGTCAGATCCAGTGCAGTCTAGCTGCACCTAAAACTTTAATGTAAATTGGCTGTGACGCCTGTGCAGGGGCCCAGATTTAGAAGCAGAGCTGGACGAGTCTACCCAGGCTGGTGACAGGCCCAGAGCAGTGTTCCCATTGGGGCAAGTGGAGGGCGTCGCAGGAGGGAGAAGTTGCTCAGTCTGGCCTGGTGGCACTGTTTTATTAATGATTTGGAAGAGCAGAGGAACAGTGACTTTAATTAAATTTGCCAGTGATATTAAAAGATGTCAGGAGCCACTGCCGAGGACACAGACACCTTGCAGATGGCCCCGGGGGTGTTAGGAAAAATAATCCAGGAAAAAGATGAGAGACCAGGGGCTGAGCTGAGGGCACAGAGAGTCATCCTATGAAGAACGTACCCTCGGCCCACCCTCTTTATCTGTATCTGTTCTGTTTCCAGTAGGTTTCTATGTCTGTTTCCAGTGGGCTTTGGCTATGTCCCTCTCACCGCCGTCCTAAACCCTTTAGCCAAATTGGTTTTTCTGAAATACAGATCGGACCATGTCCTACTCCTGTTCAAAATCCCATCATTGGCTTTTCACTGCCCATCTTCTCAGCCTGGCATGTAAGACTTGCCAGGAATTGGGGCCTCCCTCCGTGTCCAGCCTCATCTTCTGCCTGTCCCGCCTCACACTGGAGTCCCCGTAATCCCATACACACACCAGGCTTTTCTGTGGCTCAGATGGCCTTCCCACTTCCTTCCTTCCTTTTTATTTTGACTAAAGCTCACTCATGCTTGAAGACTCATTCCAGGGATCAGCTCCTTCAGAACGCCTCCCCGAAGCCCCAGGCTGGCGCGGTGCCCTCCCCGTGTTCGTCAGTGTTCTCTCCGTACCCTCACGGATGACAGTCAAAGCGCCTCTGTGAGCCGCTGTCCATCCCTGCTAGATGGTACCTTGGAGAGCAAACCCTGTATCATTTTTTATTTTGCCCACTGGCATCTAGTACCAGGCCTGGCAAATCACAGGTCTGTTAATGTCTGTCAGACTCAACCGGTGGGAAGGAGAATATTTAGGTAGGCAGTTGTGATGGGCAGCCGGGACACCCGCAGGAAATCTGGCGACCAGGCAACTCTACCAAATGGCTAGTCTCCCCTGTGAGGAGCAGTCATATTGCTTCTAAGTCCACAGAAGACTAGAGGCTGACTGGGGCTCATGGACGTTTTGCAACAAATTAGGGAAACCCTAGTAAAGTGGAGTGGTTAAAACCGTAGATCTTATGTCATCTGTGTGTGAGCTCTGGCTCTGCTACTTCCTTGCTGCCTACTTTAGGTAAATGACTCACATGACTTAACTTAGACTCAGTTTCCCAAAATGTAAAGTAGGGATAAAAATTGTACTAATCTCATAGGGTGGTTACGAAGGGTAAATGAGGCTGTGCATTATGCACACAATAAACGATATAAGTGTTAGTTATTATTATTAACTTGGGGGTGGCTCTGGAGCCCTAAGCTGGATCAGATATCTGAGTATGCCTTGGGGCTTTTTAAGAGCCTTCTGGAGCCACTGAAGATCACTTGGGTATCTAAGGGGCTACGATGGGCCCCCTAGGAGGTTGGGATAAGCTCAGTTGGTATCTGGGGCTGGGGCAGTAGCACAAAAAAAAAAATGACCATTGGCTTGGTCATCAGAGATGTCCCCTGTCCAGCTAACTTCTCACTCAGAAACCATCTCGTGGCGGGGCTGGAAAGAACAACTGGGCATCATGATCAATTCTAAAAACTTGGTGTAGGCATTCCCTAGCCACCTGCTTGCCTTGCTTGCTTTTATCCGTATCTTCAGTTCATTTGTGTTCTCAGGGAACAGTCTTTCTAAACTGACCTTTGATTCTGAGCACGTGATAGCATGATCCCCCATAAAAACCTATTGTCACGGGTGTTTGTAGGACCCAGGCGAACAGAGGCCATGGTCCTCCTTAATTCTCCCAGTGGGTAAGATAAGTAGAAGTCCGTGTCCCCTGCTGATCAGGATAACTCTACTGCTTCAGTGGTCCATGTCCCTGCTCTTAGGGAAGAGAGCTAGCCTGCTCTCTGGGGTTGGCCAGCCACGCAGCTGCCACCGCCTGTCACCACGCTGGCTCTTGATCAAAGAGCTGCTCCAGCTGTGCCTGCCTTCTGTCTCCTCCTGCGTGGGGCTTCTCAGAATTCACAAAATGTTGGGTTTTCAGAGGTCAAGGCAAGGAGCCAAGTCCAGTCTCTGTCCACATTTCTCTAGGGTGCATAAGTGCCAAGCCTATGAATAGGGTCTCTGTGTGCATCACAGATGATGAGAGCTTTTCCAGCCTTTGACTATGGGTGCTGAACCCCTTCAGCCACTCTGCTCTTCTCACAGCCTCTTTCCCTCTGAGCGGGGTCAAAGCCCCAAGCACCTGCTGTGATGACCCCCCCAGTACCTAGACTAATGGGGAATGTGGGCCTCAGCAGTTGGCTGCCATTCTGGGGGAATATGAAACCGCATTAATCTGCAGAGCCCTTGGGGAGGAGGGCCTTCAGGATTACAGTATCCACCAGGGTGAACTGTGTCCTAAAGGGAATTCCTCTTTGAGTACAAGCCTTGGGAATTTAGAGGTCCCACATAGCCTCTAAAATCTAGTCAGGATTTGTCTATAAGATCTATTTTTTTCTATCTATTTGCTTAATGGCTAGAATTCAAATAGTAAAAATGTAAGTAAAATGACTTTTTCAAGCTTTAAAATTTTTTTTGTAAAATGACTTTAAAGAAGGCTGACTTCTGGGTGTATTAGTCTGCTCAGGCTGCCATAACAAAATACTATAGGCTGAGTGAATTAAACAATAGAAATTCGGAGTTCCCGTCGTGGCTCAGTGGTTAACCAACCACACTAGTATCCATGAGGACTCAGGTTTGATCCCTGACCTCACTCAGTGGATTAAGGATCCGGCATTGCCGTGAGCTGTGGTGTAGGTCGCAGATGTGCTCGGATCTGGCGTTACTGTGGCTGTGGTGGAGGCCAGCAGCTATAGCTCTGATTCAACCCCTAGCTTGGGAACCTCCATATGCCATGGGTGCGGCCCTTAAAAAAAAAAAAGGACAAAAAAAAAAACAATAGAAATTTATTTTCTCACTGTTCTAGAGGCTGGGATTCTAAGATCAAGTTACCAGGTGATTTGGTATCTGGAGAGAGGTCTCTTTCTGGCTTTCAGAGGGCCATTTTCTCTCTATGTCCTCGCATAATGGAGAGAAATCTCTCTCTCTCTCATCTTCTTATAAAGCCACGAGTCCTATTGGATTAGAATCCCCCCCATGACTTCATTTAACCTTAATTACCTCCTAAAAGACCTGTTTCCAAATAGAGTTGCATTGTGGACTACGGCTTTAACATAGGAATTTGGGGAGGACACAATTCTGTCCAAAACACTGAGGATGCTTCCCTTAGGGCCACATTTATTTATCCCCAAACATGCATTTACTGAGCATCTACTAACTGACTACTTAGGGAACCATGGTAAACAGAGTAGACATAGTCTTTGCCTTTATGTCATTCAGAGTCTAATGGATGAGTTAATCATTGATCGTAGAACTCCGCAAATACATATGGAATTTCAGATTTTTTTATAAGTGCCACAAAAGCAAAATAAAGAGGGAGTTGACCATTTTTAGGGTGAGGGAGAGTTTTTCTGAGAATGTGACACTTAAACTGAGATCTAAAGCATTGTTAAGAGTAGGGGTACAGGAGTTGCTGTCGTAACTCAGTGTTTAATGAATCCTACTAAGAACCATGAGGTTGTGGGTTCAATCCCTGGCCTTGCTCAGTGGGTTAAGGATCCGGCGTTGCCGTGAGCTGTGGTGTAGGTTGCAGATGCGATGCGGCTCGGATCCCATGTTGCTGTGGCTGTGGCGAAGGCCGGCAGCTACAGTTCCTGTTAGACCCCTAGCCTGGGAACCTCCATATGCTGTGGGTGCGGCCCTAGATAAGGCAAAAAGACCAAAACAAAACAAAAAAAAAGAGTAGGGGTACAAAGGAGAAACAATTCTTTTGGTCACAGGTGATGTCATATGCAAAGGTCTTGAGGTGGAATATAACTTGGTATAATCCCAAACTGGGATGGAGGCCATTATTGCTGAAACGCAGTAAGAGGGACAATGACAAGAGGTGGAGGGGGAAGACAAGGAAGAAGGTAGCTCGTCCAAGGCTTGGCAGGTCATGATAAGGATCCTGGTCTTTATATTAAGAGCAAGGGGAAACTACTAAAGGGCATCAAATAGGGGAATGAGATCATAGGTTGGGGTTTGTTAAGAAAAAAAAGGGAGCAGTGGTGGTGCTGGATGAGGAATGGGATAGAGAACAGCCAGAGCTGGAGTGAGTTCAGTTAGGAGGTGACTGCAGTAGATTGATCTAGAATAATGGGGGTGTGGGCTGTGATGTGATGACAGAGATAGGGGGAGAGCTGATAGGATTCAGTGCTGGACTAGATCAGAGATGGGAGGGAAAGAAAGGCTTGCAGACTAACAGCAGCTTTCTGACATGAGAAACTGGATAGGTGGAGGTGCCCTTTTTTTTTCTTTTGTCTTTGTAGAGTAGCACCCGCGGCATATGGAGGTTCCCAGGCTAGGGGTCTAATTGGAGCTGTTGCTGCCGACCTCCACCAGAGCCACAGCAACGCCTGATCTGAGCCACAACTGCGACCTACACCACAGCTACAGCAACGTGAGATCCAAGCCTCATCTGCGACCTACACCACAGCTCACGGCAACGTCAGATCCTTAACCCACTGAGCGAGGCCTGGGGTCAAACCCATGACCTAATGGTTCCTAGTCAGATTCCTTTCCACTGCACCACGACGGAAACTCCAGAGGTGCCGTTTTCTGAAATGGGAAACAGCACAGAAGAAGGAGCAGACCGGGAGTAGCCACAGACTCCATTACTAACAAATACCCCTCCGTGGTGGCAGCAGAGGTGGAAAATTATGCAAATTTCTTTTTTTTTAAGGTATTGAATGGGTATTTTCATTCTCATTCTATCTGAATAAGACAATGAGTAGAAAGATGGGTCTCTTCCTTTCAGTTGAATTTCTTCCATTCTTCTGAACCCATGCTCACCTTTTAGTGTTTTGAGGCCAGCAGATGTGGCTGCATTTCACCCCCACATCTTGCCTACGGTTTAAAAAAAAGCTTATTTTTAGAGCCACTTGCCTGTTCTTTACAGTGGTTTCTACCACCTGGCCCTTTCAGTGTTTGGGTTTGGAATTTGAGTGGCTGATCAGTCTTCATCTTCCTGTAACCGGACACCTAAACTCTTTCATAAGCCTGTTTTGCTGGAGGGCTAAGGGCTGCTATGGATTGGGGGTCTTGGGCACAGCTTACAGGGCCTTGGTTTAGCTACATGGAGGTAGTATTCACTACAGAACCAACTCTCTTGATTTCCCAAGCAGCCTCAGAATTACAGCTCGCCTCCATAAATTTTTCATCTGGAGAAGGAGCTTTTTCCCAACTGGGCTCAGCTGCACACAGGGCAAGGTGTTCTATTTTGGGAAAGTAGCCCATGATAAAAAGTTCAACTCAATACATACTCTTGCAAATCTGTGTTATGCAAGTTCTTGAGTACCTTGAGTATGATGACAGTATGGTAAGGAAGACTGAAAACAGTGTTAGTGGGGATGGAGAGTCATGTTATATTTGGGGAATTTTAAGTTGGTTTTTGAGAACTCTCACGGAAAACCGAGAGGTGGGAGACAGGGCTAGAAGGGTATCAGTTAAGTTTCCATTACCAATATTCCCAGCTACTTTAAGCCATTTTTCAGCTGAGTCTACCAGATGGTCCTGAGGACAGAGCAGCTATTTGTGCCTCCCAGTGACATCTATTTTTCCAAGTGAGAGACTGCCCCATATGTTAGTACAATATGTCGCTCAAGGTGAAGCATCAGTTTGTATTGGTGGGAACCTGCCATTTGCTGTCCTCCTTTTCTTTATGCCTTTTTCTGTCTCTCTGATCTTTTCTAGGTCTCTGGCCTGTCAGGAGGACCATTGGTGCTGCAGTGGAACCAGCGGCTAAGTCTCGTGTATGGCGTGGTTAAGGTTGCAGCCTCTCACCTCTGCCTTCCTCCATTTTGGGTTGATTACTTTTGTGCTCTTCCTGAATGGTCTTCGGGCAGAGGCTGGCAGCTCAGGGGATGTGCCCAGCACAGGGCAGAACAATGAGTCCTGTTCAGGGTCATCGGACTGCAAGGAGGGTGTCATCCTGCCAATTTGGTACCCAGAGAACCCTTCCCTCGGAGACAAGATTGCCAGGGTTATTGTCTATTTTGTGGCCCTGATATACATGTTCCTTGGGGTATCCATCATTGCTGATCGCTTCATGGCATCTATTGAAGTCATCACTTCTCAAGAGAGAGAGGTGACTATCAAAAAGCCCAATGGAGAGACCAGTACAACCACCATTAGGGTCTGGAACGAAACTGTCTCCAACCTGACACTTATGGCCCTGGGTTCCTCTGCTCCTGAGATCCTTCTCTCTTTAATTGAGGTGTGTGGTCACGGGTTCATTGCTGGTGATCTGGGACCTTCTACCATTGTAGGCAGTGCAGCCTTCAACATGTTCATTATCATTGGCATCTGTGTCTATGTGATCCCCGATGGAGAGACTCGCAAGATCAAGCACCTACGAGTCTTCTTTGTCACAGCTGCTTGGAGCATCTTTGCCTACATCTGGCTCTATATGATCCTGGCAGTCTTCTCTCCTGGTGTGGTCCAGGTTTGGGAAGGCCTCCTCACTCTCTTCTTCTTTCCAGTGTGTGTCCTTCTGGCCTGGGTGGCAGACAGACGACTGCTCTTCTATAAATACATGCACAAAAAGTACCGTGCAGATAAACACCGAGGAATCATCATAGAGACAGAGGGTGACCACCCCAAGGGCATCGAGATGGATGGGAAAATGATGAATTCCCACTTCCTAGACGGGCATCTGGTGCCCCTGGAAGGGAAGGAAGTGGATGAGTCCCGCAGGGAGATGATCCGGATTCTCAAGGATCTGAAACAAAAACACCCAGAGAAGGACTTAGATCAGCTGGTGGAGATGGCCAATTACTATGCTCTCTCCCATCAACAGAAGAGCCGCGCCTTCTACCGGATCCAAGCCACTCGTATGATGACTGGTGCAGGCAACATCCTGAAGAAACACGCAGCAGAGCAAGCCAAAAAGGCCTCGAGCATGAGCGAGGTGCGCACCGATGAGCCTGAGGACTTTGTCTCCAAGGTCTTCTTCGACCCGTGCTCTTACCAGTGCCTGGAGAACTGTGGGGCTGTGCTCCTGACAGTGGTGAGGAAAGGGGGGGACACGTCTAAGACCGTGTATGTGGACTACAAAACAGAGGATGGCTCTGCCAATGCAGGGGCTGACTATGAGTTCACAGAGGGAACTGTGGTCCTGAAGCCGGGAGAGACCCAGAAGGAGTTCTCCGTGGGCATCATCGATGATGACATTTTTGAGGAGGATGAACACTTCTTTGTGAGGCTGAGCAACGTTCGCATAGAGGAGGAGCCTCCAGAGGAGGGCATGCCTCCCATGGTACTCAATAATCTTCCTTTGCCTCGGGCCGTCCTGGCATCCCCTTGTGTGGCCACAGTCACCATCTTGGATGATGACCACGCGGGCATTTTCACTTTTGAATGTGACACTGTTCATGTCAGTGAAAGTATTGGTGTCATGGAGGTCAAGGTTCTGCGGACATCAGGTGCCCGGGGCACAGTCATCATCCCCTTTAGGACAGTAGAAGGGACAGCCAAGGGTGGTGAGGATTTCGAAGACACATTTGGGGAGCTGGAGTTCAAGAACGATGAGACCGTGTAAGTGACCTTTCTGCATTCCATCTCCCTCTGCTTCTTGCCACCTCCTTCTCTCCTTCTGCACCGCTCTTTAAAACTTCTCCTCGTATCTCTGTTAATGTCAAACTTTGGTTCCATCACAGGTATGCAGGATCAGCAGACACTCCTGCCAGGTTCCGCTTCCAAACTCTCCTTCAGTTTTCTCACTTGAAGTTGTTTGGGGGCAAGGAATCCCATGGCAGGATCTAAGGACACAGAGCATGTTGTCCTCTGAAACTCAAAATGATGGCTGGTGGAGGTGGGGGAATGACAGAAGTTTTGAGATCAGATTTGGGGTAAATCTTGCAACTAAGCAAGAGCCAGGAGGTTGCATGGGTCTCTCCTTCCTCCTCTTCTCAGGCCGAGGGCTTATATAAGCTTTGAAGCCAATCCTTTCCACTCTGAGACACTGATCACCCAATCAGGACATACTTCAGAAAGTGAATGGCATTGGCTTTTTTTTTTCCCCCAGTACCATATTGCAGTTGTATTGTACAGCCAGATTTCAGGTACCTCGCCTTCAATTTGGAAATTGCAAAATTGATTGAAACTTGGCAGTCTCTTTAAACATGAACAGGCTATTTTATGGTATGAAGCTTGCCCAGTCTAGGTGAAATGAGTCAGTAGAGTGTGGGTCCTGGAGGGATCTTGGAGGAGCAGAGCTGCTAGGGCAGTGGGCACCTGTCTTTAGTCACAGGTCTAAGCTCCAAAATCTGGCTAAGCCATGGAGGAGAAGCCTCTTGGGAATTGTGAGGGAAAAATACATCTGTGTGGTCATCTCTTTTCACAGTCCAGAAATCTGGTGACTTGCCCCAGCGAGTCCTTCAGACACTGGGCAACTTGCGCTTCTATTGCCTCTGTCACTCTGAGACCTATCCTCATCGAAACATCTTGTATTGGGTGTTCTGTCCTTTTCTCGGACCATGGGTATCTTTGAAGAAGAAAGCAGGTGGACTTTCCCCAGGATTTGCAGCCTATGGGAGGGTAGACTTTCCAGGGTGGTCAAGAAGGAAGGCAATGAGAAAGGGGAAGCGTCCCTCTGAATTCCTGCTCCCGTCCACACGCAATAAGCAGTAGCAGGTGACGGTGTGGAGAACAATGGAGGCATATAGGAAGTGAGGGGTGTCGAACTGCTCCAAGAACCTGCTGAAAACATGTTCAGTGGGAAATGAAGACTCTCATCTGTAAAGCGGGAATAACATTGCTTTCCTTGCCTAGAGACAGGGTCAAATCTATTTGCTGTTCCTTCCAGCTCTAGGATTTTCTGAACCATAGACATAGGCGCTCAATGTAGGTCATACTTGCACCAGCCAAAGGTGGAACAGAGGGAGATTGTCTCCTAAAGTGAACTAGCCATTGACAAATTGATTTATTAGCGCTCTGTCTAGTCATGTTGCTGGGAAGGATCATTACTTGTTAGCATAAGCAAACACCTGTGTCATCTAGAGAATACTGTCCATTTATATGTTGTCTCAGGAGAGTGTTTGTACCCACAAATGAAGGACAGGCCTTCGCTGGTAGGAAAAACGCCATGAAATTTCACATATATTTATGGCAATGTCAGTGTATAAGAAGTTATTAACAGGCATAAAATGACATCAAGACCACAGCATTGGCCATAATTGGATAGACCTGTGGTTCCTCCTACTCACACTGAAGAGGTTTTTTTTTTGTCTTTTGTCTTTTTAGGGCATGGCTACTAGTCAGGTTTGTTAACCACTGAGCCAAGACAGGAACCTCTGAAGAGTTGTTTTTGAGAGATCAGAAGCTTGGCTCCAAGTTTCTTCATCTTGGAGTTCCCATGTGGCTCAGTGATAATGAACCTGAATAGTATCTATGAGGATGCGGGTTCGATCCCTGGCCTCACTCATTGGATTAAGGATCCGGCATTGCCGTGAGCTGTGGTGTAGGTCACAGATGAGGTTCGGATCTGGCGTTGCTGTGGCTGTTGTGTAGGCCAGTTGCTGCATTCTGATTCCACCCCTAGTCTGGGAACTTCATATATCATAGGTGCGACCCTAAAAAGATAAAGCAAAAAACAAAAAAAACAGTTTTTTCATCTCATTAATAATCAGTTGTGCACCGAGGATCTCTGAATATGACTAAACCTTCCTCAGACCTGTTGTTTTCAGCGTAAGTACTATCTTCATGTAAGAGCCTTATGAATGATGGCTTCTGGGTGATAGTGGTTCTAAATATGTATCAACTTCCACACATTTGAGATGCTGGTCCAGGTATTCTCGGGTTTCCTGTCTACTACTTTGCATTATTTTTTAGATTTCAGTAGACTTTAGACTACCCTTTTGGTCTTCTTCATTGTAGGAGAACAAGTCCAAAACCCTCTGGTCTCTTTTTTTTTTTACATCGCAGCCCTACCTTTGATACTTTGTCATTTAACAACCAGAGGCCATATGATGCAGCAGAAAAACCATGGATTCTGAGTATAGTACGCCAGGTTAGTAGTCTGGCTCTGCTACGAATTCCACCATGCTGTTTGGGGAAATCTTCTTAACTTATGAGATTATTTCCCCATTGATAAAATGGGGATAGTAACGTCTCACTTGCAGGGCTGTTCTAATCATTCAAGATATTGTATGCAGTGTTCCTTGTACATGGTGTGTGTTCAGTAAAAAGGCCATTCGTTAATAGTAATATCGATGAGTTAACAATGAATTAACAATATTCTTCAGAAGACGCCGTTAAAGTAACCAGGTTACTTGGTTCTCTGTGTGACCTTAATTAATAACATGCTAGTTTTTTGGTTACCACAAAGATTACTAATCTAAACTCATAAAATATTAGAACCAGAAAGGACCCTAGAATATCTTCTAGCATAGCGTTTCTCAAATTTTAATGTGCTTGTGAGCCACCCAGGGATCTTGCTAAAAAGCAGATTATGATTTTTTTTCCTTTTTTTGCTTTTTTCAAATGTTTAAAAGATTTTTATTTTTTCCATTATAATTGGTTTACAGTGTTCTGTCCATTTCTACTGTACAGCATAGTGACACACATATATATATTCTTTTTCTCACTTTATCCTCCATCATGTTCCATCATAAATGCCTAGATGTAGTTTCTTGTGCTGTGCAGCAGGATCTCATTGCTTATCTATTTCTTATCTATCTTTATATACGTTCACAGATCTCTTCAATCTGGGTTGAATACCACAGAATTCATTTCAGCCTCCCCTTTTTTACATTTTTTAACTCCCTTATCTGACAGAAATCTGGCTCCCAGATTATGATTTAAAAGGTGGAGAGCAGAGCTTAAGATCCTGCATTTCTGGAGTTTCCGTCATGGCACAGTGGTTAACAAATCCGACTAGGAACCATGAGGTTGCGGATTCGATCCCTGGCCTCACTCCTTGGGTTAAGGATCCAGCATTGCTGTGAGCTGTGGTGTAGATTGCAGACGCAACTCGGATCCCGCGTTGCTGTGGCTGTGGTGAAGGCTGGCGGCTACAGCTCCTGTTAGACCCCTAGCTTGGGAACCTCCATATGCTGCGAGTGTGGCCCTAAGAAAAGGCAAAAAGACAATATAAAAAAAAGGATCCTGCATTTCTAACAAGCTCCTGATGCTCTTGGTCCCAAGGCAGGGTTGCAAGGCTCTAAACCATGAAACCCAGGGAGAGAAGTGGCTTTTCAGATGACTTGTATATTTGGATCACGAATGCTTTGCTTTCCATTTGCAGTGTTCAGCTGTCTCTCAGCTGGAATCTAGCTCTTACCCCAAGACCCTGCTAATTGCAATCCCAATCTGGAAACTGAAATTGAAACCCTCCAGTTACGTAGACAGAATCTGTGTGGTGCCTGGAACAATTTTATTTTCTAATCCTCCCCTCTTGGTGTAGCTTTATTTGCCCACCAAGCCTGGTGGTATTGTCACTTTTGCTCTCACCATACTACTCTAAATCTATTCAGGTTGAAGCCAAGTTTATGCTCTATCGATAATATTAGGGCCATGAATTCAGTCGTTTGGCTTATGCTTTACTTCTTCAAAGATGTCCTTAGCAGCAGGGTAGGATGCAAAAAAACATGAACTCTGGAGTCTGACAAACAGGTGTGAATCCATCACTCACCAGCTGTGTAACTTTAACAAGTCACATCAGCTGCCTGAGTCCCAGATATTCTTCTGGAGTGTTAGGAATAATGTCTATCCTTCAAGACTGTGATAAGGACTACATACAAATATAAAGAAAAATGCACCTTTAGCACAGCGCCTGCTCATAGAAGGTACTCAGTCTTTTAACAGACATTTATTAAATAGCTGCTACATACCGGGTAGGGTACAAGGTACTGGAGAGAAATAAGTGAGTAAGATGAGCTGGCATTTCAGATTTCAAGGATCTTATTCTCCAGTGGAGAGGATACAAGGTATACAGACAAATCAAAACACGTGGGAGAAGTGGTATGGTTGAGGTAAATTTAACAGAAGGGGAAAGAAGGCTCCTCACTGTGTGACACCACTGTAGTTTTTAAAGTCGCCTTCCTTAAGGAGGTAGTAGTGAAACAGATGAGGCAGGGAGTGGGTACGTGATTTAGACCCATGTTACGATAAACTCGTGGTATTTGAGAAGGATGCTACTGACATCTTCGTGATCAAGAGGAATCCCTACCCTGTGACTCCTCTTACATCATGAGGATTATGACCTCTGAGCCTACCGCAGGTCGTAACAAAACCTCACCGAAATAAGGATGCTGGCCGGCACATTAATCTCACTCGCTGAACACGTGACTGGCTCCTGCAGCCCAGGCTCACAGCAACCTCTGCAAAAATAAGATTATTGTGGCTCATCAACCTTTGGGGTCTCTGGGAAGAGTCAAAACCACAGATGTCAAGGAGGCGAATGCAAATATCTACTGGAATTAAATAGCACAGGCCCCCTTCAAAGAAGAATGGGGTGTTAGTTGTCCCAGAGATTTTCCAGCCAAATTAGAATGTTAACACTGAAAGGTAGCTGATCTCCCATTTTAACACATTATGAAGCAGAGATTCAGAAATGCGGAGTGACTTGCGCAGGATCACACAGAAAGATATGATAGAAAGTTAGGCTTGGAAAGGACTTTTTAGATGCTACTGATTTAATGTCTCCTCCTCCTGATTTGGACGTTTCCGTTTTATTTTTACGCATCAGAATGTTAACTTTGGAAAAAATATGGAAATTCTTGAGTGAAAGATTCTCTGGAAGTGCACATGCAGGATTCTTACATGACTAGTGCCTTAACTAAGAATAATAATATGTTACAGACTAGTTTTATCTCTTGGTTTACCTTGAATCTGTTCAGGAAGGAAAATATTGGAGCCCATAGAAATTTTTTTTTAAATCTTTATCTTAGTGATCTCTTACTGAAAATAGGTTGCAAGTTTATCTGAGACATCTTTTGGTGATGGCAACTTCGGGCCAGACCTCGTTCCGTGAAATGATGAGATTTTTTTTCAGAACGAGGCAGGGCATTCTCTTCTCTGGTACTTTCTCTGTAAAGTTTCAGCCCAAGGCATCTTTCCATCCAAACCTATACAAACCTGGAGTTATCCAGGACATAATTTGTACATTCTCCAGGTTGACCAGAGCGTGGTGGGCTTTTTTCTTTTTCTTCGGCTCAGCAGGGTGCCAGGATAGTCTCTTTCTGGCTACCGAGGAAGATAACTTGCTGCTAGAATGCCCTTTCTGTGCTTGAGAAAAGTCACAAGCTGCCAGTTTAGTAAGGGTGGGAGTGGGGTGGGGGCAGTGATTCTCCTGCTTAGCTGGCTTCCCTCCCTTTCTCCTTTCTTCTGCCTGCAGTACCTGACCTCCAGTAACAGGATCTCTCCATAGCTGTAGGTAAAGTGTCGGTCATCAGGACAATGGCTCCTGGAGCTCACAGTGGAGCTGTGTGCTTGGCTCAGCGAGGTCCTCAAGAAAGGGATCCATGTCTAAGCCAACCGTTGAATGGCAGAGGGGCGGGGGCACTTAACAGTACAGGGGAACAGTTCAAGTAGGATTGTTCAACTGTGACGCTCCCTCTTCTGGGCCCAAAGGAGTTATTAAAGGCTCTGTGGAGTCTGTAGCAGAAGCTTTGGATTTTGTGCCCAGAAGGGTCCCAGGCCCTGTTTTTTTGTTTGTTTGTTTCTTGTTTGTTTGTTTTTCTCTTTTCTTCTTCATTACTGAAATTGTCAAAGACTCTGTCAAAGAATGACATATTTCAACGCCAGGATCCATAAGAGCACCCCAAGTATATGTACACCTTACATGGTGGTGAAGATCTCCAGGAAGTCCAGAGGCTTCTTGGTGACTCTGTTTTAGGGTCTAGGGGTACAGCGTCCCTGGAAACACTGGATCAGGCAGCCCCCCTTCTACCTGACCTGACCAGAAAACCGTTTACAGCAGAGTATCCACTGTGCCTGCCTTTGGCCTTCTCACACCTATCTGCCCTCGGGTGTGAGGACACTCAGGTTGCCGGCTTGGAAATTCCACCAGGGAGAAGGGCAAGTTGGGTCTGAGGAGAAAAACACACCGCAGTCGGGACGGGGCGGGGGATAGCAGACCTTCGTGTGCATTGCTTGGGATGATGCTCGTTGGGGTTGGGGCTCAGGCAATAATACAGAAAGGACGATGACGAGCCTGCCCTGGGCCTCGCTTCCTGTGTCCCGACTCTTGTGGCCCTTAAAGTCGAAGATTCCTCATTCACTAACAAGTGTGATGTGAAGGGATACTTGGCGCAGTGAGGTGGGTGAGAGGGGAGGACTCTTCCTTGTTGTCCAACTTTCATCACCTGCCCAGGTGTATTTGGGTAGTACCTGAGCGCTCACTCCTCCATCCTTTGGCTGTGCCCTCGTCACCTCCATGAGGAATGAGGAATCTTCGACTTTAAGGGCCACAAGAGTCGGGACACAGGAAGCGAGGCCCAGGGCAGGCTCGCCATCGTCCTTTCTGTATTATTGCCGGAGCCCCAGCCCCAACGAGCATCATCCCAAGCAATGCACACGAAGGTCTGCTATCCCCCGCCCCGTCCCAATTGCGGTGTGTTTTTCTTCTGAGCTGCGGTCTTCAGCGTATTCAAGGTGTCATTTTCTTGTTGTTTTTTCATCAAGAGAAACTAAACCGCATTTCCAGAACCCAGTCTGAAGCCCTGGCAGAGAGCCTGTAGTATATAACTGAGAGTTGGAGAGAGAGAACTCCTTGACCTGCAGACAAAGTCCCTGTTGTTTAATTGTGCATTTTCCAGAAATATTCTGCAGGCATCATCTGCTTGGAGGATTTTGCTAAAAGACCATGGAGAAAAGTACTGGCTGAACGTGTCTCAGGTGACGCGGTAGTTCTCATTCGTAGGGATTATAAGCCCACCTCTGCCCCCTGCCAGGTACCCATGTAGGCTGTGACCTGGATAAGTTGAGAAAGAAGATCAAATTGAAAGGAAAATGTGTTCATTACGAAAAAAATGTTTTTCTGAAAACTGAGCCTCTACTAGGTATGTGTATACATTTAAATTCAGTTACCAGTGTGGCACCAACCTGACGCTCTCCAGCTAAGGTCTGGCCTGCATGGACACAGCCTGGTTAACCTGCCCTTGCCTGAGCCCAGTTCACTTATCACTTGATGGCAAGGGTTCATGAAGAAGCCTTGATAGCCCTTGTTATGATACAGACAATGCTCTATTATAGGTTCTTTAGTTGGTGTTTTCAAAATGAGTGACTTTTTTTTTTTTTTTTTTGGCTGCCCCATGGCATATGGAGGTCCCAGGCCAGGGATCAGATCCAAGCCACAGTCTTAACCATAGCCACAGCCACAGCAACGGCAATGCCAGATCCTTAACCCACTGTGCTGACTGGGGGATTGAACCTGTGACCCAGCGCTCCCAAGATGCCACCGATCCTGTTGCACCACAGCCAGAGCTCCACCAGTGACATGCTGATAGTAATTTACCACTCAGAATATGGCTGTGGAACAAATTATGGCTTACAGATGACTCATTCTGCCATTTCTCCCTAGAAGTCCATCTTTTTCCAGAGCTCTTGGTCTTGATTTGTCTCCTTTTTGGTTTCCTCCTTGTATAGCCCATCTAATTTCTGCTTGTGATCCCCCCCGCCCCACCCCCGGCCTCCTGACCTTCTTCTTCTGAGCTGAGGTGACAGAAGGTGCGCTCTGCCACTGTCCCCAGGGCTCACCAGAGCCTTGGCTGTAAACTTCTACATGTTCAATTTATTTACTTTCTGTTTGTATACTTTTTTCTTATTCTTGTCCTTTCTTCTTTATTTTTTCAAGTTTATTTTTTGTTTATTTTTTTGTCTTTGTAGGGCCGCAGCTGTGGCATATGGAGGTTCCCAGGCTAGGGGTCAAATTAGAGCCATAGCTGCTGGCCAACAACACAGCCACAGCAACGCGGGATCTGAGTGACCTACACCACAGCTCACGGCAACGCCGGATCCTTAACCCACTGAGCAAGGCCACCCAGGATCGAACCCACATCCTCATGGATGCTAGTCAGATCTGTTTCTGCTGAGCCATGATGGGAACTCCTTGAGTTTATTTTTTAAATTTTTATTAGAGTATAGTTGATTTACAGTGTTGTACCAATTTTTGCTGTATAGCCTAACAACCAGTCTTTTTCTCATACTATCTTCCATCGTGGTCTGTCCCAAAAGATCAGACATAGTTCCCTGTGCTGTACAGTAGGACCTCATTGCTTATCCATTCTAAATGTGATAGTTTGCATCTACCAACCCCAAACTCCCTGTCCATCCTACTCTGCAGCACCCCGCTCCCCCCGCACCCGCCTTGTCTCCTTTTTTTCTCTATTGTGCTGTTGTTTCTACCTCTGCTCGTGTTCAGTGCCTTCCTCCCCACATCCTTGAGTCCTCCCTCTTTTATTCTTGCCCTGTTCCCTACATACTCTTCCTTCATACTGTTGGCGTCTATACTTGGATTGCCTTCTGTTTACTGTCTGATCGATGATTTCTTTGAATGACCAAGAAGGAGCTATGAGTATTCCTCAAGAAAGCCCGACATTTGGACAAAGAACCAGTCATGTGGGGAGTTCCTGTGTGGGCTTGGCAGTAATGAATCCAGCTAGTATCCATGTGAACGTGGGTTCGATCCCTGGCCCCACTCAGTGGGTTAAGGATCTGGTGTTGCCATGAGCTATGGTGGTGTAGGTCTCAGATAGAGCTCAGATCTGCACTGCTGTGGCTGTGGCTTAGGCCGGCAGCTACAGCTCTGATTCACCCCCTAGCCTGGGAACTTCCATATACGTGGGTGTGTCCCTAAACCATCGGAGGCTGGGGAGCCCTAGGGACAACCTTCTCTTTCTGATGCTCTCCCTCTAGGCCACCTGGCCTCTGTCTCCTGCTTCTCTCTGCAGCCTTCTCCCTTAACTGCTTCCAGCTCACCATGCTACCTCCCAGCAAAGCAGTCCTATCTCACGGCTCCTCTCTCCATACGTGCTTTCAGCTCCTCTCTGGAAAGATGTTTCTATTCTTCTAGCTCAGATTCCCAAGGGACAGAATCTGTGTCCCTCTGCCCCACCCCACCGTAGTTTTTCTCCAACTTAATTGTGTCGGAGGCCGCTGGCCAGACACGTGTTGGCTGCCCTGTGTCAAACCAAGTTGTTGGCCACCGCAACCTGACAGTTCAGCAGCCATGACGAGGTGGTGGGGTGGGAAAACGAAGTTTCCAGGGGCTTTCCGTGGTAAGCTCCTTAAGCAGCTGTATCTCCACGTGGTGGACAGTGCCACTGAGAAGGGAGTCCCAGCTGAGACCATCATCCATCACCTCAAACAACGCAGCACATGAGGTGTGCCGTCCCTTGGAGAGAGCGCTGATTTGACAGTGGTCAGTGCTGGGGTGGTAGGCTGGAGAACAGGAGAAATAGCCACCTCTGGAGCCCTCAGCCCTACCTGTATTCATCAAGCTGACTGCAGATTCAGAGGCCAGGATTTAACTGGCCTCTTCCCAGATCCACAGAAAACATTCCCCGGGCATGATGCTCAGTGGCACAGATCTCGAGGCTACCAGGATCCTTCCTCCCCCTTTGCCCTCTTCTGATCCATCCTCTCTGGGAGACTAGCATCAGAAGATAATCTGCTGTCATTTGCAGGTGCACTATTTGGGTACTGAGTCACTTTCAAAACCTCTTCCAGGGTTTGGGTTTCCAGAGCAGCCTGTGTTCCCGACCAAGACAGAAAGCTTCTCTGCCCCTCATGCTCGCTGGGGACAGAATGACAATCTTCCCCTGCCCGCCCTTCCCCTGCTAGACCGCTGGTCAGCTGGACTTAGCCCGAGCCAGCAGGCACCCCCACCCCCTTATCACTGCCACTGCAACCTGATGCCTTTCCAGGAACTCCCCGAAACCAGAGTATTCTCCTCTCCAGGTGGCACAGTGTCTGACTCTGTCAGGTTCCCTGTGTCCCAGGGCACAGGGCTGGGTGTAAACAGGACTCTTTTTGTGTCAGCTCCAGTCAGTCGGTTGTGTTTGTCCAAGGCACCATCTTGGAAAAGATTTTTGAGGCTGTATCTGTATTCGGTTGTGGATGTGAGAAGAAAAGCCAAATATCTGCCAACTTTCATCCTGGGATGAGAGACGGGAAGAACTTCATGGGATAAAGGAAGTAGGAGTCTCTATTATTAGTATAAAGCTGCCACTGTCTCTCCAACACTGGGCCAGTCTTAGTGGGAGAAATCTCACTCAATCACTCTCTTCTTCATCCTGCGTAATAGAACCTTCTAGTCCCTGGATGAATCTAGGGTACATAAATCCTCACAGGACACATGAAGCAGATAACTTTCTTATCAGACCAGAATCTTCCAGAATGCTTACTAACCCAGTGGGTTTCATAAACCAGACTGGTGGTTCCCAGCCAGCCCCCAGCAAGGGCCATTTTAATGACCTACCCCCTCCTCATGAAACCCATGTGTCAGAAGATTCTTAGCTGAAAATTAGATTTCCATTTTCTTCGTAAAATACAGCCAAAGATAATGTGTTACCACAATGAGTTAATACAGTTCTAGCGAAAGCAGAGAGAAATGACATTTTAATTAACCTGTGTGGACCGTTAGAAGAAGACATACTTTCTCTTTTGGGGCTTAAAGAGAGAGAAGAATAAACACAGAAGAATAAACACAACCACAGGCTGACTTTCAAAGGAACTAACTGATGTAAAATTTTGAAAAAATTAGGCACTCATTGTTTAAAGTTGTTTTTAAGAGAGTGACCCCCCGGGGGGGATCAGACTATTGCGGAGACTGTATCAGGATACAGGACCAAGCATTAGTTGTCCAGGCTCCAGCATGGTTCAGACCTTAGGGGAAGATTGCTATTGTTGTTTTTACGTCGTCAAACTTCTAATATTTGTATGCAAGCATAAAATTCCATTTGTAAAAGTAAAGGATTTGCCATACCTTTAGGTTTAATATCATTTTCTTCCGACTAGGCAACTGAGTATAAGAAATATTAAGTAATACACCTTAGAACCCAGAGCTTTTAAGGTTTAAGTGTCCAAACCTAGATCTTCTGATTCTATATCACGTATTCTTTCAACTATGTTACAAATGTTTGCATCAGAATAAGATCATGAAGCTGAAAGCAGCAGGCGTTTTCTCCTCATATGGAAGGAGTTAAGAGGGCACTGGGCACTCTTCCTTAACAGCAAGAGTTGGCTGTCCTTTAATTCAGGGGCAGCTGGCCCCAAGGAATTTGGCAAGGGCCAAATAAACTCCTTAATGCCCAGCTCAGAAGTCTGGACTCATCACTCTTGACTGATGGCTCATACCCACCCTTGCCCAGGCCGGTGCACAGAGGATCCTTGTTTGTGTCACTTAACCACCAGGAGCTACCAACAGATGATCTTTTGGCCAACTGCCTGGGGAACAGGGCAAGGCTGGCTCAGGACCATGTGTTCCAGTCGAGAGGGCCTCTTTTGATGCTGTGTCCATGGTGTCTGAGGACCATGGTTAGAGGAGGAGGACGGTAAGAGCAAGCCCATGGGTCTTGACTCCTACCCCTAGAGAGCCTATGAGAGCCCTACCAGATCTGGGGCCAGAAGCAACTGGGGAGCAGAGGTGGGGAGGTGGGTGCCAGTCGCTCAGGGTACAATCAGCCTCATGGAGCTCATACTGTGGCCTGGGCCCAATGAGAAGAGGCACGGGCCCAGTCTGGCGGGGGAGGGAGTGCGGGTGAGAGTTGCCAGAGAAGAGGGTCCACGAACCTGTAGCCGCGTGGAGGCGCTCCCTCCTGCTTGTGTCGGGATTCACTTTGGAGTCATTGCGGGTGACCTGCACATCCCTCCTCCTGTCCACTCCCATGGGCATGTTAAGAAGGAGGGCTGATTGGCTACGGCTTGTGGGGTGGGTTAAGAAGGAGGGCTGATTGGCTACGGCTTGTGGGGTGGGCCTACACAGAAACAGAAGTTGACCTCAGGACTCAACGGTCCCCAGGCAGGCTGTGTCCTCGGATCAGAGCAGCACTTGGCTCTCATCTCACGTCAGAGGGACACACAAAAAAATGTCTGTGGAATGAGTGAATGAATGAATGAATGAATGAAAAGAGTGAAATCCTGGCCTGTCCTTTGACTATACCACCTCCAGGTTGCAGCAAGCCTGGGGGGCCCTGGACTGGAACACGCCTCGGGTATGAGGACCAGGGAGCGCCACCACCCCACCTGCCTCTTCCTGCCTTCCTCTTCTCTGTCAGTGTCAGTGAGATCCACGGAGCCCTCCGGGTTCGGGCATCTGAGCCCCTCCACAGCCTGATCCCTGCCCAGCGCCAGTTCCTCAGAGGGTCTGTTCCTGGGCTACGCGGCTACCTCTGAGCACAGGCTGTCTTTGATACTCAGGAGACACCCTGTAATTCAATTAGGAGCTCCCTCCAGGGACATGTAATTATGTCCTATCTGGGCCTTGTAATGACAGCCCCCTGCCACCGCGCAGGGAGCTGCCCTGCTCAGCTGCCCAGAACCTTTCACCAGGAGGGAACTAATCTGCTTAGCGCCTCCCTGCAGGCCTCAGAAATGAGTCCCCATTGGCAGAAAAGGGCCGCCTCAGGGGGACCTGAGGGTTCGTTCCTTTCCGCTCTGCTGTTTGCCATGAGCCGCCCTGCCCGGGACTGTTCCTGGTTGAGTGGGAGGCTGAGAGGACCCTATTCCCCTTTCACGGCCAGAGCCCCTGGGTGTCCGCCAGCCCTCCTGGGGGTTAGCGGGAAGAAGAAAGGAGACCGAAGGCTTTTGCCTGTTTTCCACGTTAGCTAGGGGAGTGAGGATGTAAGATGAGTTACCTGGCGTTCTACCTGGATGATTCAGGTGCTGCCCTGTGGGAGGAATGGGGCTTGGTCTGTCTTGAGCTGTGGGGGAAGTTGCCTCTGTTTTCTCCACTGGGCTTGACTTCTGTGAAGTGCTTTAGATGCAGGGGTGCTGCCTTGGTCTGACATGGACGCTGCTCAGGGTGGGCTCTCCCTTCCACCTCCCCACCAGCCTCGAGGTTCACCTGAGCCCTCCTCCTGAGGATCCTAAATCCTCTCCGTGCTGTTATGTGCCATCTGCCAGGAATGTCATTGGCAAACTGCAAACTGTGCTGGGTTGAACAGAGTCCCCTCACCCCTCAAGTTCATGACCACTCAGAACATCAGGATGTGACCTTATTTGGAAATAGAGTCTTTGTAGACTTAATTAGTTACAGTGAGGTTATGCACAGTCAGGGTGGACCTAGAGCTATGACTGACATCGTTGTAACAAGGCCACATGACAACAGAGATGAAGTTGCAGAGTGATGCAACTCTCAGCCTAGTGACACCAAGGATCACTGGCAAACACCAGAAGCTAGGAGAGAAGCAAGGACTAGATTCCCTTCAGCCCTTCTGCGGAAGGAATCCACTGCAGACACCTTGATTTCAGACCTCCAGCTTCCGGATCTATGAGAATGTAAATTTCTGTTGTTTTAAGGCACCAAGTTTGTTGTAATTTGTTTCAGCAGCTGCAGGACACTGATACCCAAGCCATAATGCCTGCTCTGGACTTCAGTAAGTGAGTGAGGGATGTCACACCGATGGTCGAAGAACCGGCGGTGGGAAGAACATTTCTTGTGGGGTCAGCTGTCCTCAGCCCACTGACCCACAGCTCCTGAGGCAGAAGGTGGCCAGAGCTCATTTAACGGCTCTGTTATATATGGGCCGTAACTGTAAACCTTGCAGTTCTTGTTTGCCAGTCCGAGGAGGGTCCTCCCAAAATAATCCAGCCGATGCTCCATGAACTGCATACCTATTTCTGCTTTTCCACCCTTCCAGCAGCTAAACTCTGGGCCTTTGAAAACAGTGCCCCGCCATGTAGTTAAGAGTCATTTATCTCATGACCAGGGAGGCCAGAAAGGGCCCATTCTCCATCCCTTTCCCGTGGGTGTTCCCCGGTGCATTGCAGTGGGTGCTGAGGTCCAGGTGTGTTACCTCCTTCCCTCTACAAAGCAAGGTGGGCCTGGCTGGGGAGGAAATGGGAGCACCCTGGGCAGCCTAAGAGTGAGTGAGCCATGGCTGTCTGTGATGAAATGAAGGCAGTGCTAATAGGTGAGAGGGGGACACTGAATGAGTGTCAGGGAGCTGGAAGACAGAATTTCAGATTAGAGTTCACACAGTGAACTTGCCAGTGACAGAAGTGTGAGAGCAATAATGTGGGCAGGAGCCTATATAGATAGAGGCGGTAAGAGAGCAAAGTGATTAAATGCATAGACTGGGTGTCACATGGACCAAGTTGTAATCCCAGCTTGGCTACTTATTGGGGATGGGATCTGGGAAATGTTACCTCGCCTTTCGCTTCACTCCTCTATATTATGTGAGTAATAATAGCACCTACCCGTAGGGTTGTTGGGAGGATTGAATACGACTGTAAAGCATTTAACATCATGCCAAGTCTCAGTTACTCGTCAACCCTTCATGTGCCAGTTATTTGTTAAGGAGTTAAGGAATCTTGGCCATGTCACAACCATTCTGACCTGTGGGCCAGTGTTTTGCTCAGGTTCCCCCATAGGTTATTATACTCCCCACCAGGTCCAGGGTGAGCTTTTAGGAAGAGATAGTTGATCTAAAGATAGAAAGTCAAAGAGTTTTGTCTGGAGGAAGGTGGAGGAAAATATTATTAACCAGGTTCTTTGACTATGTCAGGGGATCTGACAGGCTTCTCTCCAAGCAGAGAGCAGCCCCGGGCCGGGGTAGAAAGTGACTTTGGGGTTCATACTTCTGCATCCTGATATGGACTTTGTTGAACTTTGTGGGGAGACAAGGGAAGGAAAGAAGGAATGTGGAGAGAGATGAAAATAAAAGGAGAGGGAGGAAAGGAGGAAGAAGGGCTGGGAGGAGGATGGGCATTCTTATCTGGAGGATAATTACATACGAAATCACTTGCCAGCAGGGCTCTGGGGCTGGAATGACTACGGTAATTACAGTAGGGCTCCCAAGGGCTCTAGGCCTGTCTCTGAGCAGCCAGTGGCTGGTGTTGCAATCTCTCTCGCTCCACCCACTTCCCAGGCCCCACGGTCATCGTCCACCCCAGAGCTTTTCGCTGATTAGGAGGCTCAAACAGGACAATGACTCTTTCAGAGCAGAGTCTCATCTATGGGCTCCTGTGATAAAAACCACCGTCTGTCCATCCTGGGCTCCTTTGGTTGGCGAGTCCTGCTCTTTTTTTCTTTTTTTAATTTATTTTATTGAAGTATAGTGTGTTAATTTCTGCTATACCGCAAAGTGATTCAGTTATAATATATATACACACATATATATACACCTACATATATATACACACACATATATATGTACACATTCTTTTGCATATTCTTTTCCATTACAGTTTATTACAGGGTATTGAATATAGTCCCCTGTGCTGTACAGCAGGACCTTGTTGTTTATCCTGGAGAGCTGCCCTGCTTTTGATGGTCAGGTGATCTGGAGCAAGATAAGCAGCTCTGCCCAAGTGCTGTCCCTTCCCTCCCCACCCTCCCACCTTCCCCAAACAGGGAGGTTCTGTGACTAAAGAATTAAATATCTTCCAGCCTGATTCTGATGTTCCCAGTCAGGGCCTCCTTACCTTTCTTTTTTGTCTTTGAGATGACTCGCCCTTACTTCGATCTCACAGAAGCGAGGCAGTTTTCTGTCACCTAATGAAGTGCCAAGTAACAATATTGCCATTTATTTAGTACTTCCTCTGTGCCAGGTACTCTGCCAGGTGTGTGACATGAATCATTTGTGATCCTGATGCTAATCCTGCCATGGTATAATCCCACCCCAGCCCTGGCCACTCTGTCCCATGCTTCCTCTTTCACAGCACAGGGTATCACTAGGTCAAAGTCAGAGACTTGAAGATTAAGCTTGGGTTTCATGGGTGTTCATCCTTCCCACAATGGTGCAGAGCCCTTAATTAAAATCTCCTGCGGTTGAGGCATGAACGTGGCCACTGACGTTGCTCCTCCTGGCTCTGAACACGAAATTGTTGGATTCTTGCCTTAACAGTGTCCCCATTCACATCTCTTCCCACTCAAGAACTCCTTGCGTGCAGAGTTCTTGGCTTCTTTCCTGCTTCTGGTCTCTGACCTGACATTTCCAAGCTACTAGTTAAGACTTGTTCTTGCATATGTTGGTTGAGTCATATGTAATCCATTTGTGGATATAACAGTCATGATGGCTATTTCATGTCTGTCCCCTGCCTCAGTTCCCTCTGTTTCCTGAGAAAGGGGAGATAAAATGTTTGCCCACTCCCATCCTTCATCTCCCAACACTGAGAGACTCCCTGAAGAGACTCTGTTTGGGTTAGGTCTCAGACCTTATCCATTGTATCTGAATGTCTTTCATATCTGCTTCTGCCAACCCCCTCCTCCCATGACAATCAACAAGCGAGCAAGCAGTCAAATAAAACCCAAATATAGTGTGATATTACACAGTATAAAGGACAAGAACATTAGCTTTGAAAGCAGGTGGATCTGTGTTTCAACCCTGACTCAGCCACTCCTTAGTTGTATGTACTAGTTTTATACTGCTGCATAACTACCACCAACAACACTGATTTATTATTGCTCAGTTTCTGTGGATCGAGGGTCTGGGCACAGCTCAGCTGTAGTCAAGGTGTTGGCTGGGGCTGCTCTCTTATCTGAGGCTCAGGGTTCTTTTCCAAGTTCAGGTGGTTGCTAGCAGAATTAATTTCCTTGTAGCTATAGAACTCATGGTTTCCTTCTTCAAGGCAAACTGGAGATTTACCTTCTAAAGGGCTTGTCTGATTAGGAGGGGCCCACCCAGGATAATTTCCCTTTTTTTAAGTCATGGCTTAAAAGTCAACTAATTAGGGACCCTAATTATATTTACAAAATCCCTTCAATTTGCCTTGTAACATATTCATGACATAAAAGCATGTTCACTGGTGTCACTCATACTTTAGGGATGGCGTTATATAGGGCATGTGTGGTGGGAAGGAGAAAGGATCTTAGGGCTGCATTAGAATTCTGCCTACAATAATGCATGGCCTTAGGTAAATTGCCTCATCTCTTTAAGATTCAGTTTTCTTACCTGGAAAAAAGGGCAATAAAACCAGCCATATAGAGTTATTATAAGGCCTGACAAGATATAATATATTGAAAAGGGTGGCAGACAGTAGACACAAGTACATGATTTCCTACTTAACCTTCCTTTTGTTGTCCATCTGTCCTGCAGTTTCTGTGATTTGAAATACCATAGAAAGCCAATCCAAGTAGTCAAACTTGTACCAGAAAGTATAGTTGATTCTTATTATTTTCAGTAGTCAACATTCCATAAAGTTGTTGCAAACACTGAATTGGTGAATACTGAAGCATTACTCATGGGGGAAATGCAGATGAGTTCTTGTGAGCCTCTGGTCATGACATTTTCACCAACTGACCAGTACCTAACCTTGTTTTATGTGTATTTCTGTTTAATAATGGTTATTTATTTATTTATTTTTATTTTTTTTGGCCAGACCCCCAGAATATGGAAGTTCCCGGGCCAGGGATCGAATCCAAGTCACAGTTGTGACCTACACCACAGCCTCAGCAATGGAACTCCAACAATGCTTACTTAATATCTGCTGTTGTTTCATCAACCCTCGACTCATGGTCAACAGCACTCTAATTCATGCCTTGAATGAAACTTATAAGGTGCATCACAGCCTTCCTGCACTGGAAGGAAGTGCTACACACTAGTGCTGCACAGCATTTCAGCACTAGGCTTGGGGGCCATTTTAAAATAGCAGAATCACCAACAAAACCCCACAAAAATGTAAAAAAAAAATGTGGCACCAAAAGGACTATAAAGAGGACATTTGTTTGTAGCATGAGATGAGACAGGAAGACAGAGCATCACCTTATTCGACCTCACCTGGGAACATGTAGCCAGGTGACCCAAATTTTATAAATATATAACATTTTATATATTTTATATAAATATTAAATTACAAATATATACATGACAGGTGATTTTTAAAACTTTTACTAAAGTATAATTGATTTACATCATATTAGTTTCTGCTGTACAGCAGTGATTCAGTTATACATATATGTGTGCGTGCATATATATATTCTTTTTCATATTCTTTTCTATAATGACTTATCACAGGGTATTGAATATAGTTCCCTATGCTTGTTTATCCATTCTATATATAAGAGTTTGCATCTGCTAATCTCAAACTCCCAATCCATCTGTCCTTAAACCCTTTCCCCCTTGGCAACCACGAGTCTGTTCTCCATGTCAGTGAGTCTGTTTCTGTTTTGTAGTTAGGTTCATCTGTGTCCTATTTTATATTCCACATATAAGTGATATCACATGATATTTGTCTTTCTCTTTCTGGCTTACTTTGCTTAGTATGATAATCTATAGTTCCATCCAATTTGCTGCAAATGGCATTATTTCATTCTTTTTATGGCCAAGTAGTATTCCACTGGGTATATGTACCACCTCTTCTTAATCCATTCATCTGTTGATGGACGTTTCGGTTGCTTCCATGTCTTGGCTGTTGTGAACAGTGCTGCTATGAACATACAGGTGCATGTATCTCTTCAAATTATATTTTTGTCTGGATATATGCCCAGGAGTAGGATTGCTGGATCATATGGCAGCCCTATTTTTAGTTTTTTGAGATGCCTCCATACTTAAAACAGGTAGGTTATTTTTTTCCTCAAATCTTTTTCTAGTGTTTTTTTCAATAGCTAGATCCAAGATCTGGAGAGATGGTCAAAAGCAAAGACTCTCCTTCCTCTTCCCTTGCTGGGCCTCTCAATACATTTTACAACTCTTCTAAAGCACCATTAAAAAAGAGAAAGCAGGAGTTCCCGTCGTGGCTCAGTGGTTAACGAATCTGACTAAGAACCATGAGATTGCGGGTTCGATCCCTGGCATTGCTCAGTGGGTTAAGGATCCGGCGTTGCCGTGAGCTGTGGTGTAGGTTGCAGATGCGGCTCGGATCCCGCGTTGTTGTGGCTGCAGCTACAGCTCCTGTTAGGCCCCTAGCCTGGGAACCTTCATATGCCTCAGGTGCGGCCCTAGATAAGGCAAAAAGACAGAAAAAAAAAAAAGAGAGAGAGAGAAAGAAAGTCGACACTGATTTTTAAAAAACCCCTTTGCCCATCACTCTGTACCAAGAGGTAAAATATTCTAGGGGAGCCTTCCGAAGACAGGGTGTCATTGCAGATCCAGATTCCTTCCTGAGGTACTTTGGCTTGAGCCTCCCAGCCGTGGCATTGTGGATGTGACAGATCCTCCGCTGCTCAGAGTGGGAAGACATCCGCAGCGGGCGTTCTGTTTCAAAGAACAGTGGCCAGAGTTGTATGTGAGTTGGCCAGACAAGATGCCTCTTCCTTTCTTTCTCCTGTCTGTGGTGACAGATTGCAACCAGCTCTGGCTGACGGCCGCTTTGAGGCACAGTCGAAATGTTCCAGAGGACATCGTACACCAAATGTCTAATTCCGACTCTGCCCCAACACGCTGCCTTCCGGCTCTGCCTTCTTTCCTTAGACTCATCCGCTTTAAAACCAGCTTGGCCGTGCACCTGTCTTGGCAATTTCTCATGAGTGACACTGGAACCCTCCGCTTCCGACCCTGTTAACTGCAGAACCCAGTAGCAACAGCTGTGTGTCCTGGGCAGCAGCAGCTGTGGGGCCAAACTTAGGGCTGGGGATTCGGTGTTGGGTGGGATGATGGGTGATGGAATGATTTTATAGGGCAGGTAAGCTCATGTATTTCTTTTGTCCCATCCGCACCCCCCACCCCCCTCCTCCAGTACACACTTTTAGTGCATCAAAGGAAAACTGAAAACAAGGATCTGGTAACATGGCTGTTCTGGATACCAAGCCCTGCCGACTGTGGGGAACCCTTCTGTATCATCAGTCAGCAAAACAGAGCAGAACCCTGTGTTTTGTAGCTGGTAAAGCAGGGCAGCGTCTCCACTGTGGGGGCTGGGCCATCTGTTTATTCATTATTGAATGAAATAGCAGAGCTGATTCCATATTTTATTTATTTATTTATTTATTTTTGTCTTTTTGCCTTCATCTAGAGCTGCACCCGTGGCATATGGAGCTTCCCAGGCTAGGGGTCTAACAGGAGCTGTAGCCGCCAGCCTATACCACAGCCACAGCCACACGGGATCCGAGCCGTGTCTGCAACCTACACCACAGCTCACGGCAACACCAGATCCTTAACCCACTGAGCAAGGCCAGGGGTTGAAGCCACAACCTCATGGTTTCTATTCGAATTCGTTAACCACTGAGCCACGACGGGAACTCCTGATTCCATATTTAGAAATCACTTAGGTGCAAGTGTGGTGTGCAGGAGTCCACCGACTCAGCTGACGCCTCTCTCTTCTGCAGCAACTTGCTGAATTTAGTAATGGTGATGTGTGAAATCCAGAGTGATTTGAACTAAAGGCTGAGGGTTGTATAAAATTAATATATAAGAGATTTGGAAGGGAATGGGGGTTTCCTCCCCAATACTTCTCATTCAGTTTTGGAGCCGAATAACCACGCATTACAAAAAGCAAAACGGGAAATTGAAGTAGGATGACCCTGAGAATTTCAGTGCCTCATGTGAACCACATCTTCTGGTAAGAATTTTTTTTTTCATTTCATGCCCAATCAGCAAGTATGATAAGTGAGAACCTTGTAAGTTCAGGGTGCTGGGCTAAGAGGGGTTATCATTTCACAGAGATCTGCTGAGCTCTGAAGCTGTGCCAGCACTGTGCCTGGTGCTGCCATGTGGAGATTTATGACAGGGACTGTCATGCCTCAGGGAGCTTGCGGTTTGTCGGGAGACATCAACCAACTAAGCCAAAAAAATGAGCCACCTTAGAGAAAGTCCCCCAATTCATAGAGTTTACACTCTTATCAGGAAAGTAACAAACCTATGAGCATTCAAAAACAACCAAAAAAAAAAAAAAAGCAAACAATCAAAAAAAAAGACAATAACAGAAGGAGGCAATTGACAACTGAAAGATCCAAAATGTAATGACTAAAAGTTCACTGAAGGAGATCCTTACGAGCAGGGGACAATCCAAGAGACTTCTTTTTGGAGGTAGATTTTGAGCCAAAGCTTTTGTTTTTGTTTTTATTTTCTTTTTAAAGTCACCCCAGGCTAGGAGTCGAATTGGAGTGGCAGCTGCCAGCATATACCACAGCCACAGCAATGCCAAATCCAAGCCACTTCTGGGACCTATGCCACAGCTTACAGCAACTCCAGATCCTTAAACCACAGAATAGGGTCAGGGATCGAACTCTTGTCCTCGTGAATACTATTTGAGTTCCTAATCCACTGAACCACAACAGGAACACCCTGAGCCAGTTCTTAAAGGGTAGATTACTTTTGTTTTTTGCTTCCTATTAAAAAAAAAGTCTTTGTATCCATTGGAGGTGAATGGAGGGAGAGGCTGTGACCACAGAAAGAAAAAGATTTCGCTAAAGAGTTTTACAGCAGAATCCAGCTCTTCAGGTCTGAATGTGTTCTTTCAACCAGTGTCATGTGAGTCCTCCTGTTGCCAAGTGCTCCGTCACACGATGGGAACACAGAGACGATTCAGACACGGCCCCTGTCTCTGCACAGCTCATCTTCCAGTGGGGGAGACATGCTTAAAGGCAGATGGGGACAGGACAGTGAGATAAATACCATATGAGGCAATGATCATGGTGACAGGGGGACTCATAGGAGGGAGTGACTATCCCTGGGCTGGGGCAGGGGAAGAATTCACAGAGGATGAGTAAGCAACCAGGTGCTGAGAGATGAGAATGAACCTAACACTCATGTTACATCGTAGAGCCCAGATGGAAGAGGGTAGGTCCGCTGGTTCTCTGGGAGGCAAGGGTAGGTTTGGGATTCTAGAACAGCCGCTGCAAAACCAGTCACTTATTGACTCTGGCAGAGCTCAGATCAGCTCTGGGATCTAGAAGCCAAACACTCTTGTAGGCATGAATTCAGTTCTTTCCTATGCATGAGTCGTTGTCAGCCTGGCTTCCCATTAGAATTACCCGGGGAGCTTAAAAAATACTGAGGCCTGGGTCCTACCTCCAGAGACTCTGATTTCATTGGACTTAGGAGGGGCCTGAGCATCTGTATATTTTAAAAGCATCCTAGGTGATTCTAACACATAGCTAGGGTTTGAATCTCTGCCCTAACTTACCTATCTGTACTCCTGAGGTGCTCCCAGGCCCATCTCTTCATGAGTGGACAGGCTTTTTGCGGCAGCAAATGGAGAGGGTTCTGACCAAGGCTCTGGAACCAAGCATCCCTGAGTATAAGACTTGGTGCCACCAATGTGGTGACCTTAGGCAAGTCACTAAACAAACTGACTGCAATTTTTTTTTTTTTTTAGGGACTCACGCATGGCATATGGAAGTTCCTAGGCTAGGCGTCGAATTAGAGCTGTAGCTGCTGGCCTGCACCACAGCCACAGCAACGTGGGATCTGAGCCATGTCTGCAACCTACACCCCAGCTCATGGCAATGCCAGATCCTTAACCCACTGAGCGAGGCCAGGGACTGAACCCATGTCCTCATGGATACTATTTGGTTCGTTACTGCTGAGCCACTAAGGGAACTCCTACAAATTCTTAATTTGTAAAATGGGGGCCATGCAGGTACCTTCTCCTGGAATTATCGTTAAGGTTGACATAAAATTATTCCCAGCTCATAAATAAGCACTCATGCATGTCCCATAGGCTAGGCCCTTAACACCTAATGGTTCAAACCAGGGACTTATGCCACCAAGTCAAAAATCCGTGGCCACTCAGCAGAAGTAAAAACCCGTCACCAGCAGCTCTCATGCTGGGGGACATGTGAATTACAGAAGGAAGAATGAGCCCCAGGGGGTGACCTGGTAGTAGCTGGGAACAGGATGAAGCTCAGGAAACACTTGGATGTCACTCTTACCTGTGCTTAACAATGAAATAATGAAATGAGGACAGCCCCTAGACTAAAGCTTTGTTGGTGAAGGGAAGGCAAGGAGTTATTTTTGCATCCATTGAGGAAAAATTCTAGAAATGTGACTATATTTTTAAGGGAGCAGAAGAATCTAGATTACACTTAATCCAAGTCAATGTGTAGAACAGAGTTTTGCCTTTTAGACTCCATGGGAAAAAAGTCAAATGAGAGAAAGAACAAAAGAACCCTCCACCACAGCATTTACATTCAGATAGCCACTTTTGAGTGAGATCTCCTGGAGTGAAGGTTCCACTCATAAGTGAATAGATTTCTATTCAGTTCAGTCACCAGAAGGCAGTACTGAACTTTGGAGTGATTCCGTAGAGAAGATCCCATGTCATTAGTGTGTCTTTGAGGGAAGTCAGCCACCTTATGCAAGACTAATTGGGTCCAAGAATACAGCTGATGCTAACTCTAGTGGAGAATTACCCAATGTCTTATTTTATACACATTTGTGAAGAGTTGTACAGAAACTAGATCCCATTTTGAGGAATCCTGTGGTCAACCAAAGAATCTTTCAAATAAACTAATGATTATCTGAATCACTGCCCTCATCCACCCCATTCTACTTGTAGACAAATCTGAATGGTCACAGTCAACCTGAGTTTCTGAAGGCTACTTGTTCCTTTTCTGGGTTCTGCAAGAACAAGGTAAATCCTCTTCTAAAATATGCCTAGGGCTGAGAGATTGGAACCTGTCTGCTCATAGTAATATGAATCAGTTGAAATGTCACCCTACATATCAGACCAGCACTTCAAGTGGGTTTTTCTTTTCTTTTTTTTTTTCCTTTTTTTTGGCTGTACCCATGGCACATAGAAGTTCCTGGGCCAGGTATCAAACCTGTGCCACAGCAGTAACCAGAGCCACAGCAATGACCATGCTGGATCATTAACCCACTGAGCTTCTAGGGAACTCCTTAAGTGGGTTTCTTTAGTCAGCCCAACCCTGGTGACTAGCACTTTGGATATTTTTCTCCTGGCTCATCTGGGGCTGCATTGGCCATTAGGTGCTGGCCTGGGCTCCGTGGAACTGGGATTTATTTCTATGGCAGAATTCTTGTCATTGTTGAGAGGGAGGCCATTGGGATCATTGTAATGGATCTCCAAACCCTAGGGGTAACAGGTTGGCCCCCTTTCAGAGCAAAGAAGGTGAAGGAGGTGGCACTGGATAAGCCAGGGAGTAAGAGAACTTATTTGAGAAATCTCCTTGGGGGTTGTAAGAGGAGGGTATCAAGGATGGGTCTCTGGAAGGTAATGTTCCTAAATGTCACGTCTGGTGATAATGCATTCATTGACTTATGCTCAGTTGGAACTAGGGAATTTTTTTCCTTGTCTCATCTTAAGCCTCATCATTCTTTCCACTAAGTCTGAGGAGAGCCCATTCAGTCGACAAGCACACGTGGTTAGAGGAGGGAACTCTCGCCCTATGGAGGAAGTCCAACTACTGCATTTATTAACGGGAGCTTTGGAGTCCTGCTTCTGCCACCTTGTTTTGGACCCAAGTTCTAGAGCCAGAGGGTTCCATTCTTCTAACTCTTGTTTATTAGCTGCAAACACTTTGGCAAGTCACCTACCCTGTTAGCACTATAGCACAGGGGTTAGACTGCTTTGGAGCCACATTTCAAGGGTCTGAATCTTAAATCTTTCATTTTCTAGCAATGTGACTTTGAGGAAACCTCAACCCAGGTGCCTTCTGGCTTCAGGCTCCTCTGATGTTTTGAGTTAGGGACAGGGAGTAAGAGAAATGTCTGGAGTTGTCGCTTACTCTTGTTTCTACCCTCTGTTGACATATTGGCTATTTGAGGACAGTGCTCAGCTTCAGCTTCACCATAGGCCTATGATCATTGTGGACCTTCTCAGAGAGGGACAACTGTTCTTTCCTTGGGCCCAGCCCTTCCCCCAAGCCCTCTCCCTTGGGCATCACCTGGCTTGATCCAGCAGCTGCCTGAACAGCCCACAGCTCCTCCCGACCCTCTAGCTTTTACGTTCTGCTTTGTGGAGCCATGGGAACCTCTTGCCTCCTCTTTCATACCCTCTGAACCCCAGGAGGACCGGAGGAAGGGGAGGGACATTAGGATCTTACACTGTCTCCACTGGTCCAACTGGCCCCCTGCGGGGAAGAAGCAGCAGATGTGACTCTCTGTATGACTCCAGCTCTCCTGAGAACTCTCAGTACTCTGCTGTGCTTTTTAAAATTTTATTTTATTTTATTTTAGGGCCATATGGAGGTTCCCAGGCTAGGGGTTGAATCAGAGCTGCAGCTGCTGGCCTACACCACAGCCACAGCAACACCAGATTCAAACTCCATCTGTGACCTATGCTGCAGCTTGTAGCAACACCAGATCCTTGACCCACTGAGCAAAGCCAGGGATTAAACCCCCATCCTCATGGATACTAGTCAGGTTCTTAACCTACCAAGCCACCAAGGGAATGACTATTTTTTCTGCTCTTTTTTTTTTTTTTTTAAGAGGTTCCCAGGCTAGGGGTTGAATCGGGGGTATAGCCATCGGCCTATGCCGTGGCCACAGCAATGTGGGATCCAAGCCGTGTCTGCGACCTACACCATACTCATGGCAATGCTGGATCCCTAACCTGCTGAACGAGGCCAGGGATCAAACCTTAGTCCTCATGGATACTAGTTGGGTTCATTAGCTGCTGAACTCCACTTTTTTTTTTTTTTTTAGGCATGTAGAAATGTGTATATTTCCTTTAGATTCAAAAAAGTTAAAGTTAGGGATTTTTTTAACCTTTTTTTAAAGTTATGGATGCGTATTTTTTTTTTACTTTTTTTTTACACTTTGTTTTTTATAGTTGATTTACAGTGTTGTGTCAATTTCTGCTGTACAGCATAATGACCCAGTCATGTATATATATATATATATATACACACACACATTCCCTTTCTTATGTTATCTTCCATTATGATCTATCCTAAGAGACTGGACATAGTTCCCTGTGCTGTAGAGTAGGACCTCATTGCCTATCTATTCTAAATGTAGTAGATTGCATTTACTAACCCCAGACTTCCCTCTTCCTTTTGGCAGCCACAAGTCTGTTCTCTATGTCTGTGAGTCTGTTTCTGTTCTGTAGGTAGGTTCATTTGTACTGTATATTAGATCCCACATATAATGATGTCACATGGTATTTGTCTTTCTCTTTCTGACTTCCCTTAGTATGAGAAGCTCTAGTTGCATCCATGTTGCTGCAAATGCTATTATTTAGGTTTTGCGTTTGTTTTCTTTGGGTTTTTTTTTCCCCTTACTGAGTAGGAGGCAGTACCAATATTTCTGAACACCTTTCTTGGTGCCTTCTTCACTTGGTTTGGTTGGAGTGAGAAGAAGCACTTCTCTCTTTTCTTTCCCGAAAGGAGAGGGAGGAGCCAAAATTCTCCCCTCTACTGAACAACCCCTCCTTGTCTCCTATGTTTCATAGACTGGGGTGGGGGTTGCTGGAGCGATAGCTGGGGACAGGGTGAGCAAAGCCAGTTCAGCTGCCTTTCACAGAGTCTCAAGGGAGTTGTCTGGCCTCAAGTTTTGGCTGCTCTTTTTAAGACTAGGAAGCCTTAAGGCCCCTTTGCCTCACATCTACACTCCAATTGCCAGTGCTGGGCAGTAGGAAAAGTGTGTCCGACATCCTGTTAAATATTTAATACACATTAGCATAGTGCCTGGCACTGGGCAGGTGTTTTCTAAGTGGTAGCCAACAGGAGGCCTATTTTATTATTTTCCTCTTTGCTTAACCTCCAAGGTATCAAAGACCGTGTGCCTGCCCGTACATAGCCAAGTAAACAGAGCACTGAGCTGTGGTGCTCTCTGCCCTGTGTCCTCATCCTGCCTGGCGGTCAGGAACATGCTCATCGGAGCCTGCTCCCTGCAAACCACTGCACTAGGCCACAGAGACCATCTCTTCTGAATTCCGAATCAGGACAAGTTGGCAAGTTGGATAACCTCACTCCTGGGGAACAAGGGAAGAGATGGTTGTTGTAAAAGCAGAGCTTCAAATTCCTGCCTTCCAGAAGCTTCCAGTTTGTGCAGTGATGGAGAGGTTTGAACGAAGATTCAATCTGCTAGATGTAGGTGGATGGTACAGTGGGCAGAATGATGAGCTTAAAGCAGGAGTAAACCACTGGTGCAAAGAAGGGTCTGTCACACCTGAGCTGTTTTTTATGACTGGTGTGAAGCATACATGAGCATTCATTCTTTCTTCCCTTCAGTCACCAGAGATGGCCCTGCTATGTGCCAGGCACTACTAGTCTGGTACCAAAGACGTGGCAGTGAACAAAACTGTCCCTTGGAGCTCACAGTGAAGAGATGAAAGCCCCCTTTCTCAGCGGCCTCTCTCTTTATTTGAGAAGCCACAGCCTGTGTTCCTCCAGTCCTGAAGCCGATTGCTTCATAGAGTCACACTCAGGAAGCTCTGCTGGCCACCCACCCTCTTAAGGACAGAGGCTGCAGCCTCTGGCACTGTGAGCAGGGCCACCCCCTACCCTGCTGCCTCCTCTCTCCTGGACGTGCCATCATTGCTCCTTCCTAAGGAGTACCGGGAAAGGTATGTGAGGAAATTGAGAGGCATGGTGGATTTGAGGCCTTGTGGAAGTGAATCATTGCCCCGCATGGGGAGTGAGGAGTCTTGCTTAAAGGACAGGCCATGCTAAGTCATCCTTCCTTCTCCCTCACAGAGGTGAACTGAAGATCCTGTTTTTCCCAGAATGTCAAATTAACCAGCCCTCCTGTCTGATAGACTGGCGGGTTGCTTTGTCAAATAGCACATTGTATTTGGCACTCAGTCCTGAAATGGGACTGAAAGCTAGGAATTTATACCGAAAATTCACCTACCTCTGAGCAGGTGGTACAAATAAGCATCACCATGTTTTCAGAGGCAGGAATCACAGTCATGCCTCGCTACCAACTACCTCAGTCACCACAGAGCTGAATTTTCACAGATTATGACTTAGGAAATTGTCACTCATTTTATAAATTGGTTTACCTCAGGATTCCTTTTAGGTGGCCAGCTCCCTCAGCACTTTAAAATATGCCTTGATTTATAAAAATTTGATCTATAAACAGATTTTCATGATATTCTCAGCATGAGCTGGTAGGAAAAGCATGAGTTTTAAATCTTAGAGGTCTGGTTTCCAATTCTTTTTCTGATTCCAGCATAAGTGTGCTATTACCTCCACTGATCAGCCCTTCTGTGCTTCATAGCAGGTGCTCCTTTCTTCAATAGGGCCATAACAGGATGAGCCTTAAATGTAGCATTCAGTCATTCATTCATTCAAAAACTTTACCGAGTGCCTTACATGCGCCGAGCACTGTGCCAAATGCCAAGGATATATTGGGGAATAAACCCTTTTTTTTTTTGTCTTTTTGCCTTTTATGTAGAGCCGCACCCGCGGCATATGGAGGTTCCCAGGCTAGGGGTCTAACAGGAGCTGTAGCCGCCGGCCTTCGCCACAGCCACAGCAACGCGGGATCCTAGCCGCATCTGTGACCTACACCACAGCTCACGGCAACGCCGGATCCTTAACCCACTGCGCAAAGCCAGGGATCGAACCCGCCACCTCATGGTTCTTAGTCGGATTCGTTAACCACTGAGCCACGAAGGAAACTCCCTGGGGAATAAACTCTTAATTAAGACAGGGACTGTGAGCTTGGCTTAGAACAGCAGGCCCATGAATGGTCCATGCCCTCATGCAGTTTTTGGTCCAGTGGCAGAACAAATAGATAGCTCAAAAAGTTGAAGAATGTTAGGTTGAGATGGGTGCTGTGAAGGAAGGAAGCAGGATGCTTCACACCTGTGTGAGTAGGATAGTCTGTGATGGTCTCTCTGAAGTGGCGACGTTTAAAGAAAAACCAAAAAGAAGAAGACATGCTAATTACACAAAAATCTGGAAGAACAATGTTCTGTGGAAAAGGACTAGTCCATGCAAAAGCATTAAAGGCAATAAGGGCTTACAGTGTGTGTCCTTGAACACAAAGACAAAGCCAGTGTGGCTGAAGTAAAGGTGAGAGGGCATAAAAGGAGTTTGGTGAAGTAGGCAGAAACTTCTTCATACAGGTTCTTAGATGGCACATGTCTTGGCATCTTGGGGCTACCATAACAAAGTACCGTAAACCGGGTGGCTTTGAGCAACAAAATCTGTAATCTCACAGTTATGGAGGCTAGCAAGCTGAAATTAAGGTGTCAGCAGAGCCATGATACCACTGTAGGGGGTTCCTCCTTTGCCTCTTTCTAGCTTCTGGTGGACTACTAGAAGTCTTTGGCCCCCCTCAACTTGTAGCTGCATTACTCCAGCCTCTTCCATATCACGTGGCCTTCTTCCTGTGCTTCTGTGTCTTCACATGGCTATCTTCTAATACGGACACCAGTCACATTGGATTTCACCATGATCTCGTTTTAAACAAATGAATTACATCTACGGAAAACCTATTTCCAAATAGGGTCACATTCTCAAGTACTGGGGGGTTAGCCCTCCAACACATAAATTTTAGCAGGAGTTCAACCCTTAACTCCATGTTAAGAAGTTTGAATTTTTTTTCTGTATGCATGTCCTAGTGGTCTTAAGCAGGTGGATGGCATGATGTGATACATTTTTAAAAGGCTGTTGTGTAAGGATGGACTGATGGTAGTGCTGGGAAGGTGGTGAGGATAGAAACTGACTCATAAATCACTTGTAAAGGACTGGTCTAGGCGAGAGGTGATGAGGACATGGACTGAGATGATTCTGGAAGTATGAGAAGTGAGTGGAGTTTAGGTATCAAAGACCAGTGGAGTTTAGATATCAAAGACATGCATATTCACTGGATGTGGGATGAGGAAAAGGTAGGACTTGGGGATGGTATCCAGTTTTTTACCTTAATTTTGAGGAGATGATGGTATCATTTACCTTGTTTGGACAAACTTGGAGAGGACCAGATTTTGGGCTCGAAGTGGCTGAGATGGGGTTCAGGTAATGGTAAAAATGCAGGGATGAAAATTAGAAAGCCCACCCACTTCCAGTCACTGCCATCTTGCTTTGGACTGAAATATCAAACAGGCAAACAAACAAAGAACATTCTTTTTGTCAGAAAAGCTCAGTCCCCTGTTAAAATGCAAACATCCCCGGGAGAAGAAACCGTATTAGCCAGAGCATGTTTCCCAAAAGCAGCTACTGATTGAGAGATGAGACAAAGCAACAAACAAGACACCAGAAGAGAACATCAGGAAAGAAAGAGCAATGAAACTTCAAGGCAAAGTGTCTGGTGTCACAGTTTTTCCTTAGACTGGCTGTGGGTGGGTGTGCTTAATTTAATTCCATCACAGTGCTGGAGCTGGACCAGGACTCAAAAGCAAATAGCCAAAAGTGCCAACAAAAATGGGATTAGGATGTAGCAAGTTTCCTTCATAGAGCCCAACTGGAAGAAAGTAAGAGAGAGGAAAATTCTCGAGGTGCGTTGGGCATGTAGTTAGAACAACACATAAGGCAGAAAAAGGGTTTGGAGTAAAAAGTAGGCTACAACCCAAGCTTGTAAAAGAGAACTGTTCCCTGAGCTTGACTCACCTTCACCATGGCTTTCTCTTAATTCAGTCTTTTTTAATACCCCAGCCTCTTCTACATTCCCGGCAATAGCCTTTCCAAGCCCCCAGAATTTTGCCTCTACCAGAGCCGAGTTTTTATCATAGCATTCCCTTAAGTTTGTATCGCTGTTACCCCCCCCCCTTTTTGGGAATTCTTGTTAAATCACCTGAATTTGGGCATTTGAAATGATCGCCATCGAGAGTGACAACCTGGCTTTGGTGGCTGGCATATTGTGACCTCACCACTTGACGTGCTGTCACCTCATCCTGTGTTCTCCCCACTGTGTGTGGATTTCGCCACAAGACATGCTCAGTGTGAGCACCTCTCCAGCTCAAACACCTTGCTCTGAATAGAGTGTGACCACTCAAGAGAGTAGTAGGACATTCGCCTGTACCAGAGGGTCCCTGACCCTCTTGTCGCCTCTTCTAGGGAAGAGTGAGGGAAGGAATGGGCACAGAGCTACCATCTCCGGATAGACCACCTCAGAGCTTGGCATCAGGACCACTTGTCCAGCCACTTGTTGCGTGGAGTTTATTCTGCCTAATCTGGGAGCCCAAGAGAGTTTAACCATCACTTACATCCTATTGCTTCTTTTCTCTGCATTCAAGTTCTTATTTTTTGGCTTAAACAGATGGCAGAGGCCATTCCATTGCAGGTACCAGATCAACCTTGCCTTGGTTTTATTACAGTGTTAGGCGGGGGGGAAGCTCCCCTTTCCCTTGTGTGATTTCAGAAGACATCTGTTTAGGAGTTCCTGTCATGGCTCAGTGGTTAACGAATCCGACTAGGAACCGTGAGGTTACGGGTTCGATCCCTGGCCTCGCTCAGTGGGTTAAGGATCCAGTGTTGCCGTGAGCTGTGGTGTAGGTCGCAGACGTGGCTTCGATCCCATGTTGCTGTGGCTGTGGCATTTGCCGGTGGCTACAGCTCCGATTAGACCCCTATGGGAACCTCCATATGCCGCGATTGCGGCCCTAGAAAAGGCAAAAAAAAAAAAAAGGAAGGAGAAGAAATCTGTTTGGTTTGGGAGATGGGAGGAGGGGGCTGAAGCTGGAAGAGGGAATGATTTCCTTACTCATGTTTTCTTGGCTTTTATTGAGTGTCAAACTTGGCAGTGAATTAGAATCAGTTGACAGCAATCGGTGATAAGCGGAAAGGCCAAGGGTGTTGCCGGGGGCAGGCAGCAGAGAGAGGTGAATTGCTGGCCGGCCCCACAGAAGGTATTCTAAGGTCTCATTCTGTCATGTGTTGAGTCCCCAGATGCCCGAGGATGGGCTGTGATTACCTGAGCTCCTGCCTCCACTGTCTTATCCCACCTCCCGTGGGACTGACAGACAGCACTCATTTGCTCTATTTGTTCACAGGGGCCAGTTATTCAGCAGCAAAGCAAACAGATGAATTTATCTGGTTGATCTAGATACCTCCCTCTGTACACCAGGTTGCCAGCATCGTGGCCGCCAAAGACCTCCCTGAGATACAGTTGGAGACAGGGACAGAGGGTTTTCTGTTTCCTCCACATTTGCCCTCTGACCTACTTACAGCAGCAAGTCAAAGCCACCAGAGCTCCACTTGCTTGGCCACACTGCACAAGTACAAGGCTGCTCCTGTGGCTAAAAGTCTGAACGCCTTGATTCTAACATCAGTTTGGCCATGCATTCCCTGTGTGCTTGGCAAACTGATTTCTTCATCTGTAAAGTGAGTTGGCTCTTCCATCGTTATTTTTTTTTTAAAGCAAAATCGTACTAGGATTTTCACTAATAAACTAAAATAGGATGTAGCTTGTATAGTTTATATTCAGGACTGAGCCCCTAAATATTACAGTGAAGGTTTGCAGCATTTCCTGAATTTGCTACTTTCTCTAATAGAGGGTTTTCTTAGTGTCTTGGTTTGGTTTCCTCTTTCCCATTCCAACCCAGCAAGAAGTGATGGCCAAAAGAAGACAAGCAGATTCTTTGATTTTTATTTATTTATTTTTTGTTTTTAAATTTATTTTTTAAAAATATTTTAGGATGATTGATTTACAATGTTCTGTCAATTTCTGATGTACAGCAAAGTGACAAAAAATACACACTTATCCATAATTACATTGAATGTAAATGGATTAAATGCTCCAACTAAAGGAAAAAGACCAATTCTTTGATTTTTAATTCATTTCAAGCAAACAGAAGCCATGGTGAGAGCCAAGGGATCCAGCTTTGCCACTAACTCTTTGTGTCACTGCCGTAAACCAGCTCCTCTGACCCAAGCTCTTCCTTTGCCTGATGACTGTGCAGTCTGGATGGTCACTAACCATTCTTTCCCTGCCAGGAGGAGAATTGCCTCAAGTCCCTCCTCCTATTTTTTTTTTTTTTTGTCTTTTTGCCTTCCCATCCTGCCTATGTCCCTCACTGGTAGCTTCTTCTCCCTCATACATCAGTATCGGTGCTCCTTTGGGTCTCAGTTTGCTTCCTTGCTGTACAGTCTCCTTGATCTGTTTTTATCCACTCAGGCTTTGCCCGCAGCTTTGGTACTGACACAACTCCAGTCTCCATCGTTAGCCTAATATTCGGTTGCCTGCTAGACATCACCCCCTGAAGGTCTCACAGGTGTTCGTTGCAGTTACGATCCCCATGGAACTGCCTCTTCCTCATTTGGTGGCATCATCCTTCACCTCATCACAGGAGCTGGAGTCTCCTGGGATTCTTGCAAGTCACACTTGCTTTACTCTGCATCTGGTTAAACCCCACAGCCTTCTTCCTAACAACTTTTTCTCATGGACATATCTCAGGATAGACTGCAGTTATACATCTCCTTCTTTCCATCTCCCTATCACAGCCTCCATATCCGTCCTTCATTATCTCCACCCTTTTATAGCTCAGTTGCTTCCTAAATGGTCTCTGGGTCTTTTTGCCTTGAATACCTTCATCCTTTTCTTTCCCATCAACTCCTGCCTGTACTATGAAACTCAGCTGTAGGTCACCTCCTCTGGGAAGTCCTCACATACACGCACACCCCCCACATAGCCCATGCCACTCTGGGTACCCTTTCTTGGTCTTTCCTAAAATACTTGGTACAAACCTTCATCCTCCCACTCACACTACTTCAGAACTGGGTGTTCATGGGTTTTGTCACCCCCTCAGTGTGAGGACAATGATTCAGTCACCTCTGGTGCCTGACCTGATGCCTGGAACACAGCAGGCACAAAATAAGTGTTCAGAGGTAAACCTGAGCTTACCTCTAAATTCATAAATAAGTGGGTACACAAGCTGCAGGGAAGATCTTTAGCTTAGCTATCTGGACACAGTTTCCTTTTCCTCTCTTCTTTCCTAATCTTTAGTCTCTTATGCTAATGAACAAAAACATTTGACTGTATAATCAGAGAGATAGCCTAGAGATGAAGAGAGCTTTAAAACACATTAGGGCACGGGGAATTTCCATTGTGCCTCAGTGGGTTAGGAACCCACACAGTCTCCGTGAGAATTCCTGGCCTTGCTCAGTCGGTTAAGTGTCTGGCATTGCCGCAACCTGCAATGTAGGCTGCAGATGTGGCTTGGATCGGTGTTGCCATGGCTGTGGTGTGGGCCAGAAGCTGCAACTCCGATTCAACCCCTAGCCCAGGAACTTCCATATGCCATGGGTGTAACCATAAAATGGAAAAATAAAAAAGCAAAACAGAACACATTGAGGCATAGAAAAATGTCTCCTGCTTTCCAGTCTACCTGAATGACATTTCTGGATTTAGGTTTTCTCCAATTTGTGTATAAATAGATCAGAGCCTTCTGGGTCACAACTTTTTCAAAATGTGATTAGCCAAAGGGCAGAGAATAATTACAATAGGAGATAACCTTTATATGTAGGCACTTTATATGTGTCAGGCACTGTTCCCAGCATATTACATAGTTAATATCATTTGTTTAATCCCCACAGCAACTAGGTGAGTGAGGTCCCTTTACTCCCCCATTTTGCAGATGAAGAAACTGAGGTACAGAGAGATTATGTAGCTTTCCCAAGGAAACATAACCAAGAAGTGGCCCACATACATATTCAGGTATTTGAGTAGCATTAGGTGCAGATGAGACCAGTTCTGCAGGCCACGTTCTCATGGGCCAGTGAGCCCATCTCATTCAGAACCACACTGCGTTTTGAGAGGGAAGAAAGGGATAGAGAAGGTAAGAATTGATATTTTTGAGGACCTATTGGGTGTCAATAACTGCATCAGGGGTTTTAAAAAGATCGCCTTATTTGGCACAGCAACCTGACAAGATAGACGCTCCTGGTTTTACAGATGGAGAAACTGAGACTCAGAAAGGCTAAGCAACCTGAGATTGCCTAGCAAGTGACAGAGCCGGCCTGGAACACAGGCCTGTCTGACTGTATTGACACTGCTCCACAGTCAGCCGTCAAGGGCTGCTTTTTTATTTTTCCATTTTATGGCCACACCCATGGCATATGGGCGCAGAATGGGGATGTGCTGCCTAGTACCAGGAGGCAAAAGTACAAGAGGATAGTTTCATTGGTCAGGATAGGCTTGAATGTACTGTCGTAGCAAAGAAAGGTGTAGAGAGAGGAGGAGGAGAGAGAAGGGGGGCAGGGAGAAAGAGAGAGAGAGTGAGATCACCTAGGCTCTTAACTGCCTTGACCTTGACATTACACATCTCATCTCAGCTAGAGTCCTTTGGCCCAGTCATGTGGCCCAATCCACCGGCAAGGGAGGCTGGGAAACTTAGCAGAGGGAGAGTATAGATATCAAGCGTACTGACACTGCTCCACAGTCAGCCGTCAGGGCAGACAGGGCCAGTTCATGGGAGCGGAATGGGCTTGTGCTGCCAGGAAGCACAAGTACAAGAGTCAGCTGCTTCTTATCCCCAAGGGCTGTCAAAAGAGGTTGAAGGTGCAAGCTTGGAGGGCTTCTGACGTGCCTCTAAATCTTTCCAGCCCAGTTCTCAGGGCTCTTTCCTTCTCTGGGAAGGAAAGGAGACCAGGGAGTTTTCAACGGGACAAGTTAGCGGATGCCCTTTGAACACTGTGCCCTCTGGCTCCAGGTCTTGTGAATTTCAGCTTTCTCTTTTCATACCCCCAGAGAGAAAATGCACTGCTGTGAAACTCACCTCTGCAATGTTTTGCTGTCTCTTTGCCCAAGAGTCAGGAGAGAGCAGGTTTGGAGGTGGAGCAGGGAAGCACTGAAAGGGGAGTGGAGGTGAGGATGGCGGATTCCAGGTGTCCTCACTCCACGGCCAGACCCTGAAGCAGAGAGCAGTCCTCTCTCATGAAAGCATAGTGTCTCTTTCAAAATAATTTACAGCACACAACCAAGCCCGCTGTGCAGCATTACAATTTGTCATTAAAACTCCATTCCTCTTGCCAGAGTAAATGAGCCATTTACAGCCAGGGCGCCAAGATGGACTGTTGTTATTTTTTCTGCCTTTGTTATTGTGAATGTTCATAGCTCTTCTCAGACAAGCCCGCGGGATTCCCAGAGGATGTGCCTTGACGTTCAGGTCAATTGGCCGGGCCTGGCGTGGTTTCCTCCATGTAAGTAACCTCCTTGCAGAGGACTGCAGGAAACAAGACCTGGGTTCCCCCAGTATGTTTGGTGATCCTGAGAAGGATCACTGTTCTTACATGTGCTCACACACACGCTCACGCAGGCACGCGCGCACACACACACACACAATTCTCACAGGCGTATACACAGGACAAAAGCAAACACTGAGAACCCAACAACCCTGTCTTCCCAACAGCTGGGAAGACAGGGTTGTTGGGTTCTCAGTGTTTGCTTTTGCCTGCCTCCATTAAGGGTGGGAACGTGTTGCCCTGCCTCCATTAAGGGTGGGAACGTGTGCATCAGCAGATGGCCTTTAGGTGAGTTGAGTATTATTGGGGAAAGTTATCAAGTCGCTTCTGAAATATGTGCATATACAGACTCAGAGAGTGACCTTCAAATGTTTTAGGGTATGAAGCTCTTTCCTGTGGTCTTCAAGTCTCAGAATTCCAGCCCAAGCTGCTGTTCTTGGTGGTCTGACCTAGACAAGGCTGGGGACAGTCAAGCAAGCACGTCCATCAAGTATGCACTGAGGGAGAGAGAGTGAAGAGATTCATTGGGCATTTAGGGGAGGAGATGATGCTAGTGACTAAGGTCTGAGGGCAATAGTTGTCTTGTTTATCCCCCTCCCCCAGGCCGTACACACACTACCCTGGCAGGTACATAGAATATGTTTGATGAAAACCTCTTGCATCTTTTGAGATGATCATATTGTTTTATTCTTCAATTTGTTAATGTGATGTATCACACTGATTGATTTGCGGATATTAAAACAATCCTTACATCCCTCAATCTCACTTGATCAATGGTTAATGTAGTATTGGATTTGGTGTGCTAGTAATTTGTTGAGGATTTTTGCATCTACATTCATCATGAAATTGGCCTATAATTTGCTTTTTTGGTGATATATTTTTCTGGTTTTGGTATTGGGGTGATGTACGCTTCATAGAATGAGTTTGGAAGTGTTCCTTTCTCTGCAATTTTTTGGAAGAGTTTCAGAAGGATAGGTATTAACTCTTCTCTAAATGTTTGATAGAATTCACCTGTGGAGCCATCTGATCCTGGACTTTTGTTTGTTGGGAGTTTTTTTTTTTGGGGGGGGTGATAAAAAGCTTTTATTTTTCATTTCTTATAAGATTTTTACTTTTTCCATTATAGTTGATTTACAATGTTCTGTTAATTTCTGCGGTATAGCTAAGTGACCTGGTCTCTCTCTCTCTCTCTCTCTCTCTCTCTCTCTCTCTCTCTCTCTCTCTCTCACACGCACATGCACACGCATGCGCACACGCACACGCACATGCACACACATTCTTTTTCTCACATTATCTTCCATCATATTCCATCACAAGTAACTAGCTACACAGCAGATCTCATTGCTTATTAACTCCAAATGCAATAGTTTGCATCTGCTAACCCCGAACTCCCAGTCCATCCTACTCCCTCCCCCTCCCCCTTGGCAATCAAGTCTGTTCTCCGTGTCCATGAATTTGTTTCTTTTCTGTAGAAAGGTTCATTTGTGCCATATATTAGATTCCAGATATAAGTGATATCATATGGTATTTTTCTCTTTCTGACTTACTTCACTTAGTATGAGAATCTCTAGTCCCATCCATGTTGCTGCAAATAGCACGAGTTTGTTCTTTTTATGGCTGAGTAGTATTCCATTGTGTGTGTATACTGCATCTTCTTAATCCATTCACCTGTCGATGGACATTCAGGTTGTTTCCATGTCTTCACTATTGTGAATAGTGGCTGCAATGAACATAGGGATGCATGTAGCTTTTTCAGTGAAAGTTTTGTCTGGATATATGCCCAGGAGTGGGATTGCTGGGTCATATGGTAGTTCTATATTTAGTTTTCTGAGGTGCCTCCATACTGTTCTCCATAATGGTTGTACCAGTTTACATCCCCACCAACAGTGCAGGAGGGTTCCCTTTTCTCCACACCCCCTCCAGCATTTGTTATTTGTTGACTTGTTAATGATGGCCATTCTGACTGGTGTGGGATAGTACCTCATAGTAACCTCATGGTTCCTAGTTGGATTCGTTAACCACTGAGCCATGACAGGAACTCCTGTTCTTCTATTTCTAATTCATTTTGGTAGGGGGTTCCACTGTCTATTTGAGATTTTTCTTCTTTTATGAGGAAGGCCATTTTTGCTGTGAACCTCCCTGTAAGCACCGCTTTTGTAGCATCCCATAGATTTTGAGTGGTTGTGTCTTCATTATCATTTGTCTTGAGGTATTTTTAAATTTCCATTTTGATTTACTCATTGACCCACTGGTTTTTTAGTAGCATGTTGTTTAGTCTCCATGTAGTCAGTTTTTTCTCATTTCTTTTCCTGTGATTGATTTCTAGTTTCATGCCACTGTGGTCAGAGAAGATACTTGAAATAACTTCTATAGACTTAAATTTGTTGAAGTTAGTTTTGTGTCCCAGTATGTGGTCAGTCCTTGAGAATGTTCCATGTGCACTAGAAAAGAATGTATATTCTTATTTTTTTGGATGTAATGTCCTGAAAATGTTAATTAAGTCTACCTTTTCTGTTGTATCATTTAGGATCTCTGTTGCTTTATTGATTTTCTGTCTAAAGGATCTGTCCATTGATGTGAGTGGCGTGTTTGAGTCTCCTGCTATTATTGTATTCCCATCATTTTCTCCTTTTATGTCTCTTAGTATTTGTTGTATGTATCTGGGTGCTCCTATATTAGGGGCATATATATTGACAATTGTAATATCCTCTTCTTGAATGGATCCTTTTACCATTAAATATTGTCCTTGTCTTTCTTTATGGCCTTCATTTTAAAGTCTATTTTGTCTGTTATGAGTATTGCAACTCCTGCTTTCCTGTCTTTTCCATTTGTGTGAAATATCTTTTCTCGTCCCTCACTTTCAATTTATGTGTCCTTTGCCCTAAGGTGAGTCTGTTGTAGGCAACATATTGTAATCTCTTGCTTTTTTAATCCAATCTGCCACTCTGTGTCTTCTGATTGGAACATTCAGTCCATCAACATTTAAGGTAATTATTAATAGATATGTATTTATTGCCATTTTAAACCTTTTTTCCAGTTGATTCTATGTTTCTCCTTTGTCCCTTTTTTTCTGGTTGGATGATTTCCTTTTATTTTATGCTTGTGTCCTGCGCCAGAGTCATCCTCCCCTCTGAGAGCCCACACATGCACAGGGAGAGTATTCCTGATGGTGGGCCACCCCTCCTCCTCCTCTCGCCTTCCCCAGCAATGGTGCCTTGCTTCTCCTGTTGTCCCAGACCTCCTCCCAAGTTCCATCAGCTGTGGCACTTGGCTCCCCAGCCCCTTAGGCTGTCTCCACACAGCGAACCCCAGTCCTTTTCTGGAACTCACCTCTGGAGTCTGAGTCTCAGTGCCCAGCCCCCACCCAAGCGTCTCAGGCTGTGCTGGGTGGGGGGAGGCGGTAGTACAGATGGTCTCCGCAGCTATCATTCCTCTTTACCCTCCTCAGTCTATGTGCTGTGCTTTTCTCTGCGACTTTGAAGTCTTTCCATCTTGGCTGATCTCTCTGTCTGTTAGGTGGCTTCCCAGGGTGTGGGTTCTTTCCTCTTTGACAGCTCCCTCTCAGGAGTGCTAGTCCCATACTTATTCCTTCTGTCTCCTTTTTTTTCCTTTTGTTCTACCCAGTTGTACGGGGGGTTTCTTGCTCTTTTTGAAGGTTTAAGTTCTTATGCCAGCATTAAATAGTTGTTCGGTGTGAATCATTCTACCTGTAGATGGTTTTTTTTATGTGTTTGTGGAAGAAGGTAAGCTCCATGGCTTACTCCTCTGCCATCTTGATCCTTTTGTTGGTTGTTTTTAAATTGCTGATTCAATTTCAGTACTAGTGATTGGTCTGTTCATATTTTTTTATTTCTTCCTGGTTCCATCCTGGGGGATTGTACCTTTCTAAGAATTTGTCCATTTTCTTCTAGATTTCCCATGATAAAAGCCTCTTGAATTTAACTATGCATAAAGTATTTGATTCTGCCTTAAGGAGTTTCCAGTTTAGTTTTCCAGAAAGGACATGTCCTTCTATCTCTGCCTTTTGAAATCCAGCGTACTTTGCAAAGCCATGGACCCAAATCCGTTTCTTTGAGACAGACCAGCAAGTCAGTGCCAGCTTCTCTTTTTCCATAACAAGATCTGGTTTACTTGAATGCTAAACCGCCTCCCCCACTGACCTGTGAACTTCTTGGGTCAGGGAACATATCCAGTTGATCTTTTAATCTCCCACAATGTCGAGCACAGTAGCTAGAATAAAATGCTCAATAAATATATTAAAACATTAGCAAAGCTCATTAAATGCCTTCTTATGAATCACAAAACCCAAAGTTCTCTGAACTTTTTCCTCTCTTTAAAATAGGGATAATGGAGTTCCTGTTGTGGTGCAGCAGAAATGAATCTGACTAGTAACCATGAGGTTGCGGATTTGATCCCTGGTCTTGCTCAGTGGGTTAAGGATGCAACTTTCCTGTGAGCTGTGGTGTAGGTCACAGACATGGCTCAGAACCTGCCTTGATGTGGCTGTGGTGTAGGCCAGCAGCTGTAGCTCCGATTAGACCCCTAGCCTGGGAACTTCCATATGCGGCCCTTAAAAAAGGCAAAATAAAATAAAATAAGGATAAAAATATTAATACCTACACAGAATTGCTGGGAAGGTTGATATTATGTATAAAAGGCTCTTAGCAGAGGCACCAGACTCACAGTTGTATTAGTTACTGTGCAGTATAGCCTCTAGGGCAAGTCTCAGCATTATTTGCATCCAGGAGTCCAGATCAGAGTGGTCCAATTCTAGGACCCCACGTTTTCTGTAGATGCTTCCCTAGAAGTATAAATTAGGTGATTTGGGTTCACCCGGTACTCTGTTGAATTCTCTTCATCTATTCATAGGCATTGAGTGCAGTCTTTCCAGGTTGAGAAGGGCATGATCTGAGATGGGCTGGGCTTGAGTGTAGAAAGCAACTCTATTTAGATCTACCCTGTATAGGAATATTTGCCTTCCCAAGATCTGTCTGCCCTAATGTAGTTATGAAGGGGTATTTTGGCCCAGAGCCCAGGCCAATAATAGGAAGCACTTCACATGTGTAGCTACTTCTTACTCTCACCCGTAACTACAACAGAGAACAATTAACCTTGTGATAACATTGACAAATGTCAAGGCACCACAGTTTCAGACTCTTTTGGTGTTCTGCCTAAACTTTTAACCTAGTAAGGAAGCAAAACTTTTATACCTAAACCTATCATGAAAGACAGGTGGTAAGAACTAAAGTGAAGGTACCAAGTACAAGGGCAGAGTAGAAGTGTTTTAACAGCCTGAGGCCTGACCCATTGATGGAGAGAGAGAAAACACATTAAGAGACCACTGTATAGCCACCATCTCAGTTTTCCATGGTTTTGCTTTTGCACTGCTTCTTCTAACATATTCTCATCATAGTCTTAATAACCAGCACGTCACCCATTTAATTTTAAAAATGCCAAACGTCACCACTCTGGGACAATGTAGGATGGGAGATGGCTTCATTAAAGGAGTGAATCTTAAAGAAGTAGGGCTTTGTCAAAGTAGTGTGGAAGGAAGGACATTTCTCATCAAGAGAAGGAATTGCAGGGCCTATTGAGGAAACAGCGAGTAGTGAAATGTGGCTGGAGTAGGGTGCAGAGTGAAAGAACTTCAGCGTCTGACCGAATTGTAGACAGTCTTTTTTTTTTTTTCTTTCTTTCTCCTTATGACCACACCTGCAGCCTATGGAAGGTCCCAGGCTAGGGGTCGAATCCAAACTGAAACTGCCAGCCTGTGCCACAGCCATAGCAATGCCAGATCTGAGCCACATCTTCGACTTATGCTGCAGCTGGCGGTGATGTTGGATCCTTAACCCACTGAGGGAGGCCAAAGATAGAACCTGAATCCACACAAACACTGTGTCAGGTTCTTAACCCACCGAGCCATAGTGGGAACTCCTGAGATACAGATAGTCTTGATAACAACTGGAGGATTTGAACATTACTCTTTAGGCAGTAAAGCAACCACAGAAGCTCATTTTGAGTAAGAGAATGACATGACAGACCATTGTTTTAGAAAGGTTAGTCTGGCAGCAATATTAAGGATGAATAAAAGGCAGATGGGGAGAACCCAAAAAGACAGCCACCAATTCAGGAGATATCACAGAAATGCAGGTGAACATGATGGGTGTCTGGGTTATGTCAATTGAAATAGGCATGAGATGGATAAGAAGGCATTATAGGGTGAGAACCAGTAGATTTGGAGACTGAATGGCACTATGGAAGGACGATAAGTGGGTAGGGTCACTGATGATGGCCCGAGTTTAATCCAGCAAGACAGAGCAGATAAAATTGTCCTTAAATAAGATGGAGAATCTAAAAATGAGGGACACTCTGCGAGGTATTTGAGTGTGGGGTCAGTGATGAATTCGATTTGGGGCATGTTGTTTTTGAGGCAGTAAGGGGACATTTATGGAAAAAATGTCCCTTTTAGGCAAATAGAAATATGGACCTGGCATCCAGGAGGGGCTCAGAGTGAGGTCATGAGAGTGGAGGTGAGGCTGAAGACAAGGGGGTAGATGGGATCACTGAAGGGAAGAATTTAGAACGAAAAGAGGCCAAAGGCTAACTCTCTGGTGTCCTTTCTCCTCATGTAGCCTTCAGACCATCAGAGTAGCACGTTGCCAACACCGCCTAGTGGATGACCATGGGCAAGTCCCTTCTGTAGAAGGGACTGATGTTCTCATCTGTAAAATCCAGGGTCAGATTGGATGCTTCACATTCTGTGAAGCCAAGTTTGGAGAGAGCGTAACAAACTGGCTGCTGTGAGAGAAGGTTTTTCTGAGGCAGAACTGAGAGAAGAAAGTCTAACATGGGGAAGACACTTTCTGGTGCTGGTCCCAGGTAGGCAGGACTCAGCTTAACCCATTGCCAGAAGCCTTCAGCTTCTACTGATCACACTCACAGGAACAGGAACATTTAGAATTGAGAGTTAACGCTTGGGAGATGGCCAAAGAACACTAGTCTGCAAGGCCTGTCAATAAAGTGCTACGATGTCTGGGCAGGTTCAAAACATCTGCCTGCTCAACACACAGTGCCCAAATGTCTGACCTTTACCAAGTGCATAGTTACCAGGTTCTCTGGATGGACCTGGTCTCGGCACCCTCCAGACTCTGTTTCCAAGGAACAGAAGGTTTGGTTCTCAATTATAGCTGTTTGGGATTCACTTTACTTTCTCTCTCCACCCATCCTTTCTAGCCTAATTGCATGTAAATTACTTGGGTATGAATGTGGGAGGCGTTATTAGGGGAATAGAAGGCTTACATGATGGGAAGGGTGGAAGATGTTTATTGCTACTGCCTGCTGTGCTCAGCAATTAGGGAGCATCCTGGAAGTCCCTCCTCATGGGCAGGAATTGGTCATGGCATGAATAAAGTCAGTAGGTTCAGGAAGATACCAGCACTTTTAAAATCAAAGAGACCTAGCCGGAACCGATGAGAAGAATGTGGATCTTCCCCTTCCCTGGGTGCTACCTGAACACACTGTCAGAGTCCTGTATTTAGTTAGAAACTGTGTGTGTGTGTGTGTGTGTGTGTGTGTGTGTGTTCTTTCCTCAGTTATAGTCTAAGTTCCTCAGAACAAAATTTTGTGTTTCTCTGTATTCTCCACACAGTCCTTTGCATAGTTCTAAACAATAAGTGTTCATTCAAGTCCTGATTATAGGTGGCTCAAAATTTTCTACATAGAAGGAGACTTAGAGGCAACAATCTGGTTGCGAGAGAAGTTCAGGAGCTTTTCTTAAAGCACATTTTGCACATGAAGAAATGTCATTTGTGTATATCTAAGAATGGGTGGGGCTTAATGACCCCCAAGTTGCCCTTGTCATAATCAATTGATTGACTTATTGATTCATTGAAGAATCAGTGGTTAGAGCAGCCTGGAACAGAAGAAAGAAGAATGTACATTAGGCTTCCTGTTTCTTCTAATTCTGGGAACATCTCTTGAAGGCATTTGGGTCCCCTAGTGTAAGAGCTGGGCTCTGCTGGCAGAGAAACTCTTTAGGAAATGGATGAGAAAATTGTTAGAACTTGAATGCACCTTAGATCTAGTATAGCAAAACACTTCTTTTCTAACAGGTACAGTGAAGCATAGTTATTTGTTCATGATCACACAGCTATTCAGTAAAACCAGGACTTCTGAGATCCACTGCCCTTCTTTTAAACCAGTGATTCTGACCTTGGAGAGCTTTAGAAAACTGCTAATGCTAGATCCTTCCCAGACTAATTAAACCAGAACACATGTGGGAATGGCCCAGACTTAAATATTTTTTTTAAAGCTCCCCAGGGTTGAGAACCACTACTCCAGCCTATGGGACTCTGCTTTATTGTAGCTCAGAATGAGTTCAGAAAACTTTACGGGTCAATATAAAAATATTTACTGAGTGTCTACTGACTGCAAGGCACTAGGTTAAGTGGCTGTAGGGAAATTAGATTGGGGAAGAAGGCAAGATCAAGGCCTAGATGAGCTTCATACTAATAGAAAAGATAAGTGATAATGAAATTTCACCTTCCTCCATCCAAACTCCCCATGCTTTTGACAATGGCAGATATGGCTAATTGATATTGACACCCTTTACCTCTTACCCAGATATGGTCTCCCGAGCCTTTCAACCCAGGACTCTAGGCAGATGCCCCCTTTTGATCTCTTGGCTCCTGGGGAGAGACCCATGTACTGTTCTTGGGCAGGTCATACTTATATGGTAAGAGCCGAATGACTTAGTAGGGGACTAATAAGAATTAAAGCAAGGATTATAGGTACAGGAGATAGAGAAGGGTTTTGCAAGTCAGGCAGGGATCTTGAACTTTATTAGTTGGAAATCAAAAGCTACTGAAATTTTGGCACGAAAGACCATAAATAAGATTAAGCTTGTTAACCTTGAAGGACAGAGAAACTGGAGTTAGTGAGTCCAGATGGAAGGCAATTTCATAGTCGAACCATCAGGATATATAGGAGGAAACAAGGGTCCGAACACAAGGGGGTCGTTGTGGAAAATGAGCAAGAAGAGCTTTGAAAGAGACATTGAAGAAGAAGAGTTGCCAGGACTTCATGGTTGATAGAACAAAGTGGAGGATAAGAGAAATCAGACGCCTACCAGGTCTGGAGACTGGGTGAGGGAGGCAATGGTGATGCCATTACTGAAAAGAAAGAGGCTGGAAGGGTCACTAGATTTGGCGGAGGGCTAATCAGCTTGGGATCTCCCGGCATCTTACCCTTGGGGAAACCTGCTCTGAAGTAACGTCAGCATACTGGGTTCAAAGGCCCAGTTCTCCCATTTTTCTACTGACGGAAGTAGACTTAGACTAGGTAATCCTTTCAGTGTGCCTTGGTTGTTTCTTCTGTAAAGTGGGGGGTGATGATATCAATAGACATATCACAGGGTTATTTTGCTATTAAATAAGACAAGGGTGGCAGAGCTTTGTAAACAGTAATAAACCATGAACAGTTGATTAATTATGGATTCTTCTTGCTCACTCACATAGATGTATGTTGGCCTAGGAGAACCAAAATCTGGGAGGGAAGCCAAGCCTGGAGATGGAGGCTTGAAAATATTCTCTGTGGAAAGGACAATTAAAGATAGGCAGTGTTTAAGACCTGTTAAATAGATGTCAAAAGGAGAATGGAGATTACACAGAATGCTGAGTACTACCACCTTTTAAAATATTTTATTTTATTTCTATCAGAAGAGACAAAAAAATCACTCCACATAGCCTCCTGTGACCAGTACATTGTTCACATCCTGTTGTATGTCTTTCTTCCATGTGTTTAGCATAAACAATTATTTATAAAGGAGAAGAGAGCGAAAATGACTTTAAAATAGTTGAAATAATTCTAACCATGGAGTATAGTTGTAATTCATTTATTTAGAGGAGTAGGGATAAAAATCACAGACTCCTACAGTTGAGGAAACCATCATTTAGTCTAAATTTTTTTTGCGTGCTATATCGACATCCATTAAATATACATTATGATCCAGGTCCTTGGCTAAATATCATTCATGTACTGTATCATATAATAACCCCAATAATCCTAGGGGGTAAACAGTATTACCATCCATTTTACAGATGAGGAAACTGAGGCTGAGGCTTGGTTTCGTGGTTGAGGTCACAGAACCAGGCCTGTCTGATGTCGGAGGGCATGCGTTTAACTTCTATGCCCTCCTCACTGTCCTTGACCTGGTAAAGCTGGAGCTCTTCACCAGGGATGAGTCGGGGACCAGGCACCCCGGGGGTGTGTCTGAGTCAGAAACAGCTGGAAGTGGGCTGGGAAATGAGTCTACTGTGAAACACAGCAAAAGACAAGACGGGGCAGGAAACGATAATCATTGTCGATCTTTGTGTGAGCGTGCAGTGTGGGAGCGGGGGCCATAAAGGTTTCCAAAATCACTTAGAGGAGATTTGCTGCCGCTCAAGATCACCATTCACACACTTGCCTCCCTGCCATGTCTCTCATGTGGCTCTCTTTCTGGCTGTCCCTGGTTGCTATAGACAAGGGGTGCCCGGTCGTCCTGTCCTCATGGGGCAAAGATGCGGCTGTACCAGTGGAGATGAGGAAACCTCTCTTCCTCCGTGAATCTGGGTCTTTAAACTGAGAATCCTACTCCATCGTCTCTTGGAGTGAGCCTTGGGCCATGGCACCTTTTCTTGCCTACTGGACAGTGCTGTGAAAGAAAGATGTCCTCAGGCTAGAGGCTGGGAAATCACTCCCAGCCCTCACGGGAATCCGAAGGGCTGACAGGATTGCTTCTTCACAAACAGCCTTCCTGCCTTATTGGAAAGAAAGCCCTCTCCCCAGCTCTGTTCTTAGGCAGCCTCCTGCAGAGCATCCATAGCAGTGCTGAGCTGTTCCCATGGCAACAGAGGAAGGGGCTTTTTGTTTCCTGCAGAAGGTTGAATCCTTTCAAACAGAAGGTTGGTTATTGACTCTTCCCCCTACTCCACACTCCACCCCTATCCATTTTTGGCTGCATGACTAGTTTTGCAGTTATGGAGTTTTAAACCTAATTAAAACCGGTATAATGCATGGAAACTGAGGCCGAAAGACTTAAGGAGGCCACTAGTCCAGAAGTTTATCAGCAACCGCATGTTAGAGCTGTGGATGTTAGACCTAATTAAAGCAACATTCATCAGAATCTGCAGGGGTGACAATGAAGAGGCCCCAGCTACTTCAAAAGTGTCCACTAAAGAAATCCAGATGTTTCAAAGCAAGGAATCTAACTGGCACTGCAATGAGAAACATTGACCTGGCTTCTCCTTGAGGCATAGAATGGGAAGCTTTTTCAAATTTCCCTTCCTTTGTAAGGCCATGACTCAAGATGACTGGCCTCATCTTCAGGCACATGACCTCAGATGAGCTATCTAATCTCTCTGGACCTTAGTTTCACTTGTCAAATGAGGGCGTATGAGATAATAGTCTCCTCCGGGGGTCTAAAAGGCAGTGCTTTGAGTTACTAAGGGGACAAAAAGAGACTTTTCTAAAATGTTTCCATGTTACATAATCTGGACTGTTTCACAGTGAACACCTTGCTTAGGTATTTGCCTTATAATGTCGTCCTTATCTCCTTTCTCCTCTACTCTATTTCAAGGTGTCTGAGGGCTATAGGTGGCCATATGGGAAGAGAACACCGTGCACAGACCAATTCCAACATGATTGACTCCAGGACAGGCAAGTCCCCCTCTAGACCGAGCACCTTGAGGCCAGAGACCATATCTTAAAAATCTTTGTGCCTCCAGCATGTAGCACTGAGTTCAATGAATGTCTGTTGAATGGATGAATTTGCAAGAAACCCAAATGGTTAGAGCTGAAAGGATCCTTTGAGCTGCTTCAGTCCCTCATTTTATAGATGAGGAAACTAAGACTCAGGACATTTTGTGGCTCGACCAGTTTTATGCAGCAAACCAAAGGCAGAGGGAAGACCAGACCTGGGCTGTCTCAATACCCCTCTGCTACCCTTCCTGCAACATTTCTAATTCTTTTACCATTCTTGCAAGAGATTTTATAGGAGCATACTGCCAGGGATGAAATCATTTAGAATCTTACCACTCATCGGGAAAGCTATGTCAGCTGCTAGGGAGGACAGAGAGAGTCTGGGTTCTGCCTCTTTGCCCTCTGCTGTTTAATAACAGGAGAATGTAGGCTTTTGAGTGTGAGGGTTAGTGTAAGTAAGAACTCTGCAAATGCATACCTTTCCCACCTTCAAACCCAGAAGTTGAACCTAAGAGTCACCGCAGCTGAACACTCCGATTTTCCATTTCATTTTCTCCACATACATCCTATTTAGAAATAACAGCAATAGCGTTATTAGTATACTTCGTGCCAACTCCTATAACAACCCCCAGATCTCACTGTCTTACACAATAAAAATTTGCCTGTTACTCATGCAAAGTCTAACGTCCTGGACAGGCAGTTCTCCCATAAGCCATTGCTCAGGGACCCTCCATGGTATGCCTCCATCTTCATACCTCCGTGGTATGCCTCCATCTTGCAGCTCCACCATTTTTGGGCTGCAGAGTTGCTTTGGCAAAATCCAATCAACAGATAAGGGCTAACTTGGTATCTGTTACTTAACCACCTTGGTCCAGCAGTGGCACACATGGCTTGGACTTGCACTTCTCAGGTCATCACTCAGTCATGTGGCCCTACCTCCATGCATAGGGGAACAAGAAATGTAACCCTTGGCTGGTCAGCCATGTTCCAGTCACAACGCAACTCTACAGTGTGGAAGGGGAGTCCAGATCTGTATTGGTTTCCACCACAAGAAGCTAACGTTTAGGCAACAGGCGATGTGCTAGTTACAATTTCATTTAATTTTAACCACAACTGTACAAGGTTATTGTCATCCTCAGTATGCAGGTGGAAAAACTGCTTATAGAGCTGTAACATAACTAATGCAAGGTTACCTAAGTAGTTGGTGGCAAATCCAAAATTCAAGCTTGACTCCAGAGCCCAGGCTCATAACTGTTCCACTACATTCTTTTGAGCTTCTGGGATGAGAAACTACATCAGCTATTAAGTATCCTGTATGGATTTCAGCAATTTACTTTTTCCCTCTGTACCTTAGGTTCATTCTCTGCAAAGTGAGAATGTTAAGCTGGAAGAGATATGAGCTAGCCTGCAGGCTGGGACATTATATGATTCTTGGGGTGAACAGATCAAATGTGTGTCTTAGCTTGGGCTGCTATAACAAAATACCGTAGACTTAGTGCTTAATCAAGACATTTATTTCTCTCATACCTGGAGGCTGGGAGGTCCAAGATCAAGGTGTCAACAGATGTGGTATCTGGAGAGGGTCTGATTCATAAGCTGCCTTCTCACTGTATACTCACTTCACACAGAGAGGAAGCTCTGGCGTTTCCTCCTCTTCTTATTAGGGCACTAAAGCCATCATGGGGCTTGACTATAGCAAAGTCAAGCCCCATGATGGTTGCTTGACTATAGCAAAGCCCTTCCAAAGGTTTCCTAATTGCCTATAGAAACATGAAGCCTCAAATTGTCCAAACAGGGGAAAGCAGGGAAAATTCTTCCTCTTTCTCTAATAAAAAAAATTAATATACTGTAAAAAGAGTGCTCCCCCCACCAAGGTCTCAGAGTGACTTAGCGGTAACCTTGGAAGTAGGACTTTTTATCTTGTGCTTTTGTCACTACAGTAGGGGAAAAACACTGCTTCTGTACCCAAAATGCTGATTTCCTGAAATTAAAAGCTATCATATGGACACACATCATTCCCAACAACAATAACAAAATACTTTCATTTAAATAAAAGAGTGAAACTGCAGGACTTTAATGAGCAGTATCCTATAGGACCCCTGCATTGACATGTTCTTGAAAGGCTCAAGATAGCTGAATTATCCAGCATGACTTCTCCTTAGAGGTTTCATATGGTAGTAGAGCAAGTTCCAAACTCATTCCAGGTCCGGATATTTAAGGAAAAGACCATCTTTGAACAGCTGTATACAGCAAAACTATATTTTGCTATGCGCAGTGGAGACCAATATTATGTTTGTGTGTGTATGAGGGTATGTTTGTGTATATCTTCCTGTATCCTTTTTACCTCCCTCCTCCTACCCACAGCATCCTAAGCCTCTTGAGAATCTCAAACTTGGAGGCAAGAGAAGCTCCATAGGCCTCTTACAATGTCTTTTGGAGGCTTTTTGGTGACATGCTAGTTAGGTCATTAAGGAACAAAAAGAGCATGACCAACAGGACTTCCATTTTTATGTGAGGATGTACGTGTGCAGGAGCTCAGACATCCCTTCGTAGGAATGAACTTTGCCTCTAGAAGAAGGATGACCCCATGAGAAACCAAGGAAGAGAAATAAAGACTTGAGTTTAGATCTTACCAGTGGCCAGAGCTGAGAAGCCCGAGTTCTAGACAGGGGAGATTCAAGAATATCTTCAGAAGACCCTAGAGCTTACTTGGGTAGCTTCCTCTGGAGTAAATAGTTCTTCTCCATGCTTGTGGCAGAATGAGATGAGAACGTGAGGATCAGTGTGAATGGAAAGGGAACAGGGAGCATGGAGTGTTTGGAATCTGCCTGTTGTAGCCTTGCCCAGGGAGCATCAATTAGGCAGCTTGCTGGGGAATGACTAATGTTGTTGTCTTCCCTAAGTCTCCTCTTCCTTAAAGGGACTCGGACACTTTGTTGACTTGGAGAAGCTTTTCTTTACAACCTTGTTTTAAAGTGCGCCCAGGATTTATTTTAATCAGGTATGGTAAGACATTCAGACATGGAAATGACTGTCATGGAGGAAGAGGTTATTATGCTCACAGGTCCCCAGATATAGGAAGCTGGCATGTCTTGCAGGGCTACGTAGGGAGGCACCAGAACTGGTCACCGAGCAGAGGGAAACATGGGCAGGGCTGTTCATTTATGTAGGAAAGAACTGACAAGGCAGGGTGAGAAGGCTAGGATTGGCTAGTTTGAATGATTTTGGTGGGTCCTAGGGTACAGGGACTATTTCTAGCTGTCTAGTATCTAGTCTCGGAGTGGTTAGGGCAGATGGAGAGTGGCCTGGAATGTGAGAGCCTTATAAAAGAGTTGGTTGGTGGAATGGGCTTTGGATTGGCTGGCTTGTGTATGAAAGGCTTAGGTGCTGGTGAGTCCTTTACTATCTCTAGAAATCGGCTAGCCCAGGGAGAGACAGTCTCTCCAGGATCAGCAAAGCCCCAAATGTCAAAGAATCAAAAAATAAAAAATTGGAGTTCCCTTTGTGGCTCAGGGGGTTAGGAACCTGACTAGTATCCATGAGGATATGGCTTCGATCCCTGGCCACGCTCAGTGGGTTAAGGATCCAGTGTTGCCATGAGCTGTGGTTTAGGTCACAGACATGGCTCAGATCTGGTGGTGCTGTGGCTGTGGTGTAAGCCAGCAGCTTCAGGTCCAAATAGATCCCTAGTCTGGAACTTCCATATGTCGCAGGTGTGGTTCTAAAAAGCAATAAATAAATAAATACATGCATACATACATACATACATATATACATACATACATAAATACATAAATAAATAAATAAATAAATAAATAACACGATTATGGCACACCCGGAGGAGACCTAGTTTTTGCGTGGTTAAGAACAACCTAAGGGTTGGTGTTGCAGGTTGGATTCCCCAAAAATCAGACTCGGAGATGGAGCTCTGCAAGAAGGATGTTTAATATGGACATCTCTAAGGCCCCATACTTCTGGAGGAAGTGAAGGGAGCACAACTGAGCAGAGGAGAAATTAAACGGTGATACCAGGCACACAAAGACCTCTGTGGATTTTGGTCCTTGGGGAGCTCTGGCGCTCAGAGGACACCTCTGAGATAGCCTGAACTGAGAAAGGGGCCAGACCAGTCACTGGATGCAAGCTCCCTCTCCTGCCTTCTAAGAGGGGCATGGTCTTAAATAAATCAGCTTTCTGTCCACAGGGCATTCTAGTGGGGGACTCAGCTGCCAAAACCCCCAGCAGCTGGAGGAAGGGATGCTTCAGTCCTGACGTGGAATCTGGGCTTCCATTAGTGTTAGCCAATGTATCTCCCTTTGCATTTTTGAATTTTTCAGGGCAGAAGGGGTTGGAGAATGTAGATTAAGTTATAGTAGATATATGTGAGAGCGGGGTTCACTTTTCTGTACCTACTTTTTTCTTTCAGATGCTGTTTCAGTATAGTAGAAAGATGACTGGTCTGAGAGTAAAGAGACCCAAGTCTGTTCCCAACTCAGTTAAAAGCCCTTAATGTGCCCTTGAGCTGGTTACTTCCCCTATCAGTTTCTTCATCTGTAAAATGAGAAGGTTGAACTAAAATGATTCTCAAGTCCCTTCCAACTCTAAAATCCTAGATGATCCTTGGACGTCAACAGTGCTAACACCCCAGAACTGTGAAATGTCCTGTGGTCCACAAAGGTTAAGTTCTTCCTGCTTAAATTTTTCCCTCCACCCAAGACTTATTCGTTGATACAACCTTGCCTGTCTAAGTATCCAAGAACCTAGTCATTTATTTTATGAGCTTTCTTGGGGAAAGGGTTTCTCTGGGTTCTGAACCCTATCTAGGAGGGGCATAGTTTCAGTTCCTCCAGTGCTGGGAGTTCATGATGCTTAGTATCAAATCTTCAAAGAAGAAATTTCCACCAACACCTAGCAACATCGGCAAAAAAAAAAAAAAAAAAAAATCCTTTCTGCCACAATCAGGTTAAGCTGCTGAATTCTGCTTTGACCTTGAACTTGCTACAACTGAACAAGATAGAGTGACCTGATGGAATGTTTTGGCATTCCCTTAGCACGGGGTGGGTGTGGATTTCTGAACCAATTTTAAGCAATCCTGGCTTTACCTGTGCAAATTGCAAACAATTTAGTAATTCGCCTCATTTTTAATCTCCCTTTTCCCTTTAGCAAGATGGTTTTTTCTGTGTCAGGGGATTAACAATGAGATATGAATGGCTAAATAACAGCCCTTACTGGAATACAAATGACTTTATAAATAAAATAGGACGAGTTCTTAGTGCTATTGAAGTTGGCAGATGCCTTAGGCCTTCTCCCCTGTGCACTCGTCAGGCTGGGCATGGCATGAAAAGTTCAGTTCTAGATTTCAAGACCATTCCCCATGCTTAAGTCTCCACTGGGCACATAGACTTAGTGTATTTACTTTAATTGTTTCCCCAAAAGTTCATGTCCAGCTCCCAATGTAACCTGATTTGGAAACAGGGTCTTTGCATATGTAGTTAGTTAGGATCAGCCTAACACTGAAATTGTCACAAGATGTAGTGAGTTCTTTCTGTGCTAGGCATATTACAGAGGTCACTTATGCGGTGAGAAGGAGGAGGGAAGATGGCCAGATAAGAGATCCTTTATTTAAAAAATATTTAAGGAGTTCCCGTCATGGCGCAGCAGTTAATGAATTTGACTAGGAACCATGAGGTTGTGGGTTCGATCCCTGGCCTTGCTCAGTGGGTTAATGATCCGGAGTTGCCGTGAGCTGTGATGTAGGTTGCAGACACAGCTCGGATCCTGTGTTGCTGTGGCTTTGGTGAAGGCTGGTGGCTACAGCTCCTGTTAGACCCCTAGCTTAGGAACCTCCATATGCCACGGGTGCAGCCCTAGAAAAGGCAAAAAGACAAAAATAAAATAAAATAAAATAAAAATAAAAAATATTTAGTAGGAATCATTGATGTGCCAATAGCTGTGTGAGGTGATGAGAGTGTGGTGGTAATAAAAACAAAATTCCTCCCCTTGAGGAATTTTCAGCCCACTGGAAAAGACTGATTTAGGTAACAAATAAATAAATACGTACATAAATAAAGATTACAATTGTGAGAGTGCTTTAGATAAAATAAAAAGGTACTAAGATGAAAATAATGGATATTCTTTATGTTGAGAAAAACCCCTTGAAAGTGGTTTTTAAGGTGTAGAAGTCAAACAGGCAGATATTGAGAAAAGAGCAGTCTAGGCAGAAGAGGCATCAAATACAAAAGCCCTGAGGTGGAGAAAAGCCTGGAGAAGAAATGAAAATGAAGGAAGTCCAGGATGGCAGGACCATGGTTACAGTAGAGGGCTAGACAGAGCCCACAAGCCACAAGAAGTAGTTTAGATTTTCTTCTCAATGCACTAGGAAACTGTGGGGAGTTATAAGTTCTGGTTTGCATTCTAGAATAATGTGATTACTATTTAAGAGGTAATTTATCCAAGGATGGCAGCTTCTTCAATGAACTCTTGTGTACCTGGTCTATACCACTGTGAGTAGCAGCTGTTTTAGTTCAGGGTGGGTCCTCTTGTCAAACACTGTGTGGGCAAGATTCATAAAAGGAACATTTTTCTCTGAGAGGAACTTAGCCATCTGCCTAGGGAAGCCCCTGAGTCTTGGAGAAGGTGAGGCAGCAAGAGAAGACAGTCGGTTCGGATAGGGATTCGTAAGGATGAACAGAGAAAAGGAGGTGCTGAGCCCTTTGCCCCAATCCACAGCCTTCAGTTGGGTACCCAGAGGAGCCTGTCTTCACTGGTTTTACTCAATGGCTGGAGAGAATTTGGAAGAGAATCTCAGAAATAAAGCAGGCCATTCATCTAGCTGCTCAATGAAATTTTTTGAGCCTGTATGTATGTGCCGGGATGTACCAGACATTAGGGATATGACAATGAACCAGACAGGCAAAGCTCTTGCCATCAGAGAGGCTACAAAGCAGTGGACACAAGGGGGTGGAAATCCACCTTTTAGGAAGTCATCTAAGTACATCCAAGAGAAGAAAGGCTAAGGGCAAACCCATCCACTGTTGCCGAACACATCCACATGCCTCCCAGAGATGTCTTAAAGGTAAGGGAGAGAGGAATTTTAAGATCTGACCTGAATAATGAAAGGTTTGGGGAAAGGAAAATAGATCAGATAAGGGAAATTATCTAGGTGGCAAAATTTGTCTCAGTGCTCCCTTACTCTGTCTCTCTAATCCTTTCCCACTCCAGCCCCAAATTTGAAAAGATCACTGGGATCCCTGCTGGAGTCATTTCTGGGTTAGACGAATGTGCAGAAGTGAAGACTTCCGAACTGAGTTTTGCAGACTTCCCCTTATCTCATCCTTATTGCAGAAAGCAGCTTATATAAAAAGGATGTGCGGTGGCCCATTAGACTGCTGTGATGATGGTAGGACCCCACTGAACCCCATTGGTGTGAAGTAACCTACTGCGGTATCTCTACAAATCGAGGCTGACTTCTCCTAGAAATGTTCCAAGGCACAGGGCAAACCAAATGTCTTCCCACACCGATGCCGAAAGTGCCTTGGGTGCCCTTGCTGATAAGATCTGATGTGTAGATGTGTGTCTACAAGCACTCTCTGGCTGCTGGCAACATTTATTACAACTCAAGTGTGACATGTGCTGTCCTGTGCATGGATTCTGATGGAATTTATCAGCCATGGTAGATGTATAAGGAACCTGGCTTCACCGTGACTGATCAGAGTTATCTTATTTCCTATTTCTATACCATTTTTAGTCTGGGAACTGAGCAGAAAGTTGCTCCCAAATGGTCTGTCTTCTTAGTCATGAAGATGGGGTTATTTGGTTTTGTATAGGAAGAGATATAAAGCAATCGCATGAAATCATATTCTACTGATGTCGGAACAGCTGCTCATAACCTACCTTTCCAGTCTCAGCTCCTACCTATTCTTTGTTAGTCTTGCTCCTCCAAACTAAACTACTTCTGGGATCCTGAACTTGTTACCTTTATTCACTCTGGTCCTTTTGTGGGAAATGCTGCAGGGCGGTTTTCTGGAGAGATTCATTCTTCTGCATTCCTCTAGGTTAGGTCCTGTGTTTGGCCTTGGAGGTGTAAAGCCAAGTAACATTGTATCTGTGCCCTCAAGTCTTCATAACCAGGTGGAGAGGCAGACACAAGTAAATACACCATGTGCAACTTCCTATAACAAAGGCATAAAAAGAGATACAAAATAAAGTGTTAAGTCAAAACAAATAGAACATGGGCCCCAATTCTGAGCTCTTCTATCATTATGAAATTACCAGTTTGCTCAGGTAATATCACAGTCTCACTCTGGTCCTATTCTAAGGACATTAGCCTCCTTCCTATAAAGGTAATCACCATCCTCATTACAATCAGCAGCCACCTGCCCACCATCATAATCATAAAATTACTAAAACAGAGCTAACAGTACGTGACCTTCCCAGATCAACAATGTATGGGATGATTATTTGTACTGTAAAGATAATTCTTCATTTTCTAACGGCATCTCTAAATACTAAAACTCTTGCTACTATAAAACTAAAGTTCAATTTACAGATACTGAATACAGTCCATTTTTTCAAGAATGTTTATTTCATAAAATAAAATGCCTGTGAGAGTATTAGCACAACAGAGTTGTAAAATAAGTTTTATTTAATCAGATATAAAATATGATGTACTTGCATTGAGGATGGGAACAGTGATGGCCACTGTCATATTTGTAACATTAATATATCTGTAATCAACGTGTCTGTTCTTTGTAATATTAAGAGTTATAATTATTTCACAGAGTCCCAGTTGTTCAAATGCTCTGTATTAGAGGTTTTCTTCTTGTACTTAGGTAACCTAATTTTCTTTAAATATTTTTAGGTATAATTTCTTACCTATCAATTTATCCTCCATAGAAACTCATGTAATAGATGACTCTGTTACATTACCAATACTACACTGGCTTAATTATGCATTTTAGTAACTAATGTGAGTTCCCTAATTTATTCTTTTTGTTCAGATATTATTCTTATTATTTTCATAATTTATATTTTTCTATTATGTTTTTTTACTCTGTCTTGATATTTTGAATGCACATCTTATAGACAGTATGTAGCTTATTGTGTTTTGAATTATTTTACTCCTATCTGACAATTTCTACCTTTTCATTTAATATGCTTATTCGTATGGTTGGATTTAAGTCTACCACTTTATCTGTCCTATTTCCCATCTTTTGTTTTTGTTTCTCATCACTACCTTCTTTTAAGATTTTTTAGTATTCCATTTTAATTCGCTCATTGATTTTATTTTATTATTATTATTATTTTTTTTTTTTTTTTAGGGCCACACCCGCGGCTTATGGAGGTTCCCAGGCTAGGGGTCTAATTGGAGCTCTAGCTGCCAGCCTACACCACAGCAATGCCAGATCCGAGCCATGTCTGCAACCTACAACACAGTTCATAGCAACGCTGGATCCTTAACCCACTGAACTAGGCCAGGGATCAACCCTCAACCTCATGGTTTCTAGTCAGATTAATTTCTGCTGTGCCACAACGGGAATTCCCCTCCACTGATTTTAAAGCTGTAATTCTTTGCATTGTTTTTATTGTTGTTCTAGGGATAACAATATGCATCTTTAACTTATAGTCTACTTAGAGTTAATGTACTATTTCACATAAAATATAGGAACTTTACAGCCACATATGCCTCTTTACACTTTCCATTCTTTGTTGTTATATGTTTTTACCATATATATTATAGCTACATACACTTTAAACCCCTCAATAGAGTGTTAGAACTTTTGCCTGAAACCTTTATGTAAGTTACAAAAATTTTTCAGTAGAAAAATATATATAGTATTTTGTTCTTACATATTTACAAATTCTATTTTTTATTCTTATCTATAGACTTGTTTCTATTTGGTATCATTTCTTTCAGTCTGAAAGCTTCCATTAGCACTTATAGTACAGGACTGCTGGAAGCATATTCTGTTTTCATTTACCTTAAAATATGTTTATTTTTCCTTCATTTTTGAAATATATTTTCATTGGACATAAAAATCTAGGTTGACAGGGGTTTTTTCCCCCTTTTCTTAGGTTTTATTGTCTTCTGTCCTCTCTTGTTTATGAAAAGAAGTTATTATTTGCTGTTTCCCTGTATATGTGTCATCTTTTGTGACTGATTTTAAGATTTTTCTCTTTATCTGTGGTTATCAACACTTTGAATATGATGTGCCTAAGTGTTGCCTTTTGATATTCATCCTACTTGGTGTTCACTGAGCTGCTAGGTTTATGAGTTAATTTTTCAACAAATTGGCGGAATTTTAAACCACTGTTTTATGTTTCTTCTTTCCTTTTCTCTCTCCTCTCTTCCTGGTACTCCAATTACACATAGGTTATAATGTTTGATGCTTTTCCACAAGTCACTGAGATTCTGCTTGCTTGCTTGCTTGCTTATTTTGTTTGTGTGTATGTGAGTTTTCCATCTGTTCCTCAGATCAGAAAGTTCATCTTGATCTATCTGAAAGTTTACTTATCTTGTCTTATCCCATTTCTGATCTGATCTTAAGGCCATCCAGATCTAGAGTTTCTATTAGGTTCTTTTATATAGTTTCCATTTCTCTGCTAAGATTCTTTGTCTGCTCTTTCATGATGGTACATTTTCCTTTAAGTTCTGAAACATATTTGTAATAGCTATTTTCAAGTGCTTGTTGGCTAATTTTAACATCTGGGTTATCTTGAAGTTATTTTCTGTTGAGTGATTTTTCTCTTGTCTGTTGGTTACATTTTCCTGTTTATTCACGTCTAGTAATAATTTGTCATCTGCTAGGAATTGAGATGAAATATTGTAAATGATCTCAATTATGCCATCCTCTTTTAAAGGGTATTGAATTTTGTTCAGAATGTAATTACGCTACTGTAACTTTTGTTCCTGCCAAGCTTGGCCTATTTTTAGTTTAAAACTTAGCTCTAAAGCCTGGCACTTGCTCTGTGGTATGGCCCTTACTTCTACTGTGTTCATTCTTAATGCCTGAGATGCTCAGTGAGGTCTCACTATCCTGGTTGGGCTGGAACTGCAGTATTTCCCAGCATGGCCTGAACTGCATTTTCATCATCCAGCTCTTTGATTTTCCACTCTTCTGGGCCATGTGGAATCTTATCTGCATTTGCGCAGTCCAAACTTCAACCAAAGATCTGCAGGGAATCTCCATGCAGACTTCTGGGTTCTCCCCCTGTATGGTTGCTTGTTTCAGAGATTCTAATCTGAAATTTTCAGCCACCCCGGCAATCCAGAACTCTAATCTTTGTCTTCTCAACTCAGTCAAACTACCGCTTTGCTTGGTCTCCATCTTCCTGCTCCACAACACAAAACATGGAGTGATTATGGCCATTGATTCATGTGTTTTCTTTCTCTCAAAGATCACAGTTCTGTCCTGTTTGTTATTCAGTACCTGAAGACAGTTTCTTCAAATATTTCTTTCCAGTTTTATGGTTGTTTTCAATGGAAGGTCATGTCTAGTACCAGTTACTCTGTCATGGCAAGAGACACAAGTTCAACTCAGATTTTTTAAAAAATACAAATTGGGGAGTTCCAATTGTGGCTCAGTGGTAACAAGCCCGACTAATATCCATGAGGATGCAGGTTCAATCCCTGGCCTCACTCAATGGGTTAAGAATCTGGCATCATCATGAGTTGTGGTATAGGTGGCAGACGCATCTCCGACCCTGCCTTGCTGTTGCTGTGACGTAGGCTGGTAGCTTTAGATTTGACCCCTAGCCACTTAGAGTCTCCTCTGTGCTTGCTGAAAACTTCCATATGCTGCAGATGCAGCCCTAAAAAGATAAGAAAGAAAGAAAAAGAAAGAAAGAAAGAAAGAAAGGAAGGAAGAGAAAGAAAGAAAGAAAGAAAAATTGGGTCATATGTCTTCCTGTCCAAAACCCTTTGGCAGCTTCCCATCATTCTTAGGATACTTCTGTGATCTCTAACATCATCTTTAAGGCCCTATATGACACAGACTCTGCCTGCTTCTCTAATTTCTTACGGCATCACCTTTCCTCCATTCATACACTACCCTCTTGTTAGTCTTCTCACTTTCCATGAACTTCTCCTGCCACGGGCTTCTCATATGGTATTTCTTCCACCTTAAAAATCCTCCACTTTCTCCGGAGTTCCTGTCGTGGCTCAGTGGTTAACAAATCCAACTGAGGTTGAGAGTTCGATCCCTGGCCTTGCTCAGTGGGTTAAGGATCCAGCGTTGCCGTGAGCTGTGGTGTAGGTCACAGACGCGGCTTGGATCCCACGTTGCTGTGGCTGTGGTGAAGGCCGGCAGCTACAGCTCCTGTTAGACCCCTAGCCTGGGAACCTCCATATGCTGCGGGTGCTGCCCAAATAAGGCAAAAACACCAAAAAAAAAAATCCTCTCCTATCTCCTGCCTCATCCACTGCTACTTAGCCTCAGGTTTCAACTGAAATGTAATTTCTTGAAGACGGTCATTCCTAACCCAGCCAGTCTTAGGTTACATCCCGTTTTATGTTTTTGTTTCACCCTGTATTTTTCCCTCAGAGTACTTACTAAAATTATAATTATGTGATTTTTTTTTTCATATCTGCTGTTTCTCTTGAATGCACAATCCAGCAGCACAAAGATCCATCTCTTATTTATTCTGCACCCCCAGTATTTTTTAGTGTCTGGCATTCAGTAGGTACTTAATATGTACGTTGTTACATAGATGAATCCACCTCTGTTTTTTAGATCTTCTGCTCATATTTTAGCATTGATAGTAAATATACTATCTCTATACTATTGATAATAAATATACTATATAAACCTCACAACACCCTGTCAGGAAGGTTTGTGACTGTTATTAGATAAAGATTTTTGAGACACAGAAGAGCCTGACAATGTGTCAAAGCTCCTACTACCAGAGGTAAAAAACAAGGCTAGAACAATCTCCTGGAATCTAATCAGGAATTCTTTCCTAAGACCCCCTGGCCTCCCATTCTCTTGGGTTCTTTCTACCTTTATAAGGAAAAATGTGTGCAAAGTATACTCCTCCTTTTGAAACAGGTTTTCAGTTTTTCAGAATGGGATGGTGTTGACTTTTCAGCAAGCACAGAGGAGACTCTAAGTGGATTTGTTCCCTCACTGGGCAGTTTCCCCTTTTCCATTCTTGGTGCTGTGGGGCTCTTTGCCCTCCAGTTACAATTTTAAATTGCTTGGGCCTTTTTCTTGCAAAAATACAGCTCAAACATTCTAACACCTCTCTTTTTTTAAGCTAATAAAGATTGTGTGAAAATCAGCCATGGATCTGGAAAGCCTGTGGTCATCGGGTCATCTGTGTGCTGTTGTCCTGAGGTAGAGGTGAACATTCTGAACTCTGTCCCCTCCCTCTAACTACTTTCTGTGACCCGCATGGGTATCCACAGGACAACTGGCTGGGAACATCATCAGATTTTCAACCACACAACGTTGAATGGCTGATACGGGTTTTACTTTGACATCATCAGCAAGACCGTCTCAGCACCAACTTTGGCTCGGCAGCTCACTTACTTGTTCCAAAGGATGTGAAAATGTAGTGTCAGGGGCTCCTTGGGGGCTTTTGAACAAATTTCTTGGTTCAATCTTTTATAAAAGCTGAAGAGAAGGAAAGGTAGGCCAGAGCAGTTTTGTGTTATTAAAGGCTGTCTGATTTCTTGCTACGTGTTCTTTGCCGCTTTTCTGCTGCCCCATGGTTCTGATGGTGTTGGTTTTAGTACGTCTTGGGCATCATAAGACTGGACTTAGAGCGCAAGGCTGTACAGTAGGGAGTTAGCTGAGCAGCAGATCGTAGTTTTAGGTATTCATTATCAGAGCCTTTGTCAAACTCCTTGTGGCCCAGAATCCCTGTCTCCATGGAACATCTTTGAATTCTGGGGATTCTAATTCCTGAACCAGTCATGAGGATGCACATCTGATGCCTACCCAAACCAAAGGGCAGAATATTGACTACTAGGGTAATTCTGGGAAAGAATCTAGGTCATTTTCCTGCCGTATTTCAGATGTACTTTTCCATCCTTCCCAGCGGTAGTGCTACCGTTTATTGAGCATTTATGAAATGAACACTGTGCTAAGCTGGTGTCTTCATTCCCTATGAGATAGATACTTAACCTCATTTTACAATGGGGAAAACTGAGACGCAAAGAGATAAATTCCATACATTCGTTGAGCTAGTCCATGGAAGACCTGGGATTTGAATCTAATTATGTCTGTCTGAGCCCATAGTCTGCTCTTAACCAGGGGCTGGACAACAATTTCTGTAAAATGGTAAATATCTCAGTCTTTGCAGCAGATATGTGGTCACTGTTATCTATTCTTCTTTCTTTTACAACCTTTTATCGAAGAGAAAGCTATCTTAAAACCACAAGCCACACAAAAAATGGATTCTGAGCCAAATTTAGCCTGGATTTGGCCTGTGGGCTGTAGTTGGCTGATCTCTGCTTTTAATCAGGACACGCAGTGTTTCTTAGGGTGTGAAAACTCAATGCTTCCAGTGGAAAATAGTGAGAAAATGGTGAGCGCCTGGGAGAGGCTGCAGCATTGCAGTAGGTGCTGTCCCTGCTCAGGTGAGATGAGCTGGGGTTCGTTTAACCACCTGGCAGCTGTGTGTGGAAGGGTTCAGCTTTCCCTCTGCAATTCTTTTAGGAACCTCATGCCCCCACCAGCCCAGAGAACCCCAGGCTAGAGGCAAAGGCCTCCTCGTGGGAGAAAGAAACCTGCAGGGCAGAAATTGTCTTCAGTTCTCAATCCTTCTCAACCTTTGTCCTCTGCACCCTCTTGGTTCTAATGGAGCCTTAGAGTCAGCAGCTTTTTACTGGTGTGTCTTAATTTATTTCCCTTTTCAGTTGCCAAGCATTTGACTGTTTAAGGGACTCCCGTGGTAAATATTTATCTCCCTCCTGGAAGAAGCTAAGTTTCCCTCTGCTGAGCTCACACAGTGTGGTTCTGAGAATGCTGCTGACCAGGGCAGCTGACCATCTCTAATAAGGCGAAGTCCGTGACTGTGGACTGGACCCCTTCTAAAAAATGGCAGGGGTGGGGCCGCCCAAGAAGCTTCCTGTGACTCCCCTCTGCCCCATCTAACCGACGTCTCTGTCTCCAGGCCTCCCTGCCTGCCCCCTTTCCCTGGCAAGACACATTCTTCTGCCTGGCACAAGGAACCGTGTTTCCATGGAAGCCTCATTAAATCTGCATCTTGCTCAGTTTGGGTTTGATCGCGGGTGCCAGAAGTATTTTTAGCCCATGTAGTTGTGCAATGAGATGGGAACTGGGGAAGAGAAAGGGGACAGTATGGACAGAGAGAAGATTTTTTTAAGGTAGGAAGGAAAGGAAAACCTCAGGAAGAGAAGGTTTCACCAAAGGAGGAGAAGGATGGAGCACTCTTTAGGTAGTGAGGACCGCTGCTCCTGGCTGGCTCCGTCCTCCTGGAAGCCTGTGGACACTCGCCACCACTGTCCTGGTCACATGTCGGGGGAGCCTCTGATCTCCCTTTCCATGAGCTCACTTGGCCCCAGCCAGGGTGTCACTTAAAACAGGGAGTGTGATGGACAGATGCCGCTGCTCACGGGGCTCCCTTCCCAGGGAGGAGGGGGCGGGGGGAATAGCAGCCAAGCTCAGGGCCAAGGTCCTCAGGGTCTGCAGTGTCTAAAGGCCCCAAGGGGATAGCAGGGGAGAGAGGGGGCCTTAACACATTGGAAGTTTACACACAAAGACAGGATTTGGAGATCAGAGATTGTGCCGGAACCTGCTACGGAGACCGTCCCCTGGCGGCTGAGATTCTCAGAGTTTTCACTTTGGCTCTTCAGCCAGGCTGTGCCCTCACTTTGCCCTTGCATGTGAGAGAGCTGGTTGTTTGCACTGGAGTTTGGGGCTGTGTGTGTGTGTGTGTGTGTGTGCATGCCCCATACCTACGTGTGCATGTCCATGTGTCACACCAGTAAAAGGATAAAAACCACAGGCAGAGAGAATGACTGGTGTTCACTGAGCCCTCCCTGTGGCCACACAGTGTTTTAGGCCTTGTATACGTGTTAACTCATTTTCCCTTTCCCTAATTCTGTGGGCCAGACCCTTGTCATCTCCGTCCTACAGGCAGGGAAACCGAGGCATGGAGAAGTTAAGGACTGTACTCAAGGTCACGGAGCCAAGGAAGAGTGGAGCCTGGTTTTGTACCCAAGCAACCTGACTTGAGAATCTGCTGTTTAAAATCAGTTTTTTTAGCACCTGGCCTGTCATACATTTGAAACAGTTTTCTGCACAGAACCATTTATAGTAACTTTGTATTGATGAGCTGAAAGTAGTCTGCAGATGTGCTGCTGGGATTTCATTCACCCTCAAAAAAGGTGGTGTGTGTGTGTGTGTGTGTGTGTGTGTGTGTGTGTGTGTGTGTGCGTGTGTGTGCGTGTGTTTCCTCTTTCAAAGGTTTTCTGTGGGCATTATCCAAATTCATAAAAATCTTTACAATCAAGATTTTCACAAGCTTCATTCTGACTGCATTATTGTTCTTCCCACATTTCCAACTGGTTTTTATTCCCTGGTCTCTCTCAAGCCCTGTTGCTCCCCAGTATTGCTGCGGTGGCTGCACCGCCACCCCCCATTCTCAGGCAGTGAAAGTTTCCTTCCTCGTTCATCCTCATGGTCTGGCTTCTCCTTTCTCAGGACAGCATTTCATCTCTCCAGTTGCTTTCCTGAGCGATGGCTGTGAGGCTCTGCTTGTGCCTGGCAAGCTGTTTCCTTCTTTGCTGGTCAGTCTCTTTGATGGTCTTTTTCAGTCTGCCCCTCTTCGAGGCCTTGGCTGCTGCTGCTGCTGCTGCTCCTCCCCCTCCTCCTCCTCCTCCTCCTTCTCCTCCAAATCCTCCTCCTCCTCCTCCTCCTCCTCCTCTCTTTTTAGGGCCACATGCAGCATATGGAAGTTCCCAGGAGTCAAATCAGAGCTACAGCTGAGGCCTACGCCACAGCCACAGCAACGCCAGGTCCGAGCCACGTCTGCAGCCTATACCACAGCTCATGGCAATGCCGGATCCTTAACCCACTGAGTGAGGCCAGGGATTGAACCCGCATCCTCATGGATACTAGTCAGATTCCTTCCCGCTGAGCCACAACAGGAACTTCAAGGCCTTGGCTTTTTCTGAAGTTACCAGCTTCCCTTCTCAAAACCAAAGTGGAGATGAAACTGAAATCCCTTCATAGCCCCGCTTGCCGCAGCCTTTCCTCTAAATGCTTTCTCTGTCCTGTTTAGGACATAAAAATCCTAGGGCGTGTGTACTGAGGATTTATTGATTATACTGCATACCTCAATCTTTACGATAGCCCAATGAGCTAAGTACCATCAGTACCCTCCATTCTACAGATGGGTAAATCGAGGCTCAGAAAGAGAGCAACTTACTCAAGGTCACGTGGCAAGTAAGTGGTTAGAACCATGTTGCCAAACTGGGCGGTCTGGCTCCAGAGCCTGTGCTCTTAATCACCTCTTTATATTGCCTCCCACTTGCAAAGTGCCAAGGGAAAGCTAGAGATAGATCAGCGGCCATCTCCTTGCAGCGTACAGCAGAGACCAACTGTCTGGAGCTACACTGGCTTGATTGTTCGTTGCCAGTGCCTCATGTTCAGGGATAGCCTCTAAAGTTCAAGGTCTTGCCTGGCGTTGTGACAACTGGCGGTCACCAGGAACAACTGATGACTACAATTTCATTAGTGACGTAGCCCATCTGAGGGCGAGGTAGGAAGAGCACACGTGTGGTCTGTGTCACTCTCTTTGGGTGACAGGAAGCAGGACCCACTAAAGGTAGCTTACGTTTGAGTTTAAAAAGGTGAATGTATAAGATATATATACCGTATAGATTTTGGTTTAGAGCAAACAGGCCTCCAGAAGAGCTGAAAGCAGGAACAGGGTTGTCGTCAGGCTTTTCCTCAGTCTTTCCCCTGGAACTTGGTGATTGCTTACCTGCTTCTCCCTACATCTCTGCCTCATTTCTCTCCATCTTCTCCAACTGTCTTTTATTATCTCATCATGCCCGTGGAAAAACCTGCATCAGCACTCCCTAGTTTACAGACCTTCATTCCAGGCAGCCATAGTATCCTTTAAACTCCATATTCCAGGGAGAAAGCATGGGTCAGGGGTCCTGCTGAAGGGCCAGGAAATGGATAAAAAGACACGACTGCCAGGCCCAAGAAAAACAGGGAGGCTGGATGGGCAGCTGTTGTCGTGGTCCAAAGGAGAGTTTAAAAAGTCAAGGCAGGAGTTCCCATCGTGGTGCAGCAAAAACGAATCCCACTAGGAAACATGAGGTTGTGGGTTTGATCCCTGGTGTCATTCAGTGGGTTAAGGATCCGGCATTGCTGTGAGCTGTAGTGTAGGTTGCAGACATGGCTCGGATCCTGCGTTGCTGTGGCTATGGTGTAGGCCGGTGGCTATGACTCTGATTGGACCCCTAGCCTGGGAAGTTCCATGTGCCGCAGGTGCGGCCCTGAGAAAGCAAAAAAAAATTAAAAAAAAAAAAAAAAAGGCGAGGCAGAAATAAGTCACATTCTTTTCAAGGAGAGAGAAACCGAGGCATGAAAGAGCCTAGCTGGGGATCCGGATCTCTGACTTTGGTGCCCGTGCTGGGTCTACCAGACACGGTGTCTGATTCTGAGTGTGTCATTTCTCCACTTTGTCTCACAGCACTGTCTTGCCAGTGGGTCCTGGGCCCCTCCTAGGATAAATTCTATTCAAGAGCTCCAGGAAAAAAGCAGGCAGAGTGAGTTTTTTGAAACAACTCCGGCTCTGGAATAAGGACACTTGGGTCCTGGGACCCACTCTTTGTTAATCTGCCATGTGATACCCTTGTAAAGCTAACACCTAGCGCTGCTGGTATAGATTCAGGTCTCCAAAGCCTCCATTCTTTCTACCATGCGACAAAGCCCCACATATCTCACAGTAACCCTACGAGATGGAGGCTCTCAGACCCATATCCCAGACGGGGCCAGTTGGGGCCCAGAGGGTGAGCAGGTAGGTCAAGGTCATACAGGCTGAGCCAGGATGGAAGCGCAGTCCTGTCTGATTCCCGAGAGCCACTTGAGGTGGAGTTGAGGTACTCCTCCGCTCTCTGCTTCATTTCCTCGTCTGTCAGATGGGAATGATAATGCCCGTCTCACTTGGGTGTTGTAGGGGGAAAAACAGACCAAAGGAGAGAAAGTGCTCTGGAAACGCAAGCAGCCCCTGCAGATGGAAATTATTTCTGTTGCTGTCACACACCGCCAGCCCCCGGAGCTTTGCCTCGCTCTACCCAGCCCCGAGCTCCTCCCTGCCAAGAGCAGGCGGGAGAGCTTATCCTCACCCTCCAAGCAAGGAGGCTAAGTGAGCCCCACTCCCAGCCCCCCACCTCCTGGGGCCTGGAAGGAGTGTGGCTCATGCTGTGTCCTCCCTGTAGCTGGGGGAAGGCAGAACCTAGAATTTCCATCTCAGCAGGTTGAAGAGATCCAGACATGGATTTTTTCCCCCCGAAATTTATTTTTGAAATATTTGCAGATTCAGTTTTGCATGCAAGTTTCTGCCCCAGATAAAGGATGTTCCAATAACGGGGACTGTTTAATGACTGAGGGATGAGGGAGGAACATCAGTTACTGAGCACCCACTGTACACTGGGAAGCCGTGTGAGTGTTGTCATCTTTGCAATGCAATACGGGCTTTATTTATCCCCATTCATAGCCGGGAATGTGGTCCAGCAAGGCTGTGTGTTCCATGTGCTAATTCCACGGGGGTGGCAGGGCTGGGATTTGAACCCTGGTCTCTAAAGCCTCTGTCTTTCTACCACTGCCTCTTATTGGAGGGGAGGCCATGGCTTCTGGAAGCTACTTATGCAAAGGTCAGCAAGGAAGGAAGCAGAGTCAGAGCTGGACTGGGCCCCAGGCAGCTTGCCCATGCCGGCCCACACGGTCTGGCCAGCTGTCGTCACCCAGGCTCGGGCCAGGCTGGCTATGTTTTCTTACAGAGGCATCTAGGACATTGCACAAACCACAACAGTCTGTCAGGTTTCACCAAGGTTCAGCCCAACTTGTTAGCCAAGACAGGTACCCGGGGCCACATTCCAAGGAATGGAACAGTTAGACAGGAGACTCGGGACCCATCTTCATGGCCAAAGGCTGAGCTGAGAGGCCTTCTGAGCAGTGGCAGAGTGGGAAGTGTCCAGAAGCTTTATTTGACCTTTGGGCCAGGAGAAGAGAAAAGAAAGAAAGCAAATATTGGACGTGGCAGGGCTTACTTCAGCTCCTTGCCGAAGGTGCACTGGGCCAGTTCTTGAAGCAGTGACCCTGCCTTTGGCCATGTGTTTATCAAAGCAGCATTGTCAGCTCCGCAGTGTATTTAGAGAAGGGCCCAATATGTTTGCCCTAGAAAGGACTTGACAACAACAAAGTGCCACCATATGTGTTTTCTTGTCCTCTCAATGGTCCGAGGAGGTAAGCAGGCCCAGAGAAGTTAAGTTGCTTTTCCAGAGCCACACAGCTGGTAAATAGTGTCCATCTCCGCTGTCTTCTGTCTCACATCCAATAGCCAGGGTGTCCACTATGCTAATAAATGCCAACTGGACACCCATGTTGTGTATGTATGCATGTTACAGTCACCCTCGTTTTTTTTTTTTTTTTTTTTGTCTTTTAGGAAGAGCTCATTATTCTTGGATAGAGAAGAAATAATCAGATCAGGAGTTCCTGTTGTGGCTCAGTGGGTTAAGAACCCAACTAGTATCCAGAGGATACTGAGGATACTGAGGATCAGGTTTGATCCCTGGCCTCACTCTGGTTTAAGGATCCAGCGTTGCCAAAAGCTGCATTATAGGTCACGGATGTGGCTCGGATCTGGCATTGATGTAGCTGTGGCATAGGCCAGCAGCTGCAGCTCCAATGCAACGCAGCCCAAGAATTTCCATATGCTACAAGGGTGGCCCTAAAAAGAAAAAAAAAAATCAGATCAGCCAATACTTCTGCAGGATGGTTGTTCAAATACACCCAAATAGATGCTCCAAATGCATATGGAGTCACTACTTCACTATACAGCTTTGAGTTGTGGCCCTTATTCACCTGTCATAGCATGACATGTGTTCATACTATGATATGAACTACCTCAGTCCTTGAGTCCATGTAACAATAAACATGATTTCAGACTATTTATGGGGCCTCCTGGCTTGAACGTCAAGTCCTGAGTCAGTGACTGGAGGTAGAGACATGAAGAAGTCGGTCAGTATTATTTGAGAGAATTCTTTGGTGCAAGTAGCAGAAACCCAAGTTGCATTCTCTTTGGTGAAAGGAGGCTTCGTTGGCTTACACTAGCAAAGCATGAAAAGGGCAGCCCCAAGGATGGCGCCAACCAGGAATTCACATATGCCTTCAGGCTTCTTTCCGTCTTCTCCTTCCATGCCAGCTTTCTTCACTCAGAATGGCTCCCTTCCCCAGGCTGCAGACTTAGTTGTAAGCAGCCATCAGCCTCACAGCTTAAGCTTAGACATTGGAGGTGACTGTTGCTCTTGTATTAGAGACCACTACCCCAGCCACTCTGCCAGCTGGGTGGGTGGGATACTTAAGAAGAGGCAGCTCTCCATTCAACCACATGATTAGAATTAGAGGACATACCGCAAAACGGGGTTGGAGGAGGGAAGTTGATGCTGTAGGTGACAGAGAGTACCCAGTCTCTGATCTGAAGGGCCTTTCAGTCTAGCAGGGGGTGTGGGCATGGACAAATAAGTCAGCAGGTGTACCCCAGTGCTGTAAGCTCCACGGCAGAAGAGCTTGAAAGCCAGAGGAGGGCCATCTGTGTGAGTCTGGGTTGGGGTGAGGAAGGTCATCAGGAAAGCATTGCTGGGGAGCTGAGGGAGGCTTGATGTCTGGGAATCACCCAGTGTCCAAGGGAGGAGGAGCATTCTGGCCAGACATAACCACGTTAGCAAAAATCCAGAAAAGCGTGAGCACCCGGGAAAGGCAAGCACCTCAGTATTGTTGGAGGCCCCAAAGGGAGGGTGGCAAGGTCCTGATGTCAAGGATAGAAGAAGGATTTCAAAAGTATTTGTAGAGTTAGGATCTTAAGAACCCTGAAAAGATTTGTTTAGAATAGGATCAAAGAACAAAGTGTAACATTTAGAATGGATTAGCAATGAGATCCTGCTGTGTAGCACAGGGAACTCTATCCAGTATCTTGGGATAGACTATGATGGAAGATAATATGAGGAAAAGAATGGAGAGATATATATCTGACTGGGCCACTAAGCTGTACAGCAGAACAACACTGTTAAGCAACTATATTCTAATTAAAAAAAAAAAGAACAAAGTAGATGCCTGGAAAGTATTGGATGGCAAGTAACGTGGTGAGGAACGTTGGCTTGAAAACTCTCTCCTTAACATGATAGAGTTTTAGAGGATGTTCCTTTGGGAATAGAGGGAACATCTCAAATTGTGCGAGTAATTAATGTTTCCCTATCCATATAAAATCTTCGGAAATGGGGTTATGGGGGGTGATGGTGAGCCAGGAACAACGGATGACAGTGCAGCTTGTAATTAGTGGTTACTAGGTTGGCTTATCCTTCAGGTCATGCTTTTAAACATGATTTTCAAAAATTAAAGGTCAGTTAAATTTGTAAAAAATATTGAAGGAGGGATGTGATGCTACCTGAAGATAAAAAGGAACATAGGAGGTGGTGCCACAAACGATCCCAAGAGCCAAACTGTTTCTTAGGATTCAAGGGACTGGCGTACAGCTCAGAGATCAGCTAAGTGCAGAGCAATATGAGTGAGATGAGTAAACACCAGGCATTCGAAAGATTGGAACTGATACAGGCTTTTCAGGCACCAGCTTCAAGAAAAGGCAATGATACCTAATAAAGACAAGAGGGAGTCAAGGGCGTGCAAGGTGTTAGAGGAGGTGAGGAGAGAGCGTTTTGCAGGAAGGAAGGGAGGAAGGGCAGAAAGAGCTCTTCCTACACAGAAGCCTCCTCCTCTCCTCTCCTCCTTGTTGCTAAAACGTGGATTTGGTTTAGCTGAAAAAACTGTCAGGCAGACTTTCGTTTAAAAAGAGGAGCTCTTTTGTGCTGACTTCCATCATGAAACCTGAGCTCTGCTGCCATAAAATAAATAAAACCTCATAATAGGATGAGTAGGAAACTTGATATCCTACAGACGGGAAGATGGGAGCCCACTCCGGGCTATGCTGGGCCAGACTACACAGCCATGCCGCTCCTGCTGGGAGTTGTAGCTACGGACCAGCAGCTCATATTTTCATTGCAGCTGTTGTCTTCATATTCTGCAGTTACTGAAATCCATCACCCATCAACAATTAATCTTTAGCGTTAGACTAGAGTTTATTAACCCGGAGCCCGGGGACATTTCAGGAGTCAATGACTGGTTTTCCACAGGGTCTGTGAACCCTCTGGAATCATATACACAGCAGTGGTTTTCTGATAAAAGGCATCCGAATTATCAGGATCATTCATGACCCCCTACAAAAGATGAAGAGCCATTTCTTGAGTTGTTGCTCTACTTAGAGACTTCCAGAATTGACCAGGGCAGTTCACCCAGCTGGTATGCAGTTTCAAAAGCCCTTTTCAAAAACACTTCAAAAGCAGGTCTGTTTCCAGCTATACAAATTCATCAAGGGCATATTATACTAATTCTATAAAGATCAGAAATTTAGTGTATTGAATATATTCAGAATAAGGACCACTATATATAAATTCTTTCAAAAGACCCAAAAATTCTGTCCTTGGCAGAAGAGAGCATTCAGATTCATGGAGTGTTCTTGTATTTATATTTCAACCCTGAAAAGTAACTGTGGTTTTACTAAATAAAGCCTTTACACTTCACTTAGGAAAAGGCTGGCTGATTTTGGCTCCTAAGGGTAAGATGTAGCCCTTGTAACGTGCCAGTGGCACTGTACTTTCATTCAGTAACGAGGCTTTTGTAACTGACAAGCAGGCATAAGGAAGTGCCCGTAATGAGCGATATGTTGAAGGATACACATATAGTCACTTTGAAATGGAGGAGAAGAAAATTCAAAACACAGAATTTCTTGTGGAAAAAATCAGTTTAGAGGGGGCAAGAGGATGAATGAGCAAGAATATTTCCCATAAAACTCAAATGGATCAGTAGCAGCCAATATATTGATCAAAGAAACTACGTTTGAAGGAAAAAGGATAGAACCAAATTTAAAAATAAGCTTCATCGGGGTTCCCGTCGTGGCGCAGCAGTTAATGAATCCAACTAGGAACCATGAGGTTATGGGTTCGATCCTTGGCCTTGCTCAGTGGGTTAACAGTCTGGCGTTGCCGTGAGCTGTGGTGTAGGTCAGAGATGTGGCTCGGATCTGGCGTTGTTGTGGCTGTGGTATAGGCCAGCAGCTGTAGCTCCAATTCGACCCGTAGCCTGGGAACCTCCATATGCTGTGGGCACAGCCCTAAAAAAACAAACAAACAAAAAAAAGGCATCGTACAGCATAAAAACATGGAACAGAAATCACAATGGTCTGCTTGTATGATGAAGTAATTAACAGTTGGAGTTAACAAGATATGCTAAAAGAGAGAGAGTAAGATTAGATAGGAAGACCAAAAAAACAAAAAAGCAGATCTTAAAAAACAAACAATGGAGACAATTATTCAGAAAATTGAGAAACCTCATTTAGACCTGAATTATCTGGATAATTGGCAATACTTCCTGTAGGAAGCACCCTGTATTCTCTGCTCTTCTCTCTGTAAATTCTGTATTGAAGACATTATCCATTTATTGGCTTCAAAGAGATCTTCTTTGGGTAGACATCCTAAATCTGTGTCTCCTGGGCTCGGTTCCTTTCTGTCTAGCCATAATTTCCCAGTCAGCCTGGTCAAATTGAAAGTATCATTTTCATGCACAAACCCAACTCCTGCTTTTCTGAAGTCCCTCTTTCTGGCCATTGCTCCATCACCCCTACCTCCTTCATTAGGTGTGAAACCTTACATTTAGCTTGTACTTTGCCTTACTTCCCATTTCAGCCATCAAAATGTTTTCCTGATACATCCCTTCATTCACTGATTCATTTCACAAGCATTTGTGAGCTCCTGCCATATTCTGGAAACTGTGCTTGGTGCTGGAGATGGTCTGGTGAACAAATTCAATTGAGTGTGATAAATGTCATCACAGAGACAAGCACAGAGTGCTGTGGGAGGACAGGAGAGACTTACCAAGACAGTCCAAGGAGGGTGAGGAAAGCTTCTTGGAGAAGGTGATGTCTGAGGTCTGGAGGATGTGTGAGAACTGGACAGGAAAGAGGGCAAGGAACCGCATTCCAGCAGGGCCTTTTACTACGGCAGTACCACTCTGGACCGGCCCGATCTTGTCAGAAGGGCCTTTTACGGCATGCTGAGAAGTTAGAGGACAGTGAAGAACCATTAAAAAGGTTGTAGGGGTCTAGTGAGATTTGCAGCTTGGATATTCGTCTCCAGCTGTGTTGAGAGAATGAAGCTGAGTGGGCATGAAGGGAATCAGGGAGATGAGTTAGGACACTATTACTGGAATCTGGGCCAGAGGTGATGGCGGCCGATGAGTAAGAGCTTTAGAGGAGAATTAAGAGAAGAAATTATATTCCGAGCTGCGAGGAGGTGGCAACAGCAGGAGCTGGTGCCTTGTTGGAAGTGGGGGTGGGGCAGAGCGAGACCCAGGATGCAGGAACAAGTGGAGCATAGTATGACCCACTGATGTGGGCTTTAAAGGAGGAGAAGCAGCTTTGATAAAGAAGATGGTAAGTTCAGCTTTGTTATTTCAGAGGTGGGGCAGTTCTAAGTGATGATAAAGCTCAGGGTCTGTAGGCTTGAGAGTGGATGGCTGAAAGGAGCTGGCCCTAGCTTAGTGGTTCCTTCGAGAGTGGATGGCAGTAGTGGTGAAGGTCATTAATGATGAGAAGGTCAATAGATCGGGGGCAAGGAATTTGGCTGTATTCCATAAAAAATACGGTAGTATTCCATTGTATATATGTACCACATCTTAATCCATTCATCTGTTGATGGACATTTAAGTTGCTTCCATGTCTTGGCTATTGTGAATAATGCTGCTATGAACATACAGGTGCATGTATCTTTTTGAATTGTAGTTTTGTTTGGATAGATGCCCAGGAGTGAGATTGCCGTGTCACATAAGAGTTCTAATTCAGTTTTCTGAGGTACCTCCATACTGTTTTCCATAGTGGTTACACCGATTTACATTTCTACCAACAGTGTAAGAGGGTTCTCTTTTTTCCACATACTCTTCAGCATTTTGAACCTCATGTATTATTAAGGACAAGCTTCATCCCAGCTCTTCTAAGAACATTTTACTTCCTACCAAGTGATCATTCTCTTCCTGTAGCACCTGTTCTTTAACTATTAAGTACTAGCTGTTAGGCACATGTATTGAAGTCTTTTGTTTGACACAGAATCCAACTTACACTTTGTCAGTTTTTAGAAAAATTCCTTACATACTCAGATGCACTGTGAATATTCAGAAGACTGGTTAATTAATTTCCTACTTGGAAATTACATGAATTGTAAAGTATTTCTTGTATAAAGTAGGAAAGAGAGACAGTCCATGGAGCTCAAATTCCATGAAGCAAAAACATATAAGAGATGTTGCCGAATTATTATTTTTTTCCTTTTAGCTTTTAAAATTGTTTGATTTGCCTGAGAGCTGAAATTGTGAATGGTAGTTCAAGTGATTTTTCTGTACATACAGAAAATGAAATTGAGTATTTGATAGAGAGTAACTTTTAAGACAGGAAAAAGAAGGGACTGTAGCACTCAAGATTTTTTTTTATAGTGAAACAATAAAAAAAAATGAAGATGAATAAGATCAAGTAGCCAGTGTCTGAACCTGTTGGACACAAGTCCCTGTGGCCATTGATGGGCAAGTTTTATATGGCTACTGGGCCATCCACAGAGGTACCTCAGTGGCCAATGTTCCAGGAAGTTTTAAGGATATGAATGGAAGTTGCATAGGAACCCAAGAGCTTTCTTAGGATGGCAGTACTCCTTCAAAGCGCCAGCTGCCTGTTCCCCTGTCCTTCATTTTTCAAATTAAACTGTCTACCTTCTCTCATTTGTATGATGGCTATCCTAGTAATATTCTAGCCTGGACTTTAGCCAGGACATCTGGAGATAGGAATCATCCTAAATTATTTTTCCCTTTGGGTAGTGATTTTTAAAACTTGTTAGATGGCTAGAGATCCTTGGAGAATTTGTTTTCTTGAATAATTGTCAAAGACAGTGAGGACTATGCTTTGGCTAAAGGTCCCTGTGGCAGGTGACATCAGCAGCAGCCCCTGGACGCTAGCCATTGAAGACCTTTGGAGCTTCAAGGGGCTCATCTACAGATCCCTCTCCTCCTCCCTCCAGCATCCCTCGTTTGGCACTGGCTCTGTTGCAGCAGTTCTGGCTTATGGAATCTGATTCTCAAGTTGTAATGAGGGTTAAATGAGATGTCTTGAAAGCACTTAGCACAGTGTCTGGCTCATAAGGACTGCTCAGTAAATTGATAAACGCTGATTGTAAAGTAGCCAGAGAGACCCAAAGGTGGCATTGGATGAAAGAGGCCATATTCTCTTCTGTCTCACTGAAAGGCAATTTCTCTTGTCTCTTTTGAAAGGTAGTATAGTCTGGTGTTAAGGGCATGGACTGTGGAGCTAGACGTCTTCAGTTCAAATTCTATCTGTCGTTAAGCTGAGTGATCTTAGGTAAGTGACTTAACCTCCCTGCGCCTCGGTTTTATTATCTCTAAAAGAAGATAATAAATAAACTAGTAATTCCTACCCTACTGCGATGTGGAGATTTAATGAGTTAATACACGCAAAGCACTTCAAACAATGCCTGGAACATATTAAATGATTCACCTGTTATTGTTATTAAATGACACGTTCCTTAGGATATATAGGCACTCCAGAGTCTTTGAGGTGCTTCCCAGTTTTCATAAATCAGACAGTTTGCAGTGTAAATATCTGCCTTCCCCACTGGACTGTGATTTCGTGAGGAGCAGAGAAATGGTCTTATTCACCTGTGTGTAACACTGCATCTTACAACAATGCCTGACCTTTGCGAGATACTGACCACAGTACTGGGCATATTGTAGGACCTTAGTAAATGTGTGTCAGTGCAGACAGGGAGATGGGCAGGTTAGAAGTGAGAAAAGGGCTTCAGGGGCATCACACACACTAAATAGTCTGCAACACAAACTACAGACATTGTTATCCAGGAAAAATCTGGTCAATGTTTCACCTTCCTTATCAATACTAAAAGAGCCTGAGGAGAATATGTAGAAGAGAAAATTAGGATTTGCTCATATGTGGTTTAATATTATCATTATTATTACTGTATGGTTGTGTGTGTGTGTGTGTGTGTGTGTGTTGTTGTTGTTGTTGTTGTTTCATTTTGGTGTGCATGAAAAATGCAGTGCTGAACCCACTCCCTTCGCAAGACTTAAGAGTTCAGGAGAAGTTGCCACAGATGTGACTCTGTAAGCTGGGAGCTTTTCCATGAGAGCTTCTACATTACAATTTCTCAACATTTGTAATCTGTGTCATGCCAAGCTCCTTGAAGTAAAAAAAAAATATCTTACTCGTGTTTATAACTCCTTCAGCCTCTAAGGCCTATCGCATAATTTGCCCATAGACGCTCAGTGGCCATTAGAAATGCATTCGACTTCTGAGTTCCAGAAGGCACTCGCCTTTTCCCGTCCCTCTCCTGTGATACAGTTTGGTCCTCCTTATCTTCCTTTCCATCATCCACCTTATAAACAGCACGTGATCGGAGCACAGAGATTTTCTTCCTCCATCATTGTACTTGACACCACTACTGCTCTGTATTTCTCATGTCGAAAATTGCAAGTGCCCTTTAGGAAACAATTCTAAAAATCCTGACCCCTAACGCTCTTCAGACCCTGCAGTCCAGTTTTGTGACCTGAGGCAGTCTCTAATTTCTTTCCCCAGTGCTATTTCTTCTCTTCCTTGGTGAATGTTTTCTGAGTCCTCAGGAGGCATTAGCAGTTCCAGAAATATTCCGTGTTCCCCTCTCTTAATGCCACGCTCCTGGACACCACTGTCCCTCTAGAGAATGAACGCTGGAGAGAGATGGAAAAGTACTTTGAAAGTGTGCTCATGTGAGGAAAATGCTAAGTGTTCTGTCTGATCGTTTCAATGACAAGTTTGCCTCTTTAGAAACTTGACCAGAGTGTGAGGGAAAAATAAAAAGGCAGAAATGTGTTCAGCTTGGCTGAATACTAACCGGCATGGTGAAAAGATAAGATAACCAGCCACCCACAGGATTTCTAGCCGCCAGCCCCAGAAGGTTGAGCACCAGCAGCAAACTACTCTTAATGGAGGCTATGGTAAAAAGGCAACTTTATAACCGCTTTTTCAAAACAGGATAGGGAAGTCTGTGAAATAGAGAAGATGCCTAAGTGTGTGGAATCCCACCTCCATTTTTGAAAATAACCGAGATGATATGATCTTATTCAGGATCATAAACAGACTCAGTGATTAATGCCACTGCTGCTGTCAACTATCACAACAGCGGTGAGTATATTTTGAGGAATTGGTGCCAAGAGTTTGCGGGAGAATATATCACTTAATCCTCATGCCATCCTTTGACAGATGAGAAAAATCAGAGAGTTGGGCTAGGGGTTGGGGATAGGTATATGCACACTGTGGTGTATGGAATGATGGGCCAGTGGGGACTTGCCTTATGGCACAGGGAACCCTACTCAATATTCTGTGATGATCTATAGAGGAAAAGAATCTGAAAAAAAAAAATGGATGTGTATATATGTATAACTGGAAAAAAATATAAAGGTAATTTTCCCCTGTTATCTGCCTATAAGTGGCAGCGCTGTGAGTAAAACTTAAGTCAGTCTAACTGCAAGATCTCTGCTCTTCTTTCCTGTATTGTAATATACCCAGCCCATTGAACTGGACCTTCTTCATATACTGCTTTCTCTTACTTTCAGAGTGCCTGTGTACGGACTGAGTAAATCTCATAGGCTGGGAGGAAGAATAGAGTATTGAAAAGAGTATTGGTAATTGTTTTCTAAAGACATGAGCCTAACCCAGGCAGTACTATTTTCCAGCTGTGTGACCTTGAGACAATCCCATCATTACCCCAGGTCTCAGTTGCCACATCCCTCATATGTGAGTGACTGTAACTGCATGGATCTCACGGGCTGTTGTGAGGATAAAATGAAATAACTCTCTCAATGGAAGTGCCCGGTGCAAATACCAAGGATTATGACCATTCCCTACATTCAGGTATTAGAAGTTGGTACTAGGCAACTGGGAACAGGAGACATGATCAATTGTCTGCTGACTGGGGCTCCCCCAAAACTTAAGACGTTTGCCAGCTGGCTTTCCAGTAAGATTTTGTTTGTGAAAGAGGAAATAGACCAAGATGCCTAATAGCTAACCGCGTAATTCCATTCTCAGCAAAAAACACAAGGGGGTCCCTGATAACTGCCCCTTCCAACCCCCAGTATGGTTGACAAACTCCTGAATGGTCAGACATGCATGGAAAAGCATTTCATGAACTGTAAAGGGCTATCCGGAGAGAAGAAATCTCAATCAGAGGGCTCCATGCTTGCTGGATAGATTCTTGGAAAACCAGTTACTCTCCATATGGCCAGAATTGGAGAAAAGAGCTTGGGAGAGAAGCCAGGTCAGTCTCCAACATGGAAGAGTAGAAACTATTCAAATCTGAATTTATGGAAGCTCTGGAAGCAGAATCAGCCAGCTTCCTCTGGACCATGGGCTGGCATCACCAGTTACGACTAAGTCATGCCCTCTTCCTAACCCTGTTCTTCTGTCTCTCCCTACTAATTCCCCCAGCACCCCAGGACGAATGATAAATAGAGCAGATCATGATCCAAGGGAAATGTACAAAGGGGGAAGGAAAGAGTGTATTCAAGAGCGTTTCCACTCACTTTGAAATTGCACAGGAGGCTGGTGAATGTCGGCTGCCCATTCTCACCTCTCTCTGTGCCCACAGTTCCTTGGCCTCCTTCCATTTCAGTCTCCCTTCAGTTCAGCTCCCTGCTCCTGTATGAATGCACCATAGTTCAGCTTAACCTCGCTCCACCAAGTGCTGGAGAAACGGAGATATACTGCATGGCTGTGCCCCCACAGGGCTCACGGAACAGTCATGAGAGAAGATAGAGGTTGTATAGGTGCTGGGTGCCACGTGGTTGCTACAAAGTAGAAACGGGACCAGTTTCAAGGAGGGAGAGCCCTACAGGCTGAGTCACTAGAGAAGGTTTCTGGAGGAGATGGGACCTCAGCTCTGCCTTAGACGCAGATTTTACATGATAAGTGTGTTGCAGTCCTTTGTTGTTGATACTTTTAAATAAAATTTTGTAGAAACAACTTTATTTTATTTTTGGCTTTTTAAGGGCCACATCCATGGCATATGGAGGTTCCCAGACTAGGGTTCCAATCGGAGCTGTAGCAACCAGCCTATGCCACGGCCACAGCAACACAGGATCTGAACCTCATCTGCGACCTATACCACAGCTCACAGCAAGGCCAGATTCTTAACCCACTGAGCGAGGCCAGGGATCGAATCCGAGTCCTCATGGATGCTAGTCGGGTTCCTTAACTGCTGAGCCACGACGGTTAATTAGACAGCTTTAGAATTCAGCCTACTGAAAGAGCAAAAAAAAAAGGAAAAAGGGAGAGAGTTGGGAAAATAACCTTCTTGGAGATGAATTTACCCGGTACTGAATCATCCAAAAGCATCAGCTAAGTAGGGTCATCCCCCCCAAAATTAGGAAAAAATTGAAATAATTTGATTTTAAAATATCACGTTAAATAAAGGAAGAAAAAAACTAGGAAGAAAGGAAGAAAATAATCCTATCATGGGAACATAATTGGATTTCTCACATTTATTTTATGGGTTGGTTTGGGGTTAGAGTATGCATAGGCCCTGGCGTCAAACCACTTACCAGGTGGGTAACCTTGGGCAAAACTGCTTAAGTCCTAACAGTATCAGTTTCATCCCCTGCAAACTAGAAATGCTAACAGCGTACCTCATAGGGTTCTGAGAAGGTTTGAGGTATTGGTGTAAAGCACAGTGTCTGGCCCAGAGGAAGCTGTCACTTATGGGGGAGGGGGCATCTTCAGAATGGAAGGGAGCCAAAACTCTTAGTCCGACTCTGACCCCCTCAACAGCAGCATCCGGACCTCCATTCTTTGTCAGGCAGTCCTCCCAGCCCTTTAGTGAGTGAGCAATAGAGCATTCATTTTTCTGTATATTTCTCCAGATTTTGTGCTTGGATGATAAGTATATTTTCAGCCCAACTTCCACATTCTCCTTTGGGATTTTCACCTGATCAACCTCTCCCATGTGCTCTGAGCTACGGTGTCCTTCCTCTCTGTCCCACCCAAAGCTTCCCTGGGTGGCCTTCTGCTCTGTTAGATACAATGGTGACCCCACCAAGGACAGACAATGACTGTGGCCTCATCTGGACCCTGATGACGAGTTCATAGGCTCGAACCCAGGGCTCACCAACTGACCAGAGTCCGAGTGGCCTGGGTTCAAATCTTTGCTCTACCATTTACCAGGTGTATGACATTGGGCAAGTTGCCAACCTCTCTGTGTCATTTCCTCATGGAAAGATAATCCTGCTTCGGAGCGCCTGTGGTGGCTCAGTGAGTTAAGAACCTGACATAGTGTCTGTGAGGATGCGGGTTCGATCTCTGGCCTCCCTCAGTGGGTTAAGGATCCGGCATTGCTGTGAGCTGCAGCATAGGTCACAGATGCAGCTCAGATCTAGAGTTGCTGTGGCTGTGGTGTAGGCTAGCAGCTGCAGCTCTGATTTTATCCCTAGCCCGGGAATTTCCATATGCTGCAGGTGCGGCTATAAAAAGAAATAGAAAAAAAAAAAAAAAGAATCCTGCTTTGCCAGGGCCACTTTGAGAATCCTGTAAGGTGATGCCATTATGCCGCATCTCCCAATTTTCTGACTTGAGAGTTGCTAGTTTACCTCCAGTTAAATCAGTGTTTATCAGAATCTCCTGAGGTGTTAGTCCAGGCACCACTCAGTTCTACTGAGTCAGAATCTAGGCTTGTGACCTGGGAATCAGAATTTTTGTCATTATCCCAGTTGTTTCTAATATGGGGGCTTCCAGGCCCACACTTTGAGAAACGCTGCCCAGAACTCTCTCCCTGCACGTGAGGTCGGGAGGACAGGTTGTCCAAGAGGGACCTGCTACGTCAACCGCAGAAGCACTTTATCGGCCATGCTTGGTTGTCCTTCACTGCAGGCTTCCTTCTTCACACACATTTCCTCCAGATTTAAAAAACCATTTCCTTAGCCATTGGTATACTGGAAAGAATATTGGCTCTAGAGTCCAAGTGACCTGGGTTCAAATCCCTGCTCTGCCATTTACCAGCTGTGTGACATCGGGCAAGTTGCCAGCCTTTCCATATCATTTTCTCATGGAAAGATAATCTCGCTTCTCCAGGCCATTTTGAGGATCCAGCAAAATAATGTGTGAGTAACAGCTTTAGGAATGCTGGATTGTTCTGCAGTGCAGGTTTTTATCATCGTCTTGGCGCCTGCCATGCCCACATTCAAATCCAATGAGTATATGGATTTCTGCACATGAACGAAGGAGCCTTCTCATCCTTTCTGCCCTTGTACGCCTCTGGTTTTCCTTATGGACTGAATCCCTGACAAGCCTGTGATGTCTGTTTCTTCTTCCAAGCCCTCAGAGCTAAGGAGGACAGGAGTTTCCCCAAGTTCAGCAACAAGAAAGGGGACTTTCTTCCTGGTAAGGAATTGGTCTGTGCATCTTCCAGACTCCACCATCACTGCCGTCTTTCCTCCACCAACCCCGTTTCCCGTCTCCTAACTCAACTGATAGGGGAGTCATTTGAGGAAGCCTCCAAGAGCTAAGGCTGCGGCTGGGCCAGCGGAGCGAGCAGTTTTCAGCAGTTAGTCTTCTTTATCTCCTCTTTTCCTAAGAGCTTTTCCTAGGCAGTGACTCCTCCCATCTTCCTGCGGCACCTCCTATGGAATGCACAGGTAGGGGTCCTGGAGAGCATGAGCTCACTGGGAGAAATCCACAACCGGACCACCGCCCCCCCCCCCCCAGTCTTTGTGGCTGAGCTTCATCTTTCCTTTCAGGCTGTCCTCCCTGTTTCCTTCCCCAGCATCACCATAGCAACACAGTGGTGTAAAAAATAAAAGAGCTGAGGCATCTAAATATAGTCTGAGTCTCAACACTTCCAGCACAGAGCCTACATTCGAAGGGGTGACAGCTAGAAGCATCCAAAGAAGAAGCAGACAGGATTAGAAGCCCTGAAAGGATGAAAGAGAGAAATAGCCATGCACTGAGTCCGCTGCCTGTGTCTTATTTAACGCACATCCTCCCAATGTGGATGGTATTGTTATTGCTGAAGACACACAAACTCAGGGAGATGAGGAACTTGGCCAAAGTCACACAGCTATAAGCATTAGAGCTCAGATTTCTAACTCATGTGTAAGGGACCCTGGAGTTTTATGTGTTTCCCCCACCATTCCATATGTATAGGTGCAGATGAGAGCTATTTGCTGAGGACACTGGGCTTTTTGAGATGGTCATGTGAAATTAAATGGCCAGAGAGCAATTAAATCATGGGATGAGATTCAGCCTAACAGAGTGAGGGGTGAGGAGAGGAGGGCAAGTATGCGGGCTTCTACCAAAGCAGCCCTAGTGTGTTCCTTGAGGACTGGGGAGAATGAGGAGGGGGGTGTTGGTGAGACTTTCCCAGGGTGCATGATGATATGATGGAGTGGGAGTGGAAGCTGTTTTGATGCCCTAAAATGGAACTTAAACCTGTGCGAAAAGGACAGGACTAGAAGCGCTAAACCAGACAATGCCCACTGTGATTCATGCCATCACTCATTCATTCATTGAACAAATATTTTTATTAAGCCTCTGACATGATGTGCTCAATTCTGGAGACATGGAGACAATTGAAATAAATACAGCCCCAGCCCTTGTAGAGCTTAGAACAATGGGAGAGACAAATGAGGAAATAATTACACGCTTGATTGATTCTTTACACCTGTGACATGTATAAGTACATAACAGAAGTACATCACCTACCTGATGATATCAGTGTACTGGAAATAAAGATGCTGGTTGCAAATGGAAAAGTATCTGCTTGGTCAATTTTCAAGGTGATGTCCATTTTCAAGGCAATGTACTAATAACTTAGCTTCAACCATGGGCCCATGTGATCAGTGTGCCCTGCAGACCTATTCCTTGCTCTGTATCTTCATAATAATCATGAAGCCCATCTGATTGCCATACACACAAGGCTTTCAAAACCCAGCAAACTGGACCCAGCTGAAATCCGACACTAAGGCAATGTATTATGTCTTTTTCCCACAGACCTTGGTATCACTGGCATAAAACCAAGTGTGGTTAATGTAGACAAGGTGAGTCAAGCCATGGTATTGTCTCCTTAGCGTTACCAGCAGCAGCATTGGGAAGTGCCTTGAATTAAGCTGGAGCAAGAAGAGAGGGTGTAGGTAGTGGAAAGTTGTATGTTTCTGTGGAACCAAAGCTTTTTCAAAATACCTGCAGCAAGGCAGCAAATACGGGGGATGCTGTATGAATGAGTTGGAATTAGATAATGTAATGTGTGTGGAGCCCTTTAGTTCTTCAGAGAAATACTGTCTAAATACATAGTGCTCGCATCAAAGATAATGATACAGTACTGTATTTATAGTGCTCTGCTACCTACCTGCCAGCTCTTTCCCAGGGATATGGTGCAGATGAATGGGCAAGATCTGGGGAGTGTGCTTTGAAATCACTGATTAAGGCCCTCCAGACAGATGTAGAATTTCTAATATATTATATTGCTATTATTGTCGTTTGGTTTTCTTTTATCATCCCAGAGTGTCACTGCCTTCCGTTTCAGGTGAACGACTCTGCCAGACTGTGACATGCCCTGAATGTCATGGGAAAGTCAGCAACCCAGCAGTAGAAACAAACATGTTTTTAACTGAGGGTTCCAGAGGTGTGCTGGGCCCACCTTTGCCAGCTGCTCCTCCCCTCTCCGTGAATCCAGGTTTTCCCAAGCTCATTTTATTTCTACCTCTAGGACAGGAAGATGCCGGAAATGAGTAAACTTCTGGTCCTGAAGGGGGTTGAGAGGTGGCCTTTGGAGGAAGGGCAGATAGCTGTGTCATGAAAGGGAAACAGACTCTTTCATCCAGTCAGGCCAACAGAGAAAGGGAGCATAGCTCAGGAGGAGTCACTGAAGTGGGGGGCAGAGGCGGGGGAGCTCGAGAAATTGGCACTAGTTGCAACCACAGAATCAGATTCTTGCATCTCTGGAAACAGAAAAGGGGGTGGGGGTGGGGCTCATCTGTCAACCGGAGCAACCAGGACGGAGCTAGAAAGAAGTGAATTCAAATGTTGTCTCCATCTACTTGACCTCCTCTCCTGTGGAGAACTTTTCCCCTTCTTAGGTCAAGACACCTTCAGTGGGACACACTGGTACCCTTGCTTCTTCCAGGGAGATCATACAGGATGAAGGCCCTTCTCTAACCAATGGGATTGAAATATGCAAATACACCACCTCTGCAGCCTCCCTCTCAGCTCCGCCCTAGGAGAAAACAAAAGCACTCTTTGATAACAAGGAAGGTTGCTTTGTGAAAGGCGCCCAGGTAACTGTAGGGCAGGAGGTGCAGGGAGAAGATGATCCCCGTTAACAAAAGGACTTTCCAAAACAGGCTACGGTCCATATGCAGCGACGGGAAAATGTGCCTTCTCCAGGCATACCCCTTTGTAATTCTTCCTTAGGCCACAGGGTGAAGTTCAGAAAATGCTCTGCCTGGTCCCACACCAGCTCTTGTCAAACTCCCAATCATCTTGCCCTCTTCTGACCCTATCCTGGAAACCAGGGAAAGAAGAATCCCTTTATTGATTGCTCCAGTCACAACTTACGCAGCATCAAATTAAGCAAAATGTATGACTGCTTATTATATGGTAATTACTATGCTATGAGTTTTACTTGCATCGTCTCATTTAATCCTCTTAAAAACCCTTATGAGGTAGGTTTTATTATTGCATCCATCCTTAGGTAAGGAAACAAGGGCTCATAGAGATTAAGCCATCTGCCAGAAATCCTAGGACTCTTTTTTTTCCCTTAGGTTAACTTTGCTTTATTTTTATTTATTTATTTTTATTGAAGTATAGTTTATTTACAACATTGTGTTAGTTTCTGGTATAAGCAAAGCGATTCAGTTATTAAAGGATATTGAATATATTTCTTTGTGCTATACAGTAAGAATTTGTTGTTTGTCTATTTTATAGGTAGTAGTTTGTATCTGCTAATCCCAGACTCCTAATTTATCCCCTACGTCCTTTCCCCTTTGGTAACTATAAGCTTGTTTTCTATATTTGTGAATCTGTTTCTGTTTCATAGAGACATTTATTAGTGTCATATTTTAGATTCCACATATAAGTGATATCACATGGTATTATCTGTCTTTCTCTTTCTGACTTACTTCATTTAGTATGGTAATTCCCAAGTCCATCCATGTTCCTGCAAATGGCATTATTTAATTCTTTTTATGGCTGAACACTGTTCCATTGTGTATATGTACCACATCTTCTTTATCCATTCCTCTGTTGATGGGCGTTTAGGTCGCTTCCATGTCTTAACTATTGTGAACAGTGCTGCTCTTAACCTTGGGGTGCATGTGTCTTTTTGAATTAGAGTTTTTTTCCAGATAGATGCCCTGGAGAAGGATTATTGGGTCACATGGTAATTCAATTTTCAGTTTTTTTGAGAAAACTCTATACTTTTTTCTATAGTGGCAGCACCAGTTTACATCCTCACAAACAGTATAGGAGGGTTCCTTCTTCTCCACAGCCTCTCCAGCATCTGTTATTTGTAGAATTTTTAGTGATGGCCATTCTGACTGGTACGTTGTAGTTTTGACTTGCGTTTCCCTAATAATTAGGGATATTGAGTATCTTTTCATGTGCTTATTGACATCTTCAGAGAAAGTCTATTTAGATTTTCTGTCCATTTTTTGATTGGGCTGTTTGGTTTTTGTTGGTGTTGTTGTTACTGAGTTATACAAACTGTTTGTATATTTTGGAAATAAAGCCCTTGTCAGTTGCATCATTTGCAAATATTTCCTTCTGGTTGGTAGGTTGTCTTTTCATTTTGTTTATAATTTCCTTTGCTGTGTGAAAGCTTGCAAGTTTGATTAGATCTCATCTGTTTATTTTTGCTTTTATTTCTATTTCCTTGAAAGAAAAGTCCTAAAACTTTTTTTTTGAGATTTGACATAAACCCATTCCTATTTTATTTTATCATTTTTATCTTTTTATGACCACGCCCACGGCATATGAAAGTTCCCAGGCTAGGGGTCAAATTGGAGCTGTGGCAACTGGCCTATGCCACAGCCATAGCAACGTCAAATCCAAGCTGCATCTGTGACCTATACCACAGCTTATGGCAATGCCAGATCCTTACTTAACCCACTGGGTGAAGCCAGGGATCAAACCTGCATCCTCATGGGTGCTAGTCAGATTCGTTTCCACTGAACCATAATGGGAACTCCAAAAAGCCCTAAAACTCTCAGGTATCTCTGAGCATAGAGCTCATGCTCTTAACTATGACTGAATTACTGAAGTGACAGCAGAGCCACGTTCTAGCCAAAGGGACTCCTTTCGTGTATGCTTTGAAGATCAAAGGAGTTTAGATTTGTTTGTGAAGGGAAAAGGGAGCGATTAAAATGATCTTTTTGGAGCTCCTGTTGTGGCTCACCTTATGTGCTATCTGTGAGGATGCGGGTTCAGTCCTTGGCCTTGGTCAGTGCATTATGGATTCGGTGTTGCCCCAAGCTGTGGTGAGGGTTAGAGATGTGGCTCAGATCCCACATTGCTGTGGTTGTGGTGTAGGCCTGCAGCTGCAGCTCCAGTTCAACCCCTAGCCTGGAAACTTCCACGTGTTAAATGTACGGCCATAAAAAGAAAAAAATATATATCTTTTCTATGAGGGTAGCCCAATAACAATGCTCTTAAGGGGATGATATGGGCAGGAATGAAGTCAGGAATGCCAGCCCAGGTCTCCCCCAACGCGCCTCCCAGTGTGATCACATGAGTTAAGTGTAGACTTTGCACTCAGTCTCCAGCTCAAATCTGGGCTTTATCACTTAGTAGTTCTCATTAATTATTCATTCATTCATTGATGAAATATATACTGGGAGCACCTACTATGTGCCAGAGACCATTCAGGCACTGATAGACAAACAGTTGCAGTTTCTGCTTTCATGGACCTTATATTCTGGTGGGGGAAACAGACTGTATACAGATAAAACAAATAAGGAAACAAGGTAAAAATGAAGGTGTGATTTGATGGAGCGTAATTGCAGAGCCAATCAAATTGGATGGACAAAGAAGTAACAGGTAGTCTGAGACATTTTAAAAGGCCCCTGTGATAAGAATCTGGAAGACGAAAATCCCAGACAGAGGAAACCGTTAGTGCAAAGGCCCCGAAGCAGGAATGAGGTTGATGCATTTGAGAAAGTGGAGAGAAGGCAAGCGCAGCTTGGGGATGGAGGAAGAGTGGCCAGACATAAGTTGGGGGCAAGTCTGGCTGAGCTCTGCAGGCCTGATCCGGTTCTCAGAGTGGTTCTGGAGCCTGCAGCATTGGTGTTGCTGGCAACTTGTTTGAAATGCAGATTCTCAGGCCCTATCCAGCCCTCTTGAATCAGAAACAATGGGATGGGGCTCAGGGTTCTGTTTCATCAAACTGTCTCCATGATTCTGAGTACACTGAAATTTCAGAACTTCTGGGCTACATTATGCGGTTTTAATTTTAGTTAATGGGAATAAATGCATTGGGAACCTACTGAGAGTTTATGTGGGGGGTGGCATGTTATAATTTTCTTTAAAAATATTTTTTTAAAGCACCCTGGAGTTCTCTTGTGTCTCAGTGGGCTAAGGAAACGGTATTGTCACTGCTGTGGCTCAGGTTCGTTCCCTGGTCTGGGAACTTCTGCCTGCTAAGGGTACAGCCAAAAAAAAAAAAAAAAGCCCCAAAAAACAAAAAAAAAACACCCTGGCTGTTGAGAAGAGAATGGCAAGAGGAATGGAAGCAGGGGGTAGGCTGGATTAAGGTGGCTGTGACAGTGGTCCTGGCCAGAGATGACAGTAGTTTAAGCGGGGTGCGTGACTGAGAGGAGAGCTGGACCACGCCTGGCAAGGGCAGAGGGCAGGAGCTAGGGCCGCAGAGATCTGGCCGCCTCTGTCCAGAGTAGAGTTCAAAGGCAATGTCTTCAGAGAAGACATTCCATCCTTCTCAATTTCCCTTTTGTCTAAAATTTAGGGAGCTTGAGCGGAGATCCGGCCTGTCTCAAGAGGACAGGGGCTTCCTTTGGTGCAGAGGGACAGGTGGCCGGAGCGGTGATGAAGGGGCGGGCTCTGAAAGGCTGAGAAAGTTGACTGGCTTCACAGGGCCTAAGGGCTTAGTTCAGAGGGTGAAGTAGGGGCCCTGCTTACACCACAGCTCTTCAGTGGAGTGAGACCTGCGGCTTCCCAAAGTGAAGCTTGTGCTTTTTCGCAAGAGATGGGGGCCACTGGCGCCAACTAGGGAGATAAAAAGGACTAAAAGAAGAAGCCAGCGTTGATGAGAGGCTTCTGAAAGCTCCCATAGAAAGGCTAATAGCTCTGCAGCTAACTCTGTCCTGCAGCCCCAGGTCAAGGAAGCTTTGTGAGTGTTAGCTGGCCTGGAGCAGCCAGGATAAATTTAGAAATAATGAAAAGGAACCCTTCTTGATGTGGTGAAGAGTCATTTCATAGGAATCAGGAGGGAAGAGGTCACCAAGTCAGCGATTATTTAGAGATTATTTCCAGCAAGGGAGGGCCAAAGGGTTAGGAAGCCATCTACTCACGTCACAGTCCACAGGCAGATCCCCTTATTACCTGCCTCTGCTGCTTGAATTTAAATGGGAGAATTCTGTCGTTCTTTACTGTGGCCACAGCTGGGGAATGATACCCAGGGTTTACCCACCCACTTGTGTGAAATAAGCTATAACAGTAACAGGGGACATATGCTAAAACCCTAACCCTGTTGTTTACTAGCTGTGTGACTCTGGGCAAGTTGTTTAACCTCTCTGAGTATCTGTTTTCTCACCTTTAAAGTGGAAGGCATAATGCCTATGTTACACAGCTGAGGTAAGGATGAAGTAAGAAAGTTCTCATAGCACTGAATACAATGTAAATGGATATATAGTCAGATTCCTTCCTTATATAAAGTGAAATTCACAAGGTCCTGATTGGGAATGGGGTGTTGTCATACAAAGGATGTTCTGAGAGCCTAGCCAGGCAGCCCAGAAAGGTGTTTCCTAATCCCTTCTGGGTTGCCGATGGGAGAGATGCTGGGAGCATCTTTTCCAAGCATCGCAGTCAAGTCTTGGCTGGGAATGCTGCCTGCTTTGGCACCTCCCTCCACAGAAAGCTCAGAGGAGAAGCAGGTGCCTCTGAAAACATTACTGCCCCTTAGGGATAATTAGCCTCTCCAGATAATCTGACTTTGGGACCATTTAGTAACCGCCACTGGACAGAAGGAGGAGTTAGGAACAGGGGAGATGTGGGGTTCAAAAGCCCTAGTCTAAACCCAGGAGTTAGATCCCAGCTTGCTGTGGGAGAGGGAGCCCGCAGACTGGACAGTCAGAGTAGATCATTTAAGCTGAGGGTGTAATTCAGCAACATGTGGGCTTCTGGCCTCATTGTCCCACTGAGAATCCTTAGACATTTGGTCAATGCAGTCTTCAATATATTTTTTGTCTCTATTGAGTTATATTTTTACTGTGAAAAGGCAGAGTAGATTCATTTCGTTAAGCGGCAGGTTCATGATTAAATGTCATGAATTTCAGATTAATTTCATGTAATTAGAAATTTCATGAATTTCTAATGTGTTAGAAATTTGCCATTAGCAAGTCACCCAGGAAGACATGCTTGGGGGATTCCTCTACCCTAGGCACTGGGACTCCAGTGACAAAGAAGAGAGCCATGCCCCCTGTCCTCAGGGGGCTTATGCTCTGATGTGAGCAGCTAGGGCATCAACACATAAGTTCAGAACCTAGCCAGCTGACTTCGGGCTGTGACTGGTGCACGGAAGGGAATAAGGAGGGTAAGTAACACGATGGGACATGACGGAAGGTGAGCCAGGATGGAGAGGTGGGCGTGGTGGGGAGGAAAGAGACCCAAGGAGATAAGGTGGCCTTGGAAGACCACCCCAGGAAGGCATGCTTATGTGGAGAGGCACAGCAGGCCCAGGGAACAGAACAGCAAGGATGGTGCCCTAAGCGGGAAAGGACTTGACTTGAGGAACAGAAAGACCAGCCTACCTGAGACTCGTGAGCAAGAGGAAAACTGTGAATGGAGTTGGGTGATACAAGACTCTATAGACTGTGGGTAAAGACTTTGTATTCATTCCACGTATAGGAGGCTGGTTTTATTTTCAGTAGATAACCCTGGTTGTCACGCAGGGAAAAGACTGAAGGAAGAGGGCGAAGACAGGATCAGGAAAAAGTTCTTGGTAGGCTACCGCAGAGTCCAAGCGAGAAGGAATGGTGTTTTTGTTTTGTTTTGTTTTTTTTGTTTTTGTTTTGCTTTTTAGGGCCCCACCCTTGGCATATGGAGGTTCCCAGGCTAGGAGTCCAATCGGAACTACAGCTGCCAGCCCACAGCCACAGCAACGCCGGTTCTGAGCCTTGTCTGCGACCTACACCACAGCTCATGGCAACACCAGATCCTTAACCCACTGAGCAAGGCCAGGGATCGAACCTGCAACCTCATGGTTCCTAGTCACATTCGTCTGCCACGACACAGTGGGAACTCCAGGAATGGTGTTTTCTTATTATTATTTTTTATTAGAGTGTAGTTGATTTACAGTGTTGTGTCAATTTCTGCTGTACAGCACAGTGACCCAGTCATACATATATATACATTCTTTTTCTCATACCGCCTTCCATCATGTTCTCTCCCAAGAGATTGGATATAGTTCCCTGTGCTGAACAGTAGGACCTCATTACTTATCTATTCCAAATGCACTAGTTTGTATCTACTAACCCCAAACTCCCCCTCCACCCCACTCCTTCCCCCTTGGCAACCACAAGTATATTCTCTATGTCCATGAGTTTGTTTCGTCTTTCGAGAGCAAGACTGTGTTTTGCTCTTGGTCTTTTTTTTGCCTTTTTTAGGGCTGTACCCTTGGCATGTGGAGGTTCCCAGGCTAGGGGTCGAATCGGAGCTGTAGCCGCCAGCCTGTGCCAGAACCACAGCAACATAGGATCCAAGCCACGTCTGCAACCTACACCACAGCTCACAGCAACACTGGATCCTTAACCCATGGAGCGAAGCTGACAGGGACACAAACCAGATTTGGGGAGAATCTAAGAGTCGTTCTCCATGCTACTGCCTTTCCAAGCCCCTCCGAGAACCCATTTGGCGTCTATCATCCTGTTTTATTCAATTCTTTCTTGACCTGACTTCCATTTCCAACCTGTACCACCTCTTCTTTCACCAGGTCCATTTATTGAGTTTCCTTTATTCTCTGATTCAATGGAGATGATACTGTTCCTTTACATATTACTCTTAAATCACCAAACTAGGGTTATATTACTCTTAGTAATAATTGTTGCTATTTATTAAACATTTCCTGGAAAACATGAACCCTGCCAGGCACTTTGCATGCATGATCTCAGGTAAGAATGCTAAAAAAAAAAAAAGGGGGAGTTCTCATCATGGCACAAAGAAAACGAATCTGACTAGGAACCATGAGTTTTCAGGATCGATCCCTGACCTCGCTCAGAGGGTTAAGGATCCGGCATTGCTGTGAGCTGTGGTATAGGTCACAGATGAGGCTCAGATCTGGCATTGCTGTGGCTGTGGCGTAGGCCAGGAACTGTGGCTCCAATTAGACCCCTGGGAACCTCCATATGCCGCAGCTGCGACCCTAAAAGGCAGAAAAGAAAAAAAAAAGGGAAGAATGCTATGAATGGGTATTAGGATTCCACTTTACAAATGAGACTTGGAGAGCTTTAGCCTGAGGTCACCCAGCTTGGTGGGGGGTGAGGGGGGAGGGAAGCAGGTTTGACCCCGGGTCCCAGTCTCCAATACCAAGGTCACTGCTCTGGAAGTGGAAAGACCATGGTATCATGGCCTTTCAGAGGTGGAACCCTCACGCTATCTTTGGCGGCCAGTGACGAGGGTCTGGTTTTGAAGCAGTGGGGTGGCTGGGGCCGGCCGGATTAGTAACTGCTATTACATTCACTTCAGGAGCGATGGACACACATCTGGTTCTACAGGATCAGCAGTGTGGACAGCAGAGGCTCTGTAAACACCCAAAGCTCTGACGGTGTCTTGGGAAAGCTCCAGTGAGCAGAGAGCTTGTCCCAAGTCAGAATGTAGCAATATTTACTAAAAAAGAGTAAAAGGTGGAGCTCTTAGTCTCAACAAACGGCAGCCCTCAGGGCTGTGAAAGGGCGTGGGTCCGCGGGACGGCTGAGCAGTCCCTTTCCTGCTGCTCAGGGGAGTCTCGGCCCCAAGCCCACCCCCATCCTGCAAGGTTTCCACCCACTAGGAGAGGCCCAGGCATCTAATCTGGGGTCTGATCTGGAAATGTCACCCTCATCAAGCACAGGCTGGCAGAGCCTCAGGTCCACGTCCCTTCGTAAAGCTCCTGGTAATTTTTTTTTTTCCTAAGAAATGCAAAACAGCATTGAAATTGGTTTACATTTTTATTTTATTTTTTATTTTTTTTGTCTTTTTTTGCCTTATCTAGGGCCGCACCCACGGCAAATGGAGGTTCCCAGGCTAGGGGTCTAACAGGAGCTGTAGCTGCCGGCCTTCGCCACAGCCACAGCAACGCGGGATCCGAGCCGCGTCTGCAACCTACACCACAGCTCACGGCAACGCCGGATCCTTAACCCACTGAGCAAGGCCAGGGATCGAACCCGCAACCTCACGGTTCCTAGTTGGATTCATCAACCACTGAGCCACGATGGGAACTCTTGGTTTACATTTTTAAATGTTTAAATTAACAAAACAGGAGTTCCCATTGTGGTGTGGCGGAAACAAACCTGACTAGTATCCATGAGGATGCGGATTTGATCTCTGGCCCGGCTCAGTGGGTTAAGGATCCAGAGTTGTGGTGAGCTGTAGTATCGGTTGCAGATGCAACTCAGATCTGGCATTGCTATGGCTGTGGTACAGGCCAGCTGCTGTAGCTCTGATTTCAACCCCTAACCTGGGAACTTCCAAATGCCTCGGATGCGGCCCTAAAAAGCAAAAAATAAAAATAAAAATAAATGAACAAAATCAGAGTTCCCTGATGGCCTAGAAGTTAATTATCTGGCATTGTCACTGCTGTGGCTGGGTCACTGCTGGGTTTGGGTTGGCTCCCTGGCCAGAGAACTTTTGTATGCCTTGGGTGCAGCCAAAAAGAAAGAAAGAAAGAAATGCCACAAACAAAATTAACAAAACAGTACCTTTTCACCTAAAAACAACATAATTGTATGAGTCACAAGATTATTGTAGGACTGATAAACTAGTCAAAATTTAGAATTCCTTTGATCCCACTGGTATATTCCTCTGACAGCAGAAGCTCATTTGAGATCAAGTCAGTAGTGTTTGATGCCTGTGTGAATTACCAGGTGTGACTTGAGCCAAACCGCCCTCCTGGCTTCTCTGCAATAGCCAGGACCACAGAGAAAGGGAGAGAAAGCCAAGACTACCACTGGCGACCTGCGCCCTGCCCCCCACCGCCCTTACTGCCTTTTCTATCAAATAAACCTTTCAAATCAGTATCAACTGATATCAAAAATTAAAAAAAAATTTTTTTTTAATTCTCCCTGTCCCCAAAGCAAGAGAAGATGAGGAAGCAAATGCTTTAGGAGGACCTAAATTCCTGACCTTTCTAGGTATCCTATTTCACAGCTCTCACAACAGCCCTGGGGTAGCGTAAGCATCGTTCAACCCATTTGTGAATCCTTGAAATTATTCATAAGGTGACATGGCATGTCCAGGGTTGGAATGTAGAACCTTTGACTACAAAGCCTGAGCATCTTCAGTCCTCTGATCATGTCACGATGCCACACAAAGCCCACGAGGAGCCTGGTGGGGCTGGAAGGGGGCCTGGGGTGGCCCCTCTCCTCGTGCCCCCATGGTGTTGGGGCAAACTCTGACCTTTCTGGATCTTTTCACTGTTCTTTTTTTTTTTTTCTTCCTGTTTCTTCTCCTGGCTGGCTGGCCCCCTACTCTGATCCTTGCTTATGATACTTATTTTTCCATCCACAGCAAAACAATTCACATCAAGGTAATTGATGATGAGGCGTATGAGAAAAACAAGAATTACTTCATTGAGCTGATGGGCCCCCGCATGGTGGATATGAGTTTTCAGAAAGGTGTAGTACCCTGTCCTCCGCACTAACATCAACAGTCTTCTCTCCCCTTCTGTTTCCTCCTTTCTCCAACCCGTTTGTCTCCTTTTCTTCCCCTTTCTTCTGCCTCTCTGGTTCACTGTCCCTCTTTTCCTTTCTTGTTCTCTCTTTCTCCCTCTCCTTCTCCTCTCTCTGTGCCCAGCTCTGTCTTAACACTTGCCAGCCTGTCACATGGTATCGTAAGAGGGGTGCTCCAGAGCCAATGGTGATTTTTGTGGGATGGGGAAATGGATATGGGGAAAAAAAACAGAGAGAGAGAGAGAGAGAGAATGAGAGGGGGAGTGGGGATGTCACCAGCCCACAGCCCTGGAAGTATCACAGGTGAGGCTCTCTATTTCTCTGAGTGGCTTAGTATACAGGGAAGAAAAAGATAATGCAGCACCAGGCAGAAGGGCAGCCCTGGGGAACTGGCCCAGGCTCTCAGCATGAATTTTCCTGGGCAGCTCTTCTCAGTGCCAAGCTGATCATCCCTGGGTGTTGAGAGTCAATGAATTTGGGTTCGGGTTCTGCTGTGATTTATCGCATTCCCCAGGGCAGGCCTTGGGACCCCTCTTTTCTGCCATAGTCTTGAAATCCAGGTGTATTTCCCGTCCTGACCTTGACTGAGCGGCAAGTACAGATTTGAATTCGAGGTCTAGGTCAAAGACCTACCTGCTGGATTCTGTTTTCCCTATGAAGAGCATATACATGGGAAGGCAATTAGGAGGGTGGGAGAGAGGAATCTGAGTGAGGGGAAGTTTCCCCAAGAAGTCAGGGAACCTCTCAGAGTGGGCGAGCTTTTGTCTTCAATTTAAATGGCCTGGTACGCCCCAGCCCTCCAGCAGACAAGTCAGAGAATCCTCTTCTGGATGGATCGTACTGTGGAGGGGGTACTGCTAGAATTCACCTTTCCTTTCCTGATTGAGCCATCCACTGGGCCCCTCCAGGCCGTGCCCATAGTCACAGAGCAAGCACCTTATTCCCATCCCACAGCAGAGTCCTTTCAATGGAAAAACAGGCCAGGCTTATCTCATAGACAGCCCTAGGGACCGTGTCTAGGGCCTCTGTAGAGGCAGTCCCAGAAAATGCTTCTCAACAATCAATGAGGAATTCCGTTGTGGCTCAGTGGTAACAAACCTGACTAGTATCCATGAGGACTTTGGTTCGATCCCTGACTTTGCTCAGTGGGTTAAGGATTCAGCATTGCCATGAGCTGTGATGTAGGTCGCAGACACGGCTCAGATCTGGCGTTGCTGCGGCTGTGGTGTAGGCCAGAAGCCACAGCTCCAATTTGACCTCTAGTTTGGGAACTTCCATATGCTGCAGGTGTGGCCTTAAAAATACAACAACAACAAAAAAAATATCAGTGAGCCTTGTCCCTTATCCACTGAGTGAGGTGTGGAAAGTTGTCCAGAAAGTCCCCAAAAGGTGACCAAAAGTGCACTTATAAAACACACAGGCACATACACATGCAAACACACAAAGGCACAGCAAATACTGTGCCCAAAGTCGTCTCAGACTAGCCTACCACTTTATAGTCAGCAAAGCAGAGCCGGTCTTCAGAAAGGAACAGGAAGATTAAAACTCACTTGAGACGTTGGAGGCTATTGTTCATTAGCACCTCTTTGCTTTTTAGAGAAGATTTAGGTCCCAGGCCAAAAAAAAAAGCAGAAAATAATAACAATTAGATCTCACTATCGGGACTCGTTGACCCCACTGTGGTTCCATGAAGGACCAGGAAAAGGCCCACGTGGCAACTTCTCCAGTGACAATGGGGCTGAGCCAGCTTCATGCCAGCCTGTGGAAGGGAGTGATTTTCAAGAAACTGCTTCCCTGAATGACTGTTTTAAAAGACACTATGCATTGTTGAGATACACAGAAATAAACAGAAACCACCACCACCGTGTCCCCGAGACTCTCGATAGCTAATTAGTACTTAGTTAAGAAATCCAGCTTTAGGACCCATAACCTCTCTGCAACAGAAGTGCAAAGATGCTTTAGAATCGATGAGTTACGTCATTTTCATCACACTTTTCAAGAGTGCATCAGCTGTAAATGTTAAAGGAGTCCTATATCATATTGTGGTTAATAACGTACTTATTTTAGTTCCTCCCACTGAAGACCCATGAGACAAAAGAATGAGAAAGATAATAGAGTTCTGCCTTCCTTCCTTCCTCTCTCTCTCTCTCTCTGGTTTCCCTGCCTCATAAACACTTGCCTTTTACAATTGTCTTTATGAGGCTCACATAAGAAGTGGGTATAGACACAAGGGAGGGAAATAAGCCCCGGGATAGGTCCTGTTGACTTATTTCCTGTTGAAGAAGAGCCCTGGGCCATCCCTGATGGGCCAGTAGTTTGCCTGCTGCCCAAAGAAACGCCAGTTACCATGTGACACCCAGTGGAATGTGCTGCCCAAGTCACTTCCTACTAACCATCAGCAGGATCTAAAATGACTCCTCCCCACCATCAGCCCCCTTCTTCCTTCCCATTTCCCTCCTACCCTCCTGGATCCCTTCCTTTGCCCATATTTCCTTGCCTCCTGGCTCCGTTTCCCTTTCACCCATAAGGACAACTAGGACCAAGGAGATAAGACAAGCTAAGACCATTTTTAATATAAGAACGATGCAATCCACCATAGTCCCGTCAAAAGCCACCATGGCGGGACTGGGCTGCATGTGCCAAGCGTGATGGGGAATGATTTTAAAGGCTGTGCTCCAAGTGACCAGTCAATCTACCGACCCAGTCGACACACTCTCTCTCTTGTTGTCCCTACAGGAAAACCATAAGGGTTAAAATAGTAGATGAGGAGGAATACGAAAGGCAAGAAAATTTCTTCATTGTCCTTGGTGAACCGAAATGGATGGAACGTGGAATATCAGGTGTGAGATTTATTTTAAAAAAACAAACAAAATAAAACAACAAAAAGAAAGAAAAAATTTAAACAAGCTGAAAAGCAACAGCAAAAAGCTACTATATTTTTTCTCCCCCCTTTTCTCTCCTTTTCCTCCTTCCTCCTTTGACCAATAGACTTTTTTTTTATTCTTTTCCCTCCTGTATTCTCGCTCTCACCCCGTTTCGGTATCATCTCTGCCTTCTTAGCTTCAGTTTATTTCCAAATCCTCCTTTTTCACTTTCTGGGCACTGCAGCCTCAACTCCTCATGACCCCGTTGAGTTACTTCTGCCTTGTGCTCCAGTTATCCGATTACTAGTGTCCCCTGCACTCCCCCACCCCACCGCCACACCCAGTAACCTGAAAATGCCCAAACTCCTTGGTGGGTGGGGAGGAGAAGAAAAACAAAGGAATGCAATGTGATGCATGCCTGTGCCCCTTCCCTGCCTCTTCCCCTTCCACTCCTCACTCAGTAGCCTGGATTGAATGGGAGAGGGTGTGGGATGGGGGCAGGGGCCCATGTTGCAATGATGCTTTGACAGTTTTCTGCTGCATTCCCAACCTCCGTTGAGTGCTTGGCAGGTTATTCACCTGCAGAGTGGCCCATAGGCCCCTTTGCCCTTCGTGGAGGTAAGTGTTTTATCTGGCTATTTCACAGTTGGGTAGACTAAGGCTCAGAAAGCTATGCCAGTTGTCCTAGCTTCTGAGAGCTCTCTGAGAGAGAGCTGGCTTCCGAGTTTGTCATGCAATACGGAATCCTGAGCTGTTCTTTCTTCCCTTGGCATCCCACCCCATCCCTTTCGACCTCTGTTCTAGCCCAAGGTAGGGTACTTTATTCAGGCTACTTAAGGATAATGCAATCCCTAAGGCAGAAAATTGAATCTGTGGAAAGGAGGTAACTCCAGGTGTGGAAATCTCCTTAGCCAGAGGGAAAGGACAGACATTGGGCAGACCCAGAGCACTCTCTTAGGGGTTTTCCAATAGGAGAAGTGAATCTAAATGGGGTGGCTGGTGCTGATCCCTGAGAAACAGGTTTTGGACAGTTCACAGAAGGCTGCCTTTGCTGAGCATCTTCAAATGAGTATATCACCCAGGTGTCAAGGTAACCCTCCTTCCACATCAGAGCCATGGCCTCCTCTCCTCCTTTCCTCAGGACCTGCATCTTGGGATGCCTGTCAGGGTTCCATTCCTAAGGGACTTATTATGTTGCAACCAAGGTAGATTTAAGGAAAGATTTCTATCCTTGAAGAAAATGATTGGAAGCTACTTGTTTGAAAGTGTTGGAGGAATACATGTGGAAATGGAAGTACCAAGAGGACGACATTCATACTCGCCTTCAGGAGAGATGTGCTGCTGCGAGCTTCGCGGAGGATGGAACAGTGAGACCCATTTGTTGCTCAAAAAAAAGATGATGACTCTGCAACTTATTCATATTCACATAACAAAGAGTAGCACAAAGACTCTCACTCAAGGACAGATCTGAGAGACTTGACCACCACACTCCCAAAGGCTCATTCACAGATCCTCTTCTCAGATATGCATAATGAATCCATTCTCCTTGTATTCTAGGGACTCTGTCTGCAGACCTGACCAGTTCTGTGCCCACACTGGTTTGGTTACACTTGGTCAGACTTCTAGAGGCAGAAGCCCTCTCCGCCTCTCATTGTTCATCCTCTCCTTGGCCAACTAGTAAGAGATGCCATGAGACTGATTGCCAAAGAGTACTGGAAAACAAGAGAAAATCTCCACTTCCTCTGCTTCCAAGATTGTATTCCTGCCATCCAGACTATTCTCAGAAATTGTCTCAACACCTGCCCTACCTCTCTTGTGCATTTACTCCACATCTTCACAATTAGTTGGATGCAGCAGGCACCTAAGGCCATTGTAAACTGACGTCAAGTTCCATAGTCCCAGCTACCGAGGTGCAAATGCAAGCAATACAAAGGATCACACAGGGTAGCTGGAAAGAAGGCAGTCTTCTCCAGACAAGAAGAATGGGTTGGAAGTCCAACCATGAGTTTATTGTACCGGGAAAAAGGCTCTTCTTTTCTGATTCCACCCATAAGCAGGACAGGGAATGACCTAAGATAAATCTTGTGGTCTTCAAGAGACTTTGGCCAAACACTATGATGCCTATGGCTACTCCTCACTTGAGGACCCTTTTTACTGCACTGGATTCTCCACCCAAGGAGATGTCAGCAGAGCCCTGGTGGAGCCCAGTCCTGGGGGAGGGAGTAGGTGAGAAGATGACAATTTCATCAGGATTTCCGTGTGATATGCCCCTGGATCTTCCCAGTAACCAAGATGCCAAGATGGAAGGTGCCAATAAGAAATGTATCAGTCTCTTGGCCTCGTGTTCTATTGTCTATAAGGCTCATTTTCAGATTTTTAGGCATTAGATCATAAGGTAAAAGGTCATAAAACTTGATTGTCTAGACTCAGAACCAAATGAAACATCACATGATTTTCAGAATGCCCTGCTGTTCTCAGAGTGAGAAATAGCACAGTGGTAATTGCTTTTCGTTATCGCTACTGCATGGGAGAATCTTAGGCATTCAGAACAGCATAGGATAGTGTGCGTGTGGTCCAAATGACCATTGCATTGCCAATCATCATCATCATCATCATCATCATCATCATCATCATCATCTGTACTTGAAATAGGAGATTCTATTCTTGACAAACAAAACAGACTTTAGAGGTGAGATTAAATGCCCTGGACAAGCTGGGGGAGGGAATAAGGAAGGATGAATAGGGAACACAGTTGCCCTGGAGTAGAGGAAGCACTGGAGCCTAGCAGTGGACAACTGAGAGCAACTCTGAACAACAGGGTCGAGGCTGTTGGGCCTTGTCCTGGACATTGGAAACCTCAGGTGGTAAAAGCTCTCTCCCCCAGGAACAGCGCCTATTTGTGACCCCTCTTACCATATCTACGGGCCGCCCTAACAGGCTGCCCAGATGCTTCCAAATTCTCAAAGCTATACTGTTTCCTGGGTTGTCTGAGGAGGGCGAATGACTCCTACCTGACTCTAGGGATTAATGCAGGGGAAAGTTCAGCTCCAGCTTCTCTCATCATCAGCAGCAGGAAAAACACCCTGGAGGTACAATGTCACTCAGCGTTGGCTTACCTGGATCTCGCTCATCTATCTGTAACTGCTAAGCGGCAAGTCTCAGATTCATGTAGACATGACCAGAAAATGGTAAGATTCCAGTGACTGAAACCCTCTAACTAAATATGTGCTAAAGATGATTCTGGTGTTAGGAGGGATGTCTGAGTGAAGACCAGGCCAGCAGGGACCACCTTGGAGGAGGCGACCCTTATCTGGCTTTCCTGGGTATACTGATGTGCTTGGGTCTCTGGTCTTCACAGGAACTTGAAGATGAGGAGGGGTTCTTCCATGCAGTCCCATAGAAGGAGCAGGATGAATAAGCTCTTTTGCTATCTATCTATCTATCTATCTATCTATCTATCTATCTATCATCTATCTATCATCAACTATCTATCTATCTATCTATCATCAACTATCTATCATCTATCTATTATCTGTCTATCTATCTATCCATCCATCCATCCATCTATCTATCTCATTGTAGAAAGGAGATCCATTTATCCATTGTCCACTGGAATTCCACATGGGAGAAACCAGAAAAAAACAGTCAACTGCTGTTCTCCCTACTTATGTACCATAAAGATTCTGGATCCTTGTGTATTTTCAGTGGTTGTGAATATGGGATGATAGGCTATAGCCCTGAGTTACATTCCTAGAGGTTTTTAGAAGAAACGGTTTGTAAGCAGCTTCCCCACCCCCTGACTCACACCTTTCTCAGCAGTCGCCATCAGTCACCAGTGGCACCAGGAGTATGTAGCAGAATGTTCCCAGACTTTCATTTGACAAGAGCTAGGGGGTGAGGTGCTATAGTAAGAAACCATCACGGTGAAAATATGATGGGTCACAAGAACTTTCTATTTTTGGATCTTGAAATCTAACAGAGTTTTGCACAAGTAAAAATTCAGGACTAGGGATAACCTGTGTTGGGTACTTCTTAAGCTCAGCTTCCTAGGCCATGGAGGCACCTTGTATTTGTCCCCTCTCATCTACCAGTAGTTTCCAGTATGACAGTCTCTCTGGTGCAGAATATTTGGATTCTGACTTAACACTCCCTTTCTGGAGCAAAAAGACCACCATCCAGAGATACAGCAACACAGGATTTATGAAAAATACAATTGCCAAAATCTATTGAACATAGACTAATTGACTTTGTGGTCACTTTGCACCTATAGGCATAGGTGATACAAAATGGGAAGAGCCCATCGCCTCTAACCTCCAGGCTCTCTCTATAAAATGATGAAGTATTCAAGGAAAATATTCAGCAGGATTTACCTTTTCAAAAAGTCATTCTTTTAGGGGTATTCAAAGCTCTGGCATGGTTGCAGCCTATACAGTTTTCAAGATAACTGGATTCTCAACCATTACAGAGTGAATTTTATATAACCCAATCCCTTAGAAGACCAGAAATGACCAACTCTGTCTCTGCTCCACCCTCTTGGTTCCCTCATCCTCATTGCTCCACCCCCAACCCTCAGAGTTGAAGGGAAGGTGGGGGAAAACCTGCAGCTGCAGGACCCAGGTGCCTGGCAATCGGCAGTCTCTCCAGTGGCTCACACCTCCTGCTGCGGTGGCTGCGGCTGCTGCTCATGCTCCAAGTGCTGCCTTTGCATGTGGCTGCAGAGCTCTTACCTACTAAGCTCACTGCTTACTCACGCTACTGCCACCAGAAAGCCTGGGGACACTTTCAAGATGGACCTTAATGCTCTTTCCTTTTCTTTCTTCCCCTTGTCTGGTACCCATTTACAAACAGCGCTCCTGTTATCTCCAGGTAAGCGGTGTCTTGCCCCTCTTTTTCTGCTTCTTGCCAGTGCTATTATTTAGCTCAAGACCAGTGTTCTTTGATTTATTTACTAGGAATTGTGTGCTCAAGTTAACCTGACAAGTTCTCCTAAAGAGCAGGAGATTTATTTCCCAAAATTTCTGAAGTAATTTTGAGGAAGCAGACAGTTCCTTGAGCACCATTTCTGTCTGTTTCTGGATGTGAAGACCTAGCTGGTCCTCTCTGGGACCAGGAAGAGGATTGAAACTTACCAAAGAGATGATGGGTCAGTCATAGGCTTCTCCTGAGTCTTAATTCATCTGTCATCTCATGTGGGGCAGGGAGGATGAGAGTCAGAGCTGAGTCTCTTAATAGGATCATGCTAGGATAAGAGAAAAAAAAAGAGAAAGCTTTGGTCCAGGGAAAAATAATCAGGAGCCGCTGTGAGAACATGAAAAGCAATTTTTAAGGAATCTGGAATTTTATTGATCCTGGAACTCTTCCATCTCATCACAGCAGAGATCTAAATTCCTAGAACGGTGGTTCATTTGTCATTGACCCTTGAAGTCATATGTCCCATGAACAATAAGAATGGTTAGAATATTATGGGGGGTGGGTGCAATTATCTGGCTGGAAATAGGAATTTGGGAGAATTTATGTTGGAGATAAATTACCATGCAGAATCTAGATCCTGTGGTAGGAAATACGTCTACTCTAAGAGTATGAGTCTGTGGAATAAAATCATAAACAATGTCCAGCTTTGTGAGCAATTAGGAAGGTATCTTTAGCATATCAGCAATACCATAACCCTTGGTGCAGGCAGATTGAGCTATACAAGACATCTTAATATACATTAAAATAACACCTTACATTTCATCAATTCTTTGAATATGCAAAAATATTAAGGTCATTTGGGAGGCAAAACATCTTACAGAATTCATTGGTACTCAGTCACAGTAGGCTCCGTGCTGGGTTTGAGACGGGCAGTGTGCATAGTAAGGACATTTACCTCCTTGGAGTCTTAAACAACAACAACAAAAATGTAAATAAACCCCTACATTTTCCCTATTTGGAAAAAAAAATACTCCCAGTTCCTTGACCTCTTGCTTCCTCTTACACCAATAGGATAATGACTACCTCCAACTCCATATATTTCACTATTCTCCCGGGATTTAATGTCAAAGCTTTGGGTGTTCTTCCTCCACTTCACTCAACTTCTTGTCTAAGAAGGCATTTGGGCTTCTTTGTTCCAAATCTTGCCTCTGCCCTGCACCAGCCACACACATATGCACACAACAAAGACTGTGATTTAATTTAAGCCTTGTTATAGTTTTTAACACATTGGCACAAATACCAGTAGAAGCTAAAATAAGAAAAGGTGTCATTTCCTAGATCTTTCAGTCGGTAAACCTTCAATTTAGGAGCCATTGGCTAGACTCTAAATCCACTGGAAATCTCAAATCCTTATTTGGATTTTCCCAGGTGGCCAGGCAAACATGATTCACAATGCCTGATGATGAAAGCTGGAGAGAAAATACGTTCAGTCAGAGCTAGAGCACCAAGCTCAGGGACCCGGGAGTTAGAGCACTGGCTGTTTTGCTCCATTTCTTTCTGAGGATGTCTGTAGAACATTCATGGCAATATATGCCAGTCTTGCCTGGCAAGCTCTTTCCTCTTCCCGTACTTGTTTAACCTTCCATTCCATTAATAGTCTCATTCTTTCTTTCTCCCCCTCCTCCTATTTTTCTTAGACCTGAGAGTTTGTTTAGTCAGTCTGAGTATCAAGATCACTTGTCATTTATTCTCTTCACTTGCAATTCTGAGGAGTTACATAAACAAGTGATCAGAATAATTATGGGATTTTTTCAGTTTGAGACATCATTCTCTCAAGAAATTAACTTAATCTGAATGTAAAGGAATAATGACCGCAGGAGTAGAAAAAGGCAGGAATTACCACCAAACCAAAATACCAAATCAGATTTAAAGGCATGTGAATCAATCAGTTAACAGATTATATATATAGAGAGAGAGAGAGGGAGAGGGAACTTCTGTGGGGCTGTGGGAAATTCAAAGATTGAGGACTGGTTCTTTGCCAAAGAGAATTTTGCAGAAAGCTAGATGGAAGAACTGACTGTCACCGCAGGAGTGGACTGGTCAGAAGGTAGATCAATATTCCTGCCAGATGGATATAGTGCTAGACTGATAGCTAGGCAAGAGGTTAGACAGATACATTTATAAGTCACTGGAGAGTTCATTATATTGGAATAAAGTTCTTGTGGCACATGTAAAGTATGACATGGGGGATTTAGGGAGGGAGGAGTGGAATAATACTGTTACTGCTAGGATAGGCATTGTGATATGGTGCCAAAAGCCACAAGCAGAGGAAAAGAGTACCCATGCTTTTAAGAAATCTATATATACATCTTCTTCCAATGGTGTATTTATGTAGAGTGGCTCACAGTCTGGCTTCTAGGATTGCTGGCTTCACAGCCAGACTTACCTTCAGAATTAATTAATAAGAGACTCATAATCAATAGATCAAATGAAGTCAGGCTGCTAGAGGGTTTCTGCTTCGACATGTGCAGAAGGACATTGATCCTTAGGAAATAATTTTTTTCTGGAAGTGGTCGCCAACACTAGACGGGGGACAGCACCATGGACAGCTCCCCCAACATTTTGGGGGTTGCCTTCCATGTTTGGTGCTAGAAGCACTGAGTAAAAATAGCCAGCGCAGGAATTCTCTACACACTCTTACCAGTCTTCTTTCAGAACAACTAAGAAAATCCTTATGTAAAATAGGCTCGCTGCTTGGTTTGTAGTCTTTGCTGTGAATTCTTTTCCTTGCAACCTCAAGAGCTCAAGTCTCACCCTTCCCCATGCTTCACCAATCCCCAAGATAGAAAAGAAGACCGACCTTCTTGACCGACCTTGAGATTATTCAGGGACTAGAGAATTCCCCTAGGAGATTCACTGTGTGGAATGAAAGCAACTAAAGAGCCAAATAAAAGAATTAATTGCATGTGAGAATGTGGACTCAGATGGAAAGACTTTTAAATGAGCTTTGAAAGAAACAGACTGCCAAGAGCAATTTTCTAATCAAAGGGGAATAAAGAGATTCCATCTCTATTTCACTTTAATCCTCAAAACACGTCTTCATAGTGAAGTGGTCTTAAAATGGACTCACCAGCTGAAGTGGAAAAAGTTTCTAACTATTCAACATGCGAAGGGACCCTGGTAAATGACTCAAGATGCTGAAGGGCCACAGGGAATGCCTCAAAAGGAAGGAAGGCAAGAGCTTTCTTTTGTTTTTGAACAAGTATATGTGTTTCAGAAGAAATATGCCTGATTCCTTAGAAACCCTGGAGAACCCTTCATTTGGAAATCATGAAGTTTGGGGAGGAAACCTTCCAAGTTTCTCATTGTGCAGCTAATATTCACTAGTATGAAATGCAGATATTCCTGGAAACATCTCTTCTTTCTCCTTTATAGAAGGGATAGTCCCAAGAGTATTGGAAACAGATGTTACTGTGAACCAGTAAACATTCCCTTTGGATTAAAATACGTTTCTGACCCCCAAGAACTCTTACAGGAAGCAGCTGAGCAAACAGATGTGCCTAACAGTTCAAAATTGTTAAAGGTCAAGAGACCTGACTTTCGTTTCCATCTCTTCAATAGGTTACCAAAAGACTTAGGACTTTGCTTAGTGCTATTTCTCAGATGGTCTTAGGGTCAGGTTGCCTACCCAGGTATAAAATGGAAAGGGGAATATTTAATTGAGGCCTGTGTAACCTTCTCATGGTCTGACGACCATGAAATGTTCAGCACTTTATAGAAAGAGGCACTAAAAAATACATAGAATCTCCATCCTCAAGAGCTGTTTGCTGTAAGCCCAATGCTCAAGCCCAATACTCTGAGCTTTAGATTTCCAGGGACTGGCAAATGTGCTAAAGTTAGTCTGATTTTGTTTTGTTGCAGAGGTGACAGACAGGAAGCTGACTGTGGAGGAAGAGGAAGCCAAGAGGATAGCGGAAATGGGAAAGCCAATATTGGGGGAACACCCCAAACTAGAGGTCATCATTGAAGAGTCCTATGAGTTCAAGGTCAGGCCATAAGTGAGATATAATTGAATAATGGATTAATGAAGTGGGAGGGAGAAGACCTGGACTTTTGTTCCAGTTTTACCACTGAATGTGTAAAGTTGAAACTGAACAAATAAATCACTTACCCACCCCAGTCCCATTCATAACATGGAACAAATAGTACTGGCTTTTGCATCCTAGGAATATTGTGAGGAAACATAGCATAGCCCATGGAATAAATGAGCTATAAAGCTCCTGAATGTATCATCACTATTGTTTAATTGTATTTTTAAAAACAAAGATACTAAAATCCACTACTCCAGGGCTAGACTTGTTGACATCATCACCCATCTTCTCTCTGTATTATTTAAATACCCAATGTCAGCGGCCACAAGCAAAGAAAGGACAATAGGAGGACTCTCTCAGAATATACCACCTAAGGCCAGTCCGTGCCTAACTTTCAGAACCCATGTGTGGATCCCCCTGGAATGCAGGGTGTCTTTCATTCTGATGAAGCACCAGACTTCTACGTTCTGAGCATTCCAACCTCATGGTTCCAAGTTTTTATCTCCCTGACAGAGTACGGTGGACAAGCTGATCAGGAAGACAAACCTGGCCTTGGTTGTGGGGACCCATTCCTGGAGGGACCAGTTCATGGAGGCCATCACTGTCAGTGCAGGTAAGGGGGTCTCAAGATGGGCACAGGCCTTGCTGGGAGGAGCAGGCAGTTCCGGAGAAGGAAGAGCACAGCCATGTCCACAGCCCACCGATCTCTGGGAGGGGCTCTGTGGCCAGTCGTCCTAGCTCTAGCCCTAGATGTTTGCCTTTTCGCTGGGTCATTTTGGAAGAGAATCGTGGGGTGACAAAAAGAGCATGGCTCTCTGTGGTTTCACACCCTGGTTCTGCTGTGTGAACCAGGACGAGCTATCTTCTCTGTGCTTCCATTTCCTCATCCCCAAAGAGAAATATTGCTGCCTTTCTCAGTGATGAAAGTATTGAAAGCTAGAGGCTGGTACCAAACAGGAACTGAATAAATGCTGATTTCCATCACTTTGTCCTCTTATTCATTTGGTCCCTCTTTATTTTGCTGTAACATGGAGGACTATTCTAATTTACAGGTGTCAGTATCTGGGGTTTGTGAAACCTTTGCATTGACTGACAACCTCCACCCTGGATGATTCCAGACCTCTCCTCATCATTTAGTGACAGCTTTCCTCACTGGGGACCCACAGCACAGCCAGTGTCCCAGAGGCCTATGCTTGACTTGGAATGGGGACGAGAAGGGTCTCACCACCTCCCCCAGGATGGCCTCTTGGCACCATGGAGGTCTCCTTGTGCTGCCCAGCACTCCTGGCCTTGTCTCTTTTCATGAAGCTTTGTCGTCATAGCAACCCACTGGGTCACATCCCCGAGGTCCCAGCACCAGAACAAAAGTACAGCCAGGAAGAAAGGACCACTGCTGCTGCACTCGCTGCCCCACTTTTCCCATCACCTGCTTCAGATACTCCCAGTTCCCCCTCTGATGACCTTACTTTGTCCCTAAAGAGACAATAAGTGGAATATGGGCCACATAATCTAGCTCCCTCCTTTTTCAAATGAGGGAACTGCGGAGATTTACCCCAGGTTCCAGATTCTGTTCACAGCAAAAAGCTATAATTGGAACCCAAGGAGTCAGGATGCCTGCTTCCACCAGTCATGTCAAAACATGCCAGAGGTTGCCCTTGACCGGGCACCAGCGTGCCCCAGCCCCTCTCCTCCTGGACTGCTGAGTGGGCAACTACACCCACACTTCCTGGCAGGCACAGACAGTGCCCATCCCTGCTCTGTCCCGTGGGATATTTGAAGGATGGCACTGACTCCCCGGTAGGCCCACGTGATTTGGAGCGACAGCTGTCCCACTGGGGATGGATAGTGACCAGAATCCCAAGGTTTCTGCAGCAGTCACGTCAGGAAAATTAGAGAGGAGCGCCAGGGGTGTCCAGGAAAAGTGGACACCCGGCTGATTTCGCTTTTCTTCGCCTCGGCAACCCAGTGCCAGCTCCATCCTCCTCTCTCCACTGCCCTGTCCCTCTCTCATTCTTGCATCCTATCTCCCTTCTCTTTGTTTCCTTTGGCGGGGGTGCGGGGGCATACCCACAGCACTTGGAAGTTCCTGGGCCGGGGATTGAACCCACTCCACTGGCCCACCACAGTGACAATGCCAGATCCTTATCCTGCTTCACCACAAGGGAACTCCTGTCCCTTCTCTTTCTTATTCCCCGTCCTCTCCCTCCTACACGCCCTGGGTGCCCTGCGTTCAAACTGACCAATAGGGCAACCCAACTCATTTTCCATTTCCACCTGCTTTCTGGTGCCCATACCGGCTGCCCGAGAGCGAGCTGGAGTCTCTGTGCAGCTGATGATGCTCTTGGTGTGGGTTGGGCCTGACTTTCTCATCACTGAGGATCTGACCCTGAGGCCCTTTCCCGGGCCTATTTATCTTGCCTTCAGCAGGGGACGAGGACGAGGATGAGTCAGGCGAGGAGAGGCTGCCCTCCTGCTTCGACTACGTCATGCACTTCCTGACGGTCTTCTGGAAGGTGCTGTTTGCCTGCGTGCCCCCCACAGAATACTGCCATGGCTGGGCCTGCTTCGTTGTCTCCATTCTCATCATCGGCATGCTCACAGCCATCATCGGGGACCTGGCCTCCCACTTCGGCTGCACCATTGGCCTCAAGGACTCAGTCACGGCTGTTGTTTTTGTGGCGTTTGGCACCTCTGTGCCAGGTGAGAGAGGGGGGTACTTGGATTTGCAAAGAGAATATTACCTGGTTCAAGTGACCCCTCCACATTTTGCCTCGTTGTCTTCTTTACCATCTCAGATCTGAGCTTGACAGAGCCTCTGCCCTTAAGGTACACGAAAGTCTCTCAAGGGGATCGCTGCTATTAAGAATGACCTGTAACATGTGATGTATCGGGCAGTATGTCTGCTCACGTGTTTTACCCAGGCAGTGCTCACCAAAACCTTATTCAACAGGGACAGTTATTAGCCCCACTTGACAGATGAGGAGACTGAGGTCCACTGAGTTAGAATAAGTGTCAGTCTCTTAACTCCCACCTGAGATGGTGGGGCTCCAGATGGATTCTTCTCCCGTTGCCCTCCAGCAGTCTCAGAGAGGCTGCAGATTATTGGCCTGCCTGAAGACGGTGTGGTAGAAATGCCCAGAGTCCTCTCTGCCTAGGACACCTGTCAGTACAAAGTGTCTCCCAGAACGACAGGTGAAGGAAGTTTCATGAGCTCTTGTCCTTTCCTATGATGAATAACACATTCTTTTATTTTCTTATCAACACCTAGAGATGAACAGGAATAAGCATGCATGTATTCATCCCTTAGACAAATACAGCCTGACACGGCCCTGTGCTAGTTGCTGGGACTATAAATGGGAAACAAGACAGGCTTCCTTCTCTATGTGGAATTTATAATCTAATGAAGGAGATCACTTTCAGCTACTAGAATTAAGATCATCTCCATAAGTTCTATGGTGAAAAAGTCCAAGTACCGCACAAGTATAAAACAGGGGACCTCAGCAAGGCTGGGCTAGAGCTGGCTTCAAAGAGAGGATGTATGTCAGCTGGGCCGGGAACACCAGCAGCAGTTAGCAGGCGGAGACGGGCACATTAGCTCAGGTTCCTTACTTGGTTCAGCCAGGGCCTCCCAAGGTATCTGAATTCCTGCCAGGGAGCTGGCCTCCCAGTTGCCGTAGGAAGTAAGAGACTGCCTCCTCCTACAGAAGGGCTAGGCTGAATCTCCTCAGATAGGACTCTGCTGGCTGGGAACCCTTCCTGTGCCAAGAAAACATATCCTCCTGGAGAGTAACTGAGTCTACATCACAGTCTAGGAAAACCTCTTCCCCAAACCCCCGTGCCTACCAGTAGGATTATGTGTACATTAAAGATGCGAGAGATTTGGCTATCATGGGAATGCGTCGTGTTAGGAAATTAGATGGATAATTCAAAGAAGGCTGTGTGGAGGAGATGCCCTGTGACTTATTTCTGTTCCCCTGGGCCTTGAGGGACTGGAAATATCGGAGGGGAAGGAACAGGTATGGGTAGAAGGGACAGATGTGGGAAGAGGCTGCAGAGAATCAAAGGGAAAAAATTTAAAAAATATACACATGACTATATATTAGATGGATAACCAACAAGGACCTACCGTATAGCACAGGGAAGTATACTGTATATCTTAGCTCGGAATTCCCGTCGTGGCTCAGCAGAAACGAATCCAACTAGGAACCATGAGGTTGCAGGTTCGATCCCTGGCCTCACTGAGTGGGTTAAGGATCCAGCGTTGCCGTGAGCTGTGGTGTAGGTTGCAGACGTGGCTCAGATCCCGCGTTGTTGTGGCTGTGTTGTAGGCCGGCAGCTACAGCTCCAAGTAGACCCCTAGCCTGGGAACCTCCACATGCCGCGGGTGCGGCCCTAAAAACGACAAAAGACAAAAAAAATAAATATATCTTAACTCTACTCAATATTCATATATATCTATATATAGTCATATATATATATGAATCACTTTTCTGTACACTTGAAACTAACACAACATTGTAAGTCAACCGTATTTTAGTGAAACTTTTTTTTTTTTTTAAAGCAAGGTCATAGGCAGGAAGAGGCAAGAGGTTTTCTCTGGGAGAAAACTGGCAATGAGGAAGCAGGCCAGGACAAGCCAGGCAAGCAAGAGCACTTGGGGCACTTTCAAGTCCTTGCAGTGGGTCCAGAGAACAGTTGGCAGCACTGGGGGCTTGGAGAAAGTTAGGCTGTGGTCCACTCAGCTGAAGCTCTTTGCATGTCAGGTGATGCTACCAAAGGGCTCTTACACGAGGGTTTTAGGGCCAGATCTTTTGCTTACTTACCTCGAGTTGATTCCTCGACCCTAAGTTTTTCCTAACCTGTCAAACAAAGGGTGCCTGGATGTCCCTGCCAGTCTTTCTAGTACCCACATCTAAAGTCAAGCAGGCTGTGAGGCCCTATGCTTCGTATACTAACTGCAGGCCAGAGTCCACAGCTCACTCTGCACGTCCCCATCGTGGTTCCCCGGCCCGTCCTCTGTCCCCATAAATCCAACACCCAGCACGATACTAAACTAAGCCCACGGGCTCAATCACAGTCTGTGCTGCTGTAAGTAAATGCCCCGTGTGACAGGTGCAATCAGGCACTTACTCTAAGCAGCTTCCCAGGATGTCAAAGTTCCCTGGGGAGATATTATGGGATAGCAAACTCCCTTTACTGAGAGAGTAGACCAAAAGCAACAATAAATCCACTCGGTAGATATCAGGACTGAAAAGATCCCGGGACTCTCTCAGACTCAGGCCAATGAGGAATGGGAAGCCCAGAGAACTGAGGTGACCTGTCCAAGCTCTTTGCATGTCAGGTGATGCTACCAAAGGGCTCTTACACGACGGTTTTAGGGCCAGATCTTTTGCTTACTTACCTCGAGTTGTAAGTTTTTCCTAACCTGTCAAACAAAGGGTGCCTACATGTCCCTGCCACACCGCTTATTAATGGCAGAGCTGGGGGTGGCCGCCAAGCCCCTGCCTCTGATTCCCAGGCTCAACCTGCTGGCCCCAGCCACCTTTTGGACCTACTCAAACATAGGCGCTCCCCACCTCGGCCTCCCACCAGCTCCCATTTGTCTCTGCCTCTTTCCAGATACGTTTGCCAGCAAAGCGGCCGCCATCCAGGACGTGTACGCAGATGCCTCCATTGGCAACGTCACGGGCAGCAACGCCGTCAACGTCTTCCTGGGCATCGGCCTGGCCTGGTCTGTGGCCGCCATCTACTGGGCCCTGCAGGGACAGGAGTTCCATGTGTCAGCTGGCACCCTGGCCTTCTCGGTCACCCTCTTCACCATCTTTGCGTTCGTGTGCATCAGCGTGCTCCTGTACCGCCGGCGGCCCCACCTGGGCGGGGAGCTGGGCGGCCCTCGCGGCTGCAAGCTGGCCACGACTTGGCTCTTTGGGAGCCTGTGGCTTCTCTACATACTCTTTGCCACGCTGGAGGCCTACTGCTACATCAAGGGGTTCTGAGCCCCAGAAAGAGGGCTCCAGCCGGGCAGGCCTAGAACTTCTCCTAGGAGAAGGGCGCTTCCCCACCCGAGACCTTTCCGGGATGAGCAGCCCTGGAGAGGCAGCAGCAGGACCCGAGCCCCGGGAACTTCGCCCGACTAGGCCCTGGCAGTGAACTGAAAGGGCAGAGTCTTAATCAATCCAACAGAACGGAGGCAACACCCACTTTACAAAGTATTTAATTCAATACAAAGCAACAACAGCAACAGTCCGCCTCCATCCCACCTTCCCACCCGTGTCCTTGACCCGTAGCAGAGGTCAGACCCTTTCGCCATCCTCTATTCTACCTTCTGATTATTCCTTTGCTTCTACTGCCCTGGGGGGCAGGGTTTCCCCTGTCTGTCCAATTCGAGACATCACCATCCTCTCACTCTGCCGGCGAGGCGTGAAAATGAGTCCTATCTACGTGGCTGGCTTGGGGTTCTCTTCGCCTTGTCATCATTATCGCGGTTGCTTTCGTCTTCCCATCAGGTTTTGCCCAGCGTTTGTTTGTTCGTTCGTCTCGTATTTTTCTCTCTGAGGTTAGTGACAAAGGTGCCGTGAAGGAAATCAAGGTCTGAGCCGACAGGTAGAGGCATGAACTTTCAGACACCCCCTCTCCCACTCTCACTGGGTGACAGCTGTCTCCTGCTCCATCGAGGTCCCTTTTTACCGCCCCAGCCCCCCCCCCCTTTATTCTCTGCCTTCTTGAGTGAATTGATGGCCTTTGGGTGGCAGTAAGTTTGCACGCCCACCGTGGGGCACTAAAGAACAGGAGGGCTGTGGCTGGAGCAGGAACAACTTTGTACCAAGCTTCTGTCGACATCTGGTTTCAAACAAGACATTTTTCTCTTCCCTGCCCAAGTTTTTCAAACTCTCTCTCATCGTGTCCATGTCTATATGTTTATCCTTTTGCAGGAAGACCCACCACGGAAGAGACAGGGACAAAAATAGGAATGGAATGTGATGACGACATACAGCAGCAAGGGAAATACGACTTCTAGAGCATCTTGGGCTTCATATCTGAGGCAGGAGAGAAGCAGTGTCCACCTAGTGAGCTCTTTAAGGGGAAAGATTATCTTTCAAATGTCAGCGCTTCTGAGAAATGTCAGCTTCACCGCCCTCTTGCTTCCTAATGCACCAGACTAAGAGCGCCGATCTGTATTTCTCGATTGAATGCAAAAGCCTAGAGGTTTATAAGAAAATGAGGGGCTCCTTCCATTTTTCCTGGACTCTCGGGTCACGTTTAAAAGCATCTTCCCAAGACAGGAACCGGACCTCAGCTCTCCCACATTCCTGCTTGTTTTTAAACCTCGTGAGGCTGTTTTTCCAGCCTATGGGTTATTTCTTGCCTCAGTAGGAAGGCTCGTAGTGGAGCCTGGGTTTATAGAAAGAGAGATTGCTGTGCCCTACAAGTTCTCCCAACAGAATTTTGAAAGGCTTTAAAACACACACACACACACACACACACACACACACACACACACACAGCCACACATAATGAAGTCACCACAAAACTGCCCACAGATCTTTAGGCTTTCTGCATTGACATAAATACATTTTTTTAAGGGGAAGAAGAGATTAAAAAAACACCTGTTTAATTTTAAACACATTTTTAAGAAAAAAATAACGAAAAAAGAAACAGTGCTCATGTCGTAAGCTATGTTGAGAGTTGCCAGTGGAAATGCTAAGTTGGTTTTAAAAAAAAATAAAAGCTATACTTATATCTCTCTAAATACAGCTTGCTTCTCCCCATGTTTCTTCAGGAAAAGGTCCAGGGGGCCACCTTGGGTTTCTTCTGAGTAGAGGCGGTTGAGGGAAACATGTCATCTCCTGTCTGTATCTCCTGTTTGTAAGTGTCACCTACCCAAATGCCAATGTGCCAGACCCAGGATTTTCGATGCAAAAAAAATGCTGCAGGGAAAGGCCACCTGTCAAACGCTGGACTTTAAGATGCTGCAGGATATAGACGGTAGTGCTGTGATGATTAAAGGAAAAGAGCTTTTTGTATTAGAAAGGCCTGGTGGGACAGGATTCCAGCTAGACAAACAGCACCTGGTATTTATTACCAGTAGGCGTATTCATTCATTCATTTACTCATTGCTCATTCAACAGATGTATTTTGAACACCTTCTGTGCATCGAGTAACATCCTGGTGTTAACAGTGGAGAATAAGATAGAGTTTCTGGAGTTCCCGGGGTGGCTCAGTGGTAACCAAATAGGATCCATGAGGATGAGGTTTCAATCCCTGGCCTCACTCAGTGGGTTAAGGATCGGGCATTGCCATGAGCTGTGGTGTAGGTTGCAGATGCAGCTCAGATCCCGAGTTGCTGTGGCTGTGGCGTAGGCCGGCAGCTGCAGCTCCAATTCCACCTGGAACCTCCATAAGCCATGGGCGCAGCCCTAAAAAAAAAAAAAATATGATGGGAGTTTCTGACCTCAAGATACTCACAGTCCAGAGGGGAAGGTAGAGATTCTTATAAGCAAGGCCCACTTGGTTACAAGAAACAGAAACCCAGGAACTAGTTCAGGAAATGAAGGGTGGAGGGGGTGGTGATACTGCAAAGGCCTGGTGCAGGCCTCCTGTGGGACCCAAGGCAGGAGGCACAGCAGGCCACAGGGGCCTGTAAGCTCCCAGGAAGCGAGGCCACACTCCAAACCAGAGGGTCCCCTGTCCTTGTTCCTTCTCGCCGTTGGGCCTGTCCACTTTCTCCCTCCCCTCCTCCCCGCCCCCAGCGCGCTTCCTAGGCTTGGCTTGGCTTGGCTTGCACTTGGCCCAGCACAGCCACCAGCCCTGATGCTCTGTCATGACTTCCCAGCTCTGTTCCCCCACCACAAACTGGAACAACTGTTTTTTTAATCTGAATGCCAATTCTCAGTGGAGAAAATGTGGCCAATCCCCCATCCCCAAAGGGCCATCCCCCCAGGGTGGACGCCTTCGTAGAAGGCTGTATCAGGGTGGTCGGGCTGCCGTGGACCGGTTACTTTATGTCGGGGGTCCACTCCTGGTCTGAACAACTCAGGTAAGGAGAAGAGGGCGGCGGCCACAAGGTATGTACTATCGCTCTTTGCAAAAGCTAAGTGATGGGAAGAAACCTATGAAGCCTACGAACCATCAAGATGCAAATAAGAACTACAGGTCTGTGCCCTGAGTGGTGGAAGAGTGGCGTAGACGGAGCACCATGGGGACGCAGTGGAAAGAAACACTGACTAGCCTGGAAGGACTGGGAAAGGATTCCCAGTGAAAGGAACATTTAGGTAGGATCTTGAAGGAGGAATAAGCAGTGATTGACTTTGGTGAGGGGGCTGGGTGGTGAAGAACAGATGAGAAGGGACAGCGTCCTCAGAGGCCCAGGGTAAAGCGGGGCCTGCAGAGGCATGAAATAACACAGCTGGCATGGCTGGAGGATAGCCTTCGAAAGGACACCAATCAGGAGTGCCTGTCATAGCTCCAGTAGAAATGAACCCGGCCAATATCCATGAGGACGCAGGATCGTGGCCTCGCTCAGTGGGCTAAGGATCTGGTGTTGCTGTGGCTGTGGTGTAGGCTGGCAGCTGAGCTCCGATTCTGCCTCTAGCCTTGGAACTTCCATATGCCATGGGTGCGGCCCTAAAAGAAAAAAGAAAAGAAAAAAGGACACAAATCAACATCAAAAAAAAAAAAAAAAGCAGTCGGGGAGAAGGGTTTGGCTGGAAGGCTCACTGGGTTTTTTGCCAGCTGCGAAGTTGCCAATGAAACGGTAGGTGCGAATCACGAAATGCATTCATCCCCATCTCTCCCATCGTGTGAGTCATTTCTGCGTAATCCAGATGCAGGGCTTTGTCAAGAGAGGGGCTGGGCTGGACTGCCGAGAAAGGGGAAGGGCACTGAGGAGGGGAGCCTGGGAGGCTGACCGTGCCGTGCCAGTCGAGAGACCAGCACTGACTTGTTCTGTGCAGTTGAGCCAGTCCACCTGCTCTTGGGATCAGTTTCCTAAACTACAAATGAGGCTTTTCAGTTTTTGGCCATGCCCATGGCATGCCGAAGTTCCCAGTCTGGGGATCAAACCCAAGTCACAGCAGGGACAACACCAGGCTCTTAACCCTCTGAGCTGTCAGGGAACTCCTACAGATAAGGTTTTCATAGATGGCGTCTGAAGCCCATTACTTCCAGCTTTAACACTGTGATTCTAAAATATGTATCAGAATGTGTGTGCGCGCACGTGTGTGTGTGTGTGTGTAAATAAGCAAACTGTCTGTCAACCTCATCTGATGGAACATAGATGATGTCCTTTTTATCCTTTGGTTCTATGACCTATCAGTCAGTGTGACAAAGACATGGCCAGTAGTGGTGCTCGTGTCATTTTCAGCACTTTTTACTGACAAAATCCCACCATTTCCAGCCCCTTAACTCATTTATTACTTAGAATAATTTAGCTGCTATATTAAAGAAGCCCCAGCATTTCAGGGGCTTCGCAAAAGGAGCAATCATTTCTCACTCACATAGTAACCCAGGGAGGATGTTCTCGGCCAGCAGGTGGCTTTCTTCCACATGGTGATTCAGGAATTCAGTTTTCTTCCACTTTGCGATGATGCCACTCTCCGAGGCCTTGCAGTCAAGGGGCAGATGGGAAGAGAATTAGGCATAGCAGACACTTCTCACTGCCTTGGCTCCAAAATGATGTTCATCACTTTTCTCATAGTCCACTGATAAAGTTAGTCACTTTAACACACTCAGATGCAAAAGAGACTGGGAAATACAGTCATGGCCGGGCAGCCGCTTAACAATGACCACTCTGTCCTACAAAAGATGAATTTTTTATGAACGGTTCCCTCTGCCACAACCCCTCAGTAATTAGAGATAGATATTTTTAGTATCAGTGGCCAAAAGCAGTCTGACCTATGTCTATGTGGAGTTGTGTGGTTTACAAAAAGCCTTTCCTATGCATGCGTTTAAATCAGTTAAGAACCACAGAGCGAGATTTTATTCTCATTTTATCATTGAGGTTCCGAGAGGTTAAACAATTACCTGGGAGCACACAGATGGTAAGAGACGGGTCACAAACACAAGTCTTCTGATTCCAAATCTCAGCCCATCCCAGAACGTCACAGCCTTCCATGACAAACACCAGAGCAAAGAATGAGACCCCAGGAGCCTGCTTGCCTCTGAGAGGCCCGGCATCCGGGAAGAAAGGCAAGAAGGCAGCCGCCACTGGGCTGTGCATCCTCCTTCAGTTCCCTTCCCTTTGTCTCCCCCTTACTGAGCAAGGACATCCTCTAGGGACAGATGAATGGACCCACGTTCCAGTAAGGGCCAGACTGGTGGAAATCCCCAAAAAGGGAAATTTCCCTGTGAAAAAGTGATTTGTGTTAGCGAGTTTAATTACAATTAATGATGCCTGGTCCCTGAGAGAGGGTGATTTAAAAGACATCTTCTTGGGAAAAGATTCCGGAAAACTGCCCTAGAAGGCATGCCATGTGACATTTATGACATGCTCAGATGCGAATGGAGGAATCAAAGTGTTTTTATAAGAAATGAAGTTAGCCTTTACTCAGATACTTGAAGGGAATTCACCATTCTTGCTTAAGGATCTGGAAAGAATCTGGCTCAGCTGTTAATGAACCCGACTAAGATCTATAAGGATGTGGGTTCGATCGCTGGCCTCCATCAGTGGGTTAAAGGATCCGGCATTGCCGTGAGCTGCGGTGTAGGTCACAGACGCGGCTCGGGTCTGGTGTTGCTGTGGCTGTGGTGTAGGCCGGCAGCTGTAGCTCAGATTGGACCCCTTCCCTGGGAACCTCCTTATTGCCATCAGTGTGGCCCTAAAAAAACAAACAAAAAAAAAAAAAGAAAAAAAGAAAAGAGAAAGAAAAAAAAAGGGGAATTGGGATAATCCAAAAGTGTGGATAAGACTGAAAATCTGCGACTAACAGCAGTTGGACTATTACTGCCCTTTGGCTGAAGTAACAGAGGAGAAGAGGTTTTTGGAGCTGAGTCATGTAGATACGGCTGTGAGAGGGGAGAATTTCAGTCGAAAAGCACAGTCGGCACAAGGCAACCTCATAGGAAGAATCCAGGAAATAAATACCCTGTCCTCCCTCCCCTCCGCTCCCGCTCTGCCACCTCCCTCCGGACTCCCAGTTATCCGGACTCCCGGTTATCCAGACTCCCGGGAACTCCACGGAGGCAGTCCACATAAGCCAGCCTTCTGTGGCCGAGCAGACAGCTGTACAGAAGAGGGAAGAATGAATCTAGAGAGTTGGGCAGGTTGCAGGCACAGCCTGTAGAGCTGTCGCAGTAATTTCATGAGAGGACAGACTGAGCAAAGGGTCGCCCGACATGGAGCAAGCCCTCGCAGGTGCGAATGCTGAGGAGGCCCAGCGAGGTGAAGCGAACTGCTCAAGGCCACACGGCTAGCTCAGAGCAAAGCCAGGTGGGGACTCCCATAGCGGGCCCTCTCTCCACTGCCCCTCCCTGCCGTGCTGTGCCACACGGCTTTGCTACCGACGTGCGGCTGTCCCTTGACCCTTGGTTTCCCCTCAAGGCGTTCTCTCCCCATCATATAGCCCCTCTCCGTAACTTTCTGCGATGGGGTGTACATCTCTTCATGCTATTTCTGCCTCATTTCACTGCCTCGGCAAGTAGATTTCACTGTACCTTTCCGTCAGCATCTCACATTTGAGATGTTGTTATGATATCACTACTCAACACCGCGTAGACATACTGCTTCTTCCACGTTTAATGGACTTTTCTGTTCATGTACAGCATACTTCTCTTTACAGGTGCCGAATTAAGTGCTATTAAGAATAAAAAATGAGGAATTCCTGTCGTGGCGCAACAGAAACAAATCCCGCTAGGAACCACGAGGTCGCAGGTTCGATCCCTGGCCTCGCTCAGTGGGTTAAGGATCCGGCGTTGCTGTGAGCTGTGGTGTAGGTTGCAGACGCGACTTGGATCTGGCATTGCTATGGCTGTGGTGAAGGCTGGCAGCTGTAGCTCCGATCGGACCCCTAGCCTGGGAACCTCCATATACCTTGGGGGTGGCCCTAAAAAGGCAAAAAAAAAAAAATGAATGAAAAATTAGGGAGTTCCCTGATGGCCTAGCATTGACTCGGCATTGTTGCTGCTGTGGCTTAGGTTACTGCTGTGGCTCCACACACCATGGGCATGGCCAAAAAAAAGAATATTAAATTAAAGGTCAAAAGAAGTAGCTGTGGATCCTGACACTAGAATCCAAAATTCAGTCCAATGATTCTTAAAATACAGTCCCACAATGAGGGACATCGACGTCACGTGGAATTTATCATAAATGCAAATTTTCAGGCCCTGCCCCATGCTCCAGACCACTGGCCATGGGTCCCAGCAAACTGTGTTTAACAAGCCTTCCAAACGACCCTGATGTATGCTCAAGTATGAGAGCCACAGTTCCAAACCATTAAGCTCTACCACCTCCCTCTCTCATCATATACGTCTCATCACATGCTCAAATAGGCAGCACTCTAAAACAGTGCTCTTTAAACAGAAGCCATGATATCTTTCTATGTGTATATCCAGTTTTATCTTTAAGTGTGCTACCTGCATAATTCTCCCCATATAGACATCACAGTATATCTCGTACATTCTTTAAATGTCTTGCTGTAACTGCCCTCATTCAGGTTTGCAAGGTATTCTAAGCCCTACGGTGGTGGCTCCAGTCTATTAGAGGAAACAGACGTGAGAATTAATGATTATAATATGGGTAAGGATTTGTGCTAGGGTGGACTAGGGCGGACCTAAGGAAGGGCGAGCTGTTAGGAGCCTGGAGCAGCAGTATTCGATGTTAGCAGCACATAATGAACAAAGAAGTTGGCTGTTTTTCAAAAAGGAAGTGATGCTTGGGTAGTTTCAAACACTCAATTACTCTCAGTCAGAAGAATAATTATTGTTATTGTTTTAATCTTAATTCTTTCTAAAAAGTCAAAGAGAAAATCTTTTCACTAACGCAAGGATTTTAGTCGACCGCTCCTCAATGACAAATTAAGAAAAGATCCATTGTGACTCAACGGTAATGAACCTGACTAATATCTATGAGGATGCGGATTCGATCCCTGGCCTCACTCAGTGGGTTAAGGATCTGGCATTGCCGCGAGCTGTGGTGTAGGTTGCAGACGCAGCCCGGATCCTGCTTTGCTGTGGCTGTGGGGTAGGCTGGCAGCTACAGCTCCGATTCGACGCCTAGCCTTGGCAACTTCCATATGCTGTGAGTGCAACCCTAAAAAGACAAAAAAAAAAGGAAGAGAAGATCCTAAAATACAAGTTGTCACCATATTCTTCCTGAAAGCTCAGAGCTATAGCGGGGTAAGGTGAGGACGGTTGGGGAGCATTCGGAAGGAGGCCCTGAGAGGCAGACTGGGTGAGCCAGGTTCTGAAGGACCAGGCATACTTAGCTATACGAGGAAGACACACATCCCAGACAGCTGGGCAACGCTGGATGGAGAAGCGATGGAGAGCAGAGAGTGGCTTATTTGTGGAGACCTGGCTTTGAGTTCTGTTCTCATATCACTGGCAGTGACCTTGACTATGTCACCCAAGGTGCTGGAGTCTTGCATTCTTCACTTTGCTACAGAATTAAGATACTACTGTCTACTCTAGAGTTTAGGGGATTAAAATATATAGCTGTTGTAACTCCCGCATCACCCTGCCTCGAAGATTTGTCATTATGTTATTTATTGATCTTTTTATTGTCCCAGGAGGAAGCAGGAGCAGTGAAGGCATTGGACAGCATGGGGCACACGTGACTGAGGACTGCACTGGACGTCCAAGCGGCAGGGGTCACTGGGTGTACAGATGTCAATATCGCAGTCACGGGATGGACATATTTTTCAGAAAAGTGTGAATGGGAAGAGAGGTTGAAGGTGCCCACAGAGCTAAACCAAGGCACCTGTATTTATCCCCAAAGCTGTTGAATTAGCCTGCTTAGACTGCCATAACAAAATAGCACAGATTTATTTTCTCACAGTTCTGGAAGCTAGAATTCATGGTCAAGGTGCCGTCGGGGTTGGTTCCCGGGGAGTCCTCGCTTTTTGACTCGCAGATGGCCGCCTTCTCACCGTGTCTTCGCATGGCCTTTTCTCCATGCACAGAGAGGTCACCGGCATTTCTTCCTCTTATTCTAAGGACACCAGTCCTACTGGTTCAGGGTCTCACCCTTATGACCTCACCGAACCTGAATTACCTCTTTAAAGGGCCCGTCTCAGAATCCAGTCACACTGGAGGTCAGGGCTTCGACATATAAATGGGGAGGGGGGAGACCCAAGGCAGTGTCCCTCCACTGAGGGACTTTAAGCAGGGTGGTAACGTGAACTGATCTGCCTGTTTTTTGGGTTTTTTTTTTTAGCTCAGTCTGAGCTGTCTGCATCGTGGAGGATGGTTGAGGCGGAGAGTGGATGGAGGGGAGACCAGAGGCCATCTACAGCCATGGACCATTCAGGGAAGTGGATGGGATGATGGCCGTGGGGGAGGGGAGGGCCCGGAGGAGAGAGAATTAGCAATGGAAGTTCACAGGACGTGGTGACCCACTGGATGGACAGGGAGGGGAGGACATGGGAAGGGGAGGGAGGGCTGGGAGGGCTCTGGGGTCCCAGGCTTGGTGGAGTGGCTGGCTGGTGTGCCCAGCATCGAGGAGAGGTGGGTGGAGACGGCGTGTCCTGCTTTAGGCATATTGAGTTTTCCGGGCTTGTGGGACACCCAGGTGGAAGTGTCCCGGAGCCTGGACTCAGCTGAGACCTGGGCTGGAGTCTGGACTGGGACAATCTCTCTATCAGTTTTCCAGGGCGGTCCCCATTTTCCCCAGAGTCCTTTCTGAACTTAAAATAGCCCACACGCTGCTGCCCTGCAGCCCTTGCTAGTCACCAGTGGGAAAACCTCAAACCCCAGCAACCTAGCAGGGACACCTCGGCCTATTTCTAGTTTGTTTTTCCAGATTGAGGTGTCTCATTCCTCCCAACCCCGCCCCCTCCGCCCCACGCTTACCATCTGTTTCCACCTGCTCCTCCCCCGCCATAGTTTTTTCCCCTAAACTCAGCCTGTGGTCACTTTTCATCAGCCGTGACCCTGGTTCCTTCTTGCCTCTCTGCTGCCTTTCCCACACGTCTCTTTACCCCTTGCCCTGTCTGTGTCTTATTCCCTCTCTAAAGCCGATCCATTTCCTTTTTTCTCCCTTTACTGTCAATCACAGCCCCATAATGCGGACCCCCTCCTCCGGGGCTTTCTCAGATCTGTCCCACTTCCTAAAGGCGCCTTTACTGCAGCTCCCTGCTCTGTACCAGCTCTAGGCGGGGCAGGTCGTCCCTCTCGGAGTGCACCTCCAGGTCCCCTGAAACACACAAACCTCCCTCCCTGAGGACCTGCTTCCCTGTGCCAACAGAGAGCGGAGCCCAGACAGAAAGGATCCCAGCCAGCGGAAGGCCAAGGGGGTTATCTGAGGCCAAAGCAGATCAATGGCTGAACCAGGATGAAAAGCTGGTCTGACTCTAAGCTCACGACACTGGGACACTGGCACCACCAGGTGGCTAGGTCCGCGCAGACCCCTACCTCCCCCCTCAGCTGGGGTCCTGCTGCCGCCCGGGGTGTTCCTCGCCGTCTCCTGCCCTCTCCCCACCACCCTCCCCAAGGAGAGCGCCGCAAAGCCTTCCTTGCCCTCCTGCCTCGGGCCAGGCTTCCTCTGGTCTCTGCTGGGTCCTGGTCTCCACCAGCCATTCCACACCCAGTCAAGGATCTGGAAGGGACCTAGGCTCAAAGGGGTCAGATGCAGTTCTCTGGAGTCAACACAGCTCTAGCTGGGCCTCCAGGGGAACCCCCCCACCCCCGAAAGCAGGGCTCATGTTTTTAATCAGGGAGGAGGGATGCCTGTAGAGACAAATTCTAAACGCAGGTTGTGGCCCAGTGGAAACAAATCCAACTAGGAGCCATGAGGTTGCGGGTTTGATCCCTGGCCTTGCTCAGCGGGTTAAGGATCTGGCATTGCCATGAGCTGTGGTGTAGGTTGCAGACGCAGCTCGGATCCCGCATTGCTGTGGCTGTGGAGTAGGCCGGCGGCTACAGTTCTGATTAGACCCCTAGGCTGGGAACCTCCGTATGCCGCAAGTGCGGCCCTAAAAAGACAAATTAAAAATTTTTTTTTAAATAAACATACTCTCCTTAAAAAGCTCCAACTCCTTCCCCTTGGTCAGCATTTGGGGAGGCGGGGTAAAGAGTAACAGAAATTGGGCCACTCGTGGGACTTCAGGAGATGTGTTCACGCAGCACAGAGGCCCGTTGGTGGAGTGGAGCCGAGCGGGTCCTCGAGGGTCCTGCCTGGCCCTGGGTTCTATGCCCCAAGGACAGAGCTGCCCAGGGCAGCAGGCCCATCGTGGCTCTGTGATGGTGGGAGCCTGGAGGACCCTGGGCCTGGGCTTGGGACTACTGGGAGATTCTTTCTGAGACAGACTGGCTAGAGATTACGGGGGGTTAGATCGGTCACTAAACCCCCCATAATGGGAATTTGAGGGAGGCGAATTTTCTACTTTCCCAGAGTTGATGATTAGGGCCCAAAACTAAGAAAAAAAGAGACGCTAAGTATCCATGCTGTAAAGAACAACAGTCAGGGCCTGATACCACCCCCACCCCGCAACCCCGCCCAGCCCGGCAAAGATAGCAGGGTACAGGCAATAGCTGCCTAACCAGCCTGCCCCATCCGGATGTAAATGAAGGTCGGGGCAGGTGGCAGAAGGAGACAGACAAGAATCCCTGGGCTGCTTCGTCTCCTCCTTGAAGCTGAAGTGGCGGGGAAGCTCTGAGAGAATGCTCGCTGGGGACTTAGGCCGGCTGCAGGCCCCACATCTCCTTTCCCAGCTGGCCGTCTGTGATGCAGCAGGCTTGCCGCGCGGCCAGGGAAGGGGGCAGTGGGAGAGAGCGGAGAGAGGAGGCGGGACGGAGCACCAGGCCGCGCACGCGGCAACGGGGGCGGCGAGGATGTGCTCCCCGGGGGTGAATGGACACCCCGGAAGTGAGCCGTGATTCAGTACCCACACGGAGACAAGGTCCTCGGAACAAGGTGGACGTGGGCTATGTTGGTTGGGGAAGCGTGGGAGAGGTCAAGCCCGAGCGGGGCGTCCCACATAAAGGCCCAGGGCAGCGGGGAGGCCCCACTCGCACCCGACGTGAGGCCCCCGCCACGCAGAGGGCAAGCCGCTGATCTGGGAAGCTGCCACCGCCAAGGGAGAGGGGCCGCAACTGTCGTCTGTGAAGAGACCCCCATGGTTTTCCTTTCCCTCCTCCCGCCCCGTCGTCTCGGGAGAGCTGCGTGGGGTCAGGGTAAAGTGGGGGAGTTGACTCCCAGCCTAACCGCAGCGCCCCCTGCTCTCCTCCCAGCCGTGGGGCTGCCGGCTCAGGGCTGCGCCGGGGCAGGGACGGGACGAGGATCCAAGTGGAGCCAGAGACTGGAGCTCTGTAATTGAATGGAACTGCGCTTGAAAACAACTGAAGCAACCGAAGTTAGGGGAACCGTCCGAGCTGCTGCGAGGGGTCCGGTACACAGAGGAAGGAAGGTGCCTCAGGGCAGCTGAAAGAGCAATAGCAGGAGAAGGAAGGCACGTTTCCTATTTGTGCCCCAGGACGCTGCCATTCCTTGGCCAACTGTTTTCACCTAGCATTACCTGCCCCCGCTCCCCGACTCAAGTTCTCCAACCCTGGGGCCGTGGCTAGTTACTCCAGGGCCTCAGTTGGTGGGGGTGGGGGCGGGGAAGCTGACGGGGTGGGGGGGGGGCAGGTGCACTGGCCCTCTGCTTTACCAAGGACACCGGCAGTTACCACAAATGTGATAGCTCTGTCAGAAGTAACAGGCAGAAAATGCACTGTGTGGACTGTGAAAGGCAGCTTTTTATTCTTGGACAATGTAAAAATTGCAGATTTTTTTTCTATCAATATAGAAAACACAAAGATAATCTCCATTGTGATAGTCACCAGAGCTGTTCACCAAATATTTCTCATTCTACTCCTGGGCCTCTATCAGCTGCCTTGGAGCTAGGTGGGACCAGCGGATTTGCTTTAGTCATTGAGATGTGAGCAATGTGCCTTGTCACTTCCAGATGGAAGCTTTAAGAACCAGAGTGCCATTTAGAATGTTCCTTTTTTTTTTTTTTTTTGGCATCCACAATTCTGGAGGATGGAGCCATCTCCCTCAATCTGGGACCCTGAGGAAGAGAAGCGCCCCCTGCTGACCCAGGATGGGGTTGTTGCAGGAGTGAGAAGAACATCTTTGTGATTTAAGCCACTGCGGGGAGGGGGCATATTTTACTGCGTCTTACCCTGGTTTCTCCTGATTCTTATGAGTAATTCAGTGATGTACCCATTATCCAGTGACGACACCACATCGAAGCAGCCAACATCCCTCCACCGCCAAGCGTGTGGATGATCAGGACTGCCCTGGTCGGCTGTGCCACGTACAGGTTCATGGGCCGTTAGCTACAGCTAGAGCTTGGCTAGGAAGACCCCAGGCAGCGGGACCTTCACAGAGCAGCTCGGGAAGGAGGGAGCAGTGCAGACAGGGGAAGGGCTGAGGCTATGCTCCCGAGGTACCGGCTGGGAGGACACAGAAGAGAAGAAGGGATGGGCCAGATTTGACAAGAAATGGCAAGTGACACCCAGCATGGGCACTCATTGGCAGACATATAACCAAGGTCACAATCCTTCTCCATATCAATTCATGAAAGTCACACGAAGGGGAGAGGTGATCCAGGGCATAGGGATAAGGGCTTGATTTGGTGGCACTACATGAGAAAGGTCAGGTTTTACCTGTTCAAGGGGGAAAATCATGCCAAATGCCACAGAGCAGGAGAGAAGGATGCAGAGGTCTTCAAGCTCCTGGGCGGGCACACCCGTGGCCTTTTGAGTCATTCAAGAACTGAGAAGTCCATGGCAGATGACCGGCCTGGCTCTGTCTGGGTTCTTCCACAGGAGGTCTGGGCTGCCAGCTTCTAGCCCACCCAGATCCCCTGGGGAACCACGGATGAGTACCAGCCTGGAAGCCCCTCGTCTGATGGCATTTGAGGGGTCTGAGAAGATGCCCGGGCCGCATCTCTCGACATCCAGGCTGACAGCATCCCCCGTTATCCCCTCCCCGCAGAGGTCAAGCGTGGCTCAGGTGCCTTTGGGTGAAGGAAGAAACTCTCGGATCTCCCGCTCACTTTTCCTTGACTGTTACCAGGGACAGGCATCCTGTCTTTGGAGGAAGTAGAGGAGGCCGGATGCAGCTGCAGGCTGGCTCTGCCCCCTTCCCAGCCTGGGTCTCTCTGCTGGAAGCTAGGTCAACCCCAAGTCTCCACCGAGGTCCTGCGAGGGCAAATCCCTCCCCTGTTTCTCGTCCTCAAGTCCGGAAGCCCATGATAGGCCTCTGCAAATGAGTGGCTTTGGGGAAGGGGGCATGCCCCTGGCATGTGGAAGTTCCTGGGCCAGGGATGGAACCTGCACGCCCCAAGCCACTGCAGTGACAATGCCGGATCCTTAACCCACGACACCACAAGGGAACTCCATTAGTGGCTTTTAATAAGACCCTAAACCATGCAGAGAAACAAATGCGCTCACAGCTGAATGCAACCACCTGGGGTTAAGGAGGGAGAAGGCTGCTATTCTAGCCCCTCCAGGAAGGCAGCCGGGAGCGGGCAGAGCTCTGGGCCCAGGGCAGAGGCTCTGAGGGTGATCCCCCGCTCTGCCTTTCCCGGCGGGGGCCGCTGAACTCCCGGGGCTGCAGCCACACCTGTGAAGTGGGGGTAAAGACGCTGGTAGCACCGAGCTGGGTGAGTATTAAGGATTTCAGGGCCTGTGGACACAGCAGCACAGTGTCGGCGCTGGAGGAAGGGTTGGGGAGAATTTTTCAAGGAGATTGCCTCTGTTCATCTGCCACAGACAAGGGGACAGAGGTGGCAAAAGGAGGCTCTCAGAGGCCGGTAAGGAAGCCATATCCAGGGACAGCTGCCTATGGAGAGGGGGCAAAAGGGCAAAGATGCCTGTAACAGGGAACAACCTAGAGCCTCATCTCTGCTGCAACATCCACACCGGAGGCCTCCGGCAATGTGAACCAGGTCGGCAGCCCTGACCTGGTATGTGCCCCACAGAACTGGTGCACAGATGGCGTGAGCCCCGCCGGGGGCCTGCTCCCTGTCCACAGTGGCCTTCCCAGCCCAGGGTCTTGGGATCGAGTTACGGCCAATGTGCCCACTCCCACCAGCCTGAAGCCATGGAAGGGGCGACCCTCAGCCCTGCCCACAAAGCACTGCCGGCAACATCCACCGTCGGCCCGCGATGGTTTGTGGGGGCAGCTGTACGGGGCAGGGAAGAGGCACAATTACAAACGGGGCACCGGCAAGGGCCAGGGGAGGGACGTCCTCACAGGAGAGCGTGGCGCGACCTTGTGGCTGCTCCCCAGTTCCGTTCTGGTCCAGCCCCTCGGCCCGCCCCCGATCAGCGTGGAGGACACCCGGCAGGGGGCAAGCAGCTAACCTTTGAAGGGAATGAAAACTTCCCATCAGAGGACACCCCCCAAAGACAGAGGCCACAGCCACCAAGGTTAACTCACTTTTATTTTTTATAAAAGAAGCTACAAACAGTCTCCCTCCCTTCTCACAAAGGAAAACCACACAACACGGCCTCACGCCCGGAGAGAGAGAAGACCCCCAGGGGGAGACTGGGACTTTCTACAACGAGGTGCTTCCTCCAGGCCAGAGAAGGGGGCGGCGTCTCCCGGAAGGTCCAGCTCCAGCAGGCCCAGCTCTCCGGTCCAGGCCAACAGACAAAGGCACGCCGTCCACCGCACCACGTTGGGATGGGGCCTCCGGTCACCCTGAGACAATCTCTCGGACTTGCACAGGGACAGCCAGGGCCTTCTTCAGCCAGAGGATGGGATCCTGGGCTGGCATACGAGGTGCGGCCAGGTTTCCGACAATGATCCACAGAGGCACCAGTCCCGGGCCACCTGTGCCACCTCGCTGCCACCAAGGCTGCCCACGGGAAGGGGCGCTCAGTGTCCCCTGTTGCTCTCTGCCTGATGGCTGTGCGATGGGCGTGGCGACCTGGGCAGAGGGAGGTGGCGTCTGACCCGGAGGCTGGGCGGCCCACAGGGAATTCCAGTAAAACTCCCGTGGCAAGCAAGGCCAGAAGTTCCCCGCAGCTGGATTCTTATTCCGGCACTTCCAGGGGAGGCAGAAGCGCGAGGCCCAAGGTGAGTTTTGTTCTGGAATTGGCCTCAAGCATGGACGCCTTTAAAAGCATTTAAGGGAAGAGAGAAAACCTCAGTCTTGGTTTTTTTTAAAGGTTGAGTTACCAACAAGGCGACCGACTCAGTCCTCCCTCAGGCTTACAACGGCCAGAGGAAAGCAGGGGGCAGAGGAAGGAGTGGAAGGAAAGCCTGGTCTCAGGACTTCCCGTCATGGCTCAGTGGTTAACGAGCCCCAGCATCCGTGAGGATGCAGGTTCGATCCCTGGCCTCGCTCAGTGGGTTAAGGATCTGGTGTTGTCATGAGCTATGGTGTAGGCTGCAGATGTGGACTGGATCCCGCGTTGCTGTGGCTGTGGTGTAGGCCGGCCACTGCAGCTCCGATTTGACCCCTTGCCTGGGAACCTCCATATGCTGCAGGTGCGGCCCTAAAAAGAAAAAAGGAAAAAGAAAACCCAGAAGCTGTCTCGGGAAGCCTCCTTCTGGGGCGTGCACGTGGTGAGAAGCCTCCTGCAGGCACTGCACCCACCAATGCAGGTCTTCTCTCCTCTCCCCTGGCTGCTCGAATACGAACCGGCTGCTAAATAAAAGCCCCCGCTGGGCATCCTTCTCTTCTTCGCCTCCCCTCCTGCTTTACACGGACTAGATGCTAACCGTGGGTGGAAATGTTTCAAGCCTAACACAGGTCCTTCGAGGACTCGGGGACAGCTGGCTCAGCAGATCAGGATCCTGGGCGCTCGCCGAGCCTGGGCCCCTGGGGGGCCTGGATGGTGGGGACTCAGGGGCACGGGTGCCTGTGCCGGCCACGGCCCTCCCTGCAGGGGCTGCTCCCATCTGTCCCTCGCCCAGCCTCCCAGAGAAGGTCAACCGCCAAGTGGCCTGTCAGCTCCCACAGCTACGGCTGGAGGCGGCGCCCTCCTCCCACTGGAAAAGAACCAATGGAGTTTGCCCTCCTCCCACTGGAAAAGAACCAATGGAGTTTGCGCTGTAGTGATGGATCCATATGCAAAGGGAATCCAAGCACCCTGGGGATGGAGTCCTGGGTTCCAGCAGGCCGGGCTGAGTGTCCAGAGCCCCGAGGACCCAGAGAGGGGGAGAAAACAGACAGCAATGCCAACACCTGTACAAAAGAACTATACAATTTACATATATATTTATATACAGTATATAAATCTCTTTCTTAGTCCCAACAAGACCCCCTCCCCTCCCCCCAAAAAAAATCCCCTAAAAGTTGTCAGTAGCAGATCCAAAAACTTAACAATAAAAGAGAGCATAGTCTTTCCTCCCTTTCCTTTTCCCGCTGTGGTATTAGATACTGGTGTTGAGAAATGAAACCCAAAAGAGAACACGCAAGTAAGAGTTATTAAAAGTGCAAACACGGTGGGCACCACTTAGGTTACGTGGGGGTGTGGCCGGGCCGCGGGCAACACTGAAGGCTGGGTGTCCGATGAGCCATCCTGCCTCCCGGTCTCCGCCTGCCCTTTGGTTTTAGACGAGGCGTCCTGCTGAGAAGGGGAGGTGTAAGCAAGATGTTAAGAGCTGAGTTTGTGAGGGAGTTCCCGTCGTGGCTCAGTGGTAACAAACCCAACTAGCACCCATGAGGATGTGGGTTCGATCCCTGGCCTCGCTCAGTGGGTTAAGGATCCAGCGTTGCCGTGAGCTGTGGTGTAGGTCGCAGACGCGGCTCGGATCCTGCGTTGCTGTGGCTGTGGCGAAGGCCGGCAGCTACAGCTCTGATTCAGCCCCTAACCTGGGAACCTCCATATGCCACAGGTGCAGCCCTAAAAAGACAAAAAAAAAAAAAGTTGAGTTTGTAGAAATTCAAGTACACGTATCGATTTCCTCACCTGAGCAGCCTCTCCCACCTACTGGTGAACACGGGTAGACAAGCCCACGTTTTACCAGCCCATCCTTTGCCACCATGAAGCATCACAATGGCAATGGCCACAAGTCTGGCGCCCCAGAGAAGGAGGCCCCGCCTACTAAGCACAGGTGGGGCTGTGCACTCTGTACCAACCATCCCACCCAGATGCCAGCCTTACAACCTGGGACAGGGGCGGAAGTGGCAGGTGCCTGTTTATAGTTGGGATGGTCCTCAGAGTGCTGACTCATCTTTCTCTTGTGTCCTCAGCCAAAAAAAAAAAAAAAAGGGAAATGAACACGAGAGCCTCAGTAACCTGGCCAAGGCCAGCACTGCCACTGCACTCCCAAAGTTGCATTCAGGGGTCCACAGAAGGGACCCCAGAAAGAAGGCAACTTACTGAATGGGTTTGTGCCTGCTCGTTTTCCCCGAGGGAAGATGCCAAGACTACCACCTGCACCAAACAGGAACGTCAGATGCTTGAGTGCCATTGACCCGGAGAACTGCTAGGGCTTGATACCTGGCTTCTGTCCCCTTTTACCCCCAGGACAAAGAGGGCGCTGGGGGAAGAGCCAGAGGTTCTGTAGCAATGCCCCTGTTCTGCCTGGGTGAATCCCCTGATGGCCAACACTTTTTCTTTTTGCTTTTTAAGGCCACATCTGTGGCATATGGAAGTTCCTGGGCTGCTGGCCTACGCCACAGCCACAGCAATGCTAGATCTGAGCCACGCCTGCAATCTATGCTGCAGCTTGCGGCAACGCTGGATCCTTAACTCACTGAGCAAGGCCAGGGATCAAACCCGCATCCTCGTGGATACTATTTAGGGTTCTTAACCCACTGAGCCACAACGGGAACTCTCAACACCTTTACACTAAGTCCCCTTTCCCTAAGGCCGCCCGCCCCTTGTTGGCTGAGAGGGGCTTTGTGTCTGATGGTCATTTGCATAACTTTCTTGGGTTCCGTCTCTCCAAAGTCCCAAGACTTCAGACGGAAGCAATCTCAGCAATCATCTGGTCTGGCCCCTTCACTTAAATCTGGACCCTGAGGCTCAGAGCAGTCGAGCAGCTTAACCAAGGTCCAAGGCCTATTCTGATAACACCCACTCCACCCCATGGGGTGCTGATGGGTTTGGAAGGTTCCGCAGGGCCCAGGGCCCCTAAGAGAGGGGCAGGGAGTTGGGAGCCAAGCACATAAGAACTGGGCCAGCTCCGCATGGCCCCTGGAGGCCACGGGCTCCATAGACTCCATAGACAACCCCTCCAGGTCAGACTCTGGAGCAGGAATTTGGGTCAAAGCTGTACTGCTTCTGCTCAAGGCAATCCTAGGATGGCCTTGAGGATCAGCCGGGGTTCATGGAGAAAGGGCTCTGAGGTTTGCGAAGCGCTGTGAGAATCCAAGGCCACGCTCAGCTCCTCCGCCCCCCAGTTATGCTAACATTCCTTACGATCTGATCCGAGAAGAAAAGATAGAACTCGGGGAGGGTGGGGCACAGGGAAGACACTGGTAGATCCAGTTTCCCAGATGAGAAAACAAACTTGAACGAGTGACAGGCCGGAGGCGGGCAGGCGGGACGCGACAGAGCCAGGTTGCCAGGCTCTGCACCCCACTCTTGTGTGCCCCGGCCAGCAGCTGCTTTTCTAGCAGTGAGTGGAAAGTTCTGCACACACAGAGGAACCTCCAGTAGCCCTGCCCGCCGGGCTGAGACTCGGGGGAGAAAAGGTCGGCCCGCAGTAACCAGCTCTCACGCTGAAGCCTTATCTCGCTAAGCCCTTTACCGAAATCATATCACTTCATCCTCAGAGCAATTTTATGTGGTTCTAATAAAACGATCATATTACCCCCATTTTGGAGTTGCCTTGTGGCAGCGGCCACTTAAGGATCCAGTGTTGTCACTGCAGTGGCTTGGGTCACTGCTGCGACTCAGGTTCGATCCCTGGCCCAAGAACTTCCACATGCCATGGGTACAGCAAAAAAAAAGAAAGAAAGAAAAAAGAAAAATCCTTATTTTATGAGGATTAACTGAGATTTGGAGATGGCGTAGTTTTACATAGTGAAACAAACTCAGACCTGGCTGCCTGCTTCCAGAACCATGCTTTTAACCACGGGGAAGAAAAAAGGCCTGAGCAGGGGCAGGTGCCATCTTCGGGCCATTCAAGGGAGAGCTGCCTTTTTTTTTTTTTTTAATGGCGGAACACATCTGCAGCCTGCCTGCCTCACAGCCTGGTGGCAATAATCCTGACGGTGGTGCTTTATAAAATTGGAAGGACCAGTTTAGAAAGAGGCCCGGTCCTCAGAATGTTATGCAGAGAATTTGGCTCCTCAGTGTGGAGTCTGGTTGGTTAAAAAAAAAAACCTGTGTTCACAAGGCATTTCCAAAAAATTTGATCCCTCATTCCCAAGGCTATACTCACCCCCAAACTCCGGGTCTGCCCCCCACCAGTATTCCGTCCCCCACTTGGCATGCAAGCCTCACTCAGCCCACCAGAGGGCACCACATGACACCAGATGACTGACATCTCTCCATGCCCTTTGCACCATCCACTCAAGAGGCTTTTCTGCTGCTCCCCAGAGCAGAGACCCAGGGGAACTGCCAGCAGCCAGACTCCAATTTCTCTTGTGCATTCACCACGAACCAGGCACCTGGCCAAGTTCTTCACAGGCACCAACTTGTGAAATCTTCACACCAAATCTGTGAGGCAGATACTACCAGCTCCATTTTGCAGATGTGGAAACTGAGGCTCAGAGAAGTTAGGTAGCTTGCTAACATCACAGGGCTAGTAAGTGGCAGAGCTGGATGCTTCCTTCAGGTGCCTGGCAAAGCTTCAGAGCACAGCTGGGGAGCATCCTTGACACAAATCCATGGACCCAAGGTCACCACACTCAGCCTCCCCATGGCTACTGTGTGCCACAGCAACCTGAACAACCAGCACCAGAAGGGGACCGAGGGCAGAGTCACCACACAGCTCTGTGATTCCAACCCCACTGAGCCCAGAAGTGCTCTTGGGTGAGCCTGGCTACACTAACACTGGGTCATCTCTTTCCAATACCCACCCTCTGCCTGGACTCTGAGAAACGGGCACAGAGTCCAAGTGCATCAGAGGGTAACGTCATCACACAGGACAACGCCCTCTCCCAGTCCTTTGTCACCTGACAAGGATGTAATGCACTGCCACCTGAGGACTAGGCTACCTGAGGTTAGGAATTGAGAAGACAGAGTCCACAGCTTCAAGGGAGAATCAGGAGAGTGAATCGCAGTGCAGTGTGACGAGTGCTTCCGAGAGCAGCAAGAACTTTCCGAAGAAGAACAGCAATACCGAACTTCTACTGAGCTCCTTCAATGTCTCAGGCACCAGGAGAACTGCTTTGACTCACTGTCCCATTGAATCAATGCAACAGTCCTATGAGGTGCCCGCCATGGTTGCTTCCAGCCAACAGGTGAAACTGAAACCCGGGAGGGCTGCATGGTTTGTACTTGGGTGAAAGAGCTAGTCTGCGGCCGAGGCGGGGTGGACCCATGACACCGCACTATGTCCTGGGGACCCAACATAGTGGGAACAAAAAGAGGCTTCGTCAGCAGACAGGAGAGCCTAGAGCCATGAGGCCACTCACCCAGGGTCAGGTGTCCTAGAGCCAGGGCCAGAACCCAGCAATGGAGATGGCGGGTCCTGAGACAGGGTGTGTGGTGGTGACGCAGCCACTTTCCAAGCCGCCTTTTCAGTTCACGCCATCAAGTGAGGGTGACAACAAGGAAAAGCCCTCATTTCTCCAGCAAGGCAATCTCAGCTTTTCCAAAGCTGCCGTTTCAAATATGTCAGCACCACCCAAAGTGGTACTTTCAGCCCAGACCCTTCGCCTGCATTGCACATCCTCTGATCCTTTGGGTGCAACCATCTTGACACATCCGCGCCATCCTCACCCTCTTCTCCATGCACCTGCGCCCTTCCTCCCCTGGTGCCCGTCTCTGTCAATGGACCCGCCTTCCAGTGGCCCAAACCAACCTCCTCCCTCTAACCGCACCGTCACCAAGCCCTGCCATTCTACCCAGCTCACAGCCACCCACTGCTCTGTACCCCTCACTGTGCCCTCCTAACTGGGGCCTCGGTCAATGCCTCCCCGGACAGTGCCCCAGTCTCCTCCTGGGTACTCTGCTCGCTCCTCTGCAATCCATCACCCACAGCGCACCGAAATTAATTTTTAAGCAAAATGGATGCTGTGGTTTCTCTGACTAGATCCCTTCCCCAGCTTCCCGCCGCCCGTATAAAAGTTCGATTCCTCTCACCTTGCTTCCTGCCACCTCCTCTCCGCTCCCAGCTTCAAACACGGGTCTCAGTCGCTCTGACATCCTTTAGCTCGTCTAAGCCTCTGTTCCCGCACCTCTGCGGCTTCACTCTTCCTTGGCCCCAACTCAGACCGCTCTTCCCTCCCCCGGCCTCTCCGCTCGGCCGCCTCCGACCCACTGCCCAGGTACTGGTGTGAAGCCGGGGCAGCACACGCTGGAGATGAGCCGGTAAGCACTCTGGCTTTGCGGGCCGCGCACCACACACAACGGTCTCTGTTGCACGGTCTTCTTTTTTGAAAAGTATGGCCCTTTCGAAATACAGAAGCCACTCTGGGCTCTGTACGGGCTGTACAGAAACAGGCCGTGGTCTAGACGGGGCCCACGGGCCACGGTTTGCGGAGCCCTGGTTTGGACGTCACTCCCTTCCCGCAGTTTTCCAAGGCTGTCTGCCCCTGAGCTAGTGGAGTGGCCTTCCTTCCTGTAGCACTCTCCGCTTGCGCCGCTGGGACAGACGTCCCCGGGGCTCCGCCAGAGTGTCTGCTCCTCTTCCCGGGACCCCAGCCTTCCCCACTGTGGGACTAGACTCTGGTCTAGTGACTGGGTTCCAGTCAGTGAAATAAGAGAGGGGAGGCATGTCACTTCCAAGACTGGCCCGTCAACCCCGCCCGCATGTGCTGCTCCAGGCTTTACGCCTTCCGGCTGACTGGGAAGGGAGGTGACCCCCCCAAGGGTGACCTTGGAAGTCACATAGTGAAGACGGCAGGGTCACTCTCGGGCTGCATCTCAAAGGTACTGCACACGGAGCAACCCCCACCTCACTCCCCCACCCTCTCTCTTGCACACACACACACACGCACACACACACGCACCAGGACTTGGAATTGTGGTGAACTATTATGTGGGCAAGACAAACAACTCCCACTGCGCTGAGACACTACATGCGTGGTTCCACTTGTCACTGCAGCATGGCGTATCCTAATACTCCCTCATCTCACTTAGCACAGTGTACGTGAATACTGTAGTATCTGCACCCTCGGGAGATGAGAAAGGGACCTTATCCACCCCTGCCCCCCACCGTGTCAAGCGTCTAGCGCGAAGCATAACACACTCCTAGTGAGTAGTTGAAAAAAACACATAGCTGGGAGTTCACCTATATGACAGCCCTTGGTCCCTGGGCCTGGGAGAGGCAGGTCCTGGAGGGCCAGGAGCACAGGCGAGCACTCACCTTCTTTGCTGACACCCAGGCAGCCCTTCAGCTCAGGCAGCGAGATGACCTTGTCCTTGTTCAGGTCACAGTAGTCGGTGAAACGCCGGGCGCATTTCTTGGGCTTGGCTTTCTTCTTCACGTAGCGCTTGAAGGGCTTCATCTCGCGCTTGTTGATGTCGCTGCTGCTGTTGCTGTCCAGCTGGCCGAAGTACCAGTGCACCACTCGCTCCTCCAGGGTGTGGCTGGGGTCTGGCTCCGAGAACCTGGGCCACGGGCAGACAACCCCACCCCAGAGCACACGCTCAGGATCCTGCAGGAACCATCGGCCCCACCGCAATCCAATCCTCTAAGCCGAAGACCGCCCCGCGCCGCTCGGCCTGTGCCGGAATTAAGCCATCCTTGTCCTCTTGAGCCTCAAAACTGAATGATTCGTTTCTCAGGGGTCCCCCAGTAAGTGAACTTGTCCCACCCTCTGCCACAGCCAGGCATGTTCTCGTACAAGATGGGTGTTCAAGACACAGTGGCTAGGAGTTCCCGTCGTGGCGCAGTGGTTAACGAATCCGACTAGGAACCATGAGGTTGCAGGTTCAATCCACGGCCTTACTCAGTGGGTTAACGATCAGGCGTTGCCGTGAGCTATGGTGTAGGTCGCAGAAGCGGCTGGGATCCTGCGTTGCTGTGGCTGCGGTGTAGGTCAGTGGCTGCAGCTCCGATTAGACCCCTAGCCTGGGAACCTCCACCTGCTGCAGGCGCGGCCCTAAAATCACAAAAGGAAAAAAAAAGACACAGTGGCTAGGGTTCATTCACCTGAGAAAAGCACAGGGCCCCAAAGTATCCTTCTCCAAGCCTAGTGTTGCTGTCAGACAAACTGCCCATTACACACGAATGTGACACCCAAAATGAACAGGACCGTGGGGAGGGGGGGGTCAGAACCTGCACCACCCACCCAGAGCCAGGCCAGGTCCGGCGACGGCTTCCAAAACAGGAGGCTTCAATCTGCTCCCTGTCTTGGCGAGACAGAGCCCCAAACGTGAAACAGGGCGGTGACGTCTCAACGTGAAATGTGAATCTCCCGTGGGCCGTCCCTGTCGGGTACCGAGTGCAGCAGGAATTGAGAGAAGAAGGCAATTGAGACGGACACAGAGGTCCTACAGCGGGCAGGTCCAGACCTACTAGGATTGAGTCTGTCCACTTAGAGGTTTTCAGGCAGGAGTCTGGGGTGGACCCAGGAAGCCACACGTTAACGAGAACCCGCAGGGGATTCTGCTGAGACGTGCTGGACTAGGGCAACCAGGAAAGCTTCCTTGTCCACATCTAACACCGCCCACGCAGGGTTGGTGACCGCGAGGTGACAAGAGCAACGCCTGCACGTGTAACACACACAAGGCCTACCCATCCATTTTACTCGGCCCTCCTCTCCCCCGCCCCCACAAGGATTCAGGGTGCCAGCTAATATTTACGACTTTTCAGGCCAATGCTGGGTCTGTTCCAAAGGGGGTGACTGGGGTCTGCGGTCGGGAGAACAGAGCACATGGGTCCTGCGGCTCCCGCTCCCGGGGCTTGGCACTGAGTCACCGTGGTCCAGGCCCGTCTGCTTGAAGCCCTGGGTACCCCTCCCGCGGCTGGGGGGCTGAGACTGAGGTCTGGAGGCCCACACATCCAGCACTCGCTCTGCAGGGCCCTGGGACAGACCACGTGACCGCCACGGCTCAGAAGCCCGGGCAGAGGAGCTTACTGTCACATGGGGACCTGAGACCAGGGCGTCGGGGCCTGCCGGGACTTTCTGAAACTGTACCTGGCGAGAAGAATATTCAAGGCACTCACCAGCGCCTTGAGGTTCTTCTCTGGGACCTGCTGAGTCTTCCAGAAGGAAGCCGACCATCACTGACACCCCCCCAGCCCCCCACCCCCCGCCAAGGGACCTCACCCTTTAGGGAAAAAGCAGTTTCATTACCAAAATAAAGCCAGGCACCCCTGCTAAATGCCCACTCCTAATTAAATGGGTCACAGTCTGGGGAGGCCACCCCGGGCACCCTGAACCAATTCCAAGGGAGCACAGTGAGTGGATCTGCCAGCAGGACCTCATCCAGACAGGTCTGGAGCAGGGAGCACCTGGGAAAGGTGTGAGGGACTGCCTGCGTCCGGATTTTGGGGACTCTGCTAGGTCTGTCGTAGACACCAGCCTCGGAAGGGCTTTCCAAAAGGCAGGACTCAAACTGTTGTTTCCGCCCATACATGGTGTTTGGGTGGGTTTAAGCCTCCTTGATTTCCTGCTGCAACATTCACTCTGGAGCCTGCAGGGGACATACACCAGGTGGGCTGCAGAAAATCCCTATCCGGATGCTCAGAGGAGTAGGAGCGAGGGCAGAGCACACTGCCTGGCACCTCCCCTTCCCCTAAACTTGAGGGGGGACCCTGGCGGGGGAGGAGAGCCAGGGGGTGGCCCCGGGAGGCCCTCCAGCTGTTCCCACCCGGGCTTTCCTAGGCGGCTGGCGGGGAGGTGGTCAGAGGCTCCCCCCCCCCCCCGCAGTCCCTCCCGTGAGGGGCCCGCGAGCGCCCCCGGCGATGGCAGCTCTTCCTTTAACCTTTAGGCTCAGCATAGCGTAATGTCTACCTAGAGGCTGGAATAATAAAGCCTCAGTCGCTGAGACGGGAAGGGATGAGGTCATCCCGCCCGGAGGCCCTGCCAGGAGAGGCTCGCTGCCTCCAACAAGTGTTCCTGGGGCTCCAGCCCCGTCCCCGTCCCATTCTCAGCGCCCGACTTCATTGATGGAGCTCCCCGCACCCTCCTCTCGGCTCCTCGGAGGCAAGAACCACCTCTTCTCTCCACTCCATCACCTCTAAGGGTTTCTTCTCATGCCGGAGGGACCATCATTTGGCTTCTGCTCCTTCTTCCTGCCCTCCCCTGTCTCCCTTGTCTGGAGAACCGTGTCCCTGCCCGCCTCACTCCCAGTCCGACCTCCTGGCCCAGAACTGCTGTTCTGAGGCTACACCCCCGCACATCCCCAGCCCAGCAGCAGCCCACTCCCCCTGGCACCGAGGGTGCTTCCCCGAGGGCCCGCTGCCTGTGGTGCTTGCGGGGCCCGCCTCCCCCCTCCTCCCCCGGCTGCCCCTTCTCAGCTGGTTTGAGGCTCTCTGCTTCTGACCTCCTCTGACTTCCACGGTCCTCTGCTCGCCCTCCCCCGATGGCAGAGCCCGGCTCTACGTGCATAGCTGGGCAGCACCAAGGTCCTCCTTTGGAATCCAGTGCGTTGTCTAGGCCAAGTCCAAGTGCACCGAAGGCAAGGATTTCTTAGCTTTGGGGGATCATGGACCCTCAGAGAACCTAAATGAAGCCACAGTCCCTCTTGATAAAATGCACATGCACTCAGAACTCTGCAGGTTTGAGGGGTTTAGTGGCCTCCCTAAACCTCATCCAAGGTCATGTACTTAAGAACTCTTGTCTAGAGAGAAGGAAACTCTAGCCACGGCCCCAGAAGAATGTTTAAATGTGAACCTTCCAGGAGGAAGACGGGGTGAGACAAAAGATGGGAACTGGGAGGAGGTTTCATGGGGGTGGTTTTCATATTTCCAACAAAGCAGAATAGCAAGAACAAAAATCTGCTGAAGGCATCTGGTTCAAACCTCTGAAAATGAGGTTTCTGGCTTCACAACAGCCTTAAGTCCCAAGCCTACTGAGCTTCATGCAAGAACCAGCTAAGACTGAGGCCTATCAGGGGTCCTGAATGAGCCAAACCGGCACTGGGTGTGTCTGAAAGAGGCCCCTGGGAACTAAGGAGAGGCTCAGACTTTCCCAGGGGAGTGCTGGAGGGGCCGAGGCAGAAGGGCCTCCCCAGATTTCCGGGAACCTCTCGGGCAGACTTAGTTCTGTCCAGCACGGCTAGACGCCCCACAATTTACCCCGGACATCAAAGCCACACCCCACAGATCCTGCCAGCTCTTGCAGTTTTCTAGAAGTATCCTTTAAAAACACTGCCAACCTGGGGGAGGGAAAAATGAAGAGCTGGGGATGAACGTATACACAGCACTAATATGTAAAACAGATAACCAACAAGACCTACTGTATAGCCCAGGGAACTACACTCGATATTTCGTAATAACTTATGAGGGAAAAGAATCTGAGAAAAATAGATGTACATGGGTGTATAACCAATTCACTTTGTTGAACCCCTGAAACTAACATGACATTGCAAATGAAAAATAATCAATAAAAAATTAATTAATTTGTGGAAAAAAGAAAAAAAAGGAAAACACTGGCCTCTTGTACTCTCGGTCATAAGGTTACACGGCCACCAGACTCCCAACCTCTCTCTCCCACCGGCGCCTAGATCCCACTGGGATAAGACCACCGGGATTCCATGCTGCTCATCAGCCAAGGGCTGGGGACCCCATGTTAGAGAGTGTGACGGTTCCTTAAGACCAGTTAACAGTGATGTCCAGTACTTGCTATGGGCCTCCCTGCAGGTAAAATTCCACTTCTATTAAAAGGGCTTACTGGGTGTGCAGAGGATCCAAGTTCCCTCTGATACAGTGTAGAGACACAGTAAAACGCTGGTGTCGGCCCTGCCTCTGAGCTGTTTGGGTGGCCATCCGATGCGTTGCCTCCTGCCTCCGGGGATAAGGAAAACTACTAGAGCCAGGTCCCTCCCTGGACAGGCCCCACCTCCTCCCAGATTAAGAGGTGGCAGGTGCCGCCCTTCCCCTGCAGCCTGCTCAGCGTTGCTTCTGCAGCCTCAGCCCGCCAGGTCTTGGCTGCAACGCACAGCTGGAGAGCCAGCCTCATTTACCACAAGGAAACTGGCCCTGGCCAAGACCTTGGGCCCAATTCTGCTGTCCCAAGCAGTTTTAAACAAGGTGAGGTGGGATGGCCTGGAGGCACGAGCCAAGCCAAGCAGACCCACTGGGCCCCATCTGGAGTCGGGTCCAGGCCCCGGCAGCTGTGCGGGAGGGTAGGGCTGGGAAACGCCAAGTCAGCCACATTCCAGCCTCTTCTTTGCAAGACCATCAACAAGTAACCGCACTGGGCAGGAAGGAGGAAGCCACAAGACAAACGGGCTCGCCTTGAGGGGCCGCGGGAGGGTCCAGGAGGCTCGCACAGCCCAGCGCATCCCACCTCCGCCCAAAGCTGACTTTATCCAGGGCAGGGTGGAGAAGACAGAGGGTTCCCCTGCTCCAGAAGACTGCCGGCTAGGGTCTCAGAACTCTTCCTTTGGGACTGATACATGCCAATGGGTGCCTCGGGAAGGCTGATCTCTGGGGCCGAAAGGACCAAGAGCATAATTCAATCACCCAGCAAATCTTCATCAAGAACAGCTATCATCTAGTGATACCTGCAGGCCGCCTCCTCCCAGGAACTAGCCACAGACGTTTCCATGGATACCCCGTTCCACTTTGCCTATTTTTATTTTTACTTTTTTATTTTTATTTTTTATTTTTGTCTTTCTCTCTTTTCTTAGGGCCGAACCTGCGGCATATGGAGGTTCCCAGGCTGGGGGTCTAATCGGAGCTGTAGCTGCCGGCCTTCGCCACAGCCACAGCAACGCCAGATCCGAGCCGCGTCTGCAACCTACACCACAGCTCAAGACAAGGCTGGATCCTTTAACCCACTGAGTGAGGCCAAGGATCGAACCCGCAGCCTCATGGTTCCTAGTTGGATTCGTTAACCGCTGAGCCACGACGGGAAATCCTGCTTTGCCTGGTTTTAGATGTGGGCAGCACTGTTTTCCCCTAAATCAGGCTAGAAGGCCAGAAAGGAAATAAACGTCTCCCTCTTCCACTCCTTCCATCTAATAAGGCTTCAAACCCTACTGATTTCTTCAGTAAGTCATCCCATCCCCCACAGCTGTGGTCCATGCTCTCATCACCTTTCTCCCGAGGTCTGCGAGAACCTTCCTGCCCACCCAGCCCCGCTCCCGCCTGGCTTCCAGGGAATGCCGTCTGATCACATTGGCTCCCTGCCGCCCTCTCTGGTACAGGTCACAATGTTTAGCCGGATCTGGGCTCTGCCAGCTCTGCAGCCTGCCTCCCAAGCTTAAGCCTTATGTCTCACCATTCCTTCCACAGACCCCACCACGTTCATACCTCCCTCCCCCAGGACCCCTCTGCTGGGGTGCCCTTTCCTCCTGGCCCATCTAGGTCAGCGTATTTCCCCATGTGTGAGAGAAGATGGGATTTAATTTGATTTTTGGTTTTTTAATATGTTCGTATATATTTTTTATTATAGTTGATTTACAATGGCCTTTCAATTTCTGCTGTACGGCAAAGTGGTCTCTCAATTCCTGCTGCACAGCAAAGTGTATACAGGCGTACATATATACACATTCTTCTCATATTATCTTCTATCATGTTCTAGCACAAGCAACAGGACATAGTTCCCTGTGATATACAGCAGGACCTCATTGCTTATCCATTTTAAATGTAATAGTTTGCATCGACCAACACCAAACTCCCAGTCCATCCACTCCCTCCCCCTCCCCCTTGGCAACCACACAATGGGGCCTAAATGTCACCTCCTACAGAAAACCTTCTCTCATATGCCCTCCCTCCCCCTGGTTCCTGCAGGACCTGATCTGCCTCTCTTACCACGCTGGCTTTCTAGTGCACTCCTGCGATGACATCTCTCTCCTCCCAGGAGCTCCTCCAGCCCAGGAACCCTGCCGTCATCCCTGTGTGTCCCCAGGACCCAGCACAGAGCTTGAACCAGAGTTTGAAATCTCCAATCCTGACAGGTGGCAGTTTGGGGGAAGACTCCCCCTCTTTTCCTGCTCTGCCCAAACATCTTCCCTGTCCCTTCTTCCCACTGTCCCCAAATGGAACTGTTTCCCACTGGCCCCAGCTGATGTCCAGCCTTAGCTGCCATACCCAAAAGGGATCCAGTGTGGCTTCCTTGACCTTGTGCCTGCAACCCCAACTCTGCCTGAAATAGGAGCCAAGGCCCAAGCCCAGGAAGCCTGAATTCCCCAGTTCTCTTCCCCAGCCCTGCTCCAGCTGTGCTGTTCTGTGCCTCTGCCTTTCCACTGTAGAAAAAAGCAAGCAAGCAAGCAAGCAAACAAACAAAAAATCCTTCTCTGTATCCTACAGGGATCCATCCATCTATCCACCGATGCTTCTAGCTCTTTATTCATTTAACAGTATTTACTGAGCACCTATTTTGTCCCAGGCATTATTCTGAGTTCTAGGGATACAATAGGGAGAAGGCAAAAAATGCTGCTTCTCTCCTGGTACTTAAATTTCCATTGGCTGGAGTGAGATGGTCTATAAAAAAAACAAGCCAATAAAATATCAGAGAGGGGTTTCTGTTGTGGCTCAGCAGTAATGAATCACACGAATGTTCATGAGGATTTGGGTTCAATCCCTGGCCTCACTCAGTGGGTTCAGGATCTGGTACTGCCTTGAGCTGTGTGGTGTAGGTCGCAGACGTGGCTCAGATCTGGCGTTGCTGTGGCTGTGGCATAGGCCGGTGGCTATAGCTCTGATTCGACCCTTAGCCTGGGAACTTCTATATGCCACTGGTGCAACCCTGAAAAGACAAAAAGAAAAAGAAAATATCAGAGAGTGATAAGCACTAGGCTGTAAATTAAGGAACTAAAGAGAAGTGCTAGAGGGTGAGTGGCCTGCTCGTTGAGACCGGATGGTCACTGAGAAGGGAAGAGCGGGGCCAGGTATGGGAAGATGGGGGACTCATCTGAGCTGCAGGAGCAGCTGGCGTGGAGGCCCCGGGGTAGGCAGGAGCATGGCCTGTTTGAGGACCTGACAAGGACTGGCTAGAACAGAATGACGGGAGAGAGAATGCGAAGGAGAGTGAGGGCTGGCCAGTTCACGGTCGGTGTCAGGGCTTGCTTTTTCTAAATATACTAGGGAGATCTGAGAGGGATTTAAACTCAGGGAAACCAGTGACCAGGACCAGTTCCCTCCCTGTCAGCTGTTTCTCTAGCCTTCTCCCTGAAGGCCCACCCCCACTTCTTTGAGTCCTAAACTATTTCTTGATTCATCTTGTCTGTCTTTTGATTGCAAGTCTAGCCTCCAGGTAACACAATTACCAAATGCAGTTCAAGCCTTTCATTCTCATCAGAACCAAACATGGTCAAGTTCACATGAGCTTAAAAGGAAAAACATGTTTAGGAAAGAATATTTTTTTGTAGAGTTCTCCCAACTCTATATTTTACCTAAAAGAGAGGGGTTTTTAAAAGTGGGGGGGGGGGGGAAATCCCTTCCCTAAGGACACACTGGGATTAAAAGCATTTGTAACCTTCTTAGTTTTTATTTTCTGTAAAAGTCTCTTCAGCCTGCAATTCAAGGGCAAGGCATCCATCTGAACTCGCCGTAGCAGGGGGCTCACCTGTGCTCCTGACCTCAGTGGCCCAGGACCCAGCAAGACTCGGTCCTCTCCCTGGCACCTTGGCCAGCCTGGAGCTGAGGTCAGGCCAGGCTCGAGGGCTGGGCTCTTACAGAAACAAATGGGATGAAGGGTAAAATCTTAGCCTTAAGACCAACGTACAAGTACCAGGCAGGCTCCCTGAGCGGTGGGCCAGACCCAGCAGTCCTGGCGAGTTGTGAGTGGGAAGTGCCCAGACCTGGAATTTTTAAGGCCATATCTCCTTCTCGTTTCTTTTTTCCCCTCTCGTCTAAAACAAATCTAAATAGCTCACATCCATTTTTGTATGAAACAACAGGTACGTTTTCATATTCTGAGCATAAATAACAAAAAGGCGCATAATCCTGAATATGCCTTTTCATAACCTCCTCTTCCCTCTTCCCGGAGACCTGGACGCAGCCTTCTCTATTTTAGACTCCTAGTTGCTGAGCACCGTGGGCTGCCTCTGGGCTGTTCCCATCTGTCGACCTGTCAGACCCTGTCTCCATCTTCTCAGACTTAGTGCCGCACTTCTCCTGGGGAGGGGGGCCTGGCTCCCCGTCCACAGGGTGAGCAAGATAGAGCTGGCCCAGAAGCCAGCCTCAGAGCTCATAGGACCATGCGGGGGTGAGAGCAAGTTCTCCAGACAAGCAGTTTCCTAGACTGGCAACCCACGGGGCAGCCACTGCACACACGGTGATGTGACCTAAAAGTGCGTTCTCAGGACAGCCTCTCCCATCGGCGCCTCCAGAGGTGGAACCACTGACAGCTGCGCGGGGAGTCCTGTATGAGTCCTAGACACATACCCTGTGGTCCTGTTTGATTGCCGGGGAGGCGGTCACACCAGGGCCCTTCCAGGGGTCTGGGAGCCTGGGCCCATCATCCTTCCACGTTGACAGCTCGGCCCCTGGGCAGATGTGGCGGGCTAGCCCTCCCCCTCCGTAAGCCCAGAGGCAGGCTGCCCATCCCAGCCAAGCACCTGGCACTTCGTCTGCTGCCGCAGGAGCCCGAACTGCCCCCATCCCGCCTGTGCTTCCCCCTCTGGCTTCATAATGGGAAGCACACCTCACAGGCCCTTTGGGACCCAGCTCCTGCCCGCCTCCTCTGTGTCATCTCCTACCACCGTCGTCTCCTCCGCCCCTCCTCCTCCATCCCCCGCAGCCCAGCCACGCTGAACCCTGGACGTGCACTTTCTCGGCGTCACCATGTCCTTTCCTTTTTCCCAGAACGGCTTGCCTTCTTTTACTAGCTAAGTCCTACCTACCCTTCAAAACTCTTGTTCTGCTGTCACCTCCTCCAGGAAGCCTTCTCTGACTCCTCCAGACTGAGTTAGCAAATTTGTTCTGTAACCTGTGGGTTCTAGCACTTCTACCACATGGTTTGCATCTGTCCACAGCCTAGTATCCCCACGAGGCTGCCTTCTTGGCACGAGGCTCCTGCCTTCTCAGAAGAAAGAACCAGCAAGTACTCCGGACCCCCTCCAGGCCTCCCCTGACCCCCTCGTGGGCCTGTCCCGCTTCCTTCCATTCAAGGCTCTCACTCCCATGCTCCCACTTCTGAGCCTAGCGCTGGAAGTCTCCAGACACCCCCAGACGTGCCTCTGATCAAGTAACTACAAGCCAGATAAAAGCAACCCTCTAAGACTAGAAAGGGGAGGGGGCAGCAGGATTTGAGGTGGAAGGTGGGACATGGCCATAGCTGTGTGGCTTTGGGAAGAGGATCGACTTCCAGCCCTTGTTCTATGCGACCCTCCCCACTCTCCCAGCGTCCCACAGCAACTGGAAAGTCGGGGGCCCCACGGTCCCACTGGGCCCGAGTCCTGCTCACATTCTCACCTCCCACCTCCAGTGGGTGCTGCTGAGTTAATGGCCTGCACCATGTCAGTGGTGAGGGCATCCAGTAGGCTGGTGATAAATTCCATTTTCTTCCCTTCAGGACAGCCTGAAAGACAAAGCGAGAGCTGAAGGCAGGTGCCAGGTAAATAATCAAGTCAACAGTTTCCTCAACGACTCGTGTTTCCCAAACCTCTCCAAGTCTTTCTTGTCCAGCCAGACCCACTTTGGGAATCGTCCAGAGCTCAGATGATTCTCAGAAACCTCCGCAGTTCCTCTACCTACAGCCCACAAAGAGGCATGGGGACAAATGGATAATAATGCTTTCGATTTTCTTCCATTCCACAAATTTCTGCTGGGTATCAACGCAGGCTCCGTGTGAAATGGTATGGATAGGGTTCTTCTCGTGAAGTTCACAGTCCCCTGGGGAACTCAAGCTAGTTCTGGTATAGCCTGACCCGGCTATTCCAGATTCAGGGGCCCGGTGCTGAAGGGGCCCAGGGAATGGACAGAAAGAACCCCAAGGTCAAAGTTGACTCAAGCAGACCCATCAGTTTTCCTGTCCAAGAACCTTCTCCTTTTATCACGTCTCCGCCTCATCCAGCTTAGATTATAATGATCAAACCTCCCTTATAAATACCCTAAAATCATTGCTTCTCTATTCCTCACTGCACTATTCCAGCAAGACCCCAGGCACAGATGAATCTTCTTACAAATACGCCTTCCTCAAGTTTATACCCCCAAAGCTGAATGTTGCTGGTGTCAACACCACCACACAACTGGAGACGTGGCACTCCTGGCCACTCCCGCCTGCCAGCCCCGAACGGGGCTCACTGCTGCCTTGCAATTCTCCTCTCTGCACCGACGATGTTATTCTCTCTCTGCAGCTCCTCCAAGTCTCTAGTTAAGGGCTGCCTTCCCAGAGAAGGCACAGATTCCTTCTGCCTTCTCCTAGTACCTCACCCTTGCCCTTCAGAGCACCTGTCGCCACCATTTACTGGTGCTGGTGTTTATTTGTACACTTCTCTGTCTCCCCCACGAGGGAAGCCTCGGGTCAGTGTTGATCCCTAGATGTACCCAGGGCCCAGCACCAAGTGGAATCTGCATTTACGCTTATTGAAGGGAAGGCGAGATGGAGGTACCCTGGTCTCTGCGACTCCACGCTCGTGACAGAGTGATTTCTACAAACCTCCCTAGGAAAGCCCCTGACTTTCAGGAGCCTCTGTTTTCAGTTCTCACTTCGGAATCCTGGTGGGGAGTGGTGGGCCCGGTTCCCAGCAGCACTGACCTGCATTTGTGCTGATTAAGACTACAACAGTCTGGAGCTCCCACCGTGGCCCAGTGGTAACAAACCCGACTAGTGTCCATGAGGACTCGGGTTCGATCCCTGGCCTCACTCAGTGGGTTAAGGGTCCGGCGTGGCCATGAGCTGTGGTGTTGGTCGCAGACACGGCTCAGATCCTACATGACTATGGCTGTGGTGTAGGCTGGCAGCTGTAGCTCCAATTCGACCCCAAGCCCGGGAACTTCCATATGCCTCAGGTATGGCCCTAAAAAGACAAAACAAACAAACAAACAAACCCCACAACGTTCCAGGCTACGGAGAGTGTGGTGATCTTATTGTAACTCACTGGCGGAGAACACTGTCAGTAAGGGAAGCCCAGCACAGCAGCCCTTGAGCGGTCCGGGCCCCCTGCCCATGTGTCCTGTGTCATACTCGGGTGACAGTTCTGAGCCACCAAGGATCATCGCAAAGGCGCTCGACAGGGCTGGCGACGACAGCCACCGCCACACCCCTCAGGACAGCCCCTCCCTGGGAGCCAGCCTCTCTCCGCAGCCCTGGGAAAAATGGTCCACAGCCCCCAGGACGTGGTCCCAGGCACCCTGGGATAGAGAAAGAACTGTAGCACTTTCAAGGATGGGGTTTTAACCCAATGACTACATTTTAAATAAAAAGGTAAGAGCGAGGAGGACAACCAGTGCGCTCAAGAGCACAGGACTAACTAAGGACAAATCCGAGATGGGCTGCAGATCCCAGTGCTCCTGCGGTGCCACTGCCAGCGTCCCCGCTCCGTCTTACAGCTGGAGCGACAGACCCAGAGGAGGGCGCTGCTTCTGCATGACAAGGGGGCGAGGGGACAGGAGGAAGTGAAGGCGCCAGCAAGGGACGGTGTGTCTCCCACCTGGCAGCTCCCTGTCCTTGAAGGGGTCGTCTACCTCCACACTCTTGGCCCGGGCGTCACTCTCACAGCTGGGCATCACGTAGCTGAGAAGAGAAAGGGGTGCGGGTGGGGGGTGACAAGGGGCTGGGAACGGGGCTGACTCCAGCCCCTATGACCAGCAGTGGTTGCTGTGGTCACTAAGCCGAGAGCTCCCGGCGCTGGCAGCAAAATCTCTCTCGCACTGTCCCGTGGCTACACGGCCATCCCAGCATCCGTGTTCCCACAGAGACATGTTCAGGCCTGTCCTCTCCGTCACTCAAGCAGAGCGATGTCACTTTCTGTCTGCACCCAGGACCTGCCTGAGCCCTAGAACCGGCTGACTCCGGCAGGGCGATGACGTTCTTGCCAGTGAGGTTCAGAGAAGTTACCGACTTTCTCAAGGCTGCCCAGCTAGGAAAGCCCAGACCTGTGACCAGAATCCAGGATCCAGGTCTTTCTGCAGGAACTTCATCTGCCATGAGCAGAAATGTCACTCAACTCCCTCCAGGCCGGGACAATAAAGCTGGGGGATGAAAGGTGCCAGCCTAACGGGAAGCTGGTTCTCCTGCCCCAGGGTCCACCTGAAGGGCAGGACAGGCCCCGGGGGGCTTACCGTGTGGAGGTCCCGGGCAGCGGGCGCCCCGTGTCCACCAGCACACACCAGCAGTAGCCGGTGGACTGGTGGCATTGCACTGGCTTGTAGAGCCCCCCAGGGGCGCACTCGGGGATGACAATGCCCTCTCGGGGATTCTGCCGGGCCTCTTCCAGGGCGCTCTGTCTCTCCTGGTCACACGAGTGAACTTTCTCTGCAAGAGAAGATGCGGCCCGCGGTGACTCCCTTCCCTGCCAGGCCTCTGCCTGGCCCGGGGACCCCGTGTCTGGCTGGCGAAACACCGAGGAGAGCTGTGTCCCCCACACCAGGCCTTGGTGAGGGGCTGGAGGCCCAGCATCTCGCTGCCAGGGTCCACCAGCATCCTCACGGGGTCGGCTCCAGCAGCCACAAGGCGGCGGGGGACTTCAGGGCTGCTCCCCATCAGAGCCGCGGTCTGCCCCGGGGGGCAGAATCTCCTGTTTTCAGAGTGGTTTCCACGATGGGCCGTCTCCTGGCTTGGAAGGGGGTGGGGAGAGGAAGAGTCTGGCAGCACTGTGAGCTGACAGCTGACACAGGAACGCCCATGTGTGTGGACACTCTCTGAGGCCCAGGAACCGCGGGACGGGGCATGGCCACCAGCCTCAGGCCGAAAGATGCTCGGACACGTGGCGCCCAAGAGGAGCAGAAACAAGGCCAAGCCCACCCCTTCCTGGCTTCTGATGAGTCCCCGCAAAGCAGGCTGAACGGAGCTGAGCTGACTGCCCATCACTGCTTCCATCCAGTGGAGAGACACAGGCCCACAGGACAGTGTTCACTTGGGGGCCTCAGAAACCACGTCAGCGTGTCTGAACAGCCAAGCCGGTTTTCCCAGAGTCAAGCCCACGCCGAGGCAGTGCGTGGTGCCCTGTGCCAGGTCCAGCCAGCCCTGCGGCCTCGGACCCACATGGCCCCTGACCAGTCAACCTGCCTGACCACTCTTTCTTGTTTTGTTGACTTTGTTTTTTTAGTTATTAAAAATAAGTAGCATTGTCTGGAATCATGAGATCCTTCAGTTCTAGACATCGTTCAGACCTGCATCTAGAACTCTATTGTGAAATCATTTTAGGCACGTGTTAGGTTTCCATGAAAACTTGTTTAAATGTAAACTTCATACCCACACTGTCAGTTTTTGTCTTTATAAAACTACAGATTTATAATCGTTAATAAATAAATAAATAGCATTGGGTTTCTTTACTTGTTATAAAGGAAAGTTTGAAAAATGCTTCATCCCACCAAAGTTAAGCACTACCGGCCCTGGAACTATTTTTTTGTATTTACGCACATGCAAATACACACTCCTAAACCTACTTCGGTTTTTCTTTATTGTTTTTGGTGTTGGTTTTTTGCTTCTGCTTTGTTTTGTTTTTCTGTTTTTTAGGGCTGCATCTGCAGCATATGGAATTTCCCAGGTCAGGGGCTGAATAAGAGGTGCAGCTGAGGCCCATTCGAGCAATCACCACAACACCAGATCCGAGCCACCTCTGTGACCTACACCACAGCTTGCAGCAGCGCCGAATCCTTAACCTGCTGAGCAAGGCCTGGGATCGAACCCACATCCTCATGGATACTAGTTGGGTTCTTAACCTGCTGAACCACAACAGGAACTCTGTTTTTATTATTATTTTTTTAAATAAAAGGGACCACATCATAAACCTGTACCACTGCTTTTTTGATCTACCTATGTGTCTATTTATTTATTTACTTTATTATCACTTTCTTCCTTTCATGAACAGTTTTCCACAACTTTCCTCTTGAAGATGATAGGAATCATCTTAGACATTTCCACGGCGTGTAACAAAAATACCGTTCCGAGGGCCAGGAATTTGGTGTCAGCCACGCAGAGATGAGTCCTGCTCACTGAACAACAGCACAGATGATGAAAATAACAGAAGCTCAGCCCTGAAGGAGCCAAATTCTTTGAAATAATAGCTCTGTTAGTGATACTCATTCCAACTGGGCGGAGGTTTAAGAAGACTGTAGGTGTACACGGCTCAGTGCTGCTCGGGGCGGTCAGATGATGGGTAAATGATTCTTTGTCTCACTCTTGGGAAAAATGCTGAACAATTCAGGGTGAGAGAAGATTTCCTCAAGGGTATAAAAATATCTGAGGGCAAGGAGACAACTATGTATAGCATATTTGCTATTGAAATATAATTCCGAAACTGGAAAAGCAGGGAAAAAAAAAGATCTATTGTTTTCATAACGCAAACACAGCAAAACTAAGCAGGAGCTCCTCGGCTAGAGGGACAGAAGTTTAAACAGCTGACAGACGTTAGACTGGGTATTCTGAACCCCGTTATAATGCCCACCAGAACTGCCCCTAGAAGCAGCTTAGGAAAGAGACACAAACGGATAGGTGAGGGGGCGGGAGATGGGGGCTTGGGGACACCTGGCCTGGAGACCCAGCTTTTTGAGTCTGGCCCCCGACTGCGATGGAGGCTGGCACCTTCCATTACACAAGATGACACAAGAGTTTTTCAATAGCTCTCCCAACCCCAAGTTGGTAACCTTATTTTCCTACCTCATATTTCACGCCACGAAAAAGGCGACGGAGGAGCAAAACCCAAGGAAAACAGCTTTTTTTTTTTTTTACTGGCAGCACGCTCGTGTAACAACCTCTGACAGAGGCTTTAAGTTAAGATCCTCCGGGCCAACATTCTAAGGCCATAAATCAGAAGGAAAGGGCGATTCGAAGAAAGCGTGGAGAAAGCCTCCCCGGGGACCGAGCAAACGATGGACCCGACCCCGCACCACCAAGGGATCCTGAAGCGGCGGCGACCTGGAGAGGAGCCATGCGAGGAGAGGTGGGAACTCGCGGCTCGGGGGCTGTTGACAGATTTCTGGAAGGCCCTGAAGGCTGCTCCGAAATGTTTGTAGCCAGCTGCCACAGAGGCTGCACGAAGCTCCATGGAGAACACAGGCCATGTGAAGGAGGTTGCCCGCTAATTTGGAAAAATGGGGGCTAGCCGGGAGTTAAGAGAGGAGGCTAAATGCAGGGTTTGTGCTTGCTTCTTCATGACAACCCCCTCGAGTCCAGGTGCCCCCCTAAGAACAAGACAGGAAAGGTTTGTAATAATAGCACTAAGCATCTGTGGAGAAAACACAGCGAGTCTGTCTTCCAACAGAGAAAATCATCCCCAAAATCCTCCTTAGACTAATAACAGTCAAAGCAAACAGGCGTTGAGGAGCACGTGCCAGGCGAGAGAGGAAGGGCTTTGCTTGCCTAATCTCTTTGTGTGAAGTGGGAACCGTTGCTATACCCACTGTGTAGACACGGAAGCTGAGCCCTAGATGGATTCCTGAATTTTCTCAACTCTCTCAGCCGAGAGGGAAGAGGGCTGGGGCTCCAGGCAAGGGGCTCCCCCAATTGCGCCTGTCTTACCGAACTCTAGACAGAGGTTACTGCCTCTTAATCATTTGCTCTTGGGAGAAAAAAAAAAAAAAAACACATTTATTTTTATGGTGTGAAGATTTTCCAGGCCAGACGCTTTGTCGTCTGCCGCAAATCTGCTGCATTCAAAAGCAAATGTGTAAAAACACATTCCGGCCCATTTGACACAGCCCTGCTTCATGTGAAGCAATGATTTTTCTCAGCTTAAGCACACTACAAACCTTCTACCCACTTGTTTTTCCCTTTTTGCCTCAAAACTGGAACACCAAATGCCAAATTTGTAATTCACCCACCATTACAGACAGTAGCATGAATAATAATAGGTAACAGCTCTCTGAACGTTTAAGGCGTGCCCAGCTCGGTACCAGGCACTTGTGTGAACTCACTTCAAACTCATCACAAGCCTCTAGGATAGTTATTATTCTTACCGTCACTGAGCAGACCTGCTGTGTGATTTCCTCAAGGTCACAGAGCTAGGAAATGGCAGAGCCTGGATTCCAGCCCAGGCGGTCTGCTCCTGGGCTGTGGCCCTCGCTTCTTTTCAATATCAGCTCTCGCTGCCATATGCTCATCTGATTTTTATTCTAACCTACATTTTTCTTTTACTCTTTGTGGTAGATGATTACAAAATGGTACTAGGAAATCGCACCTCCCTGTATCTGTGCCACTGAGTAGACCTCCCCATGCTGACTCTGATTGGCTTTGAAGAGACAGAGGTGACAGGGTGTGGCTTCCAGACCCAGGCCTTAAGAGGCCCTGCAGCTTCCACATTCCCTTTTTTGGAATCCACCCTGAGACCGTCATGTAAGGAAGCCAGTCCAGCCTCCAGGAGGAATAAAGGCCACATGGAAGAAAACCAGAGCAGCTCAGTCCATAGCCAGCACCAACTGCTAGATGTGTGCAACAGGTCAAGCTGGGCATTCCAGCCCAGCTGACCTTCCAGCTGGATGAGTCCGGGAGTGAGTCCAGGTAGAATCAGTCAAGGAACCACCCAGCCAATCCATAGACACATCAGAAGGAGTAAATTATTTTTGCCGCATGCCATTACATTTTTGGATGGTTTGTTACACAGCAATAGATAACTGAAACACTTAGCCTTGCTCAAGTCTATATCAACTTACCCCATAAATATTTTTGTAGCTTCTCAAATCCTTTAGCTAATCAATCAATCAATTGATTGATTATTCCTTCGGTCCTTCTCCAGAGGTCATGTAAATATTAACTGATAGGAGTTCCTGTTGTGGCTCAGCAGGGTAAGGACTCAATGCTGTGTCTATGAGGATGCAATTCAATCCCTGGTCTCTCTCAGTGGGTTAAGGATCCCGCGTTGCCACAAGCTGCCGGTGTAGGTCACAGATGTGATTCGGATCCATGCTGCTGTAGCTGTGGCGTAAGCTGCTGCAGCTCCAATTTGACTCCTGGCCCGGGAACTTCCATATGTCCGGGTGTGGCCATAAAAAGAAAAACAATTTTTAAATAATAATAATTGATACGTAAGCTCATTCTATACCTGAGGACCCAAAAGCCAGTCCCTCCTTTAGGGCCACTGTCACCCTCTGCCCTTCTCGGTCACCTTCCAAATAAACCCTAAAATTCACAACGATCAGTTTTTCCAGATAAAGAGAAGTCACCTTTCGGAATGCAAGCTGGGGGAGCTCTTTCGAGGGGTCAGAGAGGAAGCGCCTCAGAAGTGGCTACTGACTGCTCTACGACACTCAATCTCTGCTTAAGAAAGTTCACGGAAAGATGACAAATCAGAAGGTCTGGCCTGATAACTATGAGAATGGGCCAGGCCCATCTGTAAACACTTGGAAGAAATAAACAGTGGGGGAGAGGAAACAATCAGGGCTGTCTGGGGGGACACGGGAACACATAACCACATGCTCTGGCCCGCTCACGCACACGCACCCCCTCTAATCCCCTTGTGAGGCAGAGCAGAGAGTAAGCGAGGGCCGGTTCCCTCCCCGGCTGGCAGTGCGTGGTTTAAGTTTCACTCCCAGACCTCTGACTGCCGAAGAGAAGGAGCACAAAGAAAAGTGGCCTGTGGAAGGAATGAGAACGTGGTCCGGCCCTCGCCACGAGGAAGGACCCAGGCCTCTCTCCCGGCAACCACGCAGCGGCAGAGCGAAGCAGGACCGAGGTCGCGTGGCAGCGGGCTGGGGTGGGGACCGGGCAGAGAAAGACCAGGCTGAACCAGATGGCACAAACCCTGTCTGCAGGCCCAGGACACGCGTTCTCAGGTGTCCAGCCAAGACAGGACGAGCGTGGAGAACAGCCCTGTCTGCTATGGCCGGGTCCCGCCTCTGAGCCTCCCAGTTACCCGTGGTGATTAGGGGCGAAGGACAGCACGGATAGTCTCAGTCCTCGGCTAATCCGTGATCTGGATTTCAGCCCACAGTTTGTCCTTTCGTCCTGGCGACCTTTTCTCCTTTACCATCTTTTCCTTTTTTCTTCTTTACTTAAAAAAAAAAAAATGCCCAGGAAACACGAACACCAGAAGATTCAAGTTTCAGGTCCTTGGGCTGATCTTTCTGCCTGCTGCCTTCCAGAGGAGAAAACACTGAAGGAAGGAGCAGAAAAACCGGGGTGCCTGGTAACTTGGCTCCCAGGGAGCAGGTTCCGGTGAGCCAGTCACATCTTGAACTCTTCGGAGAAAGAGCAAGGGGACCTTATGGTGATGGTGGCCAAGGAGACAGGCGGAGAGAGAAGACAGTAGTCAGATCAGGTAGCAGTGGCAGTCAGGGTTCTCCAGAGAAACTGAGCCAATAGAAAATATATATATATATATATATAATACACACACACACACACACACACACACACACACACACACACACCGGGAGAGAGAGCAATTTATTTTAAGGAATTGGCTCCAGGCCAGCAAGGTGGGAATTCAAGTAAGAGTGATGGTGCAGTCCTGAATCTGAAATCAATAGGTCAGGCCAACAGGTTGGAAACTGTTACAGTCTGGAGGCAGAATTCTTCTTCTTCAAGAAATCTAAGGTTTGGGGGAGTTTCCATTGTGGCTCAGCAGTAACAAACCCGACCAGAATCCATGAGGATGCAGGTTTGATCCCTGGCCTTGCTCGGTGGGTTAAAGATCAGGTGTTGCCGTGAGCTGTGGCGTAGGTCGCAGACACGGCTGAGTTCCCGTGTTGCTGTGACTGTGGTGTGGGCTGGCAGCTATAGCTCTGATTCGACCCCTAGCCTGGGAACTTCCATATGCTGCCCTAAAAAGACCAAAAAAAAAAAAAAAAAAAAGGAAAAAAGAAAAAAGATAGAAAGAATCTCAGGTTTTGCTCTTAAAGCCTTCAACTGATTGAATGAGGCCCACCCTCACCATGGAGGGTCATCTGCTTTTCTTAAAGTCAATTGATTATAAATGTCTATCACATCTAAAATAATACCTTCACAGCAAGATCTAGACTAGTTTTGACCAACTGGGTACTGGAGCCTAGCCAAGCTGGCCCCTAAAATTAACCATCACAAGGTCCCTACGACAAATGAGACCAAGAAAAAAGGCTGAATGTTACAGAAAACCACACACAGAAAAACTGAGAAGAGTCATGGTTCATAGAAGAGTGTACTTGGGGGCTGGATGCTTTGATGAATGATGCAATCGTCCCAGAATCTCCTCCGAGTGGAGGCTCAGTAGGCAATTAAGGGCAGCTTCCACGGCAGAGCGTCGCTTATACGGCAGAAAACGGGCATGGGACGCAGACAGGGCTGGGGTCTCGGATCTAACGTGGGATCCTGGGTAACACGTGAGGTTAGGGGCCTTGGAGAAGATGTAAAGGGGGTCAGGAAGCTTCCTGGACCCAGGTTCTCACACAGGCTGCTACTGGGTGTGGGCTGGCACCACGGCAGCCTCTAGTTTTGTAAGACATGGCAAGAAGGAAGAACTAGCCACAAGGTCTTAACCTACCTTCATTCCAGCCCTCCTTCGTCCCCAAAGCTGTCCCTGTGGGCCCCACCTAGAGCAAAGCATCCCTCTGCCGAGTCTGAGCGTTTGTTCCCACCATGGACCCCCCACCCTTGGCACCAGGACTTAACAGGATGGCAAGCTCCTCAGGGCAAGGACCCTGTCACATGCTTCTTGATCCTTTCCCACACCTACGCCTGGCCCCCAGTGCCTCAGTCACAGGAGAACCTTTGAGGATAAAGGATCCACAGAGTATTTTACCCAAGAATCCCTCTATTGCTTGAATCCCTGCTGGGCCAACCGCCACCACAGAATTCTCTTCTAGTCTGACAGCTTTGGAGATGGAGCCACCCACTGCTGAGTCAACGCCAAGGTGGGGAGCGGTGGGTGGGTGGGGGGAGGATGAGACCACAGAGGCTGAAAAGAGAAAATCTGTCTCTTTGACTCATCTTGAGAAATGCCACACTCAACCCTTAGACCATCAAGCACTAGATTTTCCTAGGGGAAAAATCAGTAAAAGGTTACCCGCCTGAAAACCAAGAGGAGCTTATCTACGTTTCGCTGCAAAAGGAATCATCCCACCGGGCCAAGAATATTAAAGAAAACACTAGTGTTGTGTCCCTACAGTTACCCTGAAATCCCTTCAAATACCTCATACCCACCTAGGCTCTTATCAAAAATGAATGAAATGCTGAAGGATAACCCACAATAACAAGCTGTGTGTTAAAAGGCACCCTTTCCTGAATCACAACATGAAATTTCAGAGGCATAAGAAATCGCGTGACTCCTGCTTCAGGAGTCTCTGGGTTGGCGTGAGCGGCATGTGCTGCCGGCACAGTGGCAGAGAATCTGGATGAAAAATGGACGGCAGAAATGAAAGGAGGGAGCGGAGGGACCAGATCTGAAGGCTCTGACTTCTGTGATTTTGAAGGGATCAGGTATGCTGTGGAGAGCATCATCTTGGGGAACGATTTTCAGGACATTCGCTCTTTTTTTTTTTCTTTTTAGGGTCGCACCTGTGATATATGAAAGTTCCCAGGCTAGGGGTCAAATGGGAGCTGCAGCTGCCAACCTAGGCCACAGCCACAGCCACGCCAGATCCGAGCTGCGTCTGTGACCTACACCACAGCTCACAGCAATGCCGGATCCTTAACCCACTGAGCGAGGCCAGGGATCGAATCCACGTCCTCACAGATCCTAGTTGGGTTCATTAACTGCTGAGCCACGAAGGGAACTCCCCAGGACACCCTTGAGCGGCTCTTTCTGTTCATTTGGGCACATGGGGTTCAGCACCCATCCCCTAGAGGACCACTCTTCTGCCTTTCCATCATACCCGGTGCCAAGATGTCACTTGACCATCGCCAATCCCTAAGTCTCAGAGTCATCCAGGGACGCCTCGAAGAAGAGGAGAACCCACACAACCATCGCTCAGGGCTCCCTTTGCAACAGAGGGCAGACCAGAGGCTAAGGAAAGGACGGCCCTGCCAAGGCAGACGCCCTGGCAAACGGAACAAAGTCAACCCTTGAAATTGTGATCAGGTAGGTATCACGCAGGGGTGGAGATGGAGAGAGTAGAAACAGAATATGCACAGATTGAAAATGATCACTTCTTCCACTGGAATGAGTTTCTCCACCTAATTTAATCTGAAGGCCCCCCTTTTTTTCTGCTGTAGCGTAGGCAGCTGCATGACGGGACAAAGATAACATCATCACCCAGTTGTAACCTACAAAGGGACCGTGGACCACATCTCTGGAGGAGAAGACCCTGGACCAGTTCTCTGGAGGAGAAGACCCTTACCAAGAGAAAGGATGCTCTTCAGCTCTGGTCCAGAAGGAAAAATGGGGATTGAAGATGATGCTCAGGGGGATGGCTGCTCCCAAAGAGCAGAGGGCACTCCGGCAGCCAGGGGAAGGTATTCTGGGAGCAGGAGTCAGTTGGGGTGGGGTGGGGACACCTGGGCTTCCTCGCCTAGCACTCCTGCTCCTGCACACTCCAGCCCAGGCTGGCACGTGGAGGATTCTGTCACTGCTCACGGAAGTCAACAACGGCCGGCATGGAGGCAGGATAGTAGCGTGGTGGTCAAGGGCTTGGGGTCAGATGGACCAGCTTCTACCACTTGGTAGCTCTGTGACCTGGGGATGGTTGACTTCGGCTCCCTAAGTCCCAGCTTCCTTACCTGTGAGGGTAGGGTAACCATAGCACAGGCCTCCTGGGGTCATCATGAGGATGGAACGCAAAGTATATGTGAAGCATTGAACCTGGGGCCGTGCTTAGTTGACAAAGGGTAGATTATTAGCAGATCTAGGGTAGCAGTGTCCTCAGCAAGTGTGGAGTAAACCAGGCCTTCCTGACCCACGCCTGTGAGTGACCAGTCCCCAAGTGGCCGGCAGGGGCTGACTAAGGGTGGGCAAGTGGGAGCGCCTGCCCTGGGTGCAGGCCATGAGTAGTTTAACAAAACAGTGACATAACTAAGAATCTGTACACTCTCTCTGATTACTACGCCAGCGACTCAAAACAACAACTGTGATAGAACATTCCTCCTCTCTGGGGTGGACCACACCCCTGCCTGATGGTCCGCTCCCTTCTCAGAAGCTTCTTCTGTTTCTTTTCTTGGCCCCATTAACACCAAGTAGCGGCCTTGGCACACGACTGCAGTGATAGGCCTCTGGCCCTGGACAAGGCCCTTACTGGTCCGGGCTCCCTCTCCCTATCTATCTATCTATCTATCTATCTATCTATCTATCTATCATCTATCATTTTTTTCTTTTCACAGCTGCATCTGAAGCATACGAAGTTCTCAGGCCAGGGGTTGAATTGGAGCTGCAGTTGCAGACCTACACCACAGCCACAGCAACACTGGATCCGAGCCGCCTCTGTGGACCCGGCTCGAAGCTTGCAGCAGTAACGCCGGATCCTGCACTCACAGAGAGCAGTCAGTCAGGTTCTTAACCCGCTGAGCCACAATGGGAACTCCTCTTTCCCCATTTAAAATGAAGCGGTGGTACAAGTGGACGCTGTTCCCACGGCCTCGGTCTTACAACTAGACCAGAGCTGCCCCACGCCTTGGGGCCCTGATCCAGCTCAGCCTCCTGAGCACCAGGAAGCGCCTGAGTGAGGGGCGGGGCTGCCGGGGCCTTCACGTTCTCCCCTGTGCCTCACCTGGCTCCACCGTCATGCGGTGTCCAGCCTGCCGAGGGCTCGGAGCCACCCTCTTCCAGAGCAAAACAGCTCCCGCCCCACGGGCCCCGGCACAGCCACTCACAGGGCTGTTGGCAGCAGGCTCTGTAAACAGACCATGGTGCTGCGATAAAGTGTGCTGGGCGAGGGGGTGGAAGGGAAGATTACCAACTAAGCAGCCTGCCTGAATAATTTCTCACTAGGGCCCCTAAAATGGCCACGCACAGGTCACCATTGTCTGCTGCAGTGACCTCTGCTGCCCCACACAGACGGAAACTGAGAAGTGGAGGAAAAGATATAAACTTTAGAGAAGATATTTCTTGCAGGATGGACTGTCCCCATATAGCATACAGGCACTTATTAAAAACTTTTCCCCTGGAGCATCACTGACTCACATCCACCCAGATTTTAGAAGAGGCAGAATCTCTACTGACTCATGACACTAAGTGAGCTCATATGACTCTCCCACCAAAAAGAGGATGAAAAGCTTCACTGTGGTTTTGCAGGGACAAGTACTGAGAAGTGGCAAGCTATTTTCTTTCCAGTTTTTCTCAGCAACTTCGTTGACCTCGGCCTGAAAAGTTCTGTCCTGTAAGGACAAGAACTAGCAGATAAAAATTCAGGTGAGGAGTTCCCACTGTGGCACAGTGGGTTAAGAATCTGACTGTAGGGAGTTCCTGTTGTGGCTCAGTGGGTTAAGAACCCGACTAGTATCCATGAAGATGCGTGTTCAGTCCCTGGCCTCACTCAGTGGGTTAAGGATCTGGCATTGCCACAAGCTGCAGTGTAGGCCACAGATGAGGCTCAGATCCAGTGTGGCTGTGGCTGTGGCAGAGGCCCACAGCTGCAGCTCCAGTTGGAACTTATATATGTCACAGGTGCAGCCATTAAAAAAAAAAAAAAAATCTGACTGCAGTGGCTCGGGTCACCGTGGAGGTGCAGGTTTGATTCCCCAGTCTGGTGTAGCGGGTTAAAGGATCTGGCGTTGCTGTGGTTGTAGTGTAGGTCACAGCTGTGGCTCAGATTCAGGCCCTGGCCTGGGAACCTCCACATGTTTCAGGTGCACCCATAAAATTAAAAAATAAAATTTCAGGTGAGAAGGAAAGACAGGGGTCATGGGCCAAGGGGGAGATGAAAAAGAGATTTGTTCATTTGTTCAAGTATCGTGACTTCAGTCTTCATCCCCTAAACCCTAATGCTGCACAATAAATGTGTTAATAAGCTACACACCTTTCCTACCTCCAAAGCCATTTCACACACACGCACACGCACACAGACACACACACACATACTCACACACACACACACACACAGAATGAGGACCCTCAGACCAAAGCAGAGGTGGCCACTGACTTCAAGTATATAAGAAGCCAATTACCACACCTCAGCGGGGCCTCCTGATTCCGTGTTTTGTAGCAGCAGAGGCCAAAAGGAGAACCCTAGGATATGGTGGTTTTGTGATCAACACCAAAAGGCACACAGACTCATCTACAGAGATAAAATCTTTGCTGGCGGAGCATCTTCCAGACCCCTGCCCCCATCGCTGCGCCTCTGTGTTCCCTGGGGTGAAGGAGAAAGACTACCGGGAAAGCTAATTTTAAAACAAGGCTAAAACGGACTGTGGGGCTAGGCTCTCTGGGGCCTCCAAATGGATTTCGGCTCCTCCTGGCAAAGCAAGACCTTGAGAAAGGCCTCTGATGCCAGGGAGAAAGCCAGAGGGATGGCCACCCCCGCCCACCCGTAGCTCTCCTCTACTGACCGCGATGGACCGAGACACCTGCCTAAGAGAGATGGGCAGACATCCAGAAGGCCGGTGATAGAAACAAACACCAAGGATTTGTTTTTATCTAGGTATTTTAAACGCACACCAGCCCAGCCCCATTCGCAGCTGCTAACGTTAGTGGATTACTCATTCTTCCTTCCAATCGCGTCATGTGCGAGGTTCCAGGTGGCTGTGGGGTATTTGCTTACAACGGCTACCGCTGCTTTCCCTGAGAACTGTTTATTTTTCCAGGCCTCAGGTCATTACATCACCCCGCGGTTTCTGGGCAGACCGAGAGCGCTGGTTTGCGGGGTAGGGATTCCGGCCAGGAGGCGTCGTTACCGCCGGGACCCTGAACCCCAGTCTTAGCAGCAGCCATCCTGGCGGGAGTTTCTGGGTGAGGGAGAAGCACCCAAAACCGGATCGGCGGGCCCAGCGCGGGCCTAGAAGAGCACGCTTCCAACACGAGCAGGTCGGGACAGGATGCTGTGAATAGCTGGCCTGCGACGTGGACGGCGAGTGGGCCAAACGCCCTCACCTACCGGGGGACAGGGGGTCACTGGCACGACACAGCTTGTAAGAAACGCGTTGCGTCTTGTGTCCCCACTGATGGGCTCGTCCCCAGGGAGCAGAATTACTACCAGCTGCTGCCTTCACAGATGTCCAGAAGGAAGGTGTGCCAGGCCAGGAGGCAAGGAGGGACAGGCACGGTCCTTTCAGATTGAATTCACAGGGTCAGGTTCTAGGGCCTCCTGGAAGTCCCAGGTCAGATCACGAAAGA
>PVHT021183631.1:3357488-3378363 GCA_004024745.2 Catagonus wagneri | reverse complement strand
CAAGTCACAGAGGAAATCAACCAGTGCTGTGTGGCTTCACCTCGGAGTCTAAACCATTCCAGGAACTCTAGTTCCCATGACCTCTAGGACCGAGCTGGCATACTCCATAAATAAACCAGAAGGGAGTCAAGGACAGCACATTCATTCATTAATGGTCCAGGCAAATCTCCACCCACAAGCTGAAAGGGATGTATCTTTAGTTTATCCTTGCTCTTTATCAGGAAAAAATGACATGGCTAAATTCAACAACTACGGATAAACTATGCCAAGTGGCATTTCTCACAAGGAAGTCAGAGGCTGAAAGAAGGATGATTCTCCCGTGACAGAGATACAGACTGGATCTGTTAAAACACATCTTTCCTTTTTTTTTCTGGCCGTGCCCTTGGCATGTGGAAATTTCCAGGGCCAGGGATTGAACTCAAGCCCCAGCAGAGACAATGCCAGATCCTTAACTGCTAGGCCACCAGGTAATTCTTGTTAATACATTTTCCTGTTGATGCACATCTGGTCTTTATTGATGGTAAATGAACTTTACCAACTTTGGGCTTCAGTAGTGGTAAATGAATACATAAAATAAATAAATTTTATTATTATCTACAAATAATAGAAATTTGTAGATATTTTATCAATATCTACAAATAAATCCCAGAAATCTGATTACTCTTCAGAAATTTCCACCTTTCTGGAGTTCCTGTTGTGGCTCAGTGGTTAACGAATCCGACTAGGAACCATGAGGTTGCGGGTTCAATCCCTGGCCTTGCTCAGTGGGTTAAGGATCCGGCGTTGCCGTGAGCTGTAGGTTGCAGATGTGGCTCAGATCCCATGTTGCTGTGGCTGTGGTGAAGGCTGGCAGCTACAGCTCCTGTTAGACCCATAGCCTGGGAACCTCCGTGTGCCACAGGTGTGGCCCTAGGTAAGGCAAAAAGACAAAAAAAAAGAAATTACCACCTTTCTATAAGGGTTCAGCCAGTACCGAAACCTAAGCACTGAAAAGATCCTCAGAAGACCAGACTAGAAAAGACATGACTATAAGCAGCTATGTAGAACTTTAAAAACATATAGCTCCAAGACTCTTAAGGCTTGAAGTCCAGCTTCTCTATGCCCAACCATTCTTCTTTCAAATTCCTCTGCATGCACATAGAAAGACAATTAAAATATTAACCCGTACAGTCAAAATTTTTTTAGCTAAAAAGATCAACTACTCGTGAAAGATGACCCCTGAGCTATGAATTGAAGAGAGTTAAAGTTGGAAGGGATTGACTCATTTCATCTCATTTGATAGCCATGGGAGAGGCTGAAGACCAAACTGGTTGAATGACTTGCCCAAGTCCACACGGGGGCAGTTATGGAGCAATCACGTGGCACCGTGGACAAATCAGGTACGTCCATCATCCGAGGCAGATTATTTACCTGAATTCCTTATGTTGGTGTTGTTCAGTTTGGAGTCCTTGATTACCAAGTGTTTAATCCAGAGAGTGGGCGCCGTGATTTCTGGGGAAAAAAAGAGAGAGAGAGAGAATAGTCTGAGCAAAGAGAGTATAAACTTGGAGTGTAACCCCTAGACTTTTAATGGTTTTCTTAAAAGCCGGAGGCATCGAGTCATTGCCCTCGTTCTTTATCCACTTTATCCCAACGCCTTCTCACTTGCTCACTATGGAAGCTCCTCTCCCCACCAGCTCGCAGGAGCCAATCAGGGCCTCCTGAGCTGGAGGCAGAGTGGGTAGAGTCCAGAGGCGCTTAGCCACTCCATCCAGGAATAAAAATACTATCCCAGGAGGTGAGGAACGTGGGCCAAGCCAAGTCTCTCTCGGCTGCCTCCCTGGAAGAAGATTTAAGGGGCACAAATCAACAAATGAACACCAAACAAGCCACAGAGACCATTTCAGAGGAAACCGTTGAGCCACACAGATTTTAGCTTGCTGAGACTCTGATCCGCAGGAGGAAGAAGGGAATGGATCTAATGTGTCCTTCAACCCCCTTTCTAATGGTTTCTCATCCAAGAGAGGCTGAATTTCTCCATCCAGGGAGCTCCAGGTGCCTCCAGGCTCTCCAGAGCTTGGGTCTCCCAGTGGGCAGGTGCTGTGGAAACTGAGGACGACCCTGAACACACTGTCCAGTGACCAGACCTTCAGTGAGGGTGCTGGGAAGGTTTTCCCAACTGAAATGATCTCCATTATCCACCTCATCCTCCAGGATTCCAGACTCACCAATGATCTAGGATATTTGTGGATCACAGAAACGTCTGAGCTTGTAATCATGAACCCATATATGTTCCACTCCATCACCAGCTGCAAAGGATACCTCACATTTCTAACTAGAGCTTAGCGGACAGGCTGCTGTATACTGCACTGAGCACAAGCCTTGTCGTCCAACTCTCTAGAAACCGCAACCTGCCACGCTTTCTGCTCCTCCACATGGGAACCTGGAGTCCTTAGCAAAGCACACTGAGGGATGCAGGAGCTCAGACCCCAAAGGAAGTCAGCCTTCTGCACCCAAGCTCCTCCTGTCCACTCCTCTTTCCTCCAGAGATTCCCAGCCTCCATGTGGCCACTGACCACCACTATTTCTCCTGACCTAGAACTTCTCCTCTCCCAGATATCTGGACTCAACTCTCAAGATCCCTATAACTCAGCCAAACCACTTCCACTCACCAGGCCCTTTCCTTCTATTTTCCACACTACACGGCCCCTCTACCCCATTTCCTCCTCTGTCCACGCCAGTCCCCTTGCCTGAGATAGCCTGATTCCTTCCCCTCATTTTCAAGGTCTAGTTCAAGTTACCTCTCTTCACAGAATCTTTTCCCAGACCACTGTGATCCCTTTCTTCCTTAATGTCTATCACAAAAAAAAAAAAAAAAAAAATTGAGACCATATAGTTTCATACATAAAGCTCTCCAAGAGCTGCCTCTCTCTTGAGAGCAAAGGCTTCTTCCATCTCAACTTTCTCCTTTTTACCCCAGAGGTCTCGCACGACGCGGGGCACAGAGAGCTCCAGGACCCTGGAAGTGCTGATTCATTTAGAGGAGGGATGCTGCCGGCCTGACTGTCTTTCCCAGCCATGGCTCCTTGGTCTTGGCAGCTCGCAAGGTCCATCCAGGCTGTGTTATTGTTGGACATCAGCAGCCAGGCAGGAAGCTGGGTGAGAACAGGGGACCCTTCCAGAAATGGAGGGTGTACTAGTTCCTGGGAGGGTTTGCATTTTTTTTAAAAGGTTAAAACAACCCAGCTTATACTGGGAAAATTGAAATTAAAAAAAGAAAAAAAATAATCACAGTGAAGCTTAAACAAACTTCCGAAGGAAAGACCTTCCCCGACTCTGAAAATGGATGGGAGAATTCGAGTCTGCAGTAAGACAAGCGCTTACTTACCGTCTCCATCGAATACTGGCTGGGTCTCCATCGTGGGTGTCGGCTTAGACCCGTCATCTGAATTGAGAGTTAGAAAGAATCGAAAAGAGACTACCATTATTGAGGTAAATACTATCTACTCTCCAGCACTGTTGAATGGTTGGGGTTTGCACATGGCCCGGCCAAGTCCCAGGGAACAGAAAGAAGAGAAAGGAAAGAAAGAAGAAAAGAACAAGAAGGAAAAGAGAATCACAGAGAGAGAGACACCAACGGCAAGACAAATGCAGGTGTGTTCTCGCCATTCCCGGGAAGGGAGCCGAGTGGTCACGGTTCTGGATGATCCTTCTCTTAACTGAGTGGACCAGCCTGACTCCATCAGCCTCTGTTCTTCGCCCAGGAAAGCGGGGAGCGCTGCCTCCGCCGGCCGCCCCAAGTCTCTCGGCGAGGCCTGTAAGGCGATGTCGGCATGCTTGCAGCATCGGGTTCTGATGGCCCCAGCTCCTTCCTGCCCCCCTGTGAAAGGTACCAGCCTAGTACTTTTCCAGTGGCTCTTACTGAAGCTTAAGGAAAACCAGAGACCACGGTACTCTTCTCTCCGACTCCTAGCTATTTTTCCATCCTCGTCTCAAAAACAACATGAGAAGTTCCTGTTGTGGCCTAGTGGTAACAAATCCAACTAGGATCCATGAGGATGAGGGTTTGACCCCTGGCCTCACCCAGTGGATAAAGGATCCATTGTTGCCGTGAGCTGTGGTGGAGGTCACAGACGTGGCTCGGATCCCGCGTGGCTGTGGCTGTGGTGTAGGCCGGCAGCTGCAGCTCTAATTCGACCCTTAGCCTGGGGAATCTCCATACGCCTCAGGTGAGGCCCTAAAAAGCAAAAAACAAACAAAAACAAAAACAAAATAACGTGAAGGCAGGAAGGACCATTCTCTCTCCAGCATGCTGAACTGAGAAGAATCAGGAATCCATAAAAAAAAAAAAATGAAAAATAAATTTAAAAACATTTTAAATTAAAAAAAAAATTTTTTTTAAAGAGTTGGGAATCCTTAGAACACTTTAAACTAGGAAACAGCATGCGCCCTCACCCCCAAGGAGACGAGGGGGCGCACAAAATGGGAAGGAACATGAGTAACCGCACCCTGATTTGCTTTGAAATTTCTAACACAGGTGGCAGGAGCAGGGGTGTCCTCACCATCCCGGCAGTGTTGGCAGCTCTCCCTGAAAAGCAACCCTCTGCAGGTCCGAGTCACTGTGGACTCTATTCACCTTTGGGGACGCTGAATTGTATTCATCAGGATTCCCCAGAGTTTAATTTAGAACAGTGTTTCTCAACTTTTAAAAAAATTATTGCCCACATAGAGAGTATTTTTGGATGCTTTTTTCGCTAATCACTTTCCTAACCAGACGCTAATAACAAAGATACACTGTACATCTCTTTATATATTGTATGTACTTCTGTGCTTTATATGTAAAAAGAGCAAGAGTTCTTTTGTGCCCCCCAAGAAGCAATTTTCACCTCCTTGGTGAAAGCCGGGAGCAAGTATTTTACCTGCCCTGAGAATGCATAGTTCCAAGATGGATTTTTTCCCCCTCCTTGGAGGGGGTTGGGGAGCTCTGTGGTCTCAGATACTGTGGTTACAGAATTCCTCCCTCCCCACCCCGGACCCCCGGAGGTCTTTTAGAGCTGAGCACTATATTCTCCGAGCATTAACTATTTTTGGAGAACGCAAGGCCTCATAGAGTCTGTGAAGCCTGTCAGATCATCAATAATAACCACCTCCACCGTTTGGAGCTCCCAGGACTTTTGGCCGACTTCCCTGCATCTTATCAGGGCGGGAAAAAGAACACAGAGGCTGGATCCTTTCCTTTGCCAAAACCCCACCCTTGGGATCTTCAGATTCAAGAGGTATGGAGACCCTAACCCTTTGCTGGAGGCTGAGGCCAGCAACCTGACTGGTGTGTTATTCTTATGTGCTAACGCGAGACCCAATTCCCACCAGGACAAAGGAGATCCCAAACCGTACTGCAAGCCTCCCCAGAAACGAGACGTGGCAGGAGAAGAGGAGCAACAAAGCTGAATATCTGATTTGCCTCGAACTGGAGTCCGGAACAGCCATCGTTTGATGTCAGACTGTGTAAGTTTGATCTGGAAGTCATTGAGGGAGAATAAACACAGAGCAGAGCCACACAATGTCGTTTTTTTTTTAAATAGCATCACTTCCCCAGCTCTATTAACACCTTTTTCCATTGAGTTCAACGAACCACTGAATGAAGTCTTTTGGCAGCTGCAGTGCACATTTGGTCGCTCCTGCCGGATGCAGAGTTCACAGTCTAAAGAGCCCAGCACAGTGGGCCCAGCCCCTCCGCACGGGGCGCCTTCATTTCAGGACTCTTAAAGGTAACAAAGGGAAAGTGAGAAATCAAACGTTCCCAGAGGGACAACGGTGACAAGCCAAGTGCAAAATGACTGATGTGATATTTTAACATTCGATTTACATCCTCCCTTACTCCAAGGGCTGGATCTCTCTCTGGAGGAGGACAACAGAAAATATTCAGTTTGTTTCTCCGACATCATCCTCGCGAGAGTCTGGGAATGCCCATCTGGTCGAGCAATCAGCAAAAAAGAGAGGAGAGGAAGGAGGGTCGCCAGTCTCCCCAGGAAAGTCGAGGACCTCCACAACAGCCCAGATGCAAGCCCAGAAGCCCACAGAGCATGAAGCCATGTGTGGGGAGTGGTCCTCCTGCAAGGCAGGGTCACTGAGGGTGAAGACAGTCAGCTGTACTGCCACCATGGAGGCCCTAGATGGAAATCTTTATGAAGTGAAGAAAGACAAGGTGCCCTGCTGCCAGGAGAGCCCCCTGTGAAATCCGGCATGCCCCGAGGATGGGAAGCCAAGCCAAAGCCAACAGGACCCTCTGACCATCATCTCCGGGCACCTGGGCATCTGGCATCCAAGCCAGCAAACAAGCGCACCCTTCAACCAAACACAGGTCCAAGGCCCGGGTCCAAGGCCCACATCAGGCCCGATTCCTGGCAAGCCCTGGGGCCTCGGGAGAGAGGAAAGCTCCCATACGTGCCCCTGGCCATCCCATCTCCAATGGGGTCACTCCAGATCCTGGCTCTACATCCACTGGGTAACCTGAGCCCCTCACTTTTCTTCCCTGGGCAATGTGTCCTCTTCAAAAATGAAGGATGACTGCCTCCCCAGCCTCAGGATTCTGTAGCTGCAAAAGACTTTAAAGGTCTCTTAAAGAGGCCATAATACCACAAGAGCTAAATCATCTCACCCAGCAGCTTTTTCTTTTCTTCTTTTATTGGAGTACAGTCGACCTGCAATGCTGTATCAGTCTCAGGTGCACAGCAAGTGAATCAGTCATATGTATATCCATTCTTTTTTCCCATATAGGCAACCACAAACTATTGAGTGGATTTTCCTATGCCACGCAGCAGGTTCTCGTCAATTATCCCCCTTATACAGGAGTGTGTATATGTTATTCTCACCCTTCTGATTCTTCCCTCCCCCCGCCAACAGTTTCCTCTATGGTAACCAAAAGATTGGCTTTGAATTCTATGAGTTTGTTTCTGTTTTATAAGTAAGTTCTTTGGTGCTATTTTTATTAATGATATCATATATTTGTCTTTGTCTGACTTAGCTTCACTCGGTATGATAATCTCCAGGTCCAATCGTGTTGCTGCAAATGGCACGATTTCATTCTTTTTTATGGCTGAATAATATTCCATTGTGTATATGTACCACATCTGCTTTATCCATTCCTCTGTCAATGGCCATTTAGGTTGTTTTCATGTCTTCAGTATTGCAAACAGTGCTCCAAAGAACCCTGAGGTGCATGTATCTTTTCAAATTATGATTTCTTCTGGATATATGCCCAGGAGTGGGATTGCTGGATCATATGGTAGTTCTATATTTAGTTTTTTGATGAAACACTGTACTGTTCTCCATAGAGGTTGTGCCAGCTTATATTCCCACCAACAGTGTAGGAGGCTTCCCTTTTCACCACACCCTTGCCAGCAATTATTGTTTGTGGACTTTTTGATGATGGCCATTTGACCAGTGTGAGGTGATACCTCATTGTAGTTTTGACTTACATTTTCCAATAGTTAGTGAGGTTGAGCATCTTTTCACATGTTTTTTGGCCATCTGTCTTCTTTGGAGAAATGTCTTTTAGAACTTGTCTTTGTCTGACTTAGCTTCACTTTTTGCCCATTTTTTGATGGGTTTTTTTGATATAAAGCTCCATGAGTTGTTTGTTCATTTTAGAGATTAATCCCTTGTCAGTTGTTTCATTTGCAAAGACTTCCCAACTGCTTACTTTACTATTTATTTATTTGTTTATTTATTTATTGTCTTTTTGGCTTATCTAGGGCCGCACCCATGGCATATGGAGGTTCCCAGGCTAGGGGTCGAATCAGAGCTACAATTGCCGGCCTACACCACAGCCACAGCAATGCCAGATCCAAGCCACGTCTGTAGCCTACACCACAGCTCACGGCAACGCCAGATCCTTAACCCACTGAGCGAGGCCAGGGATCGAACCCACAACCTCATGGTTCCTAACAGGATTCGTTTCCGCTGAGCCATGACGGGAACTCCTCAACTGCTTACTTTTAAAACCAAACTTGCAGAATTAAAATTCTACAGTTTTTTAAATAAAAAACAAAGGCACATTTATGCTAAACGAAAGAAGCCATGTGCGATACTACATATTGTTTGATTCCATTTAAAGAAAATGCTTAATAAAGTTAAATCTAAAGAGATAGAAAGCAGATATGTGATTGCCTGGAGTAGAGTGTGGGCACTAGGTTTCTTTTGGGGGTGACGAAAATGTTCTCTAGCAGTAGCTGCACATCTCTCTAAATGTACTAAATTCATTGAATTTTACATTTACAATGGGTGAATTTTATGGTATGTAATTATACCTTAATAAAGCTTTAAAAACAAAGCAGGAAGGGAGTGCCAAAGTCATCACAGATAAATCATCGCAGTTTACTCATATGCACATGATGATTTCATATGCATGTACACTTACTCTCGGTGATTCTTTTGGACCCCAAATAGTAAGATTTTATTGCTCTTTGATACCACAAAACCATTCCAGACTGAGCAGAAGAGAGAACACTGAAAAAAGCCAACTCCAAGATGATCATTTCTCTTACAGGGAGGAAAAAAAAAAAAAGTAAATTAGGAAGCATTAAAAAAAATAAGGCAAACCTGAGAACATTTCTCAAGGATGATGTCAAGATCAACAGTAAGCGTTACCACATTTTGCAACACTCCAAGTTTCTGGCAGGTGGCTTTTTTCATCTATTCTCACCACTGGCCAGGGCGGAGGAAGATAAAAAGACACTGAGTTTCAGTGCAAGCAAGTGACTTGCTCAAGGCCCCAGAGGTAGTAAACAACTTTGGAAACTGCCCAGGCCAGGGCCCCCACAGCGTGTGGCCTTCCCAGATGCCCCAGCCGCCAGCCGCTCCTGGGCTTTGCAGGTGCAGCCCCCGCACGGGCTCTGCGAGTCTATACAGACAGTGGGTTTGTGTGACAGCACAATTCCTTGCCCTGCGAGAAGGCCTGGCCCACGCACAGACAGCTGGAAGTAACCTCGACCCCCGATGACACCGTTCAAAGCCTTCTCTGTTTGGCTTTTTGATTCCTGATTGACGTTCGCTGGCGAGTGGAGATAAATGCCGGGCCGAGGACAATGTTGATCCGCTCTGACTATTCTCAGGGAAAGACTTTTCAGAATAACAAAACAAAACCCCCAAAACATTGGTGCGCTTAAGGGACTGAATAGAGTCCAAGAGGCCCAAGGAAGCAGGGCCGGGCCTTTCAAGGGGCTGGCAAGTCCATTGAGGAGTTAATTGTTTGGGTGTACAATGAGTTTATTCTGAACACATACAAAGACTTTTCTCTTCCAGGTCCTTCAAAAGCAAATGTGTCAAAGGGGCCAGAGGAGGAATCTGTGCTAATGGCATCTCTTGGGGTCTCTGAGACTGAGGAGTCTCAGAGAATGAGAGAAAAAGACCCCCCCCCGTGCTGAGCCAAGGAGGGTGTCTCGGCGATCCCAAGTCCCCTTCGGTTCTTGGGCCCTGCCCAAACCACGTCCATCGCTGGTCAGCCTCCCTCTTGTATTCATTTAGGCTGCCACTGGCCACTTTTGCAGAGACATGGAGATAAGCTTCAGCCTAGAGGAAGTGCTGGAAGGGACCACATTTATGCCAGAGCCATCATCCCCCGTCAGCAGGCTGACTCAGGGACCCAGGGTGAAAGCCGAGATGACTTAACTCCAAGGATCACTGCGAGACGACAGTGCCTGTTTGCAAAAGTCCCTCAAGGACCTGACCTGAATCATACCAGGAGGAGGATGGGAAGTTAGTTAACTTCAACCTTTCCACGCACGTCCCATGACCAATGAGGCTCAGAAACGTACTGTCCCGAGTCTGATCTTTGAGAACTGAAGTTACCTGGGTACCTCAGGTCCTCTCCAGAGCAAGAACTCAATGTTTTACATTCTGTCTGCCCACCTGCACACTCCCTCCCCAAACAAGTGCACACAGACTTAAAGCTGTCTTTTTGCAAGCAGTTCCCCATCTAGTGAAGCTCCACATTCCCCTGAAGAAGAACAGAAACACTAGGCTAGTGAGAAAGGTAGACCAGAGATGGAAGGGGGGCCGGGGCTGGAGGAGGAAAAAAGGGGAAAGAGCGCCACCAGCGGCAGCAGAGCTGGTTCAGGGCTGGGTTCACACAGAGACTGGGCTCATTTTTTAACTCTTTATTTTGAAAGGATTATAGAAATGATTTTGCAACAGGAAGTTGCAAAAATAATAGAGAGAGGTCCCATCCACCCTTCACCCAGTTTCCCCCAGTGGTAACTAACATCCTTATAGTCCACATCGGATGGAAACCCAGTCATTACAGAAATGGACATTGGTATAACCCACGGACCTTATCCACATCCCTCCAGTTCTACACGTGCTCACCTGTGTGTGTGTGTGGCTGGGCGGGGATGTGTAGTTCTATGCAGCTTTCCCCCGGGCAGAGTAGTGTCATCATCACCACAATCAAAAGGGAGAACTAGCCCGTCACCGCTAAGATCTCCCGTAACGCTAACCTTTTGTCGTCACGTCCCCTCCTCCACCCCATCTTGCACTCCTGGCAACCACGAATCCTTTCTCTAGCTCTATAATCTCATCGTTTCCGGAATGTTATATAAATGGAATCATTTGGAGGCTGGACTTTATCACTTTACATAATGCCCTTGAAATCTAACCAAGGCCTTGCTGCATGTATCAACAGTGTGGTCCTTTGCATTACTGAGTAGTATTTCATGGTGTGGATGCACCTCGGTCCGTTTCACCCAGCAGAGGACATTTGGATTGTTTCCACCCTTGGCTGTTAATACAAAGCTGCTGTGACGATCTTTGTGCAGGTTTTCATGTGGACCTAAGTTTTCATTTCTCTGGAATAAGTGCTCAGGCTGCAATTGCTAGATTATATGGTAAGCATATATTTTGTTGCTCAGGTTTTTGCGAAACTTCCAAAGTATTTTCCAGAGTGGCTGTATCGATTTACATTCTTACCAACAATGTGTGAAAGATCCAGTTTCTCTGCAGCCTCATTAACATTTGGTATTATCACCGTTTTCATTTTAGCTTTTCCAATAGATGTGTAGTGATATTGTATTGTGGTCTTAATTTGCACTTTTTTATAGCTACTGATATGAGACATCTTTCTGTGTGTTTATTTGCCCTCTGCATATGTGCTTTGGTGAAATGTCTATCCATGTATTTTGCCCATTTAAGAGCTGAATCGTTTTTCAACTATTAAGTTTTTTAGCCTTCTCTAGGTTCCAGATAGGCCCTAGGTCAGGTGGTTTGTAAGTATTTTCTCCTAGTCTTGAGTTTTTTAATTCTCTTAAAAGAATCTTTGGAAGAGCAAGTTTTTAAGTTTGCCGGGTCCAATTTATCAGTTTTTCAAATTTCTGGGTCATGTGTTTGGTGTCTCAGAACTGAGACACCAGAACTCAGGGTTCACCTGGCTATAAGTTCTGAAGATTTTCTCCTATAGAAGTTTAAATAACTTTAGATTTTATATAAGCCCAAGATCCATTTTGAGTTAATTTTGATATAAGATGTGAGATTTAGGTTGAGAGTTTGGTGAGCTGTTTTTATTTTTGTTTTTGTCTATGGATGGCCAATCGCTACGGCACCATTTGTTGAAAGGACTGTCCTTCTTCCACTGAATTGCTTTTGATCCTTTGCCAAAAATCAGTTTGCTGTGCTTGTGTAGGCCTATTTCTGGGTTCTCTATTCTGCTCCATTGATCTCCACGTCAACAGGTGAAAATACTCTGTATGATACTCGAATGGTGAATACTGATCATTGTACATGTGTCCACTCCTTTAGCGTATACAACACCAAGAGTGAACCCTAAGTCAAACTGTGGACTTTGGGTGATAATAAGGCATCGATACATATGTACATCCGTTGCAATGATGGTACCCACTCTGGTGGAGGATGTTGATAAGGGGGGGAGACTGCACATGTGTGGGGGTAGGGGGCATATGGAAAAGCTCTCTACTTTCCTCTTAATTTTGCTGTGAACCTAAAACCACTCTGAAACAATTAAAGCATTTAAAAATAAATAAATAAAATAAACATTTTGAAAATAGGGAGTCATCACACTTCTTCAGATGATCAAATGGAAGCATGGACTGAAAATTCATAAAGGGTCGTGAAGGGAGTCAAACATAAAAGATTTCTTGGTTTAAAAAATTCAGATAGAGTGATTCCTCCCACTTTTTCTTTGCACATTTTTGTATATGAAATGGATGGTCAACAGGAACCTACCATAGAGCACAAGGAACTGTATTTAATATTCTGCGATAACCTATATGGGAAAAGAATCTGAAAAAGGATGGATATGTGTATATGCATAACTGAATCGCTTTGCTATACTGCAGAAATTATCACAATCTCGTAAGTCAACTATACCTCAGTTAATTTTTTTTCATTTTTATGGCCACACCTGCAGTATATGGAAGTTCTCAGGCTAGGGGTTGAATCAGAGCTGCAGTTGCCGGCCTACACCACAGTCACAGCAACTCAGGATCCAGGCTGCATCTGCGGCCTACACCACGGCTCACGGCAATGCCGGATCCTTAACCCACTGAGTGAGGCCAGGGATCGAACCCACAACTTCATGGATACTAGTTGGGTTCATTACCACTGAGATACAACAGGAACTCCTCAATTAAATTTTTTAAAATGAAAAAAAAATTGTTTTAACTACTCTGGTTTCATTGCCTTTTCATATAAATTTTAGAGTAAGCAGCCTGTTGATGCGATAGGACCAGAGAGTGACAATTCCTCAGCCTTTGCCATACGTGGTGCTTGGAGTTGGAGACAAGTGGTTCAGATGTGGCCCCCAGGCCTTTCCACCTGCAGGTTGAAATTCCTGCCTCCAGGCTTGCTGTGCCACACCTAGAACTGAACCCATTCCTTTAAGGAACAGGGAGCAAATGAACGTATTCTCAGTGGCCTGACAAGCTCTGGACTGTCTTGTCAAGACTTTGAGGGTCCTGTCCCACAAAGACAGCAGGTAGAGGAATCAAGAACTTGCTGGTGGGCCGAGCTCACCCCAGGCAGCCTCCTCCCTAGTCTGTCCTTAGAGGCTCTGACCGTAGGCGCTACTGACCAGGACTAGGAGAAGCCACCTGCCTTCCCTCCCCCGCCTCCCTGGCTTCACCTCCACCAGAAGACAAGCTCTGTAGGAGGAAGCTCAGAACTACTAGAACGTGAGCTCCCCGAGGCGAGGGCCCTTTTCATTTCACTTGTCACTGGGTCCTCAGTGACTGTAACAAGGCTGGCACTTAGTTAAGTTCTCCATAAATATTTGCTGAATGAAAGAATAAAAGAGCCAAGTATAAAACAACGGTTACCAACAACCTCAACTCATTAGAATCTATGGCTAGGAGGTTTTTCCAGATCACTAAACCCCCTTTCTTCTCCAGGCCTTGGAAACAAGGATATGGCAGGGATTCAAGCTCTTATTTTACTAACTTCCATGCATAAATTTTCTTTTGCAGACCACAGAATTGGGGCTGAGATGGAGGGCAGGTAGTTGAGTAAATGGAGCCCTGCTGGGGGAGTAATTCATTCTACTGTGGGTTGAAGGAGATACGGTACACGCGTGAACACCCAAGCACGTTCACACCTACGCCTTCTGCAACTGAGCTCCTCAAAGCTGACACGCTGATATGCCAGGCTTGGCTGGGGTGGCAACCTGTGCACAGAGAGGAAAAGAGCTGCCTCTCATGGGCTCGGAGACTCTTAGGCACAGTTTGTTTCAGCAGGCACATACAAGAATGAACGCTTCTCCACAGGGAAATCCAGTGTGAGCAGAGGCCAACCCATAGAGGTCATTAGCTGCCCTTCTCCACTCAAATCCAGCCCAGGCTGGTAGGTAATCAGCACTTTGCCATCTGAGAGCAATGCTGGCAGGTCAGCTATGGATCCAGCTTCCCCCCTCGGTGCTGGGGGAAGAGGAAAAAGAGGTAGCTGGGAGGAGCTACAGTCATGTGCACAGGAATGATGATCCACATACAGAACGATCTGAGAGTGCTGGCCTTGCACCCCTCGGCCGGGCTGGGGGCACTGATGTGCACGTCCTTCCAAGGTGCTAAGCCCCTGGAGGGGAGGCTAGAAGGTCCCCTTCATCTGGGGGCCTGCTGTCCATCACCCCTGCCCCAAGGGCGTCCCTCCGCCCTGAATGAGAGTGCTGCTTGCTCCATCACGAGTGACAAGGTGTCCAAGTTGGCACCAACTATAGGCCAGGTGCCATGAGAGATTCTAAAAACAGACCCAGAGAGGACCTTGCAGAAATAACTGTGACTCATTCTTTACTTGGAACACTAACTATGGAGGCAGCTGGGGTGGGGGGGCATGGATATAAAGAAGTCTCTGCAAATTAAAGGTAGGTTGGGTTTTGGAAAGTTCCGCCTCTCTCAAAGACTGGCTTGATAAATGAATAAAATGTAAGCTGCTTTTTTTTTTTTTTTTTGCTTTTTTAAGGCCACATATGAGGCATATGGATGTTCCCAGGCTAGGGGTCAAATCGGAGATGCAGTAGCCGGCCTGCACCACAACCAGAGCAACGCTGGATCCTTAACCCCCTGAGCAATTCTCATGGATACTAGTTGGGTTAGCAACCACTGAGCCACAGCAGGAACTCCCCTTATCCTTCTTTCAATTTCCTTACACTGCTCATTCCCAGATCTCTTAGAAGTAGGAAAAGAGCAAACTGCAGAAAACTCCAATGATCCTACATTTTCATTTGCCATTTATCAAAGCATCACCCTGGGATCTCTAAGGTCCTGGGCGCTCAGAAAACAAAAGTCCCCGGAGAGCTGCCAGAAATCATCATCCAAGTGTTCCCTCCCTCCCGCAATTCTCCCATTTAATCGCTCTTCGAACACCCCACCAACACCCCACTGGAGGCTGAGAACTTCTTCCCGCACCTCATAAGCAATGAAGCCTGGGACCTGACTTGGTGTTCAGTTATCCTGGAAACTCGCCAAGTAACCCCCATTCATTAGCATCAAGACCCCCAAAGAGGCACCTCAGGAAAATCTACATGTCTCGGTGAGCCAAGAAAAGCTGCTCAGGGTAAAGTTTCTTTAGAGACAGCGGTCTCTAAACACATTTTGCTTCCCACCCCCGTTCTTCCAACTACTTCAATGAGAACCAAAAAGTCTTCTCTCTCTCTCTCCATTTCTGCAGGCTTCGGCTATTTTAGCGGCAGATTGTCAGAGCTCAAGGGGCTGTGGGGGTCCTTTCTTCTCTTGTGATATTCCTCTGCGGCATCAATAAAACACATGTGGATGCACGTGTGCCTCCCGCCCCTCAAAACACCCACACACACCCTCCATCTCTCTCCAAGGGGGAGGACCAGGACCGAAGGAGAAGGAGGGAGCTGCGGGCAGGATGGGAGTGGCCCAGATCAATGGATATTTGAAACTCAAACACATGGCCCGGGACCTACCCTGCATGTGTTAATTACCACACATGTGCCCATAAAGGAGTCCCTGAAACACAAGGGGCCCAAAGAACAGAGCAGGGCAAGGACATTCCAAGGGATTAAGTAAATAGTCTGAAGTTCTGACCCTCCTCCCCTCTCGGAGCACGTGCGTGCATCTGGGTAAGATAACCAGGCCTCCCTCCGCCTCCCTCCCCTGCTTCTCCCCTCGGGCCCCACACCTGCGGACCCAGGGGCGGGAGCAACGCAGACCTCCTTGCCCGGCCAGACGGCTGCGACCTGCTCCCGCCAGGCCTCTCTCCCTCTTCCCTGCTTCCCGCTATCTATCTCCCCGGGCCTCCTCCCCCGGCCCCCTTCCTGCTCGCTCGGCCATTCTCCTCTGATCCTCTGGGGGACCGATTCCTGGCTGGCAACCAGACCCTCCGACGCACAATACGCCTTTTCATCCCTCCCAGGCAGAGAGAACCAATCCCTCCAAGCCCTGTCCGTGAAGCGTGTTCAAAAAGGCAAGAGGGTGGGGAAGGCAGGGGCAGGGCCCACTGCTCCCCCGCACCCCCACCCCACCCCGCCTCACCTCCTTTCTGGCAGCGCTCCTCGCTCCCAGCCTAGCATCCCCGCTGCGGGGCTCAGGCTGTGAGTGGCCGCCCTAGGGAGATGCCTTCTCTGAGACCCCACATGTGGGCACCAGCTCAGACAAGGGGCCTTTTGTCCACCCACCTGCTGCCCTCCGGAGCACATTCCATTCTTAAGTGGCAGCTGAAAGAGGGACCTCGGCGGGCCGACACAGGATATTACGAATGCCCTCTCGCACCCTGTCCCCATTCAAACCCCAGTTTCCTGGGCAGGTGTGGCTTCAGGTGGCCTTTCCTACAGGTGGCCCAAATCTGCTTTTCACTGTACTGCCCACGGCAGACAAAGAGAAAGGGATTCAGCAGCTATGCAGATTCTCCAAAGTAGAAGGAAGACAGGCCACGGGGCAAAAATCAAGGGACCAGGGGCCAGCGGGGCCCTAGCATCTCCCCCACCCGCCCCCACCCACCAGGCCTTTGCACCAAAGAGGAAGCCTCCGCAGACCCATCTGGGAGGAGGTGCACCAAGGTAAAGGAGCACCGAAGCTGCTGGCAACTTATTCCCCTGTGACGAGGCTTCAGACTAGTCCCCGGCTCCCCACGTCATCCCTGGAGGAGTCAGTCCCCCACCCCCACCCCCGCCCTCTTCCAGCTGCAGCAGCACGAGCCCACCATGACCGCAGGTCCGGTTCTCACTGTTAGCCATAGGGCCCAAAGCCGCAACAACCTGGAAAGTACAACCGGGAAGTACTTCTCCATGCAGTGTAAGAACCCACATCCTTGGGCTGGCCTTTCTCGGTGCTTCATTCAACATCACAAACTCAGTTCCCTTTGATGGGGAAAGTCTGGGTGGTCCGTTTTGCATGATTGCGTTTTTTTTTTCCTACCCCCAGATCTCATGCCCAGGAACAGGGGCGATGCTCCTGACGACTTATGTTGCGACAAGCAAAGCTGAAGGCAGCTCCCTTTTCCAATCCCAGTAAATTAGAGGCAGACACGTGGCACTCACAGTGTGGACGATTTCAGGTCCTTGCAGAAAGAAGCGTTCCTCTCCTCCCCCCGCCTTCCCACCAACACTCACGGCTGTCTCCCCACCGTGCTGGGAAGGGCCCGGAAAGGCCCTTGTTCCCTTCTTTTCACCCACTTACTCGCTCCTGCTAGCTGGAAGGGGAGCAGCCCATCTGGTCCCTTGCTCCACGGTTTCTAGTCAGTGGTGGGATCAACCAAGCTCCACTTCCACATCTTCTCGGAGCACCTGCCTGCAGGGACAGCAGGTTCTCCAGCCTCTCACCTCGTGCATCAGGCAGGGGGACTTGGCCTCCTCTTCCGGTCCCCGTGGAATAAGGACCTGGGGCAAGGTGCAGGGCCTCGCCTTGGTCTCCCTGTGACCTCGGGCGTAGGCCAAGCCTGTGCGCCTCACACTGATCCTCACAGATTCACCTCTCCACGTGGACTCTTACGAGCAGGAAGTTCCCAAAACCCAGATTCAGGTGGGAAGCCTCAAACACAGCCAAGATCTCCTGTCTGGATTGTACCCAAGAGCCCAGAAAGGGGATTCTGGAGTGCTTGCACGTGCAATAAAATTGACACTTGTTTCCCAGGCAACCGCAAGCTCTCTATGTGTCTGCTGTCCTGGAGGTAAGAAGCAGTGAATCTTAGTGTTTCCCACACTGCAAAGAAGGCTCAGCATATCCCAGGGACCCATTCCTCATGTTGGCTGGGCCACTGAACAGCATTCAGACAAAAGCCCTAGCGGGGGCCGGCTGCGTAATTTGCAGGGCCCGGAGCAAAATGAGAACACGAAGTCTTTTGTTCAAAAAAGCAGGAGGAAAGTGCCGTGGAAGACACTCAAACATAAAGTCTTATCCTCTCTTCCATAGTTTATCTCTTGACTTGTCATGGTGCTTTTTTTTACTTTGCCATTTAACATGCTAGGCGATGAAAAATGGAAACTTGAAGTGTACTCTGGAAGCCCCGTAGCCTGCATCACAAAAGTGATCTGCCAGTGAGGCCTCAGCGGGTATTCACAGTACACCTGTCTCTTCTGCTCACACACGGGCTGCACTGTCCTGGACCGTGCTGACAACACCCAAGCTCAATGGCAAAATAATTAAGAATTTCGAGGCAACAGCGGCACGGGCTGCCAAGCCCATGCACCATCCCAGTCTTAGTGAAGAGAATCTGGATGTGCTGGAACCATGATCAAGTGGAATCAGTGAGGGAAAACTACTCAGATGGGGCTTCCCAAATAAAAGAATCGGGGCAGGCCTACTTCTGTTGTCCTTCTCTGTTTAAACTGACAACCTTCCCGGAACCATGCATCTCAGGGTCCCTGCCAGCTCTGCGCACTGCACTTGCTCACCCCTCTGAGAAATTCTGGGAGCTTGGTCCCTGCCACCCTATGAGGCTTACTTACGTCTGGGGCTTCTGAGAGGAGGAAACACAGAATAAGAAGGGGGACATTCTGCTGGGTACTTTTTAGCTCTAACCCCAGGCCCCTTCTATCTTGTCTAAGAATGCCTGCTTGGACTGGCTTTGGAGGCAAACATTTAGATAAAGCGTGAGACTCTACTCACCTTTCCTTCCTGAGTTACCCTGGCTCACGGGCTTATCGGTGACCGAACCTTGGGTGAGAGGAGAAACAAAAACACAGACGTTCAGAATGCATCGCGGTTGGTTTCTTTCAAAGAGTTGGTAAAGCCTGATGTTATGAGCATATGGTTATGTATATATACATACTGTATACACAGCTAGGAACATTATATACAAAGCGAGTACGTACATACATGTGAGTGGGGTTTGTTTAACATCAATGTCACTGATATCACAGCACTGTTGAGATGAACCATGATTTCCAGGCTCCCTGGCAAGAGCTGGGACCAGATTTTTACAAAATTCCACATCCACATAACTCCTTTGTTGAACATTCCAGGGACGGCCCTTCGCCTCCACTTCCCACCAGCTCCGTGCTCTGAGCCATAGCCGGCCAGGAGGGCCAACTGAGAAGAAAACCCCTCTCACTACAAATGCAGTGATTGACAGCCCTTGTTGGTTAGGGCAGGAAATCGGCGATTTTCCATCCGCATTAAGTAGAAAATTGTTGGCCCAATTGTACTGAATGGGCCGAAATCGTCTGAGGCATGGAAACAATTTTCTAGATGCGGCGTGTTCCTCCAGGAGGGGTAGTGGGTTGAGGCAAACGTGTGGCCCTGCGTGTGCTAGGAGGCCGTGTGCCCCAGCGGCTGGGCCGGACCCGCTGCACCTGCCTCCCCCATGAAGCCGACCCCGGCCCGCGCAGGGCACCGCCAGCTCCGACGCAGGGGGGCACGTGCAGGGACCCTGGGACAGAAGAGAAGAGCTCCATCCCAGTCCACCGCCTGCCCCTTCTCCATAGACCGGCTTTGCGAGAATTCAGTTATATTACCCGGCCTGACTTGTTTCTAGCACATTTGTTTGCTTTAAATGAAACTTTCCAGGTCATGTGCGAAGAGGGCTCATTCCGGCCCTTCCCCACCCCAACCCCAATTGAGGTTTCCAGTTTCCATGTAAACCACAAATAAAGTAAACTTTCCTTTTTGGCCTGCAAATTTTGGTTTCCTAATGTGGATCCTTACCGCCCTTTCCACTTACTTTTCCCCTTATATAGCAGGGCTGGTCAAAAAATGAATAGATTTAGTGAAAAAAGAAAAAAAGAAATGTTAGGATAGCTGGACTGCTAGCCTTTGGAATTTCCCATAGGTTTTAGAACAATGTTTTATACTTCGCTTGCGTTTAAAAATTAAAAATAAGTAAATAACTAAAATCTCATATAGACAGATTACAGAGAAATATGAAGCAGCTGGTGGGTGGGATAGGCTTTTATTCATTTATTTTTTTTCAAAATGGACTGAGCTGCATATCACTATGCAGGGGGAGACTGCATAGTGGGACTGGGAGACTCCCCAGTCCCTTACCGGCTGAATGGAAAGGGGAAGTGTGGGGTTTGTGCAAACCCTTAACGCACAAGCCCATGAACTGAATCCAAGAGCAAAAATCTCTCTATGCCTATAGCAATGGAAATAGGAAGCACTTCATTTTTGCTCTGGACTCACTTCTTCACTATGAAGAAGCAGTTCCCTAACTTGTCTAGTCGTCAGAACCACATGAGAAGCTCCATAAACCGGTAGACTCCCAGTCTCTCTCCAGACCTTCTGGATCAGAATATTAAAGGAGAAGTCTCCATGCCTGGGTTCTTTTTAACTTCCCAAGCACTGCTGGTGACAGGCAGATTTGAGGGCCACTGTAGCGAATGTTTTCTATCACTGTACATTAGGGGTGGCAAACACGTGGCAACATAGGCCACCGCTCTCCTCTCCTGCACCCATGAAATACATCACTAATTGATCGTCACAGCCTTTGATGTTGAACTCCCCCACGGTCTTGAAATCCATCTCAACAAAATGCTCCCAGGGCCACCAGCCACCAGAGCACATAAGCTAAAAACTTCTGTGCCACACTCTAGAAGTTACAGCCAATGCTTGAGAAAAGAGCATTGAACCGGAAACCTAAACTCAAATAAAGAAATAGGAGTTCCCGTTGTGGCTCAGCCGTTAATGAACCCGACCCTCCTCCATGAGGGTAAGGGTTCGATCCCTGGCCTTGCTCAGTGGGTTAAGGATCTGGCGTTGCCGTGAGCTGTGGTGTAGGTCGCAGGCATGGCTCGGATCCTGCGTTGCTGTGGCTGTGTCATAGACTGGTGGCTACAGCTCCGATTGGACCCCTAGCCTGGGAACCTCCATGTGCCACAGGTGTGGCCCTAAAAAGACAAAAGGAAAGAAGAAAGAAAGAAAGAAAGAAAGAAAGAAAGAAAGAAAGAAAGAAAGAAAGGAAGGAAGGAAGGAAGGAAGGAAGGAAGGAAGGAAGGAAG
>PVHT021183631.1:3238738-3356488 GCA_004024745.2 Catagonus wagneri | reverse complement strand
ATCAACCAACTGACAAGACAGTAAGCGTGTTTGGGTGGAATCGCTACCTGACCTAGAAGAGGGCCCATAACCACCACCAATCTTTCAAAGATTCCCCCCACCAAGATACAGAAGACCAGCCAGTGAGTCTCTTTCCAACCTTTGTCTTTCTTCCTGTCTTTCCCAGCAGTACCTGAACATACAGGAGTTTTATTCTGCACAGAAGAGCCACTGATGGGCTTCCCATCCGGGGTGACACACCAGCAGTACCCCGTGTAAGTGTGGCACTGCACCTGTTCAGGGAAGTGGGAAGGGGAAAAGAACCATAAGACTTGGGTCATCGTCTCAACCGTCATCACCCGCGTGGCGGAGAGGTCCCTGCACCCCCGTCCCTGCGGCCCTCCCCCACATTGTGTTTTCTGTGAGACTCCCGGCCACAACCACAGCAATGTAGCTACTGCTTCCTCTTGGTGTTCGGTGCTTAACCTCTTCTACCTTGCTTGGATACATCCAGGTGTATCCCACTCACCTGTAAAAGAAATTCTGATTGGTGAACTCATTTGGGAAGTGCAAGTTGGGATGCCAGCACTGTAGGTTTGGCGGGACCCTTCTTTAACAAGTAGAGACAAGTGGCAGGTCTCTAGAATCTAGCTTTTCCGGGCATCCGTTCCTATAGCAGCCTGCTTACTCATCACGTGGCTCTCCTGAGAGAAGGGCACACGTGATGGGGTTCAGGGGAGAACGAGGTCGCTGTGCCCGAAGGTTCTGTTCTCAATGCCCTGCAGCCCCTCTGTGCGAGCTCCCTCAAGCCTCTGTGTCCAGGTTCCCACTGCCTGGGAAGAGTAAATAAAAATGAAGCTTTTGGCTTCATTCCGAGTAATCCTTTCTCTCTTTCTTTCTTCCCTTCTTTTTTTTTTTTTTTTGGTCTTTTCTATGGCCGTACCTGCAGCACATGGAGGTTCCCAGGCTAGGGGTCTAATCGGAGCTGTAGCTGCCAGCCTATGCCACAGCCACAGCAACGTGGGATCCGAGCTGCGTTTGCGACCTACACCACAGCTCATGACAATGCCGGATCCTTAACCCACTGAGTGATGCCAGGGACTGAACCCAAAACCTCATGGTTCCTAGTCGGATGCATTAACCACTGAGCCATGACGGGAACTCCAGTTCTTCCTTCTTTTTCACTCTGTCCACTTGTTCCTCCCCCTCCACCATCCTCTTACCACCCACCTTCCTAAACACAAATCATCACGCCTCTGCTTAAAACTTCAATGACTTGCCATTGGGCCCAGGATGAGAAGGATGCCGATTTGCACAAGCTTGCTGGCCCCTGTGATCTGCCCCCTGCCTATCCCCGCAGCTTCGTTTTTTGATCCCAGTCTCCACACACACACACCCTCCATTCCAGCCATAAGGAACCCTTTGAGGCTCACAAACACATCTTAGTGTTTCACGATTCTGAACCTTTGTTTGCTCCAACTAGTCAATCTGCCTAGAATACTATTCTCCAACCCATCCTACGTCACTCCCAACCCCTCTGTATTCCCACCCCCTTCACGATACACCTTCTCCCTAAAGTGGTCCCAGCCTCCCTGCCTCCTCTCTCTTCTTGCTCTGACCCTCCATACACCCTGGTTCCCCAAATTCAGAGCCCCTATTACAGGGAGCTTAACTGCTGCTCTGTCTAGTCTATCACCCCCATTAGACCCTGACCTCCCCAAGGCGAAGCACTGCATATTGGCTATTTCTCTATTCCAAGCGCCTGGCACAATGCCTGACATTTACTGTAGGATTTGATGAGCTGAATAAATGTGTGAATTATCCTATTTCCTGAGTTATTGGTCTCCATCCATTCTAACAACGTAACATCAGTTTAAATAGCCCCATCCCATTAAATACAGACCTCAAGAATTACAAGACGTGTGCCAGCGGCACAAGCACTGAAGTGTGGGGAGAAGGTGGCTCTTGGGATCAAGGGCATACTGCAAAGGAGGATAGACGGTAGCAGCATACAAATCGAGTGGCGAGGGACAGAGGGGTACAGAGGCAAAGGAGCCATCTGACAGCTTGGGTAAAATTCAGAAGTTATCAACAGAGCAAAGAAGCTACTCTTGTGTGGATACCAAACGCTGTAATTTCCCCCAAGACTAGTTTCACTAGAGACCTGCCCACAGAAAGCAGGATAAGAAGAGTATGGAGGGCCTCTTGTTCCTACCAGTGGGATGACTGTGTACAAATGAGCCATTCACTTCCACCGTCCAGGCAGGGAAATTCTATCCGATGCCTTTACCCCAGGGCCATGTTTCCTTCCCACTTCATTGCATGGAGACAACCCATAAACCCCACAGATGCTACCCCAGATGCTCACCCAAGGTCAGTGTCCCAAGCTGGGTTAGTGCTGCCTCCTGAGGTGGCCTAATAGTGAGATGGAAAGAAACCTAAACAGACCTGGGTTTGAATCCTGATTCAAAGCCCGTCTATAAACTGGGGATAACAGCACCAAACCTGGAGGGCACTGGCAAGGAAAACAGACGGCGTGAGTCCAGAGCCTGGCCCCGGGGGCAGTGGCCGGATACAGGGTGGCTGCGGCAATGACTGTGCTTGGCTGTGTCAGAAACACCTGGCCAGCCGGCCTCCTCACCAGCCAGAACGCCCCCGGGGACCTCCGGAGGCTCCAGTGGGAAGCACTGCTGGAAACCTGGAGCACACCCCTTCCGATCCTGTCCGGCTCGCAGGGAATGGCTCTGAGGAATGATTCCTCGCCAGGCGCAGCATTTTAATGGGGTCTGGCTGGCTGCTTCTTCCTCCCTGGCCAATAATCACCTCTAGGAAAGCTCGTCCCCAGGGACTGCCAGCCATGCTGACTCAATCCCAGTTCCCTTGGCTCCCATGGTCAAGGCCAGCCTCCTTTCAGTGAGGATGGTACCCCTGAGGTCCAGCCCCAGAGGCTGCACCTCTGGGTCAGTGCTGCAGGCAGAGGCAAAGGCTGCAGGCAGCGCCCCCTCCTTCTGAGCATGCAGTGTCCCAGCCAGGCTGCTGGGGACAGAACCACATGTGTGAGGGAGAGACTGAGCCCAAAGCTTTGTTTCAGGGGATATAACCTGACCTTGGGGTTCAGTGGGTCCCAGGGGCCACAAGCTCACTGAGAGCACCCATGGTGTCCATATGGGCACGCGAATGCTGTCTCCCAGCCCCCAGCCAGACCCACAGGACCAAACACAGCGCCTTTCTCCCCGGGGCCCTCGGCATTCTCCTCAGACCAGGCTCCAAGGTACAGACTCCAGAGGACAAAATCCTCAGACTGAAAGCTGCTTCCAAATCCTTTAGAGTTTTATAACCAGAATCAAATGAGGGATTGTTGCCATGTTCCTCTGAGGCTTGGAGCACACGATTATGGGCACACCTGCCACAGGTGTGCTGCAGGGGAGGGGACAGCGGTGAGCAAATGAAGACCCAGAGGACCAAGCAGGGTCTCGGCCTGCAGGAAGTGCTCAGCCAGGTCACTTCTCTTTGCTGAAAGAGCCCCCTGGGGACCGACCCTTAGTTCTCAATCGAGAGGTAGTTTCTAACTTGCCTTGAAGAGTTTGCAAGGTGCTTTCTTGGTGAAAAAGAAGTTATGTGGAGACAGAAAGCATTGGTCACGGAGTCAGATTGAAGCCTACCTTCCTTAACTAACTAGTTGCACCACTTCATTTTAAGGGAGCCATGGAACTTTCCAGCCCTCTGCAGACTTGCAAAGATTCATAAGCCCACCAAGCTTCAGACTGTCATGTATATTTTTAAAGGGAAGATAATAGTACCTACCTCACTCAGTTGCTGGAAGGATTAAGCTAGATAATGTAAATAAAGCTCTTAGCTCACATGGTAAATGCCCAGTGAAACTTAGCTATTTATTTTTATTATCATTATGTTATTTTTTAGCCAACTATCTGTACACGGCCAGAGTGTCTGATGAACATTCGATTCTGACCAGCCCCAAGGGTAGGGGTGATCTGAAACCAGCAAAAAGTGTGAAAAAGTTTGAGTGCAGGAAGGGGAAGTTTGTTTTCATAAAGAAATGATTCTATTACTGTCAGAGGAGAAAAGTAAGGTTTCTTGCCGAAAAGCGATCAGGCTGTAAACTCTCTAGAATTGATGGTTTATATCTACATGATCAAGAGGCAAATTCCAGCTAGTTTCACTTCCTCCCTGGCAAAAGTATTTATTCTTTTAAATTAATAAGTAATTCCCTTTGTTCTACCTCCTACACACACACACACACACACACACACACACACACACACACACACCTCAGCTTCAAATTAATCAACTCTCAGACTTAATCTATGGGCCAAGCATGGACCAAGAGAACCTGACAAGGTAATTGGCCACTTCCAGTATCTAGCACCTAGCGCAGTTTTCCAACCTCAGGTTGCTCTGGCCGCAAAGGTACAGACACCTTTGGAGTATGTTCCAATCCCACTCTGGGATATCCTGGGAAGGCTGAAATGTCAACTGATGGGTCTTCCTTAAGACAAAAAGTGTTTACACATCACCCTACACGAGGGTACTCTCTGCTTATGCCGTAACCAGACTGTCGACCATAACTGGTGCCCCTGGAAGGTACTTTAAAACAGCGTGTTTAAAGTAGGTGGGTAAATTTCATTGCTGACTCACATACTTAAATATTTTTGGCAAGAAGCCTTTTGTATAAACAGCCCAGTAGTGTACTTCAGGTCAACCTCTGTCCAAATTCAGACAAATCTGAAATTATTTTAAGCCCGTTACATTAGCCCAGCTTGTGGACAACCTGGAAGAACGTGGGAGGCTACACCCCCAACAAGTCCAGCTGAGTGACTGATGAGTAGAGGAGACTGGAGCAAACAACAGCTCACAGGGTAAAGCCAATGGAGGACTGAATGGGAGGAAAGCACGAGAAAAGCAAAGGCGACAATAAATTCCACACTGAAACAAAGAGCACTTGGGTGGCGTGCTCCGCCTTCTACCTTTGCAATGACTTTTCTTTCTTTTTATTAAAGTATAGTCAATTCACAATGTTGTGCTGATACAATAATTTTTTAATCACCGCCATGACTGATGGATTGTTTCATTTGGGCCTCAACTCTACCCAGTGAGTCTTTTATAAGAGAGGTATGAGGAACTGGAGAAAAGCTTAGAAATCACCATCTAACCCAAACATTTTACAAAGCTTAGAAAACACCATCTAACCCAAACCAAGGCTCAGAGACAAGGGAGGCAGCATGACGACCAGTCCCTAGTTCTGGCAGGCGGGGGGCCCCCAGGCCTGGAAGGGAGATGGAGAAAGGCATGGGTCCCAGTGCTGGTGTCTTATAGGGAAATGACCTGGTGTCTGTGCCTTCGAATTCTCTGGCAGATGGAATTCTTTTGGGGGAGAGCAGAAGATGGGATAAATATTCAAATCAAGACTCTTTTGCTCCTTTGAGTGAGAGGCTATTTCTGGAGTAGTTTGAACGACAGCGTGGGGACCTCTGCCCTGCCCCTCTGCTTTCCTCTGGCTGTTCTTGCAGGGCTTCTCTGACAGGGATCCGAACCTCACATGCCCAAGGGGCTTCTATGTTGTTAGAATTTTGCTGCCTTTCCTTCCAAGGGCCTTCTGCTTCCCTAGGAGTCCAGCCTTCCCTGCATGTTCCCGCTCTCTTTCTCCTGGAACATGAAGTTGCTATTCCCCCACCTTTACATTAGATACAATAATGAATACAGCCAGTATCTATGGGTGTGATTAGGAATGACTGGGGATGAAGGGGTTCTCTAGCCCAGTAAGTGTGGGAATATTGGGTCTAATAAAATTAAAAAGATTTCTTAACTTCCTTAAGTCAGCTCTAAGAGGAAGATATCATTTGCAGCAATTCCTCAACACATTTAACTGTGGGACCCTCCCTTAACTTTGTGTGGGTGAAACCAAATCCCCTTAAAACTGTGTTTCCCTGCTGAGTTTATGAATAACATCTCCATTTAAAATGTTATTCCCTGTCTTGTCCCGCCCCCCTGCCCCCTCAGGATTGAGGAGTATCAAAGAAATCGGAGGACTGAAACTGAGCAGGACCCACAGGGCCCTTCTGGGTACCAAAGCCTAATTTTTCTTTTATACGTTAAACTTTGTATAAAACTACAGTAAACTAAAGGCTTTAGTCTCTTAGGCCTTCCCTGAAGTCCAAAGAGAAGACTCAAGCAGTTACTAATTAGGGAAGCAAGGGAGTACAAAAACAAATGAAAAGCAGTCAAGCAAGAAAAGTAATGATAGCTTAAACAATAGTTCAATGATTGTAAAACAGTGTCAGTTCCTCCTCAGGGGATATACATAATAATCTGACACAAATCTTTGAGTTGTCCTGTGGAAACTAAGAACCCCCCCTTCCCAAGTGGAGGATGGTGATTACAAGCTGAATACAAGCATATGGACCCCAGATTGGTTGGAACCAGAAGGTTGATGATTCAGATTCTCAAAATATCACCCTGCTCCTTTGCCACAGACCGATCAGAAGAAAGTCCACAAGCTACAACCCCTACCCCAAATGTTACCTTTAAAAACCCTTCCCTGAAAGTCATCAGGGAGTTCAGGTCTTTTGAGCATGAGCTTCCCGTTCTCCTTGCTTGGCACCCTGCAATAAATGCTATACCTTCCTTTATCACAACCTGGTGTCAGTAGATTGGTTTTGCTGTGCTGTCCATGAGCAGACTCGAGTTTGATTCAGTAACACAGGGAGTATCTATGGTAGTACTAGTATTCTCTGACACATGCTTTAAAAAAAAAAAAAAAGGCATATAATGAAGTGCAGAGCTTTGCTAGATTTCTCTGCTTTTCCCAGTCATACTTTCTTACTACCCAGGTATCAGGCTTTCATTTGGTTTACACTTCTTGAAACAATCACCTTCTTTTCTGTAATGCTTTCTCATGCTCTATTAAGAAATTCAGCTTGAATTGCTTCAGATCTTCATTGACAACTGGGATCCCCTATGACACATGGCACCTTCTATCCTGTGGCTTCATCTCTACCACCCCACCCCCAATTTTATTTGTGGGTTTTTTTTTTTTGTAAAATAGAAAATGTGAACTATATGCATAGGGACAGGCTTGATTCACCATGCTTAGAAGAAACTACAAAACTGGTAATGAAATGACTACTATCATGTGCAGGAATATTTCCTAGTGGAAAAAGTTGAACTAAAAGCAGAGGGCTATTTCTCTAAATCTCCTTGGCAGTGGGAGTATGAGATCTTTCTTATCCTTTATAATCAGCCAGCTACTCCAAGTCAGTTAGCAGGTTCTTTGGACTAAGCTAATGCCCAGTGACAGTTAAGCATCTTGCTGTTGGTCCACCTGATAACTTTGTTTCAGGGCAGTATTTTCAACTGTTCCATTTTCCTTTTGTCTGCATTCCCCAGAGGACCTCTAAGAAGTGTTCTTCTATGGGTGCCATGTGCCCTGGCTGGGTGACTGAGTCTCTAGGCCATCTGAGGTGGCCTCCAGTTCTCCCTGGAAGTTCCCTCTCCGTCAGAAGCTGCAGGAGAACAGTGCTTTCTGGGGGCACAATTAGATTCACCTGGACAGCTTACTAAAACAGACTGCTGGGCCTCACCCACAGAGTTTATGGATTCATTAGGTCTGGGGTCAGCTGTAGAATACACATTTCCAACAAGTTCCCTGGTGGACCAGGGACCATACTCCAAGAACCATTGTTGTTTTTTTCTGACAATTCTACAAATTTTTAAAAATTATAGTTGATTTACAATGTTCTGTTCATTTCTGCTGAACAGCAAAGTCACTCAGTTATCTATCTATCTATCATCTATCATCTATATATATATATACACACACACATTCTTTTTTCTCATATTATCTTCTATCACATTCTATCACAAGTGATTGCATATAGTTTCCTGTGCTATACAGCAGGACCTCATTGCTTATTTATTCTAAATGTAATAGTTTACATCTATTGCATCTACTAACTCCAAACTCCCAGTCCATCCTCCCCCTCTTTGGCAACCACAAGTCTCCAAGAACCACTGATTTAAAGGTCACTTCATCACTCCATCCTTTCAGGCATATATCACTGAAATACAAGTACTCTTCTAGGTGGGAATTTGGGAGCAAGGGGCTTTGGGACAATACTTCTTTCCAAAGTTTTCCTGTTCCAGTTGTTCTGATGACATGTGTCTTTTAATTCATGGTTCTAATGATTGTAGCATTAAATCTTCTGGGTGATTTCACACGTGGAAGAAAGTTTGATTGCAGTGGGAAGAGCGGGGGAGAAGGGAGGGATGGTGTAATCCTTTTGGTCTGGCTAACATGAGCTGTTTTTCCCTCAGTCTGGAAGAGGTTATCCCGCAAATGTCCCCCCTCATCTTAAGTCAGGTTTGGCTGAGAAGCAACAGGATGCAGGAGGGAAAACACAGCTTTGGCATCCAGATGACCTGGGTTTAAATACTGCTTCTGCTACTAGTTATGTGACTTTGGTAAAGTCATTTAACTTCTCTGAGCCTATTTATGAAATAAGGCTAACGATGCATACCTTGAAGGTTATCAAGAAGACAAAATGAGGAGTTCCCGTCGTGGCTCAGTGGTTAACGAATCCAACTAGGAACCATGAGGTTGCGGGTTCGATCCCTGGCCTTGCTCAGTGGGTTAAGGATCCGGCGTTGCCGTGAGCTGTGGTATAGGTTGCAGACGCGACTCGGATCCCGCGTTGCTGTGGCTGTGGTGAAAGTCGGCAGCTACAGCTCCTGTTAGACCCCTAGCCTGGGAACCTCCATATGCCGTGGGTGCGGCCCTAGATAAGGCAAACACACACACACACACACAAAAAGAAGACAAAATGAGACAAGATACATAAAGCATCTAAAATAATGTTGGGCATAGAGTATGCACTCAGCACAAGCAGCTTTCATCCTTTTCCTCTTTCCTTTCACAGGGTAGGTTGTGGCTTCACTGCTCTTCCTGTTGGCCATGGACAACGTCTCCTGCTCTGTGCCAAGTCTAGGGAGGACTGACTGCTGGGGAAGGAGGGATTTTCCTTTTTACAGCATTTACTTCATCCTCCAGAATTTAATGGAGGGGACGCAAGGAAGGAAGAAAACCCTTCAATTTCAAATCCTCCCAAGTGCGGAAGTCCTTACTGTGTTTTAACAAGTTGATTGTGACACGGCTCCCAACGTGGTATTAGCAATTGCGTTTTGAGAACGAGAGGGCATCCCATTCTACCGCAAGCTGTTTATGACCACATCTGAAATATCATGTCCGGTCGAGGTAAGGACCTTGGAGGATTGAACTCAGAGGAAAGAGGCCAGGAGGAAAGCGAGACACAAATCCCTATGATATGGGAATGAGTGACAGAACAAGATTTTTGCCAGGGCAACAAGAAATAGTTGTTGGCTCTAAGAAAGGATTTCACAAGGACATAATGGTGTCTGTTTTAAGATCTTTCTGTGGAAAGTGGGATTTCTGTGGAATCTGTTAAGTCCCGTAAGCTAGGATGGAGGTCATTTGTTGGAAATGACAACCTCAAGTCAACATAGAGAAAGACTTTCCAACTAAATTGTCCCCAAAGTCATTGCACTGTCATTGGTGGTAATTAGCTTCCCGTCTTTGGTGGCAATCAAGCAGAAGATAGATAAGAGCTTGGTGAGGGGTTGTACGTGGATCCTGAACCCTGGGAGGGGAGAGGGAGGAGAAAATGAACCAGATACCTATGCCTCTGGGGTCTTCTTTGACACCCCCCAATTCTGTGATTCTACAACTGTGACCAAAGTTGTACTTTCACTGCTTAGGTGTAGGGTGGGAATTTATAAACTAGCATCTAACTGTCAGGGTCAGGACCACTTTTCCAAATATATGATGAAGAACATTTTTTGTGTTTTCCAAAAAATGAGAACACCAGGCCCCAACACACACACAAATGTATTTTTAAAAACCCGAGGATTAGGGCTTTGGGGACACAAAGAACTTTACTTTTTTAATTCGTATCCCCCTGTTTGGTGCCTAGAACAGCCGAGTTTTGGAAAAAGCAAATGAGACATCTCCAATTCATTCACTTTTATTTCTGTTTTGAGGAGAAGATATCAAATACGTTTTTATGTTTTAAAAATATCCAATAAAAAAGTCCCTCTTGTGTAGGAGCTCTGTTCAGATCAGAACTGTGAAAATCTGGCCAGTGGTGGGACAAAGGTGGCCTGAAGGAGTGGGGGCTCTTTCTTGCTTCCCATATCTGACTTCATTTTTCTTTTTTTGGGGGGGGGCACCTGCAGAAGTTCCTAGGCCAAGTATTGAACCTGTGCCACGGCAGTGACACCATCCTTAACCACTAGGCCACCAGGGAACTCCCCTGCTTATACTTTTTATTAAACTTTTCTGCCTTCATACCTCCCTCCTGTGCTCCTTTTGCCTTCCCTGCTTTGACAGGGAAAAAAAAAAAAAATCTGATGCCGTTAATTTTGCAGAAGAGTTTAGCTGACTGACCTGCAGGGTCACAGCCTAGCATGTGGAGTGACAATAGACCTAAGTTAATGGCTCTGCCGGGAAAGTTCCTGAATAAGTGTTTTCTGTGGACCTACTGAGTGCCTACCCACCAGACTGAACATTAGTCTCATAAAACCTTAAGAAGTGTGGGCGTTACTCCCGGAGTTGTCCATTTAACCTCCTTCCCAGGGCAGTGGCACTCCCCGCAGCGCCCACAGCTCCCCTGCCGGATGCCCATTCAGTCCTGCATGCCCTCTTCCTGGGATGGGAAGTTTGAGTAAAACGCTTTTCCTTTTTGAGTAAAACACTCCATCTGTGGGTTGCTCCTCTTGTAAAAAGTTCTTCCCTATTTTGAGTCAGAATCTGAGTCATTCCATATCTTACTCACTGACCCTGAGTTGGCTCCATTGGTTTAGTCAGTAAAAAGCTACTGTCATCCACAGACAAATGTCTGAAGGTGGCACTCGGGTGTCCCATTGGCCACCTCTTTCCCATCCATTCTTGGGTTCTTCTCATCTCTGAAACCAATCACTGGTCCCTATGAATATTCCTCATGAGACCTAATTTTCTGATCTTCTCACCTAAGTTATCCTCCAGTTTGGCACCATCACTGTAAAAGACGGCAATGTCCTTTAAGAGGCACTTAGGGCCATGGTGAGGACCAAGAATCCCGGCACCAGGCTGCTTGGGCTAGGATCCTGACTGTGCTATTTGCAGGTTGCCTAACCCTGCGCAAGCTACTCACCTTCTCCCTGCCTCAGTTTCCTCATCTATGAAATGAGAACTCAGGAGTTCCCTGGTGGGTCAGTGGGTTAAGGATCCAGCATTGTCACTGCTGTGGCTTGGGTCACTGGTTCGATCCCTGGCCCAGAAACTTCTGTATGTCATGGGTGTAGCCAAAAATAAAAAGTAAATAAATAAGTCGATTAATTAAATAAATAAAATGAGACTATAAGAGTGTCTACTCATAGGTCACAGGGAGGACTGTATAAATTAATGTGCGTCAGGTACTTATAAACCATAAACAAATGTTATGCAGGTGTTGTTATTACCTAAAAAGGAAAGGAACAGCGGGGGGGGGACCGAAGCCTCCATCGCTGAGCCTCCCATTTCCCGAAAGCAGCAGGAGAAGCAGGCACCTGTCCTTCCCTTCCTCCCAGGTACACTCATTCGCAGAAGAGCAGCTGCAGACACCATCCAGAACTTGGTCCTTTTGTGTCCACAACAGACTGTAGGGACAGACTCACCAAAGGCTGTGGGGAGGTCAGACACCCAGCCGGGAGCACCCAGACCCTGCAACTTGCTCCAAAGCAGACAGTGTCAGCCAATCTGGGAGCAGATGCTCCGTGGCCACTTGGCCATTAAAGAGGAGGATGGAGCGGTGCCAGCAGGCAAGTCACCACAGAGCACAATGGATACAGTGTTGCAGCATGAAGCATGCTCCATGCATCCTCATTTGCCCTCCTCTGCACCTGTGGGTGATTGGGGGTGGGGTATGTATGTGGAGGGGACATCAGTTCTTTCATTGAAAAGAGGATAGTGGTGGCTCCCACCATGTACCAGAGATTAGACGAGTCACTTGCTAGACAAGTCCTCCCTGCACATGGAAGCCTCAGGCCCCGTTCCTGTCATTTTCACAAAAAAAAATTTTTTGGTTGCACTTGCAGCTTAAGGAAGTTCTGGGGCCAGGGATCAAATCAGAGCTGTAGCTACGACCTATGCCACAGCTGTGACAATGCCAGATCTTTAACCCGCCATGCCGGGGATGGAACCCTCACTGCTGCAAAGACAACACCAGATCCTTCACCCACTGCACCATCATTTACAAAATTAAACATTTACTTTCACAGGACCTCCAGTGGGTACAGGATTTGTTCCGGAGGGATGAAAATATTCTGGCTTTAGACAGTGGTGATGGCTGCACAGCTCTGTAAATATACTAAAAACCACTGAATCACACATTTAAAGGGACAAATTTTATGGCATGTGAATTCTATCTTAATAGAGTTGCTATTTTAAATAAGAAAACCAGGTGGCCAGCCCACAGGCCACCATTTGCTGGCCTTTGGAAGGGCTCAAATACCTCTCCTGTTTTACAGCTGAGCAAACTGGGACCAAAGAGGAAGACTACTAACATCTGCTGAACAGCGATTATGTACTACTCTGTGGGCATTTTCATATAAGCTACCGTGTGCAACATCTGGTTGTTTGGAACAAAAGCAATTCAATGGAAAAACACATGTAAAACAAGTAGTAAGAAGCTCCAGGCACAGGAGGTGCTCACATTGTAACAACAATATGTTTATTGAGCACTTAACAAAAAAAGGACAAAGAAAAGCAACAACTGACCCAACACTGGGTCTCTTGACCATTACGGCATCTGTACATAAAGGATGGGTTTATGTTTTTAACAGTCCAACTGCTTTAAAAAAAAAAAAAAGGGGGTTGGTGCCGTTCACAAAACCTACAGAACCGGCTATGTTTGGGGGCATCCAAAGGAATGGCTATGGCCGGAGAAGCTCAGAACATTCCAGCTGTGGATGCAGCCAGGATTTTAGTACTTGACCTAGAGAGCCCTGAGCACTGTTTGAAAAGAGAGCCACACTTGCTGTAGGTCTTGTTATGACAAAAAGATGTGCCCTTGGACTCATCAAAAATGGGACAAATTCTTTCCCCTATAAGAATGCTCAGCGCTCCCAGCTTGCTGATGTTTCTTTAGCTGAGGTGGGGCAGGGGGAGCACGGGGGTGGGCGGGGGTGCTAGGAGCTAAAAAGGAACCTCAAGACCTGCTTTGAAGCCCCGGCCCAGGCACTTAGGAAACAAGCTGTACTTCCCCAGGTTGTAAGAAATGCAGCAGCAAGTAAGAGCTATAGAAACGCTGACAAGGGGAAAAAGTTTTGCCTTTGCCAAAAAGCCACAAAACTTTCTCTTTGCACTTCCAATTTCTGAACAAAGCATCATCAAGAAGAAATTGTGGCACAGTGAGTTAAGGATCTGGCATTGTCCCTGCAGTGGCTTGGGCTGCTGCTGTGGTGCAGGTTCAACCCCCTGGCCTGGGAACGTCCGCATGCCATGGGCGTGGCCAAAAAAAGAGAGGGAGAGAGAGAGAAGGAAGAAATTACAGCTTTCCGGGCCCCTATGGCAAAAAAAGAGATCATGGAGAGCGGAAAAAAAAGCATATATATGTGTGCATTACTGTGAGGAATTCGAATGAGGGAAAAAAGGGGACAAGGGTAGGTGCCAGGCAGAGCTATATCAAGAAAGATTGTTTCTGGAACAGGGGCTCAAAGATGGGAAACATAATACATTTTTTTCACATAGCAGTACTATTACAAATGCTGCTTTATATTCTACAGTATTACTAGAACTACAGTATATCTACACACACACACACACACACACACACACACACACAAGAAAATGGCTTGGGAACGTATTTGGTAACAACCGCTAATCAACCACACTGCTGCTCAACACTGGAAGGCAGTTTGGGAGTATATGCATCAAATGCCTTAAAATACCTTTTGACCCAGCATGCCACTTCCAGAAATCTAATCCCCAAATTTCCAGAATTCATGGTACATTCTTACAGTGGAAGACCATGCTGCCCTTTAAAAATGGGGGAGAGTTATGTGTAACCAACCTGGAAATACATTCACAATATAAGCAGTATAAGAAAGCATTTGGAAAGTGATATATGACCTTATACCCAGGGGGAGGAACTAGTGGGTTATAGACTTAATGATTGCTATGTCAAAGATACGAAATCACTGGCTTTCCTACCTATGTATTTCTTTACTGTCAGAATTTTTTTGCGTGGTGTATATAGCTTTTCTGGAAAATTGAAGCTATTTCTCTTTTGATTAGTTGATAAAGTAGCTAACATATACACACATACTATGGGAAATGAGTGTCTATAACACAACATTCTACTAGCTGCCTAGTGTGACTCTGTCATAATTTGTTTTAAGTAATTCTCTATTTTGGAAGTTTAGGTTGTTTCCAAATATTTGCAACTACAAGCAGAAGTGAGATGGAAATCCTTGTGGCTAAAAATTTGCACATGTTTTAAATGATTTCCTTAAAATCAGTTCCTAGAAGTGGAACTGAAGACTCGAGATGTGGGCACAGTTAAGGACTTTTGACCCATACGGTAAAATTATTCCATAAAATGTCAGTGCCAATTTAGTTTTTCAGGTATAATGTAGCGACAGCCTTTTCCCTTCACGACTGAATAGTACTATCTCTCTTCCAAGTTTTAACAATTTGGTCAGCAAAATGACACATCATTATTTTTATTTGTATTTCTTTAATTACTAAGGAAAATAGCATCGTTCATAGTCACTTACTGGCTATTGTTATCACCATTATTACTGTGTGACCTATTTATTGATATCTCATGTCCATTTTTCTTCTAGGATATTTTTCTTCTGATTTGTAAGGGTTTTTTTCAATCTAATATTAGCCCTTTGTCATTAAGGCTAATATATGTCATTTGCCTTTTAGCTTTGATTAAGGCATTTTTTTATGTTCAGAAAAGTTTAATTTGTATATATTTTCTCCACTCAGAATTCCAAATTAAAATTACTGACTTGTAAATGGCATTTGGAATATACCCAGTTGTACATATAGGATCTCATATACTAGCTATTTCATCTATGTTTTCATGTCTTTCCTGCATGTAAACTCCTTGAAGGCACAGCCATGGCCTTTTCTTTCCTTTCCTTTTTTCTTTTCTTGTAAGGGCCGCATCTGTGGCATATGGAAGTTCCCAGGCTAGGGGTCGAATCAGAGCTGCAGGTGATTCGGCCTACATCACAGCCACAGCAATGCTGGATGCTGGATCTGAGCCGCATCCTCAGCCTACACTTCAGCTTGCAACAATGCCAGATCCTTAACCCACCGAGCGAGACCAGGCATCAAACCCGCATCCTCACAGATACTATGTCAGGTTCGTAACCCGCTGAGCCACAATGGGAACTCCCATGGCCGTTCTTGAATCCCCCATAGCAACCAGCTCACAGCCCAGAAAATAGCAGGGTTCCAAAATGTATGAGATGAAAAAAATACTGTGTCTGGGATCTACTTTGAAGCAATCCAGTTTGGGTGGGAGGTAAAAATGGGATAAAGATGAAATAGAATCAGCCACCTGTTAATCATTGTTGAAGCTGGGTGATGAGTACATGGAGTTCATTATGCCATCATTTCTACATTTTTGTATATTAGAAAATTTCCATAATCAAAAGTATTTTTTTATAGGAGTTCCTGTGGTGGTGCAGCGGTAACGAACCCGACTAGCATCCATGAGGAAGCAGGTGCAATCCTTGGCCTCTCTCAGTGGGTTAAGGATCTAGCATTACCATGAGCTGTGGTGTAGGCTGGCAGCTGCAGGTCTAATTTGACCCCTAGCCTGGGAACTTCCACATGCTGCAGGTGTGGCCCTAAAAAGACAACCAAAAAAAATTTTTTTTAAATGTTTGCTTGATTGATTGGTCAACACTATCAGAGAGGGGACTTCTGGAATAACAATGCGGTGAAAATGAAACGTGTGCATCAAGAACCCTCTGTAGCATAAAAAGTTACAAGCTCAGGCCTTTAAATTAGGCAGGCCAGGGTACAAATCCTTAGTGACCTCGAACTGGTTATTCAACCCCTCTGAAACTCGGTTTTCCAGTATAAGTAAGGGTATTACTAACTACCTCAAAAGGTTCTAATAAAGATTACTTGGTGTAACACTCAATGTCTAGGACCAAGGAGCATTCAGTAAAGTGATGCACCAGCTTGACAAGCTCCAGCCAGCATTTCCCAGTGGTGGTGATCCAATACCCTTCCACTGCGGTTGTGACTTCAATCGCATCGGGCACCAGGCAACAGCCTGGCAAAGGACTTGATAGAACAGATGTCAGGAGTTTCATCCCTGATACCCAGAAGAGGAAACAGATCGGATCACAGCAAAGGACAAAACCAGTAGCTCCCCGCCTTACTCAAGAAGGCATCCAAAAGCCTTAACTCCACATTCCAGTGATGCAACTGGGAACAAGAGCAATATAGCCCTTATAACAGTGCTTATTCACGACTGGACCAAACCCTAGCATCACCTGGAGAGCTTGAAATGATAGCCAGGTCTGGGGCCCTCTCCCAGAGTCTGATTTAATGGTCTGGGGTGTGAATTAAATAGCAAGGTTTTTAAAAACCTAATGTGATCTAAGTTTTACCATTCTGCTATATGGTTTGGGGCGAAGTGGGGTGGGGGGGTAGCGAGGAAAGAAGACAAGAGAAAACAAACTAGAGAAAAGAGACCACTGCATCCCACATGCACCCCATTAAAGCCAGCCTTGTCATGTGGCCCCAATCTGTGCCCCATGCCAGACAAGCCCAGTCCCATTAGCGTCCCTTTAGTCCCTCCATAAACTTCAAGAGTGTGTTATCGGGTTGTAATTCACAGAGCTAAAATATGTTCCTAATACCAGGATGCATATACATCAATATTCTAAACAATATTAAAATGATGAGACTGGGTTTTGGTCTTAAAAAAAAAAAAAATGCAAGTCCAGCTAAGTGACAATGGAGGTTGGAGGAGGGAGAAAAACATCTTTTCTCGTAGCCTTTTGGCAGCCTGTCAACACAAGTGAAACGCACTCAAAGAGGCAGCCTCATTTTGTGAAGTTATTGCAGTGTCTTTGATCAAGGGAAAAGGCACATCCATTTCAATCACGGTAACAAGGACAGGCCGGCCGTCTGGCTGCCTGGCTGCCCGTTGGGGTGAGCCAGCCCCGAGCCTGCAGACACATGGCAGTGCTTAGCGTGTCAAAGAAACGAGGGGTCTCTTGACTGTCTATCCAACCTTTGTTGAACTCCAGGGGCCCCCTCACTTAGCAATTCTGCCCGGACTAATCTGGCAGTTCCTCTCGCTGGCCAACACCACCTGGCCCAGCCTGGCTTCACCACAACAAAAGCTGGCCAGCGGCTCTCTGTCTGAAGCAAATGCTTCAGAACCAGGAGGGCAGGGGTCAACCGCTCTCATAAGCAGCACACTCAGGATTATGCAAGCCTGGAGAAAGGGGGGGAGGAAAGATTTCGCTTCCTCCCCGTTACCTTCACCGCCCCCCATCTCAGCCCCAAACTCAGCTGCCAGAGGTTTGTTTTTCTCCCGCATACACAAATTCTCAGCAGCGTGTAGTTTCAAAAATATATACAAAGATCACCCACACTCTTTTCACTAGCATACATAATTAAAAAAAAAAAAAAGAACCATGGGGGAGGGGAGGAAGGTTCAACAAAAGGTTTGTTTTTCTCTAGGTGACATCATCTATAACATCTTGGGAAGATTTGAGTAGCAGAGCCAGAGTGGAGCTGGGGATAATGATGATAATCATGGCAGATATTTATGTAGCATTTATGTGTTCCAAGTGTTTTACACGTGTTAACGCATTTAATCCTCATCGCAACCCTATGAGGTAAGCCACGGTAATACTCAGTAATAATAGTAGTAACATGTAACATGTAAAATGCAATCATTATTACCATACGAAATAACCATGGAGCTAATCGTCTCCACTTTTCATGTAAAGCTTTTGTGACCCAGAGAAGTTCAGGGCCCAGCCGGAGGTGGAGGGTGGGTTCACGCCCAGGCTGTCCGGCACCAGGTGCGCGGTGCTAACCACAGCACTAGACGGCCTTCCTCCAGTCCACACCTCAGAGCCTCCTTCAGAGCTGCCGGTTCAGAGGAGAGCAGAGCACGGAGGCCTTTAGAGGGCTCTGGAGACAGAGGGAGTTTGAGGGCTCTGGAGCCAGAGGGAGTTTGACTTTGACTTTGAGCCCTGCCACTCTGCACCGCACCATGGCTGCCTCTTCTGTAAATGGTGATGGTAACACATAGCTGGCAGGCTGGTGGCGAGGCCCGAGTGAGAAGATGAATAAGACACCTCTCACAGGGTCAGCAGCCAAGGTCAGTTTAACCTGGTGGCTCTCAGTCCTGGCTGAAGCTCGATTCGGTGGGGAAGCTTTTAAAAACAGGAAGCCCGGTGCCTGCCCCACCACCTCTCCACATTTCCCCGCAACGGGCAGACGATCTGAAATCAGCAATCCCCGGGGCTCAGCCCTGACATGAAACCCGAAACCCAGCAGATGAAAGGCCAGCCTGCACCCTTTGCCCCATGGATCCAGAATTAAGGGAAGCTTTCAAAAAAACCCCTACACACACCCCGAGGTGACCCACCCTTGTCCAGCGCCCTTCCCCACTTTCATCCGGACAGCCTCTGCCCGCCCCCCACTTTATCCCCACCTCCAACCCCAAAGCTTTACCACCCCATTGTCCCATGTTGCTCATGTTTCAGTCTGTGCAAACTTCAACACAGACAGTGTTACTATTACACAAACTCTAACCAGAACAGCACACAGGATGAGAGGTAGGACTGCCTGAAAAGGAATTTTAAAATATGAGTGCATGCATGCATACACACACATACACAAACACACACATATGTGCAGAGCTTGCATGCATACACACACCGACACACAAACACACACATGCGCAGAGCATGCATACACACACCGACACACAAACACACACACATGTGCAGAGCTTGCATGCATACACGCACACAGAAACATACACATATGTGCAGAGCATGCATGCATACACGCACATATGTGCAGACACCACACACGCACACAGGCCCACAGGTACCACCCACCACAAAACACACACATACAATATCACACACACAAGACAACACCCCACACAGCATTCACACAGACACACACACAGATATGACACACCATATAACAGACACACACAGCACACACTCCAGGAACCACAGACATTTTACGCTCTAAGCGAGCATGGTTTCATTCGAGGGCTGGGGGCAGAAGAAAAGGCCTAGAGGGGGTGAAGGGAATACAGGGGTTGCCCATGGAAACCGGCGGGGCTAAGAAAAAACAATCAGCCCGCATTTGACAGAAGAGAAAAATGGAGACGGCCAGCAGGGAGGATGGGGACCGAGTAATGCCAGTTTCCTGGCTCGAACCTCCACGAGCCTTTTAGGACCCCCTGCCAGCTGGCAAGGGGAGGTGTGGGGGCCCAGGAGGGGAAGGCGGGCACCAGAAGGCTGCCCAGAGGGGTGTCAGAGAGCCCTCAACTGTTTCCAGAAAGCGGGGCTCTGAGGGCCCTCCTGCCTCCAGGCACCTCCTCTCGGCCTCAGTCCAGGACCGGGGCCCGAGAGACTTGGCCCAGGCCTACCTGGGTAAAGGAGCCATCCTCGCCGCACTCCGGGACAAACACGGCCTCCTGGGGCTTCTTGGCTTGCTCCAGGGCCTGAGCCCGCTCCAAGCGACACTTGCTCTGGCCAGCGTCTAAAAGAGGAGAGGAGGGAGCTGCACTTCAGATCCGTTTGGATCCCACACAGGAGTGGACAAAATGGCTGCTGGTTCTAGAAACACTGAGAGAAAAGCTCTCTGCCGGAGGGGAGCCCACACACAGCCAACTGGCTCTTTCTTCCCAGGACACGAGGGCAGGGGCTAGGGAGCGCCACATGGCCTCATCTTCCTCTTCATGTCACCCTTAGAAGTGGGGGGAGTTATATTTACACCAGGTTCTGTTCATTTTTTTCTCCCAAGTGTTCCCAGCCCCTCCTAGAGAAAAAAAAATTTCTACTTCCATTATTTTTCACTGGGTTTATTCAAAAACATGCAAGTCCAGGGAGTCTAGAGATATTTTGCAGTTTAAAAATGCAAGCACTAGGATTTCCTGTTGTGGCTCAATGGATTATGCACCCGACTAGTACCCATGAGGATGCAGATTTTATCCCTGGCCTTGCTCAGTGGGTTAAGGATCCAGCGTTGCTGTGAGTTGTGGTGCAGGTCTCAGACTTGGCTCGGAGCTGACATTGCTGTGGCTGTGGCGTAGGCTGGCAGCTGCAGTTCTGATTCAACCCTTAGCCTGGAAACTTCCATGTGCCACAAATGTGGCCCTAAAAAAGGGGAAAAAAGGAATGCAAGTACTTTGTTGGGAAAATCAGAGGCTCTAGGACAGACAGTCAGCTTAGCCCCCACAATTTCTGTAATCGCTCTGAGCAGTCCAGGGGTCATAAACTCAAATACTTCTAGGAAGTAGGAAAGTGATACAAGTTAGAGAAGGAGCTGGGTGTGTAAAGAATAGCATTCAGCTGGGCAATACCATAGAGAGTGCTGAGGACTGTGGCAAAGTGGAGAATGGGCTCCCCTTTAAAGGAGGTAGCTGCTACTGACTTCACATGTTTGCCTTGAAGGAGGGAACACAGACTAATATCACCAGAGCTTTCTATTTTTTATAAATACAAAAGTCCAGATTTTTATGTTGAAATTCCCAATTTTTAAATGTTGTCTCCAATGTCTTTAATATTTTAAAACATGTGAGCAGACCAAACAAAATACATCTGTTGGCCAACAATCTGGAATCCCTATTCAGGAGCCAGACATAACGTCTTGCCATTTTAAGCATCTCTACAAAAAAACATAATAAAAATTAAAAGCACTAGCCAAGTAGCAGCACAGTTCTCTGTCTTAGCCTGGGGGCAGTGTTTGAAAGCCAGAAAAGTATTCGTCCTTCAGTCAGCCAGTCCTGCTTCCCAAACTCCTCAATGGAAAAGGGGGGAGGACACTCACCTTTGCATCTGCCTCGATGCACCACACCCAGGGCTGGGTCTCTGCACTTGGCTCGCTGGTACTCACACATGGACTCGTAGGACCTGCCGTCGGAGGCACAGATAGGTTTGGGTTGAGTCCTGGAGCAGTGGAGGTTGCACTGAGGGTCACGGTCACTTATGAGAAACTAGGTTGGAAAAAAAGTGAAAGAGAACAGGAGTTACTTTTGCAAGAAAAGTCAGGGTGAGTCCAACAGTAGCTTGCCCTGGGGAAGCAAATCCAGAATAAACCCAAAGTCCTTAAACTTTAGAAAGGGACGGGAACTGAGCAGCCACGGGCTCTAACCAAGGAAGGCATCCTGAGCTCAGTAATTCATACGCAAGATCTCATTAATCCTCATAGCACCCCTATGAAACAGGAACTGTCGATCTTGTAGGTAAGGAAACTGAAGCCGAGAGCAAGGGTTTTACACCGCTCTAAGTGATGAATTTGAACCTAGATTGGCCAGAGGTCAAACCAAAGCCTTCCCCACGAGACATTCCGTCTCTGTCCATGCCCATGACCATTCATAGGGTGGGCCTCTGTTTGGGCACCTCCTCAAACCGAGAACTCCTTAGCAATCTCTCCTTTCCATCTTTGGAAAGTTCTATTTATTAGAAAGTAGTCTGAGCCCCTAAATCTATCACCCTTCAATTTATGCCCTGCAGCTTCCCCCCAGGTCTCTGGCAGCACTCACTCTCGGGGAAACCAGCCATCCTGTAAGAAGGCCAGTGACACTGAGACCGCCATGCTAGGAGGAAGCCCAGGCTAACATGCGGCAAAACCAAGTGGAGAGAGAAACACCCAACTAACGTGGGCAGAGACCTGTGAGTGAAGAAGACTTCAGATGTGTCTGGCCTTAGCAATCATCTGATTGCCACTAACAGAGATGAAAAGGAGTAAATACATGGGAGACCCCAAGCAAGACCCGCCCAGCTGTGTCCAGTCAACTCACCAGAACTGTTGAGAGATAAGAAGTTGTTTTAAGCCATTCAGTTTTGCAGTAGTTTGTTACATAGCAACATATAACCACATCAAGGGCATATATGATGGGGTACCTCCCAAATTTATTGACCATGAACCTCTTTCTCAGTGAACCCTTGTGAACAACCAGCGAATAGTTGGCAAACAATAACTGGACTATACAATGCATGAGCTTCTGTCGAATAACCCCAGTGAGACTTATGGACCTTGGGAGCCGGATCCACTCTTACTCACCCCCTCTAGAGCAGAGCTCTGGACACACTGAAAGCTCTTCATCAGTGTGAGCTGAGAGAATGACTCTCTCACAATAGCACATGGCAATGTCAGAGCGCAGCTCTGGCCGCCAGTGACTGAATAATGACATCACGCCCACAGAGGTTCCGAAAAGGTGAGACCGCCTCCCATTTCTATCTGCAAATAGATGAGAACTTGATGACCTTTTTCCAGCACAGCCAAGGGAGCCCAGAGGTAATCCCACTCCCTTCAAAGGAGTGCTGGGAACACATAGGCCATACTGGCCAATCCCGAGAGTCCAAGCCTGCCCATCAATACACAGACTACCTCCCAGCTGTCAATCCAGTCCCTCCCGCTCTCCTGACCTCATGCCTGGGTGCCGGCTGCTGGGCACAGAGAGGCAGTGGCTAGAGGCTGAGCCACCCCCCGACACACACACACACACACACACACAGAGGCTTAAGAGGATGGGCAGCGGGCTCCCTTCAGATCTCCCGGGCTCCCACACGCACACGTTCAGCCTGAGTCCTGCCCAAAGCCCAGAGGGAAATGTCCTGAGAGTGTCTCAGGATAGAGCCTGGTATTCTGGGGTGAAAATCAATAGTACAGAGAGTCATATCCGGAGGCAGCCCTCTGCGCCCCCAGGCTGCCACCCAGAGGAGGGGAGAGCTGATGGCACAGCGGGAGGGCAGGGTCCTCCACACCTCAACCCTGCACAGGACCAGCTCCCCGCAGCCGCCTTGCTTAGAGCCCGTGAGCGTCCCGGCGCCCTCGGGGCTCTTCCCGCGGTCCGCTGGCAACTCTGACCCCGGGGGCCCTTCTCTGGCCTCAGCCCTTCCTGCTCTGCCCCCGCCTCACGTGCTGCTGGTCCAGTGCCTAAACGCACTCCTGCCTGCAGGCCTGCGCACACGCTCTTCCCCCTCGCTTCCCGCCACCCCCTACTCAGACTGGGGCTCATCTGGGAGGCTTTCCCTGACGCTCACAGGTGAGGATGGGCCCCCTTAGGATAACCTCTCACCCCAGCCTTTTCCCTCGGCTCTTAACACGGTTTGGGATGAATTGATTTGTGTGATTTGATCAGCAGTAGGATCCCTCCTCTGAGCTCCAGAAAGAGACCGTTAATTCAGAGCTGAATACACCTCTGGCCCCCAGGGCAGTGCTGGGGCACTGGGTTACCCACGGCAGGCACGCATCCCGGCAGCGGCCTGTCTCACGTGGCATTACCTCCAGACCAGCTCGTGTGATGGGACAGGCCTGGTCTCCCAAGCTCCTGCCGCCCTGGGGGATCACTGGGCCCCGCCCCAGCCCCGCCCCTTCCCTAAGCCCTCCCCTCCCTCCTGCATTGCATGGTGGGCAGAGGTGGGCCGCTCTTGTTCTTGCTCCAGCTCCACTTCAGAACTTAAGTTATCTCTGAGGCTGAGAAGTGGGTGTGCTCTCTCTCCATGTCTGCCCAGGCCCCTCCCAGCCCTCATAGCCTCCGACTGTGCACCAGGGAAAACTGGGAACTCAGAGGCTTGGAATGCTGGGATCTCCCAGCTGTAAATCCAGGCTCGGAAGCCTTGGCCGAAGGCTCCTGATGGGCACAGGACACAGGTGGCTGCAACCAGCAAAGCTGGCCTTGGAGTCTCTCTTCCTCCCTCGGTTCAGCTCCCTCAGACTCCTTCCTAAGCTGTCTGCAGCCTGGAAAAGCAGCCAGACTTGGCCCTGTAATTCTGCCTGGTGAGCAAGCAGGCGCCCAGCCAGAGGGTGGGATCCGTGTTCTCACACACTGCCCTGCAGGGCAACTGGTGACCTCAAGGCTGTCCAAGAGCAGACCGATCACCCGACTTTCTCCCGGTCCACGGTGGTCGGGGCTATTACATGAAGCAGGACTCTGCTTTGAAGACCTGTTAGTTATTTGGCCATGTGAATCAGCACGAGCCAAGGAACAGCAGGCCCTTTGTTCTCACAATCACACCAGGAGAGAAATATCCGTGTCTTCTAACGCCTGGGAAAACCAAGGAACTCATCTTTGGTCACAGAGGCATTTAGTAGCCAGACCTTAAGGGATAATTAATCTGAAGAGCGATAGTAATACAAGCAGATAATTATATACCACTTATGATATGCTAATTTAACCTTCACGATAGCCCTGTGAGGCAGGGCGTGTTAAACGTGTGTCAATGCTAAACTTGACGCCCAGGGCCTGGCTCCAGAGCCACGCTCCGAACCACCACACCACACCGCCTTGCATTATTACAGAGTAACACTGCAAACAGAAACTCTGACCCAATGGCAAAACTGGATTCAGTCTGCAATTCGCAGATACAAACTACTATATGTAAAACAGACAGACAATAAGGTCTGTATAGCACAGAGAACTATATTCAATATCTTGTGATAAACTATAATGGAAAATCAAACACACAAACTGGATTCCCAAAGCAAAGAAACGGGGAGTTCCCAGCATGGCTCAGTGGTAAAGAACCCGACTGGTGTCCATGAGGACGTGGGTTCGATCCCTGGCCTCACTCAGTGGGTTAGGGATCTGGCGTTGCCGTGAGATGGTGTAGTTCCAGGACAGGGCTCAGATCTGCTGTTGCTGTGGCTTGTGGTGTAGGCCGGCGGCTGTAGCTCCAATTCGACCCCTAGCCTGGGAACTTCTTTATGCTGTAGATGTGGCCCTAAAAAGACAAGAAAAAGACAAAGAAACTGTTTACCAGGAGCCCACTCCTGCTAGACACCAAGATCCAGAAGCAACAGCCCGGCCCTCCAGGCACTTCAAGCCAAAATAACCATCCCCATTAAAAGAACAACGTGGAGTTCCCACTGTGGAGCAGTGGGTTAATGATCTGGCTAAGCATTGGTTCGATTCCTGAACCCTGGCCCGGAGCAGTGGGTTAAGGATCCGGTGCTGCCGCAGCTGTGGCGTAGGTGGCAGCTGTGGCTCAGATTTATGTGAGAAGCTCCTCATGATGCTCTCGCTCATCTTCAGAAAAGAAGGATTGAGGGAAACGGAGTCTCTTCTCAGACTCAAAGACATTACCCTGTTGTCTCCTCCGCAGCTCAGGGGACAGGGGAGCTGCAGGCATCTCCGTGGCATTGAACTGCGGGCCACAGATTTGATTTGGAAAGGGCTGGCTGTGGGCCAAGAGAGATGCGAGGCCAGCTGTGCCGGAGACCAGCTTCATAACTAGGGGAACGCTGCCTGCAGACAGACAGGTCCAAGGCAGCTTCTGAAGGAGCCCCACCTACCCCCACACGTGGAGATCCTTCCAGGCTTCAGAAGAGCCCCCAAAAGGATCCATCCAGGAACGACTAGTCCCTGAGACCAAGTGAAAAAGTTTCGAAATAGCACAGGCCCACTGCTAAAGATTATCTCCAGTCATCTGTGATGTCTCATTTTCATCTGTTTTAGGACACATGGGCGTTTGTGGCTGCTTCCCCCAAAAAGGCAATGGGCTCTATAAAATGGAGTGGGGTCTTTTTTTGAGGTATAGTTGATTTACGATATTGAACAAGTTATTATTGAAGGACAGTTGGTACTTCAATACTATGCAATATTATATAAGGAACAGGTATACAACCCAGTGATTCACAATTTTTACATATCATACTCGATTTGTAGTCATTATAAAATACCAGCTATATTCCCTGTGCTATACAATAAATCCTTGTAGCTTAGTTATGTTATATACAGTAGTTTGTACCTCTTAATCTTCTTCCCCTATTTCACCTCTTCACCCTTACCTCTCTCTCCCCACCGGTAACCACTAGTTTGTTCTTTACATCTGAGTCTGCTTCTTTTTTATTATAGTCACTAGTTTGTCATATTTTTTAGATTCCACATATAAGTGATACCCTACAGTACTTGTCTTTCTCTGACTTATTTCACTAAGCATAAAAACCTCCAAGTCCAGCCATGTTGCTGCAAACAACATTCTTGCATTCTTTTTCATGGCTGAGTAGTATTCCTTTTATATATATCACTTCTTTACCCATTTACCTGTTGGTGGACACTTAGGGTTGCTTCTCTATCTTGGACTAATAGATTGACTATGCCCTAATAGGACCACCCAAATCTCCAGGGCCCCAAGGGCATTAGTTTGGGTCCACTACACTGCTTCTTCAGCCATCCACTGATCTTTCTTTTCACTCAAAAAGCAAGTCCTGTGGTGCTCCTAGCACTGCAAGGCATGGGAAGCTGAACACAGCCAACACAGTCCTTCCCTCAATGGCTTGCACTCTAGGGTCGAGACAATAAAGTGAGTTGGCATTGGCCATGCAACAAGGGAACGGGATACCATAGGACCAAGAGAGGATTTCATCCTTGGGACTCTGCAATGCTACAAAGTCACACGGTCCCACAGAACTTTCTGCAGGGATGGACATGTTCCGTATCTGCGCTGTCCAGTATGGAAGCCACAAACCACGTGTGGCCAAGAAGCACTAAAATACAGCTAATGCAACTGAGGGACTAATTCTTGAGTTGAATTTAATTTTAGTTAACTTTGCATAACCCCATGTGACTCGTGGCTGCCAGATTCAGGAGCACAGCCCTAGAGGGGAGGGGGGAGAAGCTCATCCTTACTGGAGTTTCTCCTAGTTGAGCCAAGCTGAGACGGATTGGATCAAGAAGCAGGTCCCGAGGACGAGTTCTGCATTTTGAAACCAGACATGCTGTCAGTTCATTATTCATGGGTTTCAGCAGCAGGACATCCCGGGAGTTCAACACAGTCCACCTGAAGCCACAGAGGCAGAATTTTCCTCTCCTCTGCAGGAGACAGGAGGGGACAGGCTGGAAGTCCCCAGCACTGCCCATGGCGGGTTCTGCAGGCACACAGACAGAACGCAAAATGTCTGAGTCACCCAGCTGGGACTGAACCCTCAAGCAACCAAAGCTGGTGGAAATTTTTGGTGTTGGGCAGAGGCAAACGCCGAGCCACTACCCTGTGGGGAGGAAATCGTATTTTCATAAAAATCCTCACATCCATTCCCTTCCTTCTTCCTCACCGAAAGAAAACAAAAACAAAATAATTATGTTAAATATGATTGTGTAAGACAGAAACCAAACAAAAAGGGGCCGGGACAATTGTGCATTTGCAAAGAGCCCCTACTCCCACCCTCTCTCCTTGGGGAGTGAACTGATTCCAAAGCAAACACACAACATTTTGTCTTCCGTTCACATTTGTAAAGTAGGACAAACGCTTGAAATACATATAAACAATCCAGCCTTCCTATTGGAAAAGAAAGCCACCAACGGGGACTATCTTCACCAGAGAAGAGGTGAGGGTAAGAACTCGATTTTAGACCCACAGTCCCTTCTGTCTGATGCTTGCCCTCAGCCTCCAGCAGAGGAGAACGTAAACTCCACTGCAGCTTCTGCTCTGGGAGACCACTCCCACACAGCAAGCTGTGCTCCATCTGAGGGACCACCAAGTTTCCACGACAACAGAGGTAACAACAGAGGCAGCCTAAGGTTCTGTCTGGGAGGAGATGTTCGATTCTTTATAATAGGCAGTTGGTTTCGCAGTCTTAACTTGCACCTGCACCATGCTGATTTGGCCAGCATCTAAAATTCTAAAAAGGCATTTTGGGAGTTCCTGCTGTGGCTCGGCAGGTTAAGGACCCGACATTGTCTCTGTGAGCATGGGGGTTCCATCTCTGGCCTGGCTCAGTGGGTTAAGGATCCAGAGTTGCCGCAAAATGTGGTATAGGCTGAAGATGTGGCTCAACTCCAGTGCTCTGGCTGTGGTCTCAGCTGCAGCTCCGATTCGACCCCTAGCCCGGAAACGTCCATATGCCACAGGTGCAGCCATTAATAATAATAGCAATAATAATAATAATAATAAGGCATTTTGCTGGTAACATGCCTACTTCTATGTTTTTCAGAAGAAGAAGAGGGAGAAGGTGCAGAAGAGGGGGGAGGAGCCATGCTAAACAACCAGGGCGATAGTTTGGAAGTATAAGGTCCACCATTGGGAGCAACGAGTGGCATATCACACTCAAAAATCACAGTCCAAACTCAAATAATTTGAGGTTTCTCTTTAATAAATGCATGTGTAACACAGCTTCAGTTACTCACTTTTAAACTTTTTGCTCCACTTGTCAATTGCTACAAAACAAACCACCCCCAAACTAAGTGGCTTCAAATCATTAGTCATTTCTCTCAATGCTATGGCTTAACTGGGCTCAGCTGACAGGTTCTTCTGCTCCATGTGGTGGCCACTGAGATAAAACACAGGGAGCTTGGCTGGGGCTGGAACACCCACTGTGACTTCACTCTCTGTGCCTAGTTAGAGTGTCCACTCTTCTGTGCCTAGTTAGAGTGTCTGAAGTGGCAGGGGGCTGGCTGGGCCTCTCTCTCCAGCAGGCTTTCTTCTTTTATCCATGATGATTTCTTTCAATCCTTAATCTCTTTGTGCCACCAAACTCTCTTTCCATTCAAGTTCAGATTCTACACTGCCACTGAAGTTACCCCAAAAAGCAAATGCTTTCATGCTTTAAATACTATCATTAACTTTCCTGGGGCTCCTGCTGCACTGTGTTCATAGGTCCACCAAAACCCTCCATATAGTTGATTATCATTTATGCACTTACGTGTCTATAAAAACTGCATCTCATTCCTCTTTATATACACAGGGCCAAAACTGGTGCCCGATCCAATGCAGTTCTTCAACACATGCTTGAAGAAGGAATGGGTGGAGATCAAACCTTCCATAAAATACATTCTGGATAAGAAGCTCCTTTTTCTATCACTATGAAAAGAGGTGTCCAACCACCACCAAAAGCTTACTGCTCTCAGATGTGGGGAGTAATAGAAGCTGTTTGTTTGTTTGTTTGTTTCCTTTTAAGGTATATCAATCAGATAAGGAAAGTGGTACGTTAACCACAGGATTTTTCCCTTGAAATAAAGAAAAGGAAAAAAAAATGTCCCTGAGTCATTGAAGACCACGTAGCAGAGCGGCTGAGACGGTACCCACACACCCCTGGTATCACCGTATCATCACTAAGTGACCGTGGGATTCACTCCGGGTGGAACTGGTCTCAGCCTGATCCTCCCCCTCCCACATCCCTCTTGGAAGGCTTTCAACCGCCCTGCAGATAAGCCATGTCGCCCATACATCAGGCAGTAATCTGAGATCCTGGGGCTGCCAAACCTGAAATGAGTATGTCAAGGCAGGAAACTGACAATTTAACAGCCAATGTGATTAGTACTCTGGCTATTCGGGCAGCTAGCACATGCACGGACTTGAGTGACCACAATGGCCAGGTTCATTTATAAATCATGTTTTTGACACCCTGAATTTCTTTTTTCCCTAGAATGGACGCTGTAAATAACGGTGAGTGCCCCAGCCCCATCTGCAAACACCTGTTTGGAAGAAAGAGAAGGAGGAGAAGGAGCCTTAGCTGTGTGCCCACCGAGGAGGTAACAGGCATCGTCAAGGTCCCTGGTGCCAGCGCCCCCAGCTGGGTAGAAATCGTTGGCCCCACCGTGCTGTTCCTTCCTGCCTGGGGATTTGGCACGCATAGGCCCCTTTCCCTGGACTGTGCTTCTGTCCTATAAACTCCTATACATCCTTCCAATTGCCATGCAAATGCTCCTCCTTGGGGTATTTGACGTCCCAAACAGGACAGGACCCCGGATAAGCCTCCATACACGTCTACCTTCCTCGGTGGCTTGTGTCCCCACTGTAGTTACATGACCAACTGTTGTAAGTATATGCTTCTTGCCCTCGTCCCCACTAAGCCATAAGCTCCCTGCCAGACAGGGACGCGAATCTGCTGGGTGTCACCCCGCTGGATCCCCAGTGCCCAGCGGGGGCCTTGCCCCAAATGGCGGTCCTATAAACATCTATGGATTGAGTGAATGAAGAGGAAACTGAGGCTTGGCCAGCTTAAGCTAGTAGGTGGTAAATAAAGCAGGCCTGCAGGTCTGACTCAACGGCCCGGACTCTTTCTACTATACCGCGCTACCTCCTTCAAGGCAGGATGCGGAGCACTGAGCCCCGGAGGCTGGCCAGGGGACAGAGAGGGCTCTGGCCGCAGCAGCGGGGGTCTCTGGCGGTGGCCCCCCTGCTGGACAGAAGAGGAGAAAAGCTCTGGAAGCAAAGCCAGTTCTCCTAGGGGAGGGATGTTTCTCCCCCATTGTGTTTCTAAGTCCAAGTCCAAGTCAAGGTTTTAGGACTCAGGCACTGAAAAGCATTTCTGGGAGGTAAAATCTGTTATTGAAGGTGGTGGGGGGAGCCACTCCTGGAGCGCGGAGCCAGCGCCTGGAACGAGAAGTAGAGAACCACATTCCAGACGTCTCGCTGCAGCTCGGCCTCTCGCTCTCCCACCAGGCACCGTCCGCCCCTCCTGTCGCTTGTTCCACCAGCTGCAAAACCCGGACTCTGGCCTTTTCCTCCCGGGCCCGCGTCTTTGGGAACCGAGAGCGGTCTCACATGAAAACCTCACTCAGCCACCCGCTCTCTCATCCATCATCTGCCCTGAAAATGCACGTCCCCACTTCTGCCAGCTCGCCCTCACCCTTCCCTGACCCCACCACCGCTGCATTCACGCAGGTGCAAAGGCGGGCCTGGATCGGAGGGGGGGCCTCGGAGCGGGGGCTCTTGGAGATGGAGGAGGGGAGATAACGGAGGTCAGAGTGGTGGGGGGGGGCGGTCTGCAGCTGGGGCGGCGCCTGCTCTGCTTCTCCACACCTCCACTGCGGGGCCTGACAGCGGCACGCCCGCCCGCCCCCAGTTAAAGGGCTTTTCACGCCGCTGAGGGAAAGCAGACGTCTCCCTCCAGCTGTTTGGCAGCTGGAAACACTTCTGTTGTCTCAGCCAGGAGAGGCCTGACCCTTGTCACCCCCGCCCCGCCCCCTCCCCAAGGGAGGAATTTAGTGGTCACCCCACCCTGTGCAGCCAGCCACCCTCCTCCGCCGTGCCCCCCCCCACCCCTCCCCAGTTACAGGGGGTGATGGGGTAGGACCCGGGGGAGAAAGCTGTCTTACTCCGGGGGCTGCTGTGGGGGAGGGGGGGAGGTCAGTGGCTTGGACAAAGCAGCTGGGATGCTGGGTGGAAGGAGGCACTAACAAGACTGCCAAGGTAAAGTTTCAAACTCACACAGACCCTGTCCGCACCCCCAAACCGTGCCCCATGCCAGTCTATGAGAAAGGCCGGTGCTGATCAGCCCTTGATCCGTGGGGGGTTAGGGCCCAGGTCATCAGAGTTCCAAAATATGAAGCATTATTCTCAGTGAGAGGAGCCGGACTCAAAAAGCTACATACTGTACGATTCCATCTGTGTGACATTCTGGACAAGGCAAAACTCTGCGGATAGAAATCAGATCTGTGATTGCTGTGGATTGGAGGTGGGCGGGGGAAGCATAAGAGAACGGGGGAGCTGGAAATATTCTCTGTCTTGATTATGGTTGGTGGTGGTACAACTATGTCAACTTACTAGAAGTCATTAAAATGTACACTTTAAAAGGGTGACATGTACTGCGTATAAATCATATCTCCATAAACAGAGAAAAGCCCCAAATTAAAGAAAAACATCATAGGCACACAAAGAAGTTTCTGGAGATTTCTCTGCCCACCCCCTTTCAATTACCAGGCACCCTGCTAGGTACATTGGGAGTTATGAAAATAAACAAGAACAAAAGTCCTGTCCCCCAAAGTTGATCCAGTTGCAAAGACGGATGTGTACAGCTAACTCCACTGGGACTGCATTTTCAAAACCAGCAACCAGGAAGCGGAGCCTAAGTCACAGGAAGAGAAAAGGACAGAATATTTGAAAATGAGATGCCAAGGAGTCCAAGATGTGAGATGGTGAACTCTCTAAGAAAGAGGAGAGGAAAGGAAGTAAAAAGAAGCATCCATTCAGCAAAAAAAAAGAAAAAAAAATAACAGTGCCCCTGTGCTGTGTGCTGGGTTGAGGATAAGATCACAGAGCGTCTTAGAAACTCTCATTTGTCTTTTTTTTTTTCCCTTGAAGAACTAGAGGCCTGGGAGTTCCCTGGTGGCTCAGTGGGTTAACGATCTGGCGTTGCCACAAGCTGCAGTGTAGGTCACAGATGCAGCTGGGATCTGGTGTTGCTGTGGCTGTGGTGTAGGCTGGCAGCTGCAGCTCTGACTCTACCCCTAGGCTGGGAACTTCCATATGCCGCAGGTGCAGCCCTAAAAAGAAGAAGAAAAAAAAAGAGAGAATCTCTAGCAGGGATACAAGGACGATGCAGAGACTGATCAGCGGGGGTTACTAACATCTGAACATCCAGCAGGAGGAATTTTGAGAAGAGAAGGCATACCTGAGCCAAGGAAGTGACTGGGTGAGGCAACTGGTTGAGATAAAAGCACCCAAATAGCCATCTATGGGGAGTGCGATCTCTGCCCCGTGGAAATGGTCTGCATCCTCCATCACAGCCCCACAGGATTTCTGCGAGGCTAGGAAAGGAAAGCAGAAAGCGAGGGGGTGCCACAAGCAGGCTCGTTAGTGAGGAGGAAGGAGACACGGAGAACAGGCAGAGATGAAAATATTTCTTTGAATAAGTGGAGTCCTTTAGTTCAAAAGCCATTTAGGTTTTAGCCCTCCTCAATCAACCACAGGGCGGCAAGCCTTCTGATCGGAGGCACAAAGCATTTATTTTTGTTTTCTGCTCGCAACTCCCTAGTCAGTAAATTCTAAGCGATGGCACTCACAAAGCGAGGGCACAAAGTCACTTGCCCATCCCCCCACCCCAATCCTTCAAACTCTGACACCAGTGTAAATAAAAACACCTCTTGCTCCAAATCAAATAAACGGAGCGCTCTCCAGGACCCAGATTTTTTTCTGTTCTCTCGGCCCACTAACACTGGGCAAAAATAAAGGTTAAGTTGACGGCATTAACAAGGGACAACAAAGCGGTCTTGTACTCAGGACGCATCCAAGAAACCATGGATTACAGGCGAGAACACGGACAGCAAAGGTGTTCAGTACTAGCTTCGTCCCAAGTGCCCAGCCCTCCACCCCAGTGACACACACGTCTGGCAGTCTGGCAGTCAGGGCTGGCGCAATTAGCACTATCTCTCTACATGGCAAGAGCAATTGATTCCACCAAGGCTAGAAGCTCCTTCCAAGGTTACCCTTGAATGCTCCCACCGGCTCTGCCCAGGGACGCGTTCCAAGTTTTCAGTGGGGATTACCAAGAATGGAACTACCTCCCACAGCACTCAGCATGCTGGCTAGTGCAGTGGAACCCAGACAGTACGTCTGCACATCCTGGCTGGGCTGCACTGTGACGAGTCCCACCAACACCAGCAGCACTTTGTGCCCAGTGATGAGTGGCATTTGTTCTATAACCAGAGGAGGGAGGGAGGAGATTGGCTGGGACTGGGGCTAATGACGATGGTGGGAGACCACTGGAGTTGGTCCTGATCCAGCTGGGTGCTGGGTGACTGAGCCCCTCTGGCTGGAAGGACGAGGTCCTAAAACAGAACTGTTTTCTTAAGAGGTTTGGTGAGATGCTGGGGAAAGTAGGAGGAGCAGAATCTGGAAAGGGTGCTTGAGAGGTTCGAGATCACTTTGAGAGATTCTAGGCACACCCAGAGCTATTTCAGGGCCTAGGTGACAGAGAGACACAGAAGTCAGGGAGGTCCTTTCTGTGCCTCCTCCTGAAACCCAGCCCCACTCTGGCAAGTGAATCAATGGCATTGACAGCAGCTGAAGGTGGTTCCATTGGCACAAACTCGGGTGTTCTCATGACAGGCACTGCCGGCAATGAGGTTCCTTTGGGCAAAGGGGAAAATTATGACTACGCATGGAAATATTGAAAGCACCGCAAAGTAGGGACTAAGAGGAACCGCCGTTTGAGCAGATAAGGGTCTTGTAGTCATTGCAGTTTGTGAGTGATGGGCAACGTGGTACCATTTTGTCATCAACAGCTGGAGGGGCTTGGACATACCAGTTCTGAGTACAGATGCTGACAAGAGTGCAGGTCCACTTAGCAGGCTGCGGGAGTGAAAACAAGCAGCTCGAATTTAGGGAGAATTTGCAAAGGCCAACTGAGCATCCAGAAAGCCATTTTCCCAACCAGCGACCCTGGGCATGGTGGTCCAGCTCCCAGGCTGGTCGACAAAGTGCCTTGGTAACTCATTTTGTGGCTAAAATAAAGCTACTAGCTCTTGGCCCAGAGCAGGGGGACAGAGTTCAAGGCAGGTAGGAGCTGGATAGCGCCCCCAGTGAAAGGGCTGGTCAACGGAACCAATCCCTGAGTTTAGGCATGAGTGTGTCCACTGTGTGAACGCACACACGCTCATAGGCTCACGAAGAGCCCTTAGCCTCAAGTAATCTTTTGTGGCGCACCATCACCATCTCTGGTTCAAGAGTTCAGGGTCAAACACATTGGGGGAGAAAGCTCTTAGCTAGGTTACTTACAAAAACAATAGCTCTGGAAGTCTTTGTTTTTCTCTCTTCCTGAATTTTCTCTGCGCTGTCAGCTGTAATCCTTCAACACCACAAAATATTCCCGGAAGAAGGGGAGCGGACACCCTGTTTAGTGAACCCCACGGCACCCAGAGAGGTCATGTTCAAACACTCCTAGTCCCCTCCGACAATGGGCTAGCTGTGCCAGGTGAGCCCCCCGTCCCCCCGTCAGCATGCTTCCTGCCCACACTTCTCACAGCCGAGCCCCAGCATCCTGCACGGCGCAGAGGTCCCAGGGCCCCCTTCAGGGCTGAATCCCTTAACTTGAAAGACAGACTCTCATCTCGGCTGGGTCTCCTTCGGCATCTCGCGAGAGGACCACCGTCAGCATCAACAGTCTGCCGCTTGGGATTCTTGGCGCTGCTGTTAGATGTCCGCCCTTGGATGATATTTGTCCACTCACGTATTTCACAACGGGTCCTCCAGCCTTTTCCACTTACTGCTCCCCTTATCACCACAAAAGGGCCCCAAACAGCCTTGCCAGAGCCCACCCAAGATAAAAGACTTCCACTAAGTCTACACACAGTGGGAAAGAGAAGCAGGGCCATTACGGCCGCCTGGCCCCTGGGAATGATGCCCTGGCTCCACGATAACTAAATAGAGAAACCAGTATACTTTCAATGTCACGGGATTATCGCGGAGGAAAATGTCATTTTAATGCTCATTTCGCTTGGGCCAGATCCTATGGCATATACACTCAGGCTCATCTTGGTCTCCGCTTACACAGTAGAGCAATTTATATTGACAAGGGAGATAACAGAGGAAGAAACGCTTTATCCGCAGCACTTGAGGAAATCCACTCCCTTACAGCCCTAAGCCCTGGGGATGAGGGCTGAGCAAGTACAGACTAAAACAAACAGAAGAGGAAATCCCAGTCTTGCTATGTCATCAAATAATGTTGGGGCCGTGTGTGCTTAAACTGTGCATTTCCTTTTATTGCTGTTTCCACTGTCATCCTGAGAGCTTGCTGTGGTGTGCTGGGCTCCAGATTCCCAAACACACAAACATGCACACACACACACCTGCACGTGCACACACAACGCCTTTAAAGTCACTTACAGACAAAGAGAAGAAGCAGCTGGGTCCACGTGGGACTGTCAGGTGCCACCTACGACCTGGTGTCGGCATACCATCTCGGCCTGAAAATCCCCACTGCGTTGCTCAGACAAGGATTAATTACCGCTGTCCAGAGCCCAGGCAGACATCTTACTTCACACAAGTGTGAGGCTGTTCTGGGCAGGAGAGAAATCCTGTTGACCCAAACCGGGCCAAGGAAAAGTAAATAAAACCGTGTCAGACTTTACAGGCAGGAATGGAAGATGAGTGGAAACCCAAAGCAAGCCCACTCCTCGGGGAAGAGAAAGAATGGTTCTTCCATTTTCCAGTCCTTCTAGGTCCTGGGCACAGAGGAAGTCTGTCCTTTCTTTTTATTTAAATTTAAAAAAAAATTTTATAGTTGATTTACATTGTTTTGACAATTTCTGCTGTATAGCAAAGTGACCCAGTCATACATCTATACACACTCTCTTTCTCATATTATTTTTAATCACATCCCATCACAAGTGACTGGACATAAAGTTCCCATCATGGCACAGTGGAAACGAATCTGACTAGTATCTGTGAGGTTGCGGGTTTGATCCCTGGTCTCGCTCAGTGGGTCGGGGATCCGGAGTTGCTGTGAGCTGCAGTGCAGGTCACAGACACGGCTCGGATCGGGCATTTCTGTGGCTCTGGTGTAGGCTGGCAGCTATAGCCCCAATTTGACCCTTAGCCTGAGAACCTCTATATGCCACAGGTGTGGCCCTAAAAAAAAAACAAACAAAAAACCTATGTGATTGGACATAGTTCCCTGTGCTCTACAGCAAGACCTCATTGTCCATCCACTCAATGCCACAGTTGGCATCTTTTAAGGTAGTCTTTCTTTTAAGGATAAAAATTTGTATTTGATGTTTGAGGAACCTTTCCTTCTAGTCTGAACACTTATAACCTCTAGGTTCAGATCCCCTGCTCCACTGGACTCGGTGACCTGACGGAGAGGATGCCGACCTTTGCACTCAGCAGATCGCATCTGGCAGCAATCCTGTGACAACGAGGCGGCAAGGGGCAGGCTGGATCCACACAGCAGAGCCTGCGGGTCACAGCAGCAAGCTCGCACAGTCCAAGGAACGGGACCGCTTCGGGCTTTCTGAAGTGGGGTATGGTGCCCACAAAGACTCAGTACCAAAGACTTCAGTCCAGGCCCCAAGGGGGTTCTCAAGGCCAAGAAGTGCTCACGATATAAAGTCAAATAAAACCAAAGCAGAACGTCAAAACTATGAACGTCTGTGCAAACCGATAATACTAGAGAGACAGAAAAATGGATGTATATATGCGTGTGTATACGCATATATATGCATTACATATGCATGCATATGCATAGATACATACATGCATATAATGCACAGGTATTTCCTTAGGCATCTCTTCTTTCCATGAGCGAAAGAGAGAGAAAAGATAAAAGACAGAAGGAAATACACCAAAGTGTTAGCAGTGAATGGTAGGAGTACAGATGGGCTTGTGTGGTTATTTCCTTTGCACTTTTCTTTATTTTCCCAGTTTCCTACAATATGCGTGTTTCAAGGAGGTTTGAACCTGGTCTCCATTGACCCAGACCTCCCTCTCAAGCAGAGCTGCCTCCAGAACTCTGCCCCAAACTCTGGTGTCACCTCAGGATCATCAAAGCCTGAGAGCTGGAGGCCCACCCAGGCCAGGGCAGAGAGAAGCGTGCTCTAGCTGGAAACCGGAGGGGAGGGTGCCTTCCTCCGAGCTGCTTTATCTCCTGGCGCCTGATCAGGTTTTCTGTTCTGCATCTCACACACAGGCACAGAACCACCCAGGAGCCTTTCCAGGGGGTCATGCTGGGTGCATTTTCTCTCTCTCTCTCTCTCTCAGCAGCATCCATCCAGGAAATGGCCTCATCCCCACATCACCCCCCTCTGCAGTTCAGGTGGCCCAGCCAGGCGGTCTCCAGGCTCCTCTCCAGAAGGAACCCTGAATCCCACCCGCTGGGAACGCTCATCTTCCAGCCCAAAGCAGTGTGGTGACAGGGTTTGCCAGCAGCATTCAGCAGCCTTTCAAAGGCACGCTTGCAGCCTGTATCAGCCCTCAAGAGCACAGGGGAACGATGGGTGGTGAGTGTGCCGTCATCTGGAGGTGGGGGAAGGAGTGAAAATCCACGGCTGAAAATGAGGCCTGGGGGACAAGCAGCTCTAGCTTCTGGTATGGGAAGGAAACAGAGGCTGCACCGCTCTCCCGTCATTCCCGCAAGATGCCCTTAGGACAAAAATGCCCCTGTGTTTCCTTCCCTGCAAAAGAAATCAAAACTTGCCAAGCAGTTTTGTACCCTGGCTCTACAAACTGCCACGTTCATTCGTCAGATAAATATTTACTATGGGCCAGGCAGGGTGCTAGGCACCGGGCACAGAGAGGGACACAGTGACACGGTCTCTGCCCTCGAGAGCTGAGCTGAGTCTCTACAATCCTGCTGTTCATATTTCACATCCAGGGGACACCCAGCTCGGCCTAGGTACCCCCGAGCTCCACGGGGCCAGGACCCAGGCACAGACTTCAGAGCGGGAATAAGCCAAAGAAGGACATGTCACCCACATGCAACAGACTCCTCGGAGAAGGCTCCTCTTGGTCTGATTCATAACACAGCGGCCCCTTCACAGCGTCATTCCTGAGCTGATCCAGAAAAAGAGATCAGCCCTGAAGAGATCACAGAAAACTTGCTGGAAGAGGGAGTCACGAGGCCCTCAGACCAAGCCCTGATGTTGCTCAAACCCAGACTGTGTCAAGATCTAGGGGATGCTGCCCCCCAGCCTCGCCAAAAAGACAGAGCTGAGGGTGATGAGCTGCACACTTGACCTTGCACAGGGAAAGCAAAAGAATACAATTTCCAAATTGCCCTCTTTTTACTTCAGTAGAGTAGGTGATCCCAAGTCCTAATGCATTTTTATAGCATGTCTTTTTCTTTCTCTTTCTTTTTTTTTTTTCTTTTTAGGGTCATACTTGCAGCATATGGAGAATCCCAGGCCAGGGGTCCAATCGAAGCTACAGCTGCCGGCCTACGCCACAGCCACAGAAACACCAGATCTAAGCCTGTCTGTGACCTACACCACAGCTCACGGCAATGCCGGATCCTTAACCCACTGAGCCATGCCAGGGATCAAACCTGCATCCTCATGGATGCTAGTCAGGTTCATTACCGCTGAGCCATGACAGAAACTCCTAAAGCATTTCTGAAGATGCTTAAAGTAGAAGCGTCTTTGCTTTAAATAAATGTTGCATGCCAGATTTCAATCTGTTGGGGGTCTCGGCATCCGCCAAAAAACTGCCTTAATATACTCTATTTTAGTGCGTGAGTTCCAAGAAAGAAAGACTATATTTACCTAACCTAAGCTATAAAACACCTAATTGCACAGCTAAAATTTCAAAGCACTCTTAGAGAAAGGTGAAGGGGAGGGGACCACGACAGAAATAAATTGCAGGGAAAGAGGATGGCAGTTCTCATTTATTGCCTAATTCTTACGTGCGAGGCAGGCTACAAGCCATCTTGCATAAATTTTTTTCTGTGACCCTGACAAGAAGCCGAGAGGTAATACTTTGCATACCACTTTGCAGGTGAGAAAACTGAGGCTCAGAGAAGCAATTGTTCAAGGCCACACGGAAACCAAACCCAGATCTATGATTCCATAATATCACAGCCAACCAGGACCAGAGAACCGTTTGAGGGCCCGCAGAGTTACCTGAACCTGGCCTTGGACTACCTAAAGTCTCAGCAATCTGAAAAATGAAAACTGGAGTTCCCTAGCAGCCTAGTAGATTAAGGATATAGCGTTGTCACTGTTGTGGTGAGAGTCCCATCCCTGGCCCCAGGAATTTCCATATGCTGTGGGCACAGCCAAAAAGAAAAAAGATTTTAAAAAAAAGAAAAGGGGAGTTCCCATCATGGTGCAGCGGAAACGAATCCAACTAGGAGCCATGAGGTTGCAGGTTCGATCCCTGGCCTCGCTCAGTGGGTTAAGGATCTGGCATTTCCATGAGCTGTGGTGTAGGTCGCAGACATGTCTTGGATCTGGTGTTGCTGTGGCTGTGGTGTAGGCCAGCAGCTGTAGCTCCGATTGGACCCCTAGTCTGGGACTCTCCATATGCCGCAAGTGAGGCCCTAAAAAGAAAGGAAGAAAGAAAGGAAGAAAGGAAGGAAGGAAGGAAGGAAGGAAGGAAGGGAGAAAGAAAGAAAGAAAGAAAGAAAGAAAGAAAGAAGGAAGGAAGGAAGGAAGGAAGGAAGGAAGGAAGGAAGGAAGGAAAGAAAGAAAGAAAGAAAGAAAGAAAGAAAGAAAGAAAGAAAGAAAGAAAGAAAGAAAGAAAGAAAAGGAAATGCTTTAAAATGCATTAGGACTTGGGATCACCTACTATCAATACCCCAGCTATCAGGCAGCTGTGCCCTTAGCAACAGGAACCAGATCTGAGCCTGTCACAGGACACAGCAAAGGTGCTGTTTGGGAAGGTTCTCTATACCTGGCAGAAAATGCAGGTGTGAAAGGCACACGCTCTGAGTAGACGGACCTGAGATCCAGCCCCTGGACTGTGAACCTCGGTGGAGACACTCTAAGAGTCTTGGCTTCCTCATCTGTTAAAGACAAGGAAATACAGCAATTCTACTATCAAATGTTGCTCTGAGGATAAGGGGCTAGGTTGGTACATTAAAAGTTCTTGATACATCTTAGCTAGTACTGTCCTACTACTTCTGCTGTCAACTAGTTCAGGGTTGTTCAAACTGCATTCTGGTTCTATAGTTCCATGTACTCTCACCGAAGCCCCTTGGGGACAGGTTGGCACACAAAGTTAAACTTTGCATATTTTGTAAAATTGCCCCTTTTCTTTGTATTTTCCATTTGTGTGAATGCATTTCTTTCTAATTTCATAGTACGGTGATTTTCAACTCTATATCATCCAGAACCATGGCAAAAAGAAGTGGAAAATATTTAAGTTCTGAAAAGTTACAAATTAAAGAATAGCACAGCTATTACTAACTATAGTCAAAATGTCTTTTATTTGTGTAACGGAGAGGGCAACAATGAAAATTTTTTAATGGGAGAATAATGTTACTACAAACCCACAATTGCCATCTGACTCCCACAATAAGTAAATACTACTCCTCTAAACACTTTATTTTAGACCTCATTCTTTCCAATAAGTGTCACTGGCTTAGAGTAAAAGAGTGAATAAAAACTTAAACATTCATTTTGCTACAAAACTGTACTTTTTTTTTTGCCTGTACAAAGGGTACAGTTTTGTTGCACAAATGAATGTCAGAAAAGCATATCAATTTTAAAGCTTCGCTTTGCACATCATAATACGTGCATTTCCCCCCCACATACACTAAAATATGGTTTGAGTTAATGTAAGAGCGCCGTGTATTCTAGAAGTCTCAGAACTGCTGCAGGTCTCGTCTTGCATATCTCATCTCAGAATTGCTCAGCACTCCTCATGGGGTGACAGAAGGAGAACCAGTATCCCCGCTCCCCTCAAATCTTTCAGCCCTGACACAGCACCCCCGCCCCCTCCCTCCCTCCATTCTTCCCATCCTAGCTCCCGTGGTCACCAGGAGACAACGGACACTGCCCTGCCAGCCAGCATCCCTCATCTTCAGGTACAGGGGTTCCCAAAGCAAAAGGATTGGTCCCCAGACCTACAAAGCTGCCCTTGAATGGAGAGAGCAGCAGAGGGCCACTGAATGTCCCTGATCTGACATTGCAAACGGGGCAGGGGGGTAAAGGGGGAGCCCTGCAGCCAGATGCCTGACATTACATCTGCCCCCCTGGTTCCCGCTGCCCCTCCTCCTCCTAATCCTTTGTTTCTCGGGTCTGCCACTCCCTTCCCTCAGCACCCCCCACCCCAGGGAGACAGAGGGGCGTGGGGACAGAGGGCAGCAGGCAGCCGTGCTCCACTGAGGCACTGGGGACAGCAGAGGAAGGTCAGCCCCGGGGCCAGCCCACCCCAGCCTGGCAGGCACGGATTCTACCGCAAATACTCCACATTGACTACAAAGCCAGTGTCCCACGTCCTGTCCCAATAGGCCCTGCAGGAAGCCCTCTCTGCCTGCTGAGATGTTGAACCCGCGAGTCCACACACCCTGGCGAACCAGGGCCACTCTCCTGTGGCCAACTTGACTTTGGGGAAATGCGGGGACAGTGGTGAGGAGGAGGTGTTTCCATGCCTTCGAGCGTGCCGGCGTCTTCCAAGGACCACACACCTGAACGCTGGTTGATGAACAGCTCAGGTTTTAGGGAACAGGACGGCAAAGCCACTGTTTGGTTGGTGATGCTCAGAACAGGTAAATTGCTCTGAGGCTTTGGCCCTGAAAAGGCTGGTGCCCCACCCCACCCCCGGACATCCCCCTGCCTGCCTCCTGCTCCCCTTCTCTTTCCACTCCTTGGGTCCAGTGCAGTTATGGCCAGACCAGGGCTGGGTAACAAGAGGGAAAAGCAGAGAAAGCCCTGAGTAGACAACAAGCATCAGAAGGCAGAGGCAGAGAGCCTCTGTAAACTGGAGGCTACAGCTGAGATGGCCATTTCCTGCTGCCACCATGGCCACCACAGACCCTGATCGCAGTTCTTGGGAGAATTTGCTCTTATCTTTCATAGACGTTACAAGACCTAGAACTGCTGCAACCTTCCTTTCGAAACATCTAACTGCTCTCTAGAAATCCTTTCTTAAGTCTAATCTAAATCCCTCACACTGCAGTTTAAGCTGATTTCCTGTTGATCAAGCCAACCATTCATTTCTCACGTATCTTCTTAGAGGCCTGACCCAGGGCCGCCCCAGGCCACGAAAGAACGTGCTCTGGTCCTTCCTTCCAGAAGCCAATGCTCTTGAGGACAAGAGATGGACAAACAAGAAGGCACCAGACCCCGCCTGCCGCATTCCGAGGTAGCAAGAGCAGTGATGGCAAGAAGGCCAAGGGGTCTCGGAGAAGGTGGAGCTGGAGCAGCGCAAGGGACAGCACAGAGGGCGCCGGACATGGGGCCTCCGTGACCGGCAGATGCAATTCGAGAGGAAGAACGGAGAGCCCTCAGGCAAATTGACTGTGTACAGCGGGAAGCAGAGAGAACACACTGGCTACAGTAGGAAGTCGGGTGACCATGGGGTTGGGTCCCTCATCTTACAGGCCCTGAAGGAAGCCTTGGAGCCTTGGGCAGGAAAGGCACTTCACAGAACTGGTATTTTTCCCTTTTTTTGCCTTTATCAAGGGCCGCACCCACGGTATATGGAGGTTCCCAGGCTAGGGGTCTAACAGGAGCTGTAGCCGCCGGCCTTCGCCACAGCCACAGCAACGCGGGATCCGAGCAGCGTCGGCAACCTACACCACAGCTCACGGCAACGCCGGATCCTTAACCCACTGAGCAAGGCCAGGGATCGAACCCGCAACCTCATGGTTCCTAGCCTGATTCGTTAACCACTGAGCCACAACGGGAACTCCTAGAACTGGTATTTTCAGTTGTCTGTTCTGGCCACCGCGGGTAGACGAGACAGAAGGGGAAAGAGACTAGATGCAAAATGGACAAAGAGACGCTGGCGGAAATCCAGACCCGAGTGCTGACAGGGGCCTGGGCTACCCAGTGGCAGCTGGGATGGAAAGAAAGAATCAATCTGGGAGACGGCTTGGAGGAAGATTCTGGAAACGCCTGTCACCATCTTCGGCTTCCAGCCTCCTTCAGTAAATGCCATGTAACTGGGTCACCTCCTGCCGTCCCCGCTTCAGGCCAAAAGCTGCCTCAGCTCTCGGGGATGAGTGTCCTTGTCGGGGAGCGAGCCTCACAAAGTGCCCTCTTGTCAGCCAGGCTCGCCTGGGACAGTCCTCCAGGTCTCCCTGGAGAGGGAGCTTTCCCCAGGCCCAGCCCTGGAGGCCAGTGACTCCGGCTCCCTGGCCCCTTCTCTAGCGTCCCAGGGGACCCTGCTCAGACCTCAGGCCCTCCAAACTCCAGCCCAGGGACCCGACCGCTGGCTCTCATCCAACAGCGTTTGGAAGTGGCGGGGGGGTGTTATCCTGCACCCCAGGGGCCACCAACGGGAAAAAGACACCTTCCCCATTTGGTTCAGGCAAATTAAACTAATGTCTCACAAAAGGGGACTCAGTGTGTCCTGACCCTTGGCCAAAGCACTCATCCATTGACCCGTAGAAAAGCCTTCAGCACAGGGCACTTGCTACAAGCGCTTCTTCTTCCTGTTTTTTTTTTTTTTTTTTTTTTTTTTTTGTCTTTTTAGAGCCGTACCCGCAGCATATGTAGGTTCCCAGGCTAGGGGTCGGATCAATCGTAGCTGTAGCCACTGGCCTACGCCACAGCCATAGCAACGCAGGATCCAAGCCGTGTCTGCCACCTACACCACAGCTCATGGCAACACCAGATCCTTAACCCACTGAACAAGGCCAGGGATCGAACCTGTGTCCTCGTGGATGCTAGTCAGATTCGTTTCCACTGGATCACAACGGGAACTTCCACGCACGCTTCTTGAGGCCCAGCAGCTGCCTTGCGGACACACTGGAGGGTGCAGATGTGGGCAGGGCTCCATCAGGGTGTCAGTCACCAGGGGCCAAGGAGAGGGGACGCAGAGGATGGACAGAGCCAAGAACGATCCAGAAGCAAGGCAGCAGAAACATGTGTGGACGTTAGAGCCTGCTCTCCAAGATGGACTTGGGAGTCGGGCCGCTCTCTCGGGGTCTGTCACCTCCCCTGGCCGGTTCCCGTGACGTCCTTAGAGGAGGACCACTGGGGCTGCGGAGCTGAGGGGCCCTTGCTGAATTCTGCACCAGAACCTCCAGAAAAGAGTCTGTGCTCGGCTGGGTCCAAACACCGCAAAGAGGTTTCCTTAGAAGGTTTGCCTCCTCCTTCCCCTACCCGAAGCCACTGGACACGCCCCCTTCCATGTCCACACCGAGAAACAAGCCCCATGGAATCGAGCCACACTCCCAGCTTTTGCTATGAAAGAGGCCCACTTGTGTTCAATCCAGACCCAAAAAGCTCTTTACCGGCTTGCACTGTCCCCTGGAGATGGCCTCTCTCTCCTCTCCCCCTCCCTGGAAGCTCAGATTCCTCAAGAAGCCTCCAAGATGCAGTACCCAGTGTCTCAGGCTTAGCTCTCAAATGAATTCCAGAACATCTCTCTAAAAAACTCACTCCAATCTCCTGGAAGGCATTCAGTTTCCCAGATATTTCTGTGGCTGCGAAGCACAGGATTTAAAAGCGTGGCCTTTGGAATCAGACGGAACAGGATTTCAAATCCCAGCTCCGCTGCTTACTTGCTGTGTGACCTTGTCACAGTCACTTAACCTCTCTGAGCTTCAGCTTCTTCATCTGTATAATACGAATAATGCCCATTCCATGGACTTGTCTCGAGGACAAGTGAAATGACATGTATAAAGCACACAGCACACGCCTGGCACCACAGCAGACACTAGATAAATGGTAGCTGTGTTTGTTAGGACCAGTCCACAGCCCTCAGGCCAAAATCGGACTGGGGAGGCAGAAGGAGGAAGGAATGGAAGAGAGAGACTTCAGCTTGTAGGATAGCTCCAGCTGGCTCCTTCCTCTTCCTCCCCCAAAGGTCAGCACTGAGCCTCTAGGAACAAGGATGTGGCAGATGCTGGCCCCAGGAGGGTCTCTTCCTGTCATTGCTGGGCGCCTGTCCCTCTTGAGGAGACTCCGGTCCCTCAAAGATGTCTTCCCCAGACATCCGGGCCCTCCAGAGGGCGACCGCTCCAGTGCAGAAGGGCTTCCAGAGCGACCCCACCCAGGAAGGCTTCCGTCCTTGTCAGGCAGCCCAGCACTCACTTCTGGCACTTGGGGGTTCAAGAGCCATGTTTCCTGACTCACTCTGGGGGAACTGCCGTCAAAAGTTGAAAAGAAGAATAAACATAAGCTGGCGTTCCCACTGTGGCTCAGCAGGTTAAGAACCTGACTAGCATCCATAAGGACGCAGGTTTGATCCCTGGCCTTGCTCAGTGGTGTTGCTGTGAGCTGTGGTGTAGGTGACAGATGCAGCTAGGATCTGGCGTTGCTGTGGCTGTGGTGTAGTCTGGCGGCTGTAGCTCCAATTCGACCCCTACCCTGGGAACCTCCATATGCCACAGGTGCGGCCCTAAAAAGACAAAAAGACAAAAAAAAAAAAAAAAAAAGAATAAACATAAGCATAAGAACCACAAATATACATGGTTTAACTTGGTGGGCTCTGAAGACATGTTAATCTTATTAACTCTACCCAGATGGGCACATTCATTGGGCAAAATGGATTAGTCTAGATTTTTCTCCCAAATGGTTAGGTGAGGCGGGTTCTTATTTGCCCTCTGCAATAAAGGTCCCAGGAGGCAAAGAAAGGGCCCACGGAAGAGCCCCCCCAAAGCAGGACACGCAGAACGCCCAAGGCACCCAGCCACATCACACGTACCAGGGATCAGAACAGTCCAGAGCCGGAGCCACCCTGGAGTCTGTAAATCCAGCTACAAAGCTGTCTGGGCTGGGCTGGACCCTCACCCCTGGCTGGCTCTGGCTCTGGCCTCAAACACACTGAGCCTGCATAAACAAACAGGGGATTACACTGACCCAGGCTAGGAGGAGACTGCAGTTTGGCTTTCTGAAAAAGTAGCAGTGGGCCAAGAAAAATCATCTCTGATACAGACAAGGAAAAATCTCAAAGAAAATCAGAGCTGCACACGGGCCCAGCAGAGCCGAGGAAGCCCAGCCTCCCGCGTCCCAACCCAGGTGCCAGGCGCAGACACTCACAGATACACACTCTGCTCCAGGCCTGGCCCTGGGCAAGGCTCTTCTCCAGTCTGGGGCTCAGGCTGAAGCTTCCTGGATTTATTCAAGGCGTCCCTTCTCTTTGGCAGGAATCCCACCGCATCGAGCCCAGCCGCCCTCCTGGGCCTCCTTGCCCAGTTCCCGGTCACCTTCTCTGCCCCGCGCTGACCCCTGCCTTCTGTTTAATCCCCTTCTGGTTTCCTTGAGGGGTCCCTCTCAGCCTCATGTTATAAGACAGAAGGGAACTCGGCTCCATGGCTCTGGCCACCGTGGCTTGGAGGTCCCGCGGGGCTGAGCAGTGTTGCCAAGTGCTTGGCTCGGCCACGAGAGCAGGGAAGGAAGGCCAGGCCCTTCCAGCGTCCGTCCAGAAGACCAGAGCAGTGGCCGGAGAAGCGGCCTCACCCCCACGCAACCCTGCGCCTCCTCTGCAGTTTTCTGGCATGGATAAGGTTTCCTCTGACCATTTTCCTGAGTCCAGCTCCTTATCCTGCCAGCCCCCTCACATTCTCAAGCAATCACTGAGCCCTTCCTGTCTGGCGTTTGTCAGTCCCAGCACATCCACGGCAAATGCTCGGACGTCGATGACCTCCAGGACCAAACCCGAGGCCTGGACCTTCAGAGGCCCCCTGGCTTGTGTAATACCGGAGCAGCTGGAAGCCGGCCAGCGCTTGACAAAGCTCGTCCTGCACGTATGATCTCAATGAGTCATGTGAAATTAAGGCATGGGTTCAATCCCTAGCTCTGGCCTGTGGCCTTGGACGTGGTGTTTCACTTATCTGTGCCTCAGTTTCCACATCTGTAAAATGGGACATGATGCCAGACCTACCTCATCAGAATATGGCCAGGCAGGTGAAGTTTGAGTGAAGATGTGTTAAGACCATAGGGTCATGCCTGGTGCCAGAGAGTCCTCAGTAAATGTTAGCCACTATTGTCACCATATAACCACATTCAGGTGCTCACAGCAACCCTGTGAGCCTCCCTGGCAGAGATGAACTGAGGTTCAAAGAGGCCAAGCAACTTCCTCAAGGTCACCATGGAAAGAAGGGCTAGAAAATGGCTTTCAATTTCTTCTTCCTCCAACATACTTTCCACCACTCAGTGTCCCTGAACGCTTACTGGTGCCTATGTGCCATTCTGCTCAAGGAGCCACAACAGTAAGCAGGGCAAACATGGCCCCCGACTCTTCACCGCCCCCCCCAGCCCCACTCCGGGAGGAACAGGCCGTGTGATGAGAGCAAGCTGGTTTGGGAGCAACTTGACAGGCTTGGTCAGAGGTGCCGGCTGTGGCACAGAGTGGGGTTCAGCTGCCTCGAAAGAAAAAGCCCTTTGGGGAGTTCTCATTGTGGCTCAGTGGATTAAGAACCCAACTTAGTCTCTGTGAGGATGTGGGTTCAATCCCTGGCCTTGCTCAGAGGGTTAAGGATCCTGCGTTGCTGTTGCTGTGGCGTAGGCCAGCAGCTACAGCTTCGATTCGACCCCTAACCTGGGAACTTCCATATGCCTCGGATGCGGCCCTAAAAAGACAAAACAAAAAAACAAAAAACAAAAAGAAAAAGCCATTTGCCCTGGGCGGAGCCTCTGGGAGACTGGAGGCCACCAGAGGGAGAGACAGCAAGAGAAGGAATCCTTCTCTCTCCGGTATCTGTCCAGAGCCCTATCTCTTTTTTCCCTCCTGGCCCCCGAGCCCTATTTTTTTCCCACTTTCCCTTCCCACGCTCACGTGCCCCGTGTTCTAGCGGTGAGGACCCGGTGCTGTCCCCCATCCCTACGCTCTCAGAGTCGTCAGAACCTTTCCCGCCCCATGGCCCGACCCAGAACTTGAAGCGAGGAGGATGACCCAGTTCTCCACGGTCCCCAGCCCAAAATCAAACACGAACGCCCAATCTGGTCCGCAGGGAAATGACTGTCGCAGCACCAAAGGCTCCTCTTTCCACAAGGTCTCCTCAGGGCATGACCCAGAGTCCTGACTGGCTTGGCTTCGTTGCCACCCTAAGACTCTCCCATCAGGAAAGCACTGCTTCTTGCTCTCCAGACAAAGCTGGCATCTGGAGAGTGTGGTTCATTGGTGTTTGTTCTCTGGACACGCATCTTCTAGATTTTGTCAGGGTTTTAGTAATACTGAGTCAGGAGATGGAAAAAAAGAAAATTCTGAAAGACCGTGCAGTTGATCAGCTCCATAGGCCTCGGTGCCAGAGGGCTCCTCAGATGAGACCCTGGAGCAGGGTTTGGGGTGAGGAGCCAGCCCCAGGGGGGCACGTCTTCAGTTGGGAAGAGTCAGAACACCCCTTCTGTGTGTGCTCAGATTTTTCCAGATTCATCTGGTGGTCTGAGGTAGCAGCAGGAAATTGGGTTTTGTTTCCTGCTCTGCTTATTTTGATAAGAAGAAAGCCAGAGAAAGAACAACTTCTAACCTACAATGAACTTTCTGGATAGAGCTGCCTGACCCTAAGGGGGCCCCTGAAGATTCCAGAGAGCCGGCAGCCCTCACGTCTCTTGGTCCGCTTCTCCCAGCGCTCAGTCTTTCGGTCAACACGTATTTGAACCTCCTCCGGACCCAGCACTGTTCTCAGGGTAAGGGTGTAGCAATGGGTAAGAGACACCAGGCCGCGGCTCGCAGGGGCTTCACACCTTAGGGGCTCAAGACAGACAGACACCAACATAAATACGTGGACAGACCACTTCAGGACATAGCGATTTGTGTTCTGTAGAAAGTAAAACAGTGGGACGGCACGGCACAGGTGGGCCGTGCGGTCGAGGAGACTGGGGGGTGGGTGACTTCTGAACACAGACGTAAATGTCCAGAATGTGCTGCCCACACAAAATCCAGGGACGACCGTGGCTCCTCCCCGCAAAAGTCCCCTAGTCCAGTTGAGGAGAACACAGGCACAAGCGCAAGAGCCACGGCCCACCTTACCCATCTCGCCGTATCCCACCTGACGCAGGAGGTGGGAGGGGATGGGGGAGGGGTGGGGACAAAGGTCAGATTACGTAGACCTCAACACAGGCCAGGGTGAGGGGTTTGAGTTTCATCCTAAGTGCCGTGGAAAGGCATTGAGGGCTGTTACACAAGGAGATGATGTGATTTGATGAACAGCTTTTTAATCATTCACGTCTAGGAGTTCCCCTGTGGTACAGCGGGTTAAGGATCCAGCGTTGTCACTGCAGCACCTTGGGTCGCTGTGCCATGGGTTTAATCCCTGGCCCAGGAAGTTCCACATTCTCCGGTTGTCCTGCCCCCCCCCACCCCCGCCCAGAATTTAAAAGATTCACCTCTAATAAGAAACAAAACGGCCCGACTAAAAAGTGGACCAACAACCTTACCAGACATCTCATCAAAGCAGACAAACGGATGGCAAATAAGCACATGAAAAGATGCTCATATCATCAGGAAAGTGCAAATTAAACCCACATATATGTACGACTGAATCACTTTGTTGCACAGCAGAAATTATCATAAACTTGTAAATCAACTATACTTTAATAAAACTTAAAAAAAAACAAAGACAACAGCGAGCTACCACTACACACCATTAGAATGGCCAGAACTTGGAACACTGACATCAAATGCTGGTGAGGACATGGAGCAACAGAAACTCTCACTCACTGCTGGTGAGAATGTGGAATGGCTGCAACCACTTTGGAAGACGGTCTTGTGGTTTCTTACCAAAATAATCATACTCTTAACATTTGATCCAGCAATGGCGCTCCCTGGTATTTATCCAAAGGAGATGAAAACTTTTGTCCACACAAAAACCTGCACACAGATGTTTACAGAAGCTTCACTCATCACTGCTAAAACTTGAACGCAACCAAGATGTCCTTCTGTAGGTGAATGGATAATCAAACTGTGAGGCATTCAGAGAATGAAATGTTATTCAGCCTTAACAAGCAATGAGCTATCGCGAAAAGACGAGGAGGAAACATAAATGCATATGACTAAGTACAAGAAGCCAACCTGAAAAGGCTATACGCTGTCTGATTTCAACTACAGAACATTCTGGAAAAGGCAAAAACCATGGAGACAGAAAAAAGGTCAATGGTTGCTGGGAGTTGCAGAATGGGAATAAACAGGCAGAGCACAGAGGATTTTTAGGACAGCAAAAATACACTATATGATGGCGTTCCCATCGTGGCATAGCAGAAATGAATCCGACCAGGAACCATGAGGTTACAGGTTCGATTCCTGGCCTTGCTCAGTGGGTTAAGGATCTGGCATTGCTGTGAGCTATGGTGTGGGTTGCAGATGCAGCTCAGATCTGGCATTGCTTGTGGCTGTGGTGTAGGCCGGCAGCTGTAGCTCCGATTCGACCCCTAACCTGGAAACCTCCATATGCCACAGGTGTGGCCCTAAAAAGCAAAAAAAAAAAAGAAAAAGAAAAAGAAAAAGAAAGAAAAGAAAAAGAAAATACACTGTACAATACCTTAAGGATGGACACATGCAGTTAAACATTTGTCCAAACCCACAGAATGTACAACACCAAGAGTGAGCCCTGATATAAATGATATACTTTGGATGATAATGACATGGCAGCGTAGGTTCATCAACTGTTAACAAGCGCGCCGCTCTGGTGGGGATGCTGATGAAAGAGGAGGCGACGCACCGGTGGGGGCAGGGAGTACATGGGTAGCTTCCTTTTAATTTTGCTGCAAATCTGAAAGTGCTCTAAAAATATAGTCTTTGGGGGGGGGGTAGTTCCCATTGTGGCTCAGCGGAAACGAATCAGACTAGCATCCATGAGGATGCGGGTTCGATCCCTGGCCTCACTCAGTGGGTTAAGGATCCGGCATTGCCGTGAGCTGTGGTATAGGTCACAGATGCAGCTTGGATCCTGTGTTACTGTGGCTGTGGCTGTGGCGTAGGCCGGCAGCTACAGCTTCGAGTTGACTCCTAGCCTGGGAACCTCCACAGGCCGTGGGTGTGACCCTAAAAAGACAAAAAAAAAAAAAAAAAAGGATTGGCTCCAGCTGCTATGTGAAGAAGGATAAGAAAAGAATCAGGAGGGTAGTCGTGAGGTTACTGAGGCTATCCAGGCCCCAGGGATGGGGGCAGCAGTTTAGAGTAGGAAGGTGTAAGCGAACAGAGTGAGACTTTATCGCAGATGGGCTCTAGACTTAATAGGACTTGCCGGTGGGCCAGATATGGGTGGTTGAAGAAAAAAAAAGGGGGGGGGTACCAAGAGTGACCTCTAGATTTCTGACTTGAGCAGATCGGTGAGTAGTAGTGCCCTTTACTGAGACAGGAAGGACCAAGTTTGCAAGAGAAGAGCAATCTGAGGTTTATCAAGTTCTAGACACTTATTGGACATCAGTGGAGGGTCCCCTCTTGTGGGATCCTGGGTAGAAAGTGGGACTTCTTCCCTCGACCCCCACCTTCCCCCATCTCCACGACGGCTGGCCTGATGTCTCTGGTTACCACCACGACGTACTGGAGGCGTCAACACTTTCTGAGCCATTTAGTAAAAGGAAAGAAACATACGAGACGCATCGGTGGGTTCCCCAGCTGGACGACGCAGTGAGACCACCCAAGTTAGGGCCCCAGGGGACGCTCTTTTGTTTGGAAACAGAAAACTGGTAAGATTCTCCTGGGCTTTAGGTCAACCATCTCCCTGCCCAGACTACGAAGCCCGGCACGGATACGGGCTCTCATTCACCCACCTCGTGGACAAGTCCAGAGAAGGGGAGGAGGCTGGCACGGTCACCAGGCGGGGAGCGCCCCAGAAGACAGCGGACGGAGCCCGTTCACCTCGGAGGCCCTGGGATCCAGAGCCCAGAGATTCGGAACATGACACATCAGGGGTGTGCAATGAATTGTTGTTGAATGAATTGATGTCTCCTTCTGCTCTACTGGGAAACTTGGCTCAGAACAGCGAACTCGTCACTCTAAATTTTGCAGTGAGTAAGTGGAAATGAAAAACGGGGGTGGGGTGGGGTGAGGGGGTGGAGCTGTGGGCCTTATAGTCCAGGAAGGTCCAGGCACACTGTGCGAGAAGCAAGGGCCTGTTCAGGCCAGCCTGCAAGGTCTCACCCGTGATGGGCTGACCCAGGTGAGATCTGTGGGGCTGGGGGCCGCAGAGTCAAGTTCACCCCCATCCCTGCCCCAGCCTCCCCAGGTTGTGACTCAGGCAGGAGGCAGGGCTCGGGAGGCATCTGGCCAGCCCTGTGGCAGGAAACTGGTGTGAGGGTGGTAGCTCATGGTCCGTTCCTGGTAACCAAGTGTGGGCCCTCGGCCCTTAAGAACTGTCAACAGCCTGAGGAACCCAGTGCTAAAAAGCACAGATCATGGCTCCCCCTCTGAACAGTGACTATGGACTGGCTTACAGGGTGGGTGGAATCTCAGCTCGCTACATCCAGCCCCCAAGACTTCCCTGTGCCGTGCCCTCTGCCTGGAGCGCCACCCGCCCTCACTGAGCGAGTGCTCCTCCCTCTCCAGACCTCACCTGGAGCAGCGCATCTTCGGGGAAGCCCTCCTGCCTCTCTGACCTTCCAGATGGGGTCAAAGGCCCGAGGCCAAGCAGCTCTCCTCTGTAGCTCTCACCATGTGGACATTGTCTTTTGTTACTGTACGGCCTCTCCTACTCCATGCGGGCAGTGGCTGTGTCTGTTCTGCTCTCATCGTTGCCTCCTCAGCTGGGGCTGAGTCTGACACAGAGCAGAAGTGAACGCGCTCTGTGTGAGGTTAGGATTTGGAGGACAGAGTAGTGGTATTTGGGGTGGAGCAAATAGTTCGAAGGTGGCAGGAAGCAGCTGTGACACATGAGCATCTGAATTGCGACCCCAAGTCCCAGTTCTGGCAACAGCACTTAATTGATAATATCACAGGGGAGAGTTCCCGTCATGGCTCAGCAACAATGATCCCCACTAGTATCCATGAGGACGTGGGTTCGATCCCTGGCCTCGCTCAGTGGGTTAAGGATCTGGCTTTGCCGTGAGCTGTGCCACTCAGATCCCAAGTTACTATGGCTGTGGGGTAGGCCGGCAGCTACAGCTCTGATTCAACCCCTGGCCTGCGAACTTCCATATGCTGCATCTATGGCCCTAAAAAGACAAAAAAGAAAGAAAAGAAAGAAAGAAAGAGAGAGGGGAGAGAGAGAGAGAGAGAGAGAGGGAAAGAAAGAAAGAAAGAAAGAAAGAAAGAAAGAAAGAAAGAAAGAAAGAAAGAAAGGAAGAAAGAAAGAAATGAATAAGAATAATATCACAGGGGCTGCCGGCATCTCCACCTCCCTTCTCATCTGCACCTGTATAATTTGCATATAATATCAGTAAAACCTACAACCTCGTGGTTGGCAAGATATGGGCAGTAATCATACGTAGGATCAGCACATTAGGGGTCATTCATTCACAGAGTTAATCAGAGCAGAGCCCTGGAGAAACCAATCATGCAAACAGTTTTCTTTCCAGGACAGAACATAAGGGCCCCAGGCTTTGGCGGCTCACCGGCACTTGCCCCACTGCAGGGGCACAGGCTCTCCTTCCGCCTGCAGATCCAGTCCCCCTGAGGGGCTCTGGGCCTTGCTCTGATGAGACCCCTCAAACTGAATCCATTCCACAGCCACAGCCTCGGTGGCCACTAGGGAGGAAGAGAGCCCACTCATACCTCCCAAGGAGATGGTGGGTATGGCAGGTGCCCACCCTGGTCTTTGGGTATGATGCATGCCTCCTAACTCCACTCCAGGAGAATGCGTGGGCGTGCGTGTGCATATGTGTGTGTGTGTGTGTGTGTGTGTGTGTGTGTGTGTGTGTGGTATGTCTTAATAGGATAATTGAGTCCAGATGGTTATGTTAATTCTATATTGGATAATCCTCCAAATTTACGTTGAATGATTGTATAATAAAAACACATTTAAAAAAAATCCTACTACTGGCAGATTTCCACAAAGCCAGCAGAGTGGATTCCCTGTGGGTCCTAGGCCTGCCCATCCCACCTGCAGCTTTGATGATGGTGAGTTAAGAGCAGGAGACTTGAAGTCACAGTTCAAGCTTGAAGCCCAGCTTTACAGTCACAAAGCAAGTGAACTTGAGTTTAGGTCAAGTTTAATACCCTGGTTTCCTCTGCGTGTCCCGGAAAGATCAGCAGTCACAGGTTTGTGATGACTGCCTACGCCCGGCACCTTCTAGGTCTCAGTAACTACTAGTAGTGATAACTGCTGTGGTTGAAATAATAATCACAATCATTTTTAAAGGACAGGAAGCAAAGCGTTCAGGGTATGTGTGGGGATCAATAACAGCGCCTGGGCTGGAACACAAGCTGGAGGAGGGACATAAAAAGCTAAGAGGCAGGGTCCAAATTCGGGGCGGGCGGGGGGTGGGGGGTGCTGGGAGGTGTCACTCTTCAGCCTGCGGGAACATTTGGGTTTCTGAGCATCTGAATAGGAGGCGGTTGCTTATTTAGTCCAGCTCTTTCCATGGGCCTGACCTAGCAGGACAGAGGCAGCAACAGACTTTCCAGAGGGAAACCAGCCCCATGAGAAAGAAGATTCTACCTCCTTCTACAAAAATAACTGTAAGTCAGCACTGCACCAGCGCAAGTGTGTGGGCCCCAGAGGCAGCAACAATGCCAGAGAAGCAGGAACCAGAGGTACTACAATCCCAACCCCCTCGATTATCCACATTAACAGAGAGGGTGAGTCTTTATCTCTGTATCCTTTGCCTGGGTGTCTGATGTCCTGAGAGTTACCCAAAGCTCCTCAACGTGCTAGAAGTCAGGAGGGCCAGAGAAACTTTGTTCTTAGCTCCTGTGGTCTTTGCCAGCTATGAAAATTTTACCTCACAGAATAATAATAATAAAAATAACAAGCTTTTTTATTGCAAGGTATTGTGCTAGGTATTTCACATGTTATTTCATTTAACTCAAAACAGTACTGTGAGACGGGTGGGTTTTGTTTTGTTTTGTTTTTTGTTTGTTTACAGAATTTAAAGTTGAAGAAACTGAGGCTCAGAGAAGTTTCTGTTACTTGGCCAAGGTCATCAGCTGGTAAATGATGGAGCCAGGAAAGGAATCCAGCCAGTCTGATGTTAAGGTTCATGGTCAAAACCACATCACACAGTGGGGAACGGAGGTGAGGCAAAGTTTTGGTTTTTAGAGAGTACAATGCATGCTGCCTCCCCCTTATGACTTCCGTTGTGTTCATTCAACATCTATCGTTCATTAATTGAGTGCCTACTACGTGCTGAGTTGTTGGAATTGTCCCTAATAGCCCTTTGGAGAAGGCATCCAAGTTCACTGGCCTAGTGTACCTTGTTCAGTAGATTTTGTTTATGTAGAAACTGGAAAAACAATACTGCTTTACAAAAGAGGGTTAAGAGAGACAATAAGTCAGCAGAGTCAGTTAAGCCATTCTTTAAATGAACTGATGTGTTACAATCCAAATGTTGACACACTTCCAACACATTGTCCCATGTCCCCAAGGTCTCTGCACAGTGCCCATTAATAGAACTCCTCTCAGGTCATCACCATGCATTTATTTAGATGTTGTCTAAATGTGTCATGTATTGATTGAGAAGTTGTAGATCTGTGTGTTTTGCTTTGAATTCAAGCTGCACGTCTGTTCAAGAGAAATTCTAGAAGAAAGTAAGGTTACTGAGACAGCATATGTGCAGTAGGTCGACTGTGCAGCAAATAGTCTCATCAAAGCATTTGGGTCAAGTGCTGAAGAACCCACGAATGCGAAACTTATCACATCATAGTAACAGCCCATTATTGACAGCCTGAGGCTGTGTTATAAATCTGGATGCTTCTTCCCTGACTGATGCATATGTGTGTGTGTGTGTGTGTGTGTGTGAGAGAGAGAGAGAGAGAGAGAGAGAGAGAGAGAGAGAGAGAGAGAGAGGGAATGAACAAACAGTCGATAAATGCTGCTAGTAATTCAACTTTGAAATAAAAATATCTTACTATCCCTCCTTCAAACTTCCGGGTCAGTTTAATTCAAAAGGATTCTGCTACTGCAGTACAAATCCAGACTTTCTCAACACTTTATAAAAAGACAACAAAAACTAGATAAATTCAAATTGATGAAATATCACCGATATATGTCCTACAGACTAAGGTTCCTTCACCCAAAGTTTCTGGAAGAAGAATTACCATGCTTTTTAAAAGTCTGAAGACCACTGCCATATAATGATGCAGTTCAGCAGTCCGAGAAGTGTGGATTCCTTCATTCCACATGCTGCCAGCACGTTCTAGATTTCAGCATTGTTCTAGACACTGCGTCCCTGCCTCCTGGAACTTTCATTCTAACAGAAGGACGCAGCTAGTAAACAAGTAAATCTATAATCTAATAGGTGTGGATGTTGCTACGGAAAAAAATAAAGCAAGACAAAGGGTAAAGGCTGTAAGGAGGTTGGGGGTGTCAGGTCTTATCCACAGGTTGGTCGGGGAAGGGGCTCTGAGAAGGTGACCTTGAGCAGAGTCCTAAAGAAAGTGAATGAATGAGCTAAGCGGGCTTCTGGGAGGAGACCGTTCCATGCAGAGGGCGCAGCAAGTGCAAAGGCCCAGAGGAGGAAGTGTATCTGGAGAGCTCCGGGAACAGCAAGGAAGCCAGAGCAACTGGAGCAGAGAGGCAGCCCGAGAAGGTCAGATCAGAGAGGTGGCAGAGAGGCAAACAGGTGTGGCCTCAGCAGGTGCTGTGAGGTGGAAGCAGGGCAGGGGCTGAGCTGATCCTCGTCATCAAAGGCCGCATCAAAAGGGCAGAGGGGCAAAGGCTGAAGACAGGAGACAGTCTGGCAGCCATCACAACACCCTGTTAAGAGGTAATAGGCTTGGATCGGGGTAAAGCAGCAGAGGCGGTAAGAAGTGGGTGAGCTCAGATACATTTCAAAAACAGAGTCAATGAAATGGGCTGATGGATAGGATTTGGGATGCAAGAAAAAGATCAAGGAAGACCCCAATGGTTTTGTCACAACTGTAAAGATGGCACTGACTGAGTTGGGGAAGATAACAGGGTAAAGGGGTTTCATAGGGTTGGTGGGGAAAATCTGGAATTCGGTTTGGGTTATTTTTAGTTTCGGATACTTTAGATATCCATGCGTAGGTGTTGAGCAGGTTAGATATATGAATATATTCAGACTAGAGACACAGACTCGAGATAGCTCTGCATCTGGATGCTATTTGAACCATAAAATTAGATGAGGTCAGCACAAGAATGAGTATAGATAGAGAGGTGTTCCAAGGACCAAGCCCTGAGGAGATCCAGCACTCAGAGGTGGAGGAAAGGAGGAGATGCCAGGAGATGGATGGATGGACGGACGGACTGGGAGCATTGGAGAAGGCAGGATGAGAACGAAGAGAGCCATGGCCCAGAGACCGAATGTGTCATGAAGGAGGCAGAGAACAAGTATGTCAAGTGCTGCCGAAAGCCTAGGGAGACGGGGTCTGAACTGACCGTGGAATTAGCCAGGCTGGAGGTGACATTGACAAGTCTCAAAGAAGCGGTAGATGAAAGCTTGATGGGTGTGAGTTCAAAAGACAGAGGCAAGGATTTGGGAAAAGCACGTATAGACAACCTTCTCAGAGAGTTCTGCTGTCAGGGGCAGCAGAGCAGGGGGGCTGTGGCAAGAAGGAAGCATAGGAAAAATTGTAGCAGGTTGGACACTGAGGAAATGGTCCAGTGGGGAAGGGGAGAAATAGCGACACAGGAAACAGGGAGGCAAATGCCTGAGTAATGTCCTCGTGGGTACAAGGAAGTGAGATCTAGTGCAAAAGTGGAGGATTTGCCTGGGAGAGAAGCGACGGCGGTTCATCCACAGTGACGGGGGACAGGTGGAGCATTTGGGGACAGGCATGCCTCGGTCTGGAGATGGCGTGATGGCAGACTGCAGAGGTTCTCTTCTCTTGCCCATGTTTTCTCAATGAAAGAGGAAGCAAGGCCATGAGCTGAGGCTGAGGAGGGAGAACTATGTGCTGGAGGTTGAGGGGAGAATGTGAGGCCTGGTCTTCTAGAACAGAGGGAGACTGGACGGACTAGAGGGACAGAACAGGACAGCCAGGGAGTGCTTGGGATGAAAAGGAACACATTCCAGTAAGAACAGTCAGACGGTCTCACTGGTGAGCATTCCAATTGGAAACAGGGTAAGACCTCCGGATGGACAAAGTCACTCTAGGCATTGGGACCCCTGACAGGGAGCCTCTGTTTGCTTTTTCTTCCTCCCAGGGTCTCCCACTTCTGACTGTTTGGCTTTTAAGGAACATTTCACATTTATCAATGAATGGAAGAGGCTAGAAATAAGTAAGTCTGACTACCCTGAAGGCGTCTTAGTTTTTGCAGAGGTCAGCAAACGGCTCAGAGGAACACATCTGGCCCAGCGCCCTGTTTTGGTGAATGTAAAGCTGTATCTGCTTAATTACACAGCCACACCCACTCTTTTATATATTGGCTATAGCTGTTCTCAAACTACAATCGTAGAGTTGAATAGCAAAGGCCCTATGGCCCAAAAGCCTGAAATATTTACTATCTGGTCCTTTACCAAAAAACGTTTGCTACCCCTGATCTGGAGCAATGGCTCACAAACTTTAGGATGCATCAGAATCCTTCTAGGACTTATTAAAAACAGATTACTGGAGAGATCCCTTCATGGCTCAGTGGAAACAAATCTGACTAGCATCCATGAGGACGAAGGTTCAATCCCTGGCCTTACTCAGTGGGTTAAGGATCTGGCGTTGCTGTGGCTGTGGCATAGGCCAGTGGCTACAGCTCCGATTTGACTCCTAGCCTGGGAACTTCCATATGCCGTGGGTGTGGCCCTAAAAAGACAAACAAACAAACAAAAACAGATGACAGGGCCCAAAACTCAGAGTATCTGATTCAACAGGTCTGCGGTTGGACCCAGATTTACATTCCAGCCAATTCCCAGGTGATACTGCTGCTGCTCGTTCAGGGACCACACTTTGAGAACCACTGGTTTAGAAAAAACCCTGACTATGTCAACATTGGTGTACCTGTGTTCATCACATGAAGATCTTATTCATGACCCTGTAGTACACTTGAGCTTTTTTGTTCTAACTCTAGGTTCAAAGGCATAAACAGATATTCGAGAAAATACTTTTAAAAAATCCTCTCAACAGGGAAGAAATGAGCCAAGGAGAAAAAAGATGAGTCTTTTCCCATTTCTGTCCCCTGCCTAGTAAGTAAGGCTATAGGGAGAATTCCAGAAACCATCCCATGACCATGAGAAAGGATGATGACGATACAAAAAGATGGAAGAAGCTAGGGTCCTGATGATGTTGAAGAACCAGCATACATCTGGAGTTCCTTTATGTAGGTGAATAAATCCAGATATAATGAAACCTCATGTACAGCTGAGTATCTGTTCATTGCAACCAGACAAGCTTCCTAAATGCTCCAGGCTCAGGGTATATTAAGACATAAAGAAATACTAAAACAGGGTTACCAAAATTGTATTACATTTAAAATATATACACTTGGGAGTTCCCTTCATAGCTCAGCAGTTAACAAACCCGACTAGGATCCATGAGGATGCGGGTTCGATCCCTGGCCTCATTCAGTGGGTTAAGGACCCAGCATTGCCGTGAGCTGTGGTGTAGGTCGCAGACTCGGCTTGGGTCCCACGTTGCTGTGGCCGTGGTGAAGGCCAGCAGCTGTAGCTCTGATTCGACCCCTAGCCTGGGAATCTCCACATGCCTTGGGTGTGGCCCTAAAAAGCAAAATAAATAAATAAGATAAAATAAAATAAAATGTATATACTTGACAAGTGAATGGGCACTTTTCCCACATACAAAATACAATTCGATATAATTGTGCCAGTTATCTCTTTCAATCCAGAAAATTGTGACCTCATTTGAAAGCAATATCCAAAACGTTTAAATAGAAATGCAAGTTAAAACCACAATGAGATGCCTCATACCTATCAGAACGCTAGGTACAAATATAAATGAATAAAAACTCATGGCAATCCCAAGTGCCAGTGGGGACAGAGAGCAACTAGGGCCCTCCTGCTTTGATGACAGGAGTATACAACGGTGCAGCCACTCTGGAAAAAAGCTAGTCAGTTTCTCATAAAGTTAGACGTACACTTGCCCTATGACCCAGCAATTCTACTCCTAGAAGTGAAAACTTATGTTCATATGAAAACCTCTGCGTGGATGTTTCTAGCAGCTTTATTCATAATGGCCAAAAAACTGGAGCCAACCCAGATATCTTTCAAGCCATGAGTGAATAAACAAACTGTGATATATACTCAGCAATAAAAAAGGGACAACTTCTTGATAATGCAGAAATATGACCTAATCTCAAATGCATGACACCACATGAAAGAAACCACACTCAAAAGACCACATAGTTCCATTTATATGACATTCTGGAAAAGGCAAAACTCTAGGGACAGACAACAGATCAGCGATCGTCAGGGGTTAAGGTGGTGATGCTGTCACAGCTTCCCAAGGGCATTACAATGAGACATGGCCAGAGGCTTTGGGTTTAATGTCCCCAAAGGGGACTTGAAGCCTGTAACGGTAGGACAGGTCAATTAAAGGAGCAACACGAGAGGATATGGGGAGCTGACAGTACTGCTCTGTGTCTTTACCGCGGCGGTTCAACAGCTCTGCGTGTTTGCCAAAACTCACAGAACTGTGCACCGAAAAGTGTTTCATTTACTCTATGTAAATTGAAAAATAAATGTATTAAAGAATTGAAATGAATGCCCTTCGGGAAACTTCCTGGATGTCCCCCGTGGTCCAGGCTTGGTGTCTGCCCCCCCCGGATTCCACCCCCCAGCCCCCACCCCAGACACGTCCGGACACTCCTCCAGCATCTAATCCAGTGGTCGGCGCTGAGGATTCTCTGCCAGATCCTGGACACATTTTAACACCAGCCACTCACTGGCACCCCTGAAACGCGGAACAATAGCCATATTGTATGCGGCTCCCTACAGGCCACTGCATAAACATTAGCAACAAGTTCCATGGTGACTCCCTGCTACTGGCCTTTGCAGCTGCCCGACTCCCAGGACTTGAGGATCTGCCCAGGGTAACACGGAGTCTGGATCCAGTTCAACGTGTCAGTTAAATCTATAGCTCCTAACAGTCCCAGAGTCCTTGTAAACCGACCCACTCCCACCGGAGTCCCCAGTTTCAGGCTTCATAGGAATGATGCCTGATGACCTCCCAGAGGACGCTGTTGCCTAAAGCTCTGAAGGTCCAGGGCTAATCCGTGAGGGTCAAGCCATGGAAAATTCATCCGCTCAGGAGGGATTCCGACGAGGGGTGCACACCACCTCCTGTGCCTAAACTCCGTCTGTCTCTCTTGACCTTAGGCAGCTACTAAGCCTGGTTTATTAAACACTGAGTATCCAAGACTCATTGCAATAGGGGGACTTTTGTCAGCCAAAAAAAAAAAAAAATCAAATCCTTCAAACATAAATCATTTAAGGCACCCTCCACATTAGCTGGCATGAAATAAACAGAGCCTGTCTTGTGGGCAGAAGGTGCCAGAGCAGCTCTGCCAGCTTCAGGCCTCCTGCCTGGCCATCCGAAACCCCACCCTACATGCCTGAAATACAGTCAAAACCTCCACAGAAAGGCTTCCTCCCAAATGTCTCTTCCCACCCACCTGTGCTGGGCAGCCTGAAGCCTGCTCTGATGTGCTCTGACGGCAGGAAAGCATAGGGACTTGGAAATGGGCAGACTTGGATTCAAGTCCTGTCTCCTCCTAGAGGCCTGAGTACTTCTCTCTCTCCCTCTCCCTCTCTCTCTCTCTCTCTCTCTTTCTCTCTCTCTCTCTCTCTCTCTCTCTCTCTCTGTGTGTGTGTGTGTGTGTGTGTGTGTGTGTGTGTGTGTGTGTGTGTGTGTGTCTTTTTAGGGCCACACCCACGGCATATGGAAGTTCCCAGGCTAGGGGTTGAATCAGAGCTGTAGCCACCAGCCACAGCCAGAGCCCAGAGCCACAGCCACGCCAGATCCGTGCCGCATCTGTGACCTACACCACAGCTCACAGCAATGCCAGATCCTTAACCCACTGAGCATGGCCAGGGATCAAACCTGCCTGCATCCTCATGGATCCTAGTCAGATTCATTACCCCTGAGCCATGACGGGAACTCCCCAGAGTACTTTTCTTAAACCTTGGTTTGCTCATTCATCGGTGGGCATACTAAGTGGTCCCCTTTGCAGGACTGTTGGCAGAAATAACTGAGGGTCTTTGCAAAACATCTAACGTGGACTTACTCATAGAACGTGCTCATCCCATTTAAGTATCCATCTCCCTAGGTGATTTCCTCTAGCTGGAATTGCCCCATATCAACCTGAAAACACAGCAAACCCAGAGCAGGGGCAAATGATCAGAGGCCAAGAAGAAACCCTCTGCCCCAAGTTAAGGGGTATGGTTCAAAAGGGTGCCAGATACATGAGGGGAGAAAAAGAAATTTGGTCCCTAGTCGTGTCATCTTGGCTATTAATCAAGTGGGGTCCCTTCCTAGGGAGAGTTAGACCAACAGACCTCTGGGCTCTCACTCCCTCAACCCTCATTCACACCCAGGGGGTATTCTTTTTGGCCAAGGAATCAATGAAAAACAAATTAAATGGCCAATGTCCATCAGCATACCAATTCTTTTTTCAGTGTTTTAACTGCTTCTACCTCCTAGGGTACTCTTGGAAAAGGCCCTGACACTTTTGGAAACTTTGCACACAGCATAACTTAAAACCCAAGATTGTTTTCCAATGGAAAATAGCTCTTCACAAAAATAAGAGACTGAACACTCATCAAAGACGGTCAGTTTTGAACAAGTTTTACATAAACCTTCACCAGAAATCATGTTACCTCCATGCCTCACTCTGAACTGAAATCTGTCTCCCTCCCCTGGTAAAGCCGCCACCACCTAGACATGGCAGGGGGAGCTTTATAAGTCAGAATTTGATGTATCAGTCTATCAAATAAAATCAAAGTCCATCAGAGACATGTATTTGCTTAGAGATGTTTACAACAAATAGAGGACACGAGCCAACTCCCTCTATCGGATGGAGTTTATTACCTGTTCAAATCATAAGGTAATACTTCACCCACTAGTTAAAAAACATAGTATATAGAGTTATTCAGAGATGCAAGAAACTCACATACTTATGATAAAAGGCTGGTTGGTACCATTATCGATAGGTGGTTATTCAGAACCTGATACAGTGTAGGGCCCTGGGAATTCAGAGACTGAAGACAGGTCTCTTGTCTTCTGAGTTCTTTTGATGTAGCTGGTAATGGGGTTCCTGCCCTCAGGGAGCCCACAATCTAGTGGGCAAAAAGAGAAATTACAGTGAGCAAGCCAAGCCATCACCATCAAGGGCTTAAGTGCTGGGGGACAGAAGGAAGTAGAGAGGGACACTTCGAAGAAACAATCTGGAGAGTTTAATTCTCCCAAATAAAATTATCCCCCCCAAATACACACACACACACACACACACACACACACACACACACACACACCAATAGTTAGGAGTTAGGGTTAACGGGAAAAAGGGGGAAGGAAAGAGAAAGAAAACAGAAAATCTCTCCCCTGCACCGTTCAAGCCCAGCCCAGCCCAAGTCCTAATTGTACCTGAGAAGGTTGCCACAACGGACCTAAATGGTCCCTTCCTCCAGCCTCCAACACCAACAGGAAGATTGTCCGAGGGCACCGGAAGGCCAGCACGCCACCCGCACAGCACCCAAGGCACCGTCAGAGTCAGAGAAGCAGCCAAGATATACATATTTTTTCAGAGAAATGGGACAGAGGCCAGATGAGACGGAGGGCAGAAAAGATGCTGAGGCCCGGGACCTCCAGTCCCAGCTAGCAGACTCTCAGGGGCCTAGCTGCCTTCTTTCCTTTTCTGCGTTTACATACAGCCTGTCCCATGGCCAGAGTCTGTCCTGGTTCCTGCCACCTCTGAGCAGCAGCCATCAAGGCAGTGCAACGGGGTTTTACTCAAGGGGACAAAGTGTCAGGAAAGCCACAGCCAGGCCTTACCTCCTGGCCATAGATGACTGTGCAGTCCCAAGGCAATGAACAGACGTGCAGAATCAGTGATTGCTCCTTTTTTACTAACTGTATTTCTACACACACACAAAAAGGCATCCTCCTTTTAAACAAGGAAAATGAAAATCTCCATAATCCAGCACCGTGGGGAAGCTATTAACACTTTAACATGCGTTCTTTTTCTATACATATTCACCACTTACAACACAGGACTCTACAATGCAATGCATAAATTTGGACCTCTATTTTTTCCACACTAAATCCATTGTGAATCTATCCCTGTCAAATACAATACCATTTGTATAGATTGTGCCGCAGGTCTACACTACAACTTAATCTTTCTATTTAGGACCATTCCTTTTTTTTTTAAGTACTGACCTACTTATTTTTATTAAAGTATAGTTGATTTACAATGTTATGTTAGTTTCGAGTGTACAGCAAAATGATAGATACATATATATATTCCTTTTCAGATTCTTTTCTCTTATAGGCTATTATGAAATACTGAGTATAGCTCCCTGTGCTATACAGTAGGTCCTTGTTGATTATTTTATATGTAGTAGTGTATATATGTTAATCTCAAACTCCTAAGTTATTCCTCCTCCACTTTACCCTTTGGTAACCCTAAATTTGTTTTCTATTCCTATAGATCTATTTCTGTTTTATAAATAAGTTCATCTGCATCTCTTTTTTTTTTTTAGGTTCCACTTATAAGCAATATCACACAATATCTGTCCTTATCTGGCTTACTTCACTCAGTATGATAATCTCTAGGTCCATCCATGTTGCTGCAAATAGCATTATTTCATTCTTTTTTATGACTGAGTAATATTCCCTTTGTATATATGTACCACATCTTCTTTATCCATTCCTCTGTCTGTGGACATTCAGGTTGCTTCCATATCTTGGCTGTTATAAATAGTGTTGCAATGAATATTGGGATGCATGTATTTTTTCAAATTATGATTTTCTCTAGATATATGCCCAGGAGTGGGATTACTGGGTCATATGGCAGTTTTCATTATTTTAAGAAACATCTAGACTGTTCTCCATAGTGACCGTACCAATTTCCATCCCCACCAACAATACAGGAGGGCTCCCTTTTCTCCACATCCTCTCCAGCATTTACTGTTTGTAGACTTTTGGATGACGGCCGTTCTGACTGGTGTGAGATGATACCTCGGTATAGTTTTGATTTGCACTTCTCTGATAATTAGCGATGTTGAGCATCTTTTCATGTGCCTGATGGCCATCTGTCTGTCTTCTTTGGAGAAATATCTATTTAGATCTTCTATCCATTTTTTTTTATTGAGTTGGGATTTTTTTTTTTTGGATATTGAGCTGTGTGAGCTTTTTGTCTATTTTGGAGATTAAGCCCTTGTCGCATAGTTTGCGTTTTGTTTATGGTTTCCTTTGCTGTGCAAAAGGTTTTTACATTGATTAGATCTCATTTGGTTATTTTTGTTTTTATTTTCGTCACTCTAGGAGATGGATCCAAAACGGTATTTGGGTTCATTCTTTAGTCTTCTCTTCCGTTTCTGTCTTATTCACCCTCGTTTTTACTGACTGTCACTGAGGTAGAGGCACAATGCCCCGGCTAGATTCAGTGTCTGCTGAAGACCCAAATCCTAGTTTATAGATGGCATCTTCTCACTATGTTCTCGCATGGCAGAAGATGCAAGAGAGCTCACTAGGGTTCTCTTTTATCAGGGCACTAATTGCATTCATGAGGGCTCCACCCTTGTGACCTAATCACTTCCCAAAGCCACCCCCCAATACCATCCTATTGAGGGATTAGGATTTCAACATATGAATTGGGGAGCAGGAGCACAAACATTTGGTCCATATTGCTCCAAAACTCAGCAACTTAAAGCAACAGTTTTGCCACGCTCCCAGATTCTGTGCATCAGGAACTCAGGAAGGGCTCAGTGGGGATGGTCTTTCTCTGCTCCACAAAAGACTGGAAGGCTATGGGTGAATTTACAGCTTGAGGCAGGACTCATCTTGGTGTCTTCGTGCTCACATCTGGCAACTGATGGTGGTCGTCAGCTGAGACCTGAGCCAGGGCTGTGAGCCGTGGCTTCTCCCTGGGGCCTGACTTCTTCCAGACATGTAACTTCGGATTCTTACATGGAGAGTCAGGCTCCAGAGGTGGACGCCTTAAGAAAATGAATGGAAGCTACACCTTCTTTTATTACCTAGGTTTAAAAGCCACATAGTATCACCTCCATTGGAGTCACAAGAAAGGGACAAACAATCTCCTGTCTCTAGGAAGAATGTCACAATCAAATGGTAAAAAGGGCACGTGAGATGCAGGATATTGTTGCAGGCACCGTGGAACAAAGCAATCGGCTACAGTCCTCCTCCATGACTTTTCTTCCTATGAGCAACGTAATAGCAGCTTACTCCAGCACTGGATTGCGTTTTCCGTGGACAGCTATATCCACACCTATGGCTCTCTCCTCCACACATTGGTGGCTCCTCGGTCTACAGCTAACCTAGAATGTGTCCTGAGAACCTCACCTGGATTTCTCAAGGTATCTCAAATTCAACAAGTCCAAAACAGTCCTTCCTGGTCCCTCACTGGGTCTGCTTCTTTTTCTGTGCTCCCCAATGTGATCTGTGGCACCACCTAACTCCGGAAATCATCTAAGTGAGGAAACAATAGGTGTCCTTGATTTCTCCAGGTGTCCTTGATTTCTCCATCTTTCATTCTCAACCCTTCCACATCCAATTGGCCACCAACTCCTAGCAATGCTGCCCTCTTAATAGTTTCAGTCCTTCACCTCTCCCACTATCACCACAACCACTTTAAGGCAGATCCTCATCATCTCTAGATGGATTTTTGGGGGAGATTCTTTGTTTTGGCCACACCCATGGCATGCAGAAGTTTCCAGGCCAGGGATCGACCTGTGCCATAGCAGAGACCCGAGCCACAGCAGTGACAATGCCAGATCCTTAAACTGCTGAGCCACAAGGGAATTCCTACATGGACTTTCGTAACTAGTTCCTAACTGGTCCCCCAGCCTCCAGTCTTGCACCCCTCCAAACTCCTCACTGCTCAGACTTTCTGAAGCATCAATCATGTCACACCTCTGCTTAAAGTCCTTCAAGGATGTCCCACTATATATAGCACTGTGTCCAACTCCTTAGCATATAAATGCATTGTCCCTCACAACTGGTGTCACCTCCTTTTCCAGCCTCACTCCCTCCGTCTCCTCACAACCACCCTACATCATGGCACATTTAACTTCTTGCAGTCTCTAGGATTTACCACTCTCTCATACCTCCATGCCTTTGCATGTGCTGTTTTCTCTGCCTGGAAATTCCTCCTTGACCCCCTTTGGAAACTCCTACCCAGTGTTAAACACCCAGAACAAGTGGGATTTCTTTGACTTTACTCCCAGAAAAATATTAGCCACTTTGTCCTATGTGTTGCCATAGCGACCCCTCCCACCATCACCATAACTTGGTTACATACATTATCACATGACATTATAATTTGTTTATATTGTCACCATTCTGATCATCATGATTATATGAGCCATATTTGAAAGGAAATTAAAAGATATGCTGTTAGAAAAGATTCTTTTTATCACAGGCAACCCGTTACAGTATTGATTCCAAACTAAAAAACACATGATTCCTTCTAGTGTTAAAAATGAGATAAAGGGGGAAAAAAAACCAACGAAGCTCTGTGATACCTTGCCTCCTATTAGAGGAATAATGTTGAAGGCCACTGCTAAATCTGAGTAGCCCATACTGCATGCCCGGCCCGCCTGGTGCCTTCCCGCATGGAGTGGGCACCACAACCCCATGAAGTAGGTATTATCACTTCCCATGGTGCCTACAAGAAACCCACACCTCAGCCAGGTTAAGTGATGAACACAAAACCCTCAGCTGGCAGGTGGCAGAGCCAACCTAGGAGCCTACGTCTGCCCAGCTACAGGACCTGTGTTATCTCACTGCCCCTACCTGCCTCATCTTCACATTTCCCAGGTGTTTTAAGGGTAGATCAAGAACCCCGAAGGTCAGTATCAGACAATGGCAACAATGAAATAATGCCATTTGCAGCAGTTTGAATGGACCTGAGATTATCATACTAAGTGAAATAAGCCAGACAGAGAAAGACAAACACCACATATCTTATATGTCAAATACCGTTATCACTTATATGTGGAATCTAAAATATGACACAAATGAACTTATCTACAAAACAGAAACAGACTTAGACATAGAGAAGAGACTTGTGGTTGCCAAGGAGGAGGAGGGTGGGGGAGGGGTAGATTGGGAGTTTGGGATTAGCAGATGCAAACTAGTACATATATAATGGACAGACAACGAGGTCCTACTGTATAGCACAGGGACCTATATTCAATATCCTATGATAAACCATAATGGAAAAAGAAGGTCTCTTTATTTACAATCACTTTATCCAGCACATCATGTCTGACTTTCAATTAAAAACTATAAGACTTGAAGTTCCTGTCATTGGCTCAGTGGGTTAAGAACCTGACTGCATCCATGAGGATGCAGGTTCAATCCCTGGCCTCGCTCAGTAGGTTAAGGTGCTGGTGTTGCCGCAAGCTGTGATCTAGGTCACAGACACAGCTCAGATCTGGCATTGCTGTGGCTGTGGTGTAGGCCAGCAGCTACAGCTCTGATTTGACACCTAGCCTAGGAACTTACATTTGGCACATCTGTGTCCTTCCCCCCCAAAATTATAAGACTTTCTAAAATGCAAAAAAAACATGATTTGAAGAGACAGAGCACCAGCAGAACCAGACTCAGATATGGCAGAGACGTTCAAATTACCAGATCAGGAACTTTTTCAAAACGATGATTAATATGGGAAGCAGTGTAATGGAAGAAGAAGACAATGTCGAGAACAGATGAGCAATGTGAGGAGAGAAATGGAGCTTCTGAGAATACCAAAGAGATGCTAGAGACAAACACCGTAACAGAAATGAAGAATGCCTTTGATGGGGTTACTAGCAGGACACAGCTATGGAAAGAACCTCTGAGATTAAGGATATAGCAATAGATGCTTCAAACTGAAAACTAAAGGGAAAAAAGACTAAAAAAAACACCTGAACATAATATCCAAGGATTGTTGAACAACTACATTGTTGGACAACTACAAAAGGCATAACGAGGGGGTTGGCCGCTGGCACATGTACACTGTGATGTATGGAATGGCCAGCAGGGACCTGCCATACAGCACAGAAAACCCTGCCTAATATTCTGTGATAATCTGTGTGGGGAAAAAAAACCTGAGAGAGAATGGGTATGTGTATATGTGTGACTGAATCACTCTGTTGTACAACAGAAATTATCACAACCTTATAAATTAACTATACTCCAATAAAAATTAAAAAAAGAAAGAAAAAAAACACGTGGCCAAAAAAAGTACCAGTAACCTCCTAGGGATTAAAATGATTACTCAAAAAAATAGAAAAAGAAAACGCAACATGCGTGTAAATGGGAATATCAGAAGGAGAAAAAAGTGAGACAAGAACAGAAGAAATATTTGAAAAAATAATAAATGAGAATTCCCCCCAAATTAATGTCAAATAGCAAACCACAGACCTAGGAAGTTCAGTGAACACTAAGTAGGATAAATTCAAAAACAAAAATTATACCTAAGCATTTCATACTCAAACTGCAGAAAATCAAAGATAAAGAAAAAAATCTTGAAAAAGTCCACAGCAAACAAACACCTCACCTGAAAAAAGAAAAGGTAACAATTACACTGAAGTTCTTAGAAACCATGCAAGTGAGAAGATAGTGAAACAAAATATTTAAAGTGTTGAGAGAAAAAAAAACATCAACCTAGAAGTCTGTATGTATCTGCAAAATTATCCTTCAAAAGTGAAGGAGAAATAAAGACTTTCTCAGACAAAAACTGAGGAAATTTGTTGCCTTCTAAGAAATGTTAAGGTCCTCAGAAAGAAAGAAAATTGTATAACTTATAAACTTGGATCTACATAAAAAAGGAATAGCATTAAAGAACTAATAAAAACTTTTATTTTTCCTATTCTCATTTGGTCTAACAGGTACCAATTTGTTCAAAATAATAATAGCAACAATATATTCAATGATTATAGCCTGTGTGTAAGTGAAATGAATGACAGCAATGATACAAGGGACAGGAAGGAAGAATTAGAAATATTTGTTATTCTAAGGAAACTGCACTACCCCTGAAGGGCTATGGTATTAGTTGAAAGTGAACTTAAATTATTGTAAGTAATTGCAAATTCTGGGGCAGCTACAAAAAAAAAGTCTAAAAAAATTATAGTTGATAGGCCAAGAAAGGAGAGACAATAAAATAAATTAGGAGTTCCCACTGTGGCTCAGTGGGTTAAGGACCCAGTGTTGTCTCTATGAGGATGCAGGTTTGATCAGTGGGTTAAGGATCCAGCATTGCACAAGCCGCAGCGTAGGCTGCAGATGTGTCCTGGGTCCATGGCCGTGGTGTAGGCTCCATCTGCAGCTTTGCTTTGACCCCTGGACTGGGGACTTCCATATACTCCAGGTAAGGCCATTAAAAAAACAAAACAAACAAATAAAAAAAACCACTCAATTAAAAACACAAAGGCAGAAAAAGAATGAAAGACTAAAACAGGAACAAAGAACACGAACAATAAACAGAAAACAGAAGTAATTATGGGAGATAATAATTCAACTATATCAAGAATCACTTTAAAGGTCAATGGTCTTACATATACCTATTAAAAGTCTTTAGAGGGGAAAAAAAGTTGGTGTGGGTGGCACAAGCCACCTTATCTGGAAATAGCCCTCCAGGAAGTCATGCTAACAGCAAAGACTTATGTTTCTGGAATGCTCTGAAAGCCGCCTGGAGATCAGGTGCGGGCCCACCCACAGGCCCTGTTGCTGAGCACCAGGAGAACCAGACTCAGATATGGCAGAGATGTTCAAATTACCCAGATAAGGGAAGGCTCGGCATCTGGAGAGGAGGAGGAGGCCCAGAAACACCAGGCACTGTTCCTCTAGCTCCGTGAAATTTGCCTGGGGACAGGATCCGGAAGCACACTGACCAGTCACCAGCCTGATCCTTGCGACCCTGAGCCCAGAAGTAATGAGGAGGGCACATCGGCAGAACCTTCTGGTTACCTCTTACCAGCAAAACTGCTTCTCACAGGAGTTCCCTTCGCGCCTCAGCAGAAACAAATCTGACTGCTATCCATGAGGATACAAGTTCAACCCCTGACCTCATTCCAGGGGTTAAGGATCCATAATTGCCGCGAGCTGTGGTGTAGGTCGCAGACGTGGCTTGGATCTGGCATTGCTGTGGCTGTGGGGTAGGCTGGCAGCTGTAGCTCTGATTCAACCCCTAGCCTGGGAACTTCCATTTGCCTCGGGGGCAGCCCTAAAAAGGCAAAAAGAAAACAAAAACTGCTTCTCACAGTCTTAGGGAGGAAAAAAGAAAGGAGACCACGCTTACTAGGGCTTCCATCAGATGCTAAACTCAGGAAAACAACCTACCATCCCAGGAAAAGAGAAAATGAAAGAAGACTTTAGGAAGGAGAAAGTGTACAATCACCTGGAGAAGAAGACAGAGCCACACGGCGTACGGAGGAAGATCAGGCCGAAGAGCATCCTTCCTCACCGATTTCCATGGCAGGGTCCACCTGACCTACACCAGAGTGGGAAAAGCCGGGGCGGGGTGGGGGGCAGTATTTGACATTGCATTAAAAAAAAAATGAGCTTTGATTTAAACAAAAGGAAACAGAATCACAGATTAGACATCTTCCATAATATATCCATGGGCTTCTTAGTCTTTAATTCCAAGGGGGAAAACTATAGGGGAAAAAAACCATGGGTCCTTTTTTGAATCATTTTTTCTTGTTATGTCTGTTCTTTTTATGAATAGTTAACATTTATGGAACATCTGCCGTTACTTCATTTAAGCGCCACAATGATCCAGTGAGGTACATAATATCTTCAAATTACAGATGAGTATGCTGAAGCTTAGAGGTGAATTAATTTTCCCAAAGACACACAGCTAGAAAGCAGCAGAGCCAAGACTTATCTTATGTCTCTTTGGCCCAAAACCACTATACTAAACTGCCTTCTGGATGGGCAGGAAAGCCTCAAATCGTAATAGCTCAGACTTCTCGCATCATCTAGTGGTGAGATGGGGGGTGCATTTCATTCTCAAGGTAAATGCAGCTTTAATGACAGAGAAGGTACAAACTGTGAATTAGCAATAGCAGTGGTCTCAGTCTTTTTCTAAGCCTCTCCATTTATGGAGAGGAAAGTCTAGGAACACACCACCAGGAGCCAGTACAAGAGCCTCAAAGCAAAGGGGAAGATGAGAAGGATGGAAGCAATGCATCAGAGTTGCAAATTAGAGGGGTCAAATCAGAGTTGCAGCTGCCAGCCTCCGCCGTGGCCTCAGCAACACCAGATCTGAGTTGTGTTTGCTCCGTGCAGCTCCTGACTCAGGTTGCCTGGGGCAATGCAGCTGTGACTCTGCCCCAAGGGACAGAGAAAAAGCAGCCACAGAAGGAGGGCCCTGGATGCTTTCAGATGCTCTTCAACAAAGGCTTTTCAGGAGTTCCCGTTGTGGCCCAGTGGTTAACGAATCTGACTAAGAACCATGAGGTTGCGGGTTCGATCCCTGGCCTTGCTCAGGGGGTTAAGGATCCGGCGTTGCCGTGAACTGTGGTGAAGGTTGCAGACGTGGTTGGAATCTGGCATTGCTGTGGCTGTGGTGTAGGCCGGCAGCTACAGCTCCAATGAGACCCCTAGCCTGGGAACCTCCATATGCCGCGGGTGCGGCCCTAAAAAGACCAAAGGCTTTTCTACTTCAGCCCTCAAATCTGATATGGATTTTTAAAAGCCTTCCAGGAAAATACTGTGCCAACCAAAAAAACACACAACCACAGGCGTGAAGTGCCACACACTAAGATTTACCTTTATTTCCAACTGCATCACCGGCTACATATTCTTTCTGCTCTGTTGAATTTTTTTTTTCTTTTCGCACCTTCCCCTGGAGCCTATGGAAATTCCCAGCCTAGGGTTGAATCCAAACCGCACCTGCAGGCCTATGGCCAGGACAACACCTGATTCGAGCTACCGCATCTGTCACCTATGTGATTCTTCCTTCACCTACTGAGTGAGGCCAGGGATCAAACCTGCATCCTCAGGGACACTATGTTGGGTTCTTAACCCTCTGAGCCACAACAGGAACTCCTGCATATATATATATATTTTTTTTTGTCTTTTTGTCTTTCTAAGGCTGCACCCATGGCATATGGAGGTTCCCAGGCTAGGGGCCTGATCGGATCTGTAGCTGCCAGCCTACGCCACAGTCACAGCAACTAGGGATCCAAGCAGCATCTGCGACTGACACCACAGCTCACAGCAACGCAGGATCGTTAACCCATTGACCGAGGCCAGGGATCGAATCTGCATCCTCATGGATGCTAGTCGGGTTCATTAACCGCTGAGTTACGACGGGAACTCCCTGCTGCACATTTCTTAACTGAAACCTTCCGAATTTGCAGAAACCAGGAATCCACATCTTTTAGCGACTGAGAAACCAAACGCTATGAAAGAGAAGGTGTAATAACAAGGATGGTGAAGACTCTGAAAGTCCTGATTTTTTGGCCACGTGTTCCAGCCACTGTACCTTGCCGAACTGGCCAAGGCAACTTAGAAACAGAATCCTCTCCTAAAACGCATGCTACTTTCTCACCTTGGCTAGACTTTTGCCACCTTCCCAAGTTCTCCGGGACATCTTTGAGTGGAAAAGTCAGGGAGAGAGTGGAGGTGAGGTTCTGGGTTCTGGCTCTGCCGCGGGGACTCAGGTCAGGGCTTTTCTCAAGCATAAAACGAAGGCACCCTGAGATTCCTTTCAACTGTGGGACTCTGCAATCATGCCCTCTTCATGTTGGGGGCCTTCTGGAATCATCTTCATTTGGCCTATTCTACTCTGAAAGCATCCAAACTTTTCCTCCATTCCCTTCTGCCTATCAGCTCCTAATCCTGGAATGTCTGCACTGGTGGGCTCCTTGGAGGTCATTTATTCTTCCGGTAACGATACAGGAAGTGGCCACACAGTAACAGGAGACCGCCCTCTCTGGGCTCTGACCGTGAATGCCCAGCACGCTTCTCACCACACGTACCACCCACCACTACGCAGGGCTACATGTGCTATAAGCCCCCGAATGGGTACCGTGCCCCTTGTCCCAGCATCCCTTCCACGCTCCCACCTTATACAGCCATGTGGTCGGGAGGAAGGAGGAAAAATAAACTGACCCCTAGCTCCAGAAATGTGTATTCTCTCTCCTACTCTGCATAGAGAGTCGCCCAAGGGCTCAAAGCCTATGTCACTCACAGCACGACACTCTCCTGGCCGAAGCAATTGGTTAAATGAATGGGCATTTGATCTAACTGGGAGCGGTAAGCTAAGAGCCAAGGTCTTCTGAGAGAGTCTAGGGAAGGATGACTGGAGGCCAGTTCTCTCTTCCCACCGCTAAAAAGGGTGCTATTTAGATATGAAGCATGGAGCCACTGCAGCAATTCTGCCACCAGGAAAAGCTGGGCTTTGGGTTAAACAGACACCACAAAAAGGCAGAGGAGAGAAACAGAGATGCACTGAGTGTCTGATGACACCATTCAGCCACTGAACCCAACCAATCTTGAAGCCCACTTTGCATCTGTACCTTCCATTACTTGAGCTCATGAATCCCTTACACTGGGTAAGCCGGTTCAAAACGTGGTATATGTTTCTTCTGAGATAAATTCCCAACTGATGTATGCGCACCAAAGAGCACACACGAAGCTGACCTACGGTTACCCTTCAAAGGCCTCCTGATTAGCACCAGAGAGTAAAACCAGCGCCCTCATGTTCGTACGCTTCCACCCAAAACCAAGGCCACCAACCAAGAACTCAGGCAGACTCTTTCACAGCACTGGGGTCACCTGCAGCCTCCCCCCTGGGAAGCCGCTGCTGAGAAGGGATCATTGGCCCCCAGACCCCCTTCCTCTGTACCCCTCCATGCCAACACAGAGACAAGAAAGATGGCAATGCCAGGCGAGAGACAGAGGCACTTTTCAGCATCTCCTGTTACTTGCTTAAAAATCAGTGAATACGCCCAGCAAAGCACTTGGCCCCCAGGTCATCACCACTAGGTGCTAATATCATAGATGTTATGTGCCTCCTGTTGGAAATGCACCCCAGCTCCCATGAGATACACTTGTAATATCAACTCTACATCTGATCAAGCCTCCAGCTCTGTCATTTTCCAGGAAGCATAAAGGATGGAGGAACATGTTACACAACTCAACAGGAATGTAATCAGCAAAAGCTGGTGTGGAAAACCCTAGAACGACCTGTTTATTCAACAAATAGTTACAAAGTTAAAAGGAAGTGGAGAGGAAACTCACAGAGTAAAAGAGGATTAAGATACAGAGAAGCCCATAGGTGGACCTTAACTGGATCTTGATCTGAGAGATAATCAGGGAGATTCAAATGTTGATTGAATCCTATTACATCAGGGGATTATTATTAATATTCTTTGGTTCTGATCTGACACTGCAGTTGGGTGTTTTTTTAATGTGACTTTATCTTTTTTATTTATGGATAATAAAATTTAATATCTGAACTTGCTTCAAGATAATCTGAGTAAAGGCCTGGAGGGACAGGTAGAAGCATCGAGACTGGCTAGGAGTTGTTCATTGCCGGAGTTGAGCGAGGGTTCCAGGGAATTCATTAGTCTCTGCTTTTTTGTGTCTATTTGGAAGTTTTTGTAGTAAAGATTTTTAATGAATGGAAAGGACCCAAAGATGAAGCAGAGTCTAAGCACTTTGCCAAAATCCCAGTGTCATTTCCAGAAAAGCCTACTTACCCAAAATAACACTTATTATACAAGCCTCCCCAAGTAATTGCCTTGACAGAGCACTTCCGGTTGACCCATCTTTCCAAAGGTTACTGGGAATTCCTGAAACAGGACAAGCACTCCTTCCATGGGGTTACATTAAGAAGTTTCATTCACACTGTGTAGTACAGAGAACTCTACCCAATGGACTGTGATAATCTATGTGGGAAAAGAATCTGAACGAGAGTGGATGTGGGTACGTGTATAACTGAATTGCTTTGTTGTAGAGCAGAAATGATCACAACCTTATAAATCAACTATACTGCAATAACACTTTAAAAAAAGAAAAAAATTTAGCTCACAGGAAATACTATATAAGCTCATATCAAACATTAAATGGATGGATGACCTGCGTATAGTAATTTGTTGCTGCTGGTACCGCCCAAGCCTTTAGACACTTATGTGCCCTAATTTCTATAATCTCAGCAGGGAAAGATCTTTCTCATCCTGACACCAAAGACAGAAACCACAAAGACCGATTAGTTACACACAGATGTAATTCAGTAGATTAAAACTTGGCGGGGGGGGTCATCGCATCCATGGCACGCAGAAGTCCCCGGGGCCAGGGAATCGAACATGAGTCACAGCAGTGACAACACTGAGTCCCTAACTCCTAGGCCACCAGAGAACTCCCAAAACCTGTGTCTTCTCATGAAAGGCATTTTCCAGACATGACAGCAAAAGAGATTAATATTCTTAGTATTAAAAAAAAAAAACTCTTCCCATGTGAGGTGAAAAAAAAAACCACCATCCTTTTTTTAAAAATTAACAAAAAATCTGGACAGATGATTCCCCCCAAAGAAAGGAAATAATATAGGATGGCCAGATACAATACAGGACACCCAGGTAAACATAAATTTCAGATAAGTAACAAATAATTGGATATATGTATAATTGAATCAGCAGAAATTATCACATTATAAATTAACTATACTTCAATAAAACTTCAAAAATGGGAAAAAACAAATAATTGGGGCCATAATTACACAAAAACATTATTTGTTTTTAATCTAAATTCCAATTTATGCCATTTATATTGTTTTACGTTACACTGTTCAAATTTACATCATTCGATGACATTAATCTATGCAATTTATAATTTAGACAGTTCTACATTAGTATTTTTATTTGCCAATTCTGGCAACTGTAATTAATGGCCAATAATTGTGCAGGATTGTAGGCATCTCTGCAGCATCAGAATGCATGTAGTTTTTTTCATGTTTTCAACCTTTATACAAACAGTAGGATAATGTATGTATTCTTCCACCATTTGCCTATTTTCACTCCACAGTTCGACTATGAAATTGATCCATAATAATGAGTGATGCTTTATCTCAGTCATTTTAGGTACTGCATAATATTCCATTATTTGGATATACCATAATTTACATTTCTAGTCTCCAGTTGATGGACCATGAGCCAGTGTACAATTTTTGCTGCTACCAAAAATGCTGCTATGAATGTCCTTAAACACTTCTCTTGGTACACATTTAAGCGCATTTCTCTAGGGCACATACCGGAGTAGAATTACAAGCTCAAAGAGTATGTGTGACTTCAACGGTAATTCTACAAAGTGATTGCACTAATTTATATCCCCACCAGAAGCAATAAATACATTTTTCACAGTCACGTCCTGCTGAGGTTAATTGAAAACTCTCCTTTAAAGGAGACTGAGTTCAAAGCATGCAGAAACTGAGTCAGAAGCCTGGTACTAATAGTTATTAAACCTAAAAAATCAACCCAACATGAGCACAGGTTGACTGTGTCTGATGCAGATGGGGACTGGGCTGGATTGAGACAGGTCGGCGATTTCTTTAAACCATGCATGTTTTAATCCTCATTGCTGTCCTCCAAGATTAAAATAAGCTCATTGTAAACAAAATTATTTTAGTAATTACTAAGACACATCTCATAGAAATGGAATATCTCCCTCATGACTGCCATTAGCATGACATATAATCCACCCAGTTTTTCTACACGGAAATCAGCTTCTTTAGGAGACTATGTATTTTGGTTTGCATTTTACTGCTTTTTACTGTATATAATATTTCTTTACAAGGAAAGAAACAATCTACGTTTACCAAAAATTCTGTTATTCAATAAATATTTACCAAGCACCTGTTCCTGGACAGGATGGAGTCTATAAAGAAAACTAAGCATCTCCACCATTAAGAGATTCCCTTTAAAAGGAAAGAAACTAATAGATGCAGCTCATCATAATGGTCTCCACTTATCAATCACCCTCTCTGAGCCAGGCACTGTTTTAGACCCTTAATGAACATGACAGACAAAATAACACCCTTCCCCTTGTCCATGTCCTAATCCTAATACTGCTATGTTATGTCGCAAAGGGGAATTAAGGTTGCTAATCAGCTAACCTTAAAATAAGGAGAACAGCTTGGGTTCTCCAGGTGAACCCACAGTCAGCAGTCAGGGGGTCCTTAAGTGAGGAAGAGGGAAGCAGAAGAGTCAAAACCAGAGAGATGGCAGCATGAAAAAGATTCCCCTGCTGCTGCTGGCTCTGAAGGCAGTAGGGGGCTATAAGCCGACGAATGCAGGCAGTTTCTAGAAGCTGGAAAAGGCAAGAAAATGGAGTCTCCCTAGAATCCCCAGAAGAAAACTCAACTCTGCTGATCATTTAACCCACTGAGACCTGTGTCAGACTTCTGACTTCCCCAAATGTGTGCTGGCCACGAAGTCTATGGTATTTGTCACCACAGGAATAGGGATAGGAGTAAGAACAGCAATAGGAAGCTAAGACTTTCCACTTTGTCTGCCCCACACCCGGGAACATAGATGCTCTGACTTTCATTGAACACACTGGGGAACCAGGGACCCAAGAGACTGAATGACTAGCCCAGGTTCACAGTGGCAGAGCCAGACTCAAACCAGGGTCTGCCTACCTCCAAAGCCTGTGTGGAGGCCGCCCGCTACCCTCCCTCTACGTGGTCAGCTGGAATACATGGCAGACGGGGACACGTACTGCCCAGGGGTAAGCAAAGCAGAGCGGGCTGGGAAACCCTCCCAGGGAGAGGCTGGGAGGACTGTGTAGAGCAGTCTGAGCCTTTCAAATGATGGACAGGCAATGCAATGCAACCAAAAGTTCAGTGCAACCAAAGTCTGGGGCGTGTGGGGGTGGGGGAACCCAGTGGGAGGTAAGGCTAGGTACCTCGATGAGAAACCAGGACTGTCCAGTATGATAGACACTAGTCCCATGTGGCTATCAACATTTACACTTAATTAAAACCAGGAAGTTCCCCTGTGGCACAGTGGGTTAAGGATCCAGCATTGGTGCAGCTGTGGCACAGGTCGAAACTTCAGCTCTGTTTCAGTCCCTGGCTGGGTAACTTTCACATGCTGTGGCTGCGGCCAAAAAAAAAAAAAAAAAATTAAATCAAATAAGTTAAAACATCAGTTTCTAAGTTTTACTTACTGCATTTAAAAACTTCAATAGCAAAAAAAAAAAAAAAATCTTCAATAGCCACGTGTATCTAATACTGGACAGTGCAGATACAGAGCATTTCCATCCTGGCAGAAAGGCCTGTTGGACAGCACTGCAGAGGAAGGGGAGTCCTTAGAATCGTTTTTGAGCCAGTCAGGGCTACTGTGCCTCCTCATGTCCTTTTGTAAAACTCTCTCCACCTCACCCCCTTACTTGTTACTACTTTTGTGTCCTCTTCCCTGGGTTGCAGTTTTTCAAGAAGAGATGCATGATAAACATGCTCAAAAAAATATCATCAACTCCCAGCACTGTCCTAGAGATGCTATCTAGCCCTGAAAATGAACTCTTCCAGGAGGTGGGTCCAGTTTTTTCTCCACTGCCGAAACTTGGGGAAAAAAAATTCGGGAGTTCCCACTGTGGTATAATGGAAAGAAATCCAACTAGTATCCATGAGGATGCGGGTTGAATCCCTGGCCTCCCTCAGTGGGTTAAGGATCCAACGTTGCCGTGAGCTGTGGTGTAGGTTGCAGACACGGCTCGGATCCTGCATTGCTGTGGCTGTGAAGTAGGCCTGCAGCTGTAGCTCCGATTTGACCCCTAGCCTGGGAACTTGCAAATGCCGAGGGTACAGCCCTAAAAAGACCAAAAAAAAAAAAAAAAATCAGCCTCTGCCTTAGAGAATCATATCAAAAAAAAAAAAAAATCAGCCTCTGCCTTAGAGAATCATATCAATGCTGCAGTAAGAAACGGTGGTCGCTCCCATTTGTGGAGTACTTGTCAGCTTTCAAAGCATCTGACACTTTGTCTCATAGAACCGGGCTCTGTCTGATCCTCCCCAGGGTGGCAAGGGCTCTTCTGAGACTCCAGCTCTTCTGATTGGCCTTTCCAGCTTGGCAGAGGCTGCCCCACTCCTACTCCAGAAAAAGGAGGCTGAACTCAACCGAGGCCACATCCTAGAAGTACCCAGAGCCCCACACCTAACACGCTTAGGTGTCTGCCAAAGGTAAGATGAATTTATGATCTGGCAATTGAGTTTAGAACGAGGACAGGTGCAAGGGGAAATGCAATTAATTGTTACACTGACCTATCATTTCGGGATCTTTATGAGGCTGTTGGGTGTGTTCTCAGAGATCTAATTAGTGCTCTTAGCCCCTCGGTGACTCAGGGTCCCCGCACAGCCCCTATGGACAACGCTAACCCTGTCTGGCGGGCCTCACAGGCGGCTCCGATGGAATTCCCATCGGCAGCTCAACGCTTGTCCTCTCCCAAACAGCCCTGCAGTGACAAATGCAGGAGGAGGGGGGCCCTCCACACTGACATCTCCCCACCTCCCCACCCCCCACACATACACCAGCAATGCCAGGAACTTGGCTGCTTGCTTAAACAATAGATCCCTATGTGGTCAGGAGAGAAAGGGTGCCCTGTACCTGCTGAGCTGAGCAGCGGGGGCCAGCTCCCCTCCCCCAGCCTCTGCCAAAGGGGTGAGGGCAGAGTGGGAGTGAAGGCAGGGATCAGCCACAGACACACCTCCCCCACCTCCACGGGCAAATAAGGCTTCTGGCCCAGCTAGTGAACTTTTCTGCTCCACACTACTGGGGACTCCAATGTTCAGGGTTGATCCCCTGAGCAAGCGACAGGGAAGCTTGCCCACAGCAGGCTCGCGGAACAGATGAGCCCACTGGCAGCTGAAATAGATATTCATGCCCAGCCCCGGGCCTGCCCTGGGTCTAACGGGCTAAGAATTAGAACAGAAACCAATAATCACTCCCCAACATGGTATTTGGAGTAGTTTCTAAGATGCACATCTGGAAAGGGGGAGAAGGAGACAAGAAAGAAGTCCTCCTCAGGGAATTCGGAGCAGCATCTGCGACCTACACCACAGCTCATGGCAATCCCAGACCCTTAACCCACTGAGCGAGGCCAGGGATCGAACCTGTGTCCTCATGGATGCTAATCAGATTTGTTTCCCCTGTGTGAATATATCACAGTTTATTCATCTGCCCTCCAACTAATGGATATCTCGGTTTTTCCAGGCTTGTGGTACTGGGAACACAGGTGCACATGTCTCCTTCTGGACACAAGTGTCTCTTGGGCATATATACCTAGAAAGGGACTTGCTGGGCCATAAGAAGTTGGATAGTCAACTTTAGGAGATAATGAGATACTGTCAAAGTGTTTTGCCATTTGATTGCATTTCCTAGGGTTACTAAGATGATTGTTTCCTCTTCCTGTCCTCCTCAGTTTTGTTCTTTAAATTTCATGTGTAAGCTCGATCAAAATGTTTATTTTTTTTATTTTTATGGCCGCACCTGTGGCATATGAAACTTCTCAGGCTAGGGATAGCACTGGAGCTTCAGCTGCAGCCTATGCCCCAACTTAACAGCAACGCTGGATCCTTAACCCACTGGACAAGTCTAGGGATCAAACTCATATCTTCATAGAGAAAATGTCGGGTCTTTAACCTGCTGAGCCACAACAGGAACTCCTATCAAAATGTTTAAATCAAGTTCTTCGCCTAACACCTTAAGTACCCTCTCAGCTAAATCCCCCATGTGGAAAAGAAAGATTCTTGTCCCGAACATAGATAATAAGAAGGGCATCTAAGCAGGCACAAGGACATTCCCTGGTCCAGACAGTGAGACAGGTTAGTCAAATGGAAGGGAACTGCCTGGAAGCTGCTTCGAATTGGGCAAATGCATGGTTTACAAAAAGGCTCTAGGAATTCCCATCGTGGCTCAGTGGTTAAAGAACCCGACTAGTATCCATGAGGATGTGGGTTCGATCCCTGGTCTCGCTCAGTGGGTTAAGGATCTGGCGTTGCCATGAGCCGTGATGTAGGTCGCAGACGTGGCTTGGATCCCACAATGCTGTGGCTGTGGTGTAGGCCAGCAGCTATAGCTCCAACTGGACCCCTAGCCTGGGAGCCTCCATATGCCCTAAAAAGACAAAAAAAAAAAAGAAAAAAAAGTGGGTGTGACCCTAAAAAGACAAAAAAGGAAAAAAAGTGTCTAGGTGGAATCAAAGCTTGTTCCCCCATCCAAGTTTGCTTGCTCCGTCTCTCCTCCCCAAAACTTCCCATAACTATCCCACACACTTATTTTTAAACAGAAAAAAAAAAAAAAGTCCGTTAAGTAATCAATTTCACATTTAAACGAGAGCAGGGAATAAAAGCCTAAAGTGGAAAAAACCAAACAGTGTGTTAAGTAATCAATTTCACATTTAAATGAGAGCAGGGGGTCCAGCGTGGATGTCGCTGTGCAGTCGAATTCATTTCAATAAGTATTTACAGAGCATTTTGCAGTGTGGCCATCACACTGACAAATAAGATCTCTCTTCTGCCCTCAAGAGGTGGTGAGCTGGGTCATTTAACAAGACAGGAGCAAGCATGGATTGCTGAAGGGGCCAGTGAGCACTAAGAAGATGAAGAGGTGGCCTCATCTCAAGATACTCATTGTAGAAGATTTAGCAAAGTTAGAACGCAAGTAAACGAGACACCAAAGTTGTACAAAGGTGAGATGTACGGATTCTAACCAAAACGGTTCCTAGAGCGTGATGCTGGAGTTGGTTTTTGTTTTTGTTTTTCAATGGTTGCATCCTAGACATATGGAAGTTCATGGGCCAGGGGTTGAACCCATGCCTCTGCAGGGACCTGAGCTACTGCAGTTGGATTCTTAACCCACTGCACCACAGCGGGAACTCCTCAAGCTGGGTTTTTGAAGGATGAATCATGCAAGTGAGAGGAGAGAGGACAAAGACTATTATACCTCAAAAGATTAAGAAGTCAGCTTTCCTAGACTTCTTGATCTTCCCATTTTCCCCTATTTCTTAAACTTCTTAAATCTATTTCCTGCCCGTAGTCCTGCTAAAGCACCAAGACAGTAGAACCCCTGGGTCACTGTTAAGCATGCATTACCTGCATTAATTTGTTCATTCCATAGGTGCCAGGCCCTGTGCTGAGCTCTGGGGTTACACTGATGGACAGGATGGGCATGATTCCTGCCCTCACCCAGCTCCCGGTCTTCAGGGCAGGCAGATTTAGACAAAGACAGGCCATGGCTTGGCCTGACCATCGCTCAGACTCCGTCTGCCTGGGCAAACCCCTCCCCCATCCAATCCTGCCCCAGAAACATTTCCAGTAAATTGTGCAGGATTAAAGAAATAGCTGCCTCCTCCGTAATTAAAAGGCCCCTGACCAGCATCCCAGGTAGCCACGCCGCTGCGGAAAGCTGAGAGACCAAGAAATCAGGTGCTTCCTACATAATAGCCTCCAATCTGATACTTGATAGCTGCTGCTTTCCAGAGTCAAACAACTGTCAGGCATTTTATGAAGGCAGGAAGCAAATAAGGGGGCAAGGATTGGGGTCTAAGGCCTCGGGGGAGCTCAATTAGTGAGCCAGATAAAGTTAACCCCGCAAGGGCATACTCTCAGTTTCCTAGAAAGCCAGCTGGAAGAGATGCCAATCCTTAAGCCTCTGTCACTCAAAAGATTAACAGAAGAGACCCAGGGGTGCCCAAGGGAATTCTGCAACAGCCAGATGTTTCTACTCCTCCTGTGACACTGCTGCTCACAACCAGGGCCACATTTCTGAGACCACCATGAAGCCACAGAATAGAACCGCAGTCTTCCGTGACAGGTTGAAACTCAAAGACATCACCCCTTAGCGATACAGACACCCCAAAACAGCATCAATAATGCTTTCTTACAGACTTGCCTGATGTCCATTCAACAGGAACAGCATCATAATTGGACGAACAGCACCTGAAGCTGCTCAGTGGTGTGGAAAGCACGCAACCTGTACATCCGTATAAACCGAAATTTGCCTCCCACAGCTATGGAGGCACCATGAGTGTTGCAAACGAGGCTTTTAGCTTCCCTGAGTCTCAAGTGCAAAATTACACTAACAAGACCCACCTTCTTGGTCTTACAAGCAACAGCAATCATGGAAAGTGCCCAGTCCAAAGATTCATGCTTTTATTGGGGCTACAAATTCGTCCAGGTAACCACATGTTCAAGATAGCAGCTTCCCCCATACTAAGTGTGTGTGTGTTTGTGCATGTGTGAGAGAGACAGAGAGAGAGAGACAGAGAGAGAGAGAGAGAGAGAGAGAGAGAGAGAGAGAGAGAGAGAGGTGGAGAAAATAGAGCTGGAACACACACAAGTCTATTTACTGCCCCAGCTTATGTTCTACCATTTCTATCAAGTTAATAAACTAAAGAAGCTGGAGGGGAAACTAAGCCAGGTCCTATTGTCCCCTGAAGCCCCTAACTTTTCCCTAAGGGCCACTTCCTCCAGTTTCAGGAGGCAAGGAAGGAAGGCCATATGGTTTGAGATGCTAGACCCGCCCGGCAGCAAACGAGCCCCCCACCATTTGTCTCTGGGCCTCTCCTGTGGGCGGGCATTTAGATTTCAGTCGGGGTGCTCTGGTCTGCGTCTCTGTCTTGACTGTTCCTAATTATTGGAGGGAACACTGTGGCTCTCCTGACCCCGGAGTTTAAAAGCTGCGAGTCCTAATATCAAACCGTGCAGCTTCATTTAAAAGGCATCCTCATCTGCATCCATAAAAGTCACTCCCGGAGCCCTGACTTGCCCCAGCTTTGGGAATGCCTGCTGTCGAGGATTTATGACACGCCCTGGATCTAATCGGCCGCACTTTAACTGCTGCTGTTGCACATCTGGTCATAAAAGCAAGGGCCGACCCAACACGGGGACAAACACTTTTCTTTCCTAAGTGGCTGCAAATCTGATCTCACAGTGATAGCTGGGCTCAGATGTAATCAGCCAGCATCTGGGCAGTCATTAAAGCTCGTCAAGCTTCAGAAGCCTTTACACACACACACACACACACACACACACACACACACACACCAGCTATAAAGATGATTCTCATGTAGCAAGAGCTACGAATAAAGAACCTGCAATGTGAACAGGTGGCAATGGGCTGGGTCCAATATTATCCAGGAAACCATGCATTGCTTAAGAAGCCAACACTGTTTTCACAAAGATCCCAGCTACTTTCACATGGATTACCCTGCTGCCAGGTGAAGGTGGGCAGCTACCTCAAGAAAAAACTACCCCAACATAACCTAATTCTTGGCCAGCAATTGTCCAGATAAATTTGGTCGAATGAACCCTTAGATGACTTAAGAGTTTTTTTAAAGCAGTGCAATTGTTCATTAGACCCGCTGGGTGGATGCAGGGGAGCTGTAATCTAGCCCAGAAATGAACAGTGCTGTCGGTTCCATGAGGTTTTACAATGCCCTGGACAGCCTGTCCTCTGCACAGAATTGGCACGTTTCACATCGTTCAGGAACTCCAGTCAGACCAAGGTTCAACAAGTAGTTCAACCTCCCGCTCCAGGGCCGAGGAAGAGACCCTTGAACGCTGCCAGCTCCTCTCCACCAGCTCTCCACAGCCCTCACCTCTATCTCTCCTCAGAGGCTGTGCCCAGCGGGAGGCAGCATTAAAATTATCTGCTGTGGGTTTTATGAGCAGCGATCGTTTTTTAAAACAACAACAACACAAGGTCCTTGTGTGGCTCTCGGGTAACCTAAAACCCTGGAGGCAGAGCTGCCCCGCTGCTTGCCAAGAACGCCAGCGCTCCAGGACCGCGCGGAGGGTGAGACCACAGGACAGCCCTGCTGGCGCGGGGAGCCTCGGATGCAGGAGTCTTGGAGCAAAATGCTCTGGGAGACGAGACTGGGAAAGAGAACCCACCAGCGACAGTGGGGAAGCGGGGGAGGGGAGGGAGGAGGGGCGGGAGAAGGCAGAGTCCGTGCCGCGGGAAAGAATGGATGCGGGGGGGGGGGACAATAGGAGAAATTTTTATTTCAACAACTTCGCCAAGAAGACAGCAGGAGACTGGGTAGTGGGTGAGGGGGGGACAAGGTCTGACACCACCCTTCCCCCTCCCCCGCCCCCGCCCCCGAGGCGTGAGGACCGGGGACCTCGGTTTCCCTCCTCAGGTGGGCGTGCGGCTGGGGGCGCACTTACCCTAGGGCCCGTGGTGCGGTGGCCGCGAGCCGGGGACAGCTGCACCAACACGAGCAGCAAGTGGGGCGTGAGCAGGCGGGCACAGCGCGCGGGCAGCATGTTGCCAGGGGGACCGTGCAAAGGGCTTCGGGCAGGGGTGGCGGGCTCCGCGGGGCGCGCGGCCGCGCCTGCCTTTCTGCCTTCCTTCCCTCGGGTGCCCTGGCGACGGCGGGCAGGGGGCCGCGGCGGTACGGCCCGGGCTCGCGGAGGCTGTGGTCGGAGCGCGCGCTCATGAACCGCCGGGTAGGCGAGCTGAGCGCGAGCGTGAGCTCTGCGCGCGGCGCTCTCCGCTGGTCCAGCCGGGGCGACAGCAGGTTGGATGCCAGAGCCCGGGCCATGGGAATTCCCGTTATAAACCCCTGGGAGGGGCGGGGCGGAGCCCGGCGGCCTTGATTGACAGGCTGGGAGGCCCGTGGCAGCCGCCCTTCTGGCAGGTGAAAGCCAATGGGAAGGAGGAAAGAGGGGAGGCTCGCGGTCGTCCCCACTGAGGAGCGACACTCGGCTGCTCCGCTAGAGTGGGCTTCGGGAGAGACTGGGCTAGAGGAACTTTCTCTTGGCGGTTCTGTATGCTGAAGCCTACGAGAGTCCCAGCAGGCTGAACATACCAGAATGCCACTCGGCTAATGATAACACCTTAAGCATGTATAGTTTTCAGCACCATACATGAGTGGTCATAACAGCTGGGTGAGATAGGCAGAGAAAACACTCCTAGCCCCATTTTTTTTTCGGATGAGGGTACTAGAGCGTAGAGGAGCTGAGAAATCTGCTTCTGTTCTGCGTTAACATCGAGAACAACTGGGAAGTCGCCAGGTCACCGTCCCAGAGCTGGCTGTGACCAGCGCTGGGAGTGGGCACATCCACTACTTGCAAACAAGCTTCCAGTGGGTGACACACCAAGTCCTACAGCGGCTTTCCCAGGAGCAGTGACGAGGAGAAAGAGAAAGTATGGGTTAGGCATCTGCTTGCTGGGGAGAGCCCCCCTGTGGATCTTGGATGATGCTGACACGTGACCTGGTGGTGCATCCAGCGTTAGAACGCAGACGTCCCTGCTCCCTGCCTCTAACTATCTAACTGGACGGCCGACAAGCAGCCTCTCTGTGGCCTAGGAGCTAGAGGAGCGGTCAGAGGGGAAAGGGGAGGTCAGAGGTCAGAGGGAGAGATCAGATCTCCTGGTGGGGGGGGATCGGGAGGAAAAAGCGTTGGTAGGAAGGGTAGTCTGTGGTGCAAACGGTTCAGAGGAGGGAAGGAGACTCTTCCAAGTGTCCAACCCACTTGGAGAGGACAGGCCAGCCAAGCGTCCAGTAGGATGTTGGCAGGTTCTGCCCAGAGCAGTCCCCAGGGGCCCATCTTGGGAATGGTCACAGACACATCCCAGCAGCTCCTCCCCAACGTGAGGTCGTCCCCAGCATTCAGCCTTAGAGAACCACGGTTTATCTTATGGGCAAGACAACCCTTAGTGTTTATTTTCATTGGTATGAACCACTCATTTCATAAAGAGGGATACTTTCCTCCAACCAGGCTGGAAGCTGCACCAGGGCTTAACTCCTCCTCCCTGGGAGCCTGAGAGGTCCTGACAAAGGTTAGCTCTGCTCCCTTCCAGCTTCTCTCCTGGGTTGTATAAACACACTTCCCAGCCAACTCCTGCATTCAGTTTTGCCCACTCCCCTTGCCCACCAACCAGCCTCCCGGCCACCAGTCATCCTTCTAAAAAGCAAACCTGAATCACCACCCTCTGCTTAAAAGACTTAACTCTCCCCAGCGCCCTCCGATCAAAAGGCCCTGACTGGATGCTGGAACAGTAAGAAAGTACTGGTGGTTCTCCAAACAAAAATGAAAAACTGCTCTAAGAGAACTGCTCATTCTCCTCTGCCGGTGGAATGGTCTGACATGCTCTCTGGAGCCAGTCAGGATGGGTTCAAATCCTGGGTCTGCCATCTAGTGGTATAATCTTGCACGAGTCACTTGACTTATCCCGGGTCCAGTTTTCCCTCCTGTAAAATGGGGATAAATAATACCACCTTATGAGTTGTTGTCAGGGTCGAAGGGGATGGGGTACATAAAGCCCTTAGAATGGTTAAGTTATAAATATTACCATCTGGCCTAGGCAGAGGGCGGGACAAATGCCTTCATCTGATTTTATCCTCAGAATGATCCTGTGACACAGACAGAGATCCAACTTTACAAAGTACTCCATGCGATTGGGATTTGCCTGGCCTCATTTAGCTGGTAAACGGCTAAATGATTCAAACCCAGCTTTTGAGAGTCTAATTCTGCCTCTGTCACCTGATAACTTCACTGTTCGACCTCAAATGCCGTAGGTTCGACAGTTTCTGTGGGCTTGCTGGGGGTTTTTTGCAGTGGCCTGCCAGGGAGCTGAGATTCGGAGCTTCAGAGAAAAGCATGAAAACAGCAAGGGTCAGTCCTTCCTGGAAACAGCCCTGTGATCCGGCATCCTGGGAATTTTCCCAGCTGGACTTGTGACACTTGCCGCGTACTCTCATGCCTCATGCAGCACTTACGTCAACTTCCACGTGCCCACCTTAATGTTCCCGGCCAGGGGCTCGGCCGGATGAAAATGTCACCATCAGGCTCAGCAGACTGACAGGTTTGTCCTGACCCTACCACCTGGCCACACGCACCCTGTCAAGCTGGTTGACTTCTTTCTGTTGCTGGAGTTATTGAGAAATCTATTGGAGTAAGTAAATATGCTGGAAATAGCCCCCCAGTATCTGGCAGCACAAAGCGCCCAGGGGAAAGGCATTGCAATAGTCCTTTCCATCCATAACACCACAGGCTGCTCTCCAGCCAGAAAGCGTATTTCCAAGTGGTCGCTGGTCCAAAAGTCTGCATTATTCTGTATTTCAACCACGCAGTTTTAGTTTAAAATATGAGCACCCGCTTTCCAGTTAACTTTGCTCAGCAAGTATTTTCTTTCCCTCAGGTTGGCATGCGAGGCCTGTCGTAACCATGGCCATCATTCAAATGATGCATTTTCTTCTCCCGACTCCTCCCAAGCCCAGAGAAGGTTAGAAATTCCAGAGAACTACTAGTCCCCAACAGCGTCTGTCTGCCAGGCCCCATGGTCTGATCCAAGCAAAAAAGTGAAATTGACAAGTTCCTACTTTCCCTGGAGGCCAAGCTTACGGTCCAAAAATAAATCTAGCTCTCCTGGCATCTGGTCTGTCCAGTTGCAGCCATGCTCCTTGTCCTGTGGGACTTCTGTTTGCAAGGGGATATTTCAGTGAAGAAAAATAATACTCTATATCCCATATGAGGTCTGAGGGCCTCAAATATTTAGGACTAGCTAGGAACGCCCATTTCAAATATATCTGGGTTTCTGTATAGTCCAGAGGAGTCTTGTCTGGCATTCAGCAAGAACCTTTCCATTAATTTTTAACAAATATTTGGATGTATCTCCTTCTGTGCCCAGCACAATGCTCATTATTGTAAGGGACTTTGAATGCACACCCTGTCTGTCCTCTGAGAGGTTATAATCTAATTTAAGTCACAGTGCAGACAGATACCTGGAGAACAAAGCCTGCAATGTCTTTTGGGGACTCAGAAAGCAAGGCCCTAACGGGCAGGGAAGGTCTCAGGAAGGTAGGTCTTGAATGGGGCCTTGAGAGAAATGCTTCTATAATGTAAATATGCTTTATGTTTGCTTCACTTGTGATACCACTACCAACAGAGAAAGGTGAGTTGTGTTTAAGGTTCAGGACTCTTTTCAAATATACTACCGAGCTCAGAAGCCTGGAACATCAAGAACCATCAGTTCTGTTTCTGGATTTGTGACAAACTTGCTGTCACACTTAGCACTGGGCTGATGCAGTTATTATTAGTTCTATTATGCAGGTGATATTAACCCACAAAGGTTAACCTTATCAAAGTCAGTCCTTATACGTTAAATACACACACACACACACACACACACACACAAAGCTAAATATGGGAAGTGATGGATGTGTTAAATAACTCGATGGGGCAGAATCGAGAATCCTTTCATAATGTATACATGTTTCAAATCATCATATTGTGTATTTTAAATATTTTACAGTTTTGTCAAACCTCAATAAAGCTGAAACACACACATACACACACACACACACATATATATGGCAAAAGTGATTAGAATGACTTAAATAATTTAGAAGATGATTTCTCTCTTTGTATAAAACTCCTCCCAGAGTCTAAGGTAGCTCCCTCTACCCCAGGCTCTTTCTAGTATCAGTCGGTCATTCTTAATAAGCAGCTTCTACCTCATAGTCCAAGATGGCTGCTCAAGCTCTATCCATCACGACTATTTTCCAGCCCACAGGGAAGAAAAGGGAAAAAGAAGAACATGCTCCTTGGGAGCATGTTAACTTCCAGAAGTCAAATTTCATTATATTTCTTTGGCTAGAATTTAGAGACATGACCACAGCTAGCTACAAAAAAAAAAGGCTTTTAAAAAAAAGGTAATCTTAATTTGAAGTAGCCGTGTGTTCAGCTGAAAATCAGGGTTAATGTTACAGAGAAGAAAATCCTGGGAGACAACTAGCTATAAGGGCCATCATCATTACCATACCTTGAACTGCTAAATGAAAGAACCATGGACAATGCAGTGCAGTCCAGAGGTTCAGCTGTGGCTTTCCTCTAGCTCTGCATGTCTAGCTCGCTCGTGCTCAAAATATTAATGGCCTCAGGGCCAGACACCCAGGCTCTTGATGCCACAAAAATTTAATTCTGGTATTTCCCTCTGTTAGGCACCTTCCAGGGGGAGGATCTGAGAACATACTTGGATGAGACTCAAGCCACTGAGTGCCAGGGTGGCAAGAAAGAAGCCCCCTGAAGAGACCAGCAGTCAATTAAGAACATCGGGAATAATGCCCACCTTTGGGAAAGTATTCTTGGCAAACATGTGTATTCTTCTGTTTCTGTTTCTTTCCCTTCCTCGTCCACCTCTAGGAAAATCTCTCTTTTCCCCGGGTTGCTTTTCTGTGACCTGGTTTCAAAAGTAATAATAGAGTAGTAGTAGTGGTAGTAACTCTGAGGGCTTAGCAAGCCAGACACAAGGACTTTTCTACACACCCTTGCATTTACTCTGCACGGTAGGTAGCATCATTTCCCCCATTTCACTAATAAAGAAATGGAGACTCTGGGAGGTTTCATAGCTTAGCCAGAAACAAATAACAGAATCAGAACTTGAGCCCTGTCTACCTTATTCTACCAAAAGCTGAACACTTTCCTACAGGATCTCAGACCCTCAGGCCCAGTATATGAGGTCAGTATTTTAGCCTCATTGTGCAGTTGAAGAACTGAGGCTTAACCATGAAGGTTACCATACCAGGGGTGGTCTTTAAATTTGGCATCCACATCTAAAGTCTTGGCATCCTCTCAAACCTATCAGTCCTAAGAGTCAGAGGCACATGCTGTATTTGCAAATGCTATTTTGGGTATTTCTGAAGGTTAACTCATCTTTCACAGACGGTGAAAAACAATTCTATTATGGGTGTTCCCTGGTGGCTCAGTGGGTTAAAAGATCCTGTGTTATCACGGGCAAAAACCAAAACAAAACAAAACAAAAACAACTCGGTTAGAACTGTTGATAAGAATTTAAATATAATAAACACCAAATTATATTCCATATTTTTCTCATTTTGAAGGTAATAGACCTAAAGTAGACAACAAACTTTGACTGAAACCATCCACTCATCAAATGTCATGAACCTGGAATATTCCCCCCGTAAATTTTTTCTTTTTTTTTTTTTTTGGTCTTTTTAGGGCTGCACCCCAGGCTAGGGGTCGAATCAGAGCTGCAGGTGCCAGCCTATGCCACAGCCACAGCAATGCAGGATCTGAGCCCCATCTGTGACCTACACCACAGCTCACGGCAATGCCATATCCTTAACCCACTGAGAGAGTCCAGGGATCAAACCTGCATCCTCGTGGATGCCAGTCAGGTTAGTTTCTGCTGAGCCATGAAATACTTGTAAATACTGACTCCAGATTTCAAATGTATCTCTAACTGGCCTTGCTTATTATTCCTATGAGTCTTCTGACTGCATGTGCATCATCAAAATAGTACTTTTGAAAGCTTTGGGGGCTCCTAATTGTGTTGAAGAGAGTATGGCCATTTTCTTTGCTCCATAATTGCAAAAACATTTCCATTTTCAGATGTATAAACATAATTAAAATCTTCAATCCTATTAATATTTTCATTTCTACACCGTCTGTTTCCTCTTTGCATACATGCCAGCCTTCAACATTTGCCTATTTACAAGCCACTAGAAGTAAATTTTGGTGCACAAAAATCTGAAAGATCAATGAATATTATATGTCCTTTTTGCAAAATAGAAAGTTTCAGGGTCTTGCCATAAAATATTACATAGTTAGGTCTACCTTGAGTGAATAACTGGATGAAAATACCATATTTTCTTTTTGTCCTTAAACATATATTCTTAATTCATTGATAATTGAGTTTGAGAAAAATCTAGGATATCATCACCTAAAGATTCATAGGCTAAGATTTCTTTTACATAATCAATTTCACTATCAATATTTGCTTATATTCTAACATGCTACTGGCTCTTTGCATTTACCTTCTGATTTATGTAATACCTGTGAAACCTCTTCCTCTATCAATTTTTTTCTCATTGCCTTCATAAGTAGAAAATGAAAAATTCAGAATTTTCAGCTGTACCCAATGAAAACTAAAAGCAGACCACAAAGATGGTGACCCAAGTCTTTTATTTCTTCTTGGAAAAAATGATGCAGTACTTTAGGCAGTGAATTAAGAAAACTGAAGGATGATAATATAATGATGATTTATGACAATAATGCACCTTTCTCCTAGGTAATTCCATCATTCTTCAGTTTTCTTATTATTTTGGTCTTTTTCAGATAGCTGGGAATAATTGATGAGTAGTGCTAAAATAATTCCTAGGATGTAAAATACAACGTTTCAAGACATAAAAAATAAGATCACTAAGATCACAAATACATATTTTTTCTGGTTCTGTTTTTTTTCATTTTTTAAAGTTTTACTGAAGTATAGCTGATTTACAAGGTTGTGATAATTTCTGCTGTACAACAAAGTGATTTGGTTATACATGTACACACACCCATTTTTTTTTCAGATTCTTTTCCCATGTAGATTATCACAGAATATTGAGTAGAGTTCTCTGTGCTGTACAGCAGGTCCCTGCTGGCCAATCATTCCATTCATAATGTATCTTACATTTACAAAAGGGTTTTTTTGTCCCTTTAAGGCCACACCCGTGGCATATGGAGTTTCCCAGGCTAGGGGTCAAATTGGAGCTGTAGCCGCTGGCCTACACCACAGCCACAGCAACATGGGATCTAAGCCACATCTATGACCTACACCACGGCTCACAGCAACACCGGATCCTTAACTCACTGAGTGAGGCCAGGGATCGAACCCACGTCCTCACAGATGCTAGTTGGGTTTGTTAACCACTGAGCCACAATGGGAACTCCAGAAGGGTTCCCATTTATCCATATCATAATTGCAAGACAGAATGAGTTTTAGCCTATCTTTAAAAATATCTTTTAAAAATTAACTGATTTTGGAGTTCCCTTGTAGCTCAGCAGGTTAAGGATCATGGCATTGTCACTGCTGTGGCTCTGGTATGCTGTGACACGGGTTCAATCCCTGGTCCAGGAGTTTCTGCTTGCCATGGACACATCAAAAAAAAAAAAAAGTTAAATTTATCTTTGTGTTTTGAAAGATATCTCAAAAAGAATAAAAGTCAAGAAATATCTTTATAAGAAAAGAGCTTTACAAAAAAATGCTTTGTGTTAAAAAAGAGCTTTTTAAAAAAACAACCAAAAAATAAAAATAAAATAAAAAAATAAACAACTAAAATTGGGTTCACTGGAACTTGGACTATATTTATATAACTGATCCAGTGGCTTTAGGAGAATAGGTACTACTGACAGGACCTGAAGCAGATGCTAGTCACGCCCCACTCACATCCCTTTGATTTCTGCCCGAGGGCTTCCTCTGGCTCTAGGTGCCAGCTCATCCTTTCAGAGAGTGACAGGAAGTGTCTGGAAGGTAATTACCCTGAGGTGCAACCTTCAACCAGTTCGGAACCAGAATTAGTGGGAAATTCCCCAGCTTCCTCATCCCCCAGCAAGACGATTCTGGGGCGTGTTCCACAGTCTCTCAGTGGGTCCCCAAGAGGATTAATCCCCAGTTGCCCACAGCAGTAGCCCTCTCATTAATGAACCATTCGTTGGCACTTTTCCCTCCCCTGTTGTACTTCCCCACTCCCTTACTGTGTTTCGTTGGATTACCTCCAAAGAAACTCCTCGCACTGAAATTCCTCATCATAGAATCTGCCATTGTGGGGGAGAGGGGGAGAATATGCCATTGGGAGAATCTGAACCAAGACACAACTTGAAACCACATCAGGATAAAGTGGCTGCAGCTCCGAAAATCAATTGTAGGTCTCTTTTTGCTCTACCTGGAGACCTTATGCAGAACAGAGCCCCGTGGGCTGAGGCAAGCGAGCCAAACAGAGAGGAGACTAGTTAATGATGGGAGACTGCAGTTTGGGAGAAAGAATGCTTTTAGAGGTCATTAGAATAAGGAGCTGTCTAAAACCATCAGAAATGCTTTCTCCATTTAACAAAAAGTTGGAATGGGCTCCCAGGGTGGCAGATGGACAGTCTGATCTCATTTAAGAAACCGCTTAGGGCAGTGGAACGGTCCTGAGCTCAGAGATGGAGGACTTGGATCCCTAGCCAGGCCTCTCTGAACTGAACTGCCATCCCTACCAAAGAGGGATCATAAAACCTTCATAAAATCAGGGGTTCCACCTCCTAGAGTAATGACAATAAAAACAAAAATAAACATATGGGATTTAATTAAACTTAAAAGTTTGTGCACAGCAAAGGAAACCCTAAACAAAACGAAAAGACAAACCACAGAATGGGAGAAAATATTTGCAAAGGAAGCGACTGAATCTGACTAGGAACCATGAGGTTGTGAGTTCAATCCCTGGCCTCACTCAGTGGGTTAAGGATCCGGCATTGCCGTGAGCTGTGGTATAGATGGCAGATGCGGCTCGGATCTGGCATTCCTGTGGCTGTGGTGTAGGCTGGCAGCTGTAGCTCCATTTAGACCCCTAGCCTGGGAACCTCCATATGCTACGAGTGCAGCCCTAAAAAGCAAAAAATAAAATAAAATAATAAAAAAATAAAATTAACTGAGATGAAATGTAGCTTAAGGAGAAACTATTTGCTTTTACTGCTTTTTTTTTGCTTGTTGATATATTTTCAACAAGAAAATGAAAAAATTCCTCAGACATATTTCAGTCCTAGTTTTGTGCCTTTACCAGGCACAATTAGGTATGTGTACAAAGACAGAAAAACTTGCACCTGGACTCATGTGTTAGAGCCAGGAACTATAACAGTTAAGAGTCTCAATTTGGGAATTAGAAGAACTTTGATTCAGCTTCCATCTCTTTGATTTGCTGGCTGACCAACAGACAAGTCATTGCACCTCTCTGAGCCTCTGTTTCCTTGTAAAACTGTAAAACTGTAATTTTGCTTCCTTGTTAACACCCATTATGATGGCCATTATTTAAAAAAAAAAAGAACAGAAAATAAGGGAATTGTCTTGTGGCACAGCAGGTTAAGACACTGGTCACTGCAGCAGCTCAGGTCATCATTGTGGTGCTGGTTCAACCCCTGGCCCAGGAACTTCCACATGCCATAAGTATAGTCAAAAATAATAATAATAATAATAATAACAGAAAATAAGTGTTGGTAAGGATGTAGAGAAATTTGTACCCTGTTCATCACTGGTGGGAATCTACAATGATGCAACTACTGTTTAAAACAATACGGCAGTACCTCAAAAAGCTAAACATAGAATTACCATATGATCCAGTAACTCTACTTCTGTGTATATACCCCCAAAAGAGTGAAAGCAGGACAGCAAAAGAAACCCTAAACAAAAGAAAGACAACCCACAGAATGGGAGAAAATATTTGTAAATGAATCGACTGACAAGGGATTAATCTCCAAAATTTACAAACACCTCCTACAGCTCAATACCAAAAAAACAAACAACCCCATCAAAAAATGGGCAGAAGATCTAAACAGACAATTCTCCAAAGAAGACATACAGATGGCCAAAAAAAACATGAAAAGATGTTCAACATCACTCGTTACTAGAGAAATGCAAATCAAAACCATTGTGAGGTACCACCTTACACCGGCCAGAATGGCCATCATCAAAAAGTCTACAAACAATAAGTGCTGGAGAGGGTGTGGAGAAAAAGGAACCCTATTACACTGTTGGTGGGAATGTAAATTGGTGCAACCACTGTGGAAAACAGTATGGAGATTCCTTAGAAAACTAAAAATAGAATTACCATTTGATCCAGCAATCCCACTCCTGGGCATCTATACAGAGAAAACCATGACTCGAAAAGACACATGTACTCCAGTGTTCATTGCAGCACTCTATACAATAGCCAAGTCATGGAAACAACCTAAATGCCCATCGACAGAGGAGTGGATAAAGAAGAAGTGGTACATATACACAGTGGAATATTACTCAGCCATTAAAAGGAATGAAATAACAGCATTTATAGCAACATGGATGGACTAGAAATTATGATGCTAAGTGAAGTCAGTCAGACAACGAGACACCAACATCAAATGCTACCACTTATGTGTGGAATCTAAAAAAAGGACACAATGGGGAGTTCCCGTTGTGGCGCAGTGGTTAATGAATCCAACTAGGAACGATGAGGTTGCGGGTTCGATCCCTGGCCTTGCTCAGCGGGTAAACCATCCAGCATTTCCATGAGCTGTGGCATAGGTTGCAGACGTAGCTTGGATCCTGTGTTGCTGTGGCTGTGACATAGGCTGGCAGCTGTAGTTCCAAGACAACCCCTAGCCTGGAAACCTCCACATGCCGCATGTGTGGCCCTAAAGTGCAAAAAATAAAAATAAATAAATAAAAATTAAATTAAAAAAGGACACAATGAACAATGAACTTCTTTGCAGAACAGATACTGACTCACAGACTTTGGAAAACTTATGGTTTCCAAATGAGACAAGTTGGGGGGTGGGGGGATGCACTGAGGGTTTGGGATGGAAATGCTATAAAATTTGGTTGTGATGACTTTTGTACACCTATAAATGTAATAAAATTCATTAAGTAAAAAAAATTAAAAATAAAATAAAAAGGAGTGAAAGCAGGGACTTGAACAGATATTTGTGCATCTGTGTTCAGAGCAGGCTTATTCACGATAGCCAAAAGCTGCAAGCAGCCCTAGGTCCATCAACAGATGAATGGAAAAATAAAATGTGGTACGTACATACAATGGAAGATTATTCTACTTTCAAAAGGTAAGAGATTCTAATTCTAATACATGCTACAATGTGGGTAAACCCTGAAGACGTTGTGCTAAGGGAAATAGGCAGGACATAAAAGGACTCTTGGATGATTCCACTTATATGAGGATCCTAGAAGAGTCAAACTCCTCAGCACAAAATAGAACAGTCACTGCCAGGGGCTGGAGGGAGGGGAAATGGGGGGTTATTGTTTAATGGGTATAGGATTTCAGTTTGAGAAGATTAAAATTTTTAGAGATAAATGATGCTAATGGGCAGAACAATGTGAATATGCTTAATACCACTAAACTATACACCTAAAAATTGTCAAAATGGTAAATTTTATGTACAATGGAATACTATTCAGCCATTAAAAAGGGATGAGATCTTGACATATGGGGACAACATGGATGGACCTTGAGGGTATTATGCTAAGTGAAATCAGTCCAATAGAAAAAGACAAATACCATATGATCTCACTTATATCCAGAATCTTAAATAAAAAAAGAAAGAAAGAAAACACAACAACAACAGCAAAGCCAAGCTTAAAGATACAAAGAACACATTGGTGGTTGCCACAGATGGTAGGGTTGGGAGTGGGAAAATGGGTAAAAAGAGCCAAAAGGTAAAAACTTCCAGTTGTAAAAGAAATAAGTCATGAGGATATAATATACAGCATGGCAACTATAGTTAATAATTCTGTATCGTATATTTGAAAGTTGCTAAGAGAGTAGATCTTAAAAGATCTCATTATTAAAAAAAAAATCTACAGCTATGTATAGTGACAAATGTTAACTAGAGTTGCTGTGGTGATCATTTCACTATATAAACAAATATCAGATCATTATGTTGTACGTCTGAAAGTAATACAATGTATGTCAATTATACCCCAACTTCTTTGAAAGGTAAATGTTATATATATGTAATAGTGATATATATTTATATTTGTGACATATATGGTTTCATTGTGAGGGCTAAATGGATTAATGCTGGTTAAACAGCTGACAGGGCCTGGCAAGGAGTAGGGGTTACTGAATTGTACATATCACCATTATTGGCTTGAATCCTCAGGACCAGTGGCTGAAGTCTGACCAACCTAAGGCCTACGAGTAGGACTGAACAAGGAGCAGATGAGCAGAGAAACCCCAGGCCAAGACATGAGGGAATTAAAGCAAGACAGAAAGTACAGGGATAACAAGGCCCCCAGGGAGACCTAAATCCCGGAAGAACCACAGGACGAAAAGAGGAGGCCCAGGCAGTGACCAGGAGAGGAAAAGCCCTGCAGGGCATCATGTGAAAGAGGGCCAGAGCAGGGTTGCCAGAAAAATACAGACTGCCCTGTTAAATGTGAACGTCAGATAAACAACAAATTTTTGTATTATGTCCCGAACACTGTATAACCCTGTTTTATTGCAAGGGACACACTAATACTCAAATTTAGTGTTTATCTAACATTCAAGTTCATCTGGGCATCCTGTATTTTTATTTGCTAAATCTAGCCACCCGAGGCCAGAGGCACCACTCATCCTTCACTACTTTTTACTAAGTCAGTTTACCATGATTCTAAATCCTAGAATATCTAGTATCTAAAAATCTGGCCAGGGCAGCAGTTGAGGGAGCAGAAAATGGAACAGGATTCTTTGCTTTACAAAATTATTCTTTCACAGCTGAGGTTCTATAAAGAGCAAGCGCTCCTAACGGTCTTGACCTAGAAATTCATTTTTAAAAGTTCAATGTACAGCCTCACTTTTTTTTTCTCCCCCTTTTTAGGACTACACCTGCAGCATATGGAAGTTCCCAGGCTAGGGGTCCAATTGGAGCAGCAGCGGTCAGCCCAGGCCACAGCCACAGCAACAGAGGGATCTGAGCTGCGACTGCAACCTACACGACAGCTCAGGGCAACTCAGGATCCTTAACCCACTGAGTGAGGCCAAGGATCGAACACGCAACCTCATGGATACTAGCGGGGTTCCCTACCGCTGAGCCGCAAGAGGGAATCCTACAGCCCCACTTCTGAAGGGGCCCACCTGTCAAAGTTGAAGGTGGTGCCAGCCATGGTCCCCAAAGCTGTGGTTCTCCTGGCTTTTATGAGCAGGAGGCGGGTAACACATTACTGGGGTGCTCAGCAGACAGAGAGGTGCCATTGATAAAGGCCGAACCACCACCCTGGGCCCCAGGGTCTGGCCTCCTCCCACAGGCCCGGCTTGGACCGGCTCCCAGCATCTCCTACCCAGGCCGCTGTGGCCATCTGCAGAACGGGCAGTTGAAGTTTCCTCTGACATTTCAGCAGAAACCTAAAAAGGGCTTTGTCTATGCAAAAACCAAACGCAATTCCCGGCCTCGGCCCTAAACTGATTAAAAGCTGGAGTCATTCGTTTTGTTTTGAGAAGTGCCAGGGTTTTCTGCCCGCGGTCCCCCCTTCCCTCCTCACTAGTTCCAGCTGCAGAGACACATCAGTGTGAAAGACCACACACCAGCAGCCCCGGCGGTGCAGCCGCCTGGCTGGAGATTAAACCCCAGGCGGCGGGGAGCGTGCCCCACCCCCACGCAGAAGCCCAGCGAAGCCTGGAGCCCGGAGTTCCAGGAGAGAGCCGACCCCCCCCCCCCCCCCCGTACCCCCCAGCCACCCACCCACCCACACACCCGGGTCACTCCCCTCCTGCAGAGACCAGTCTGCGGGAAAGAGCAACGCATTAACGCTAAACGTGCCCAGAAGCGCCTTCCCTCCCGACTTAAAAAAACAATAATGACCAAATTCATTTACCACACAACAAACTTAATTTGGAAGGAAATCCGGGGTCGGAGCGGGAAGCCTAGCATGGGTTTTCACCCGGGTTCCACCAGCTCACTGGGCCAACTAGGACTGTTTGCCCCACCTTGGCCCTCGGCTTCGCTCTCCCATGGGGAGGCTGGGAACCAGGACTGCGGACCAGGAAGCCGTGTGACCGGATTATTTCCTTCCGGTGCAGGACAGTCTGAAAGGAGCGTGTCTGCTCACTTGTTCATTGTCTGGCTCAGCCAACAGGATGCCACAGCTCGGAAGGGTGCTGGGCAGCTAGCACCGTGCCAGGCGTCAATTCTGGCCCTCACCTTGGTTTCCAGGCACCTGAATAAAGTCCGGAAGGGGCGCTGAGATCAGAAGAGATATTTGTGAGTGCTTGCGGTTCCTGAGCTATTTTTCTTGCGGCTTCTTCTGCAGCAGATGGGTGTTCAATGTATAGAATCAGACATTACTATCTTACACGCTTCTCCTTTGCCTTTGGAACCCAGTGCCCTCATCAGCAACACCAGTACCCCAGCTGCCAAGCGCCCCACCAGCGGATTGGGATGGTCAGAGGTTAAAGAAAATGAAAATAGGGCAGAAGGTACTTGAGGGAGGAGGCCAGAGTTTCAGGTGGGCCCCAGAGCAGAAACGGGCGTAGGCCCAGTGTCACACAGGCATGTGTGACCTGCAGAGGACTAGAAGGCCTTCCCATCCCCACAGGATGATTTTTGGTGCGTCCCCTCCTCCCCTCCCCCACACGCCCTCATGACATAATGAAAAATTCATGTTAAAAGCTTCACATATGATCTGATTTTCAACACTTTAATTGGATTAATAGAAGCCGGGAGTGCATTGAGCTCAGGGCCCTTCCTCCCTAGAGCCCCCTCCCCACGCCTTCCCCCATGCTCTCCTCCTCGCTCCTTCTCCCAGTTTAGTTCTCCTTTCCTAGATTCCGCTCCTGCATGCTGTGCTCCCACTCATCCCTCGTGCCTCTTTCCAGCTCCCTCCCAGCAGCCTGATCCTGGCGCTCCGCACTTTGAGCTCCAGTAAAATTTTCTCTTTTGGAGTTTCTGTCTTGGCTCAGTGGTTAATGAACCCGACTAGTATCCATGAGGACGAGGGTTTGATCCCTGGCCTTGCCCAGTGGGTTAAGGATCCAGCATTGCTGTGGCGTAGGCCAGCAGCTGTAGCTCTGATCGGACCCCTAGCCTGGGAACCTCCATGTGCCGTGGGTGCAGCCCTGCAAAGACAAAACAGCAACAACAACAAATTTTCTCTTTCTTCCCCAGCTGAGGGAAAAGCAATCCCATTACTCAAAACCCTGATGAAGGGATGTGTCTAAAGAAACTCAATTTTTTTGCATTCTAGAATATGCACTACCTACGAAGTGCTACAGGACAGTGGCACTCAAGGTCTTGAATAGCTAAGAACTAAATATAACTAGTATATTGGTTGTTAGCAATAACCATGCAAATGTTACCCTTAAAGGCTCTTATTCTTGAGGTGACACGTTTTCCGGACACAGTCTGGGCAATGGGACTGCCACCCCATTTTTTATAGATATAGCTAAAGCACAGAGAGAAAAACACCCCACACTCTTTTCTCAATGGCACAGTAAATGGCTACAATGTTCTATATCCTCAACAACAGCAAAAATCTCCTACAGCTAAAAAGTTCTAGACAGGCAGTCACCTGAGTCCCAGCGCCTGCGTGGTGCCCAGGACTGGTTCACCGTGAAACCTTGGACACAATGGCTTGATTTCTCTGCCCTCAGTTACTTCATCTCTGCAACCAGAAGGGCAGTCTGGACAGGTGGCAGCATGAGGAAGTCCTGGGGCCAGGGATCAAACCCATGCCACAGCAGTGACAACATCAGGTCCTTAACCCACTGAGCCATCAGGAGACCCCCCCAAACTACTTTTTATTGTATGCCTCTATCAGTAAAAACATTATGAACATTCGTCCTCTCTGTACATATTTCTAGTTACACTATACTATTTGTACTGATATATTCTAAATACAACATATAATTTTAAAGGATAAACATGAAATCGATGGTATTCTATGTTTTATTAGCCACGATGACCTCCATTTATCACTCCCTAATATTTCAAGGCAAAATATTTACTCAGGACAAGACTTCACTGAGTGTTGGTATAAATCCAATTTTCAAGTAGGCTTCAGATTATTTTCATTTGTTTTTGCCTCATCATGTGATGGAGAAGGGGAATTTATAAGAAAAATTAGAGAGGTCTTGGCTCTGTTTGTTTTTAACTGCAAAACAATATTAGATTATTAGTATCATCTTTAAAACCTTTTTTTTGTAGGCATCTTTTTAGGCTGCCTATCTGCATTGCAAGGGCAGGTATTATTTAAAGCTAAACGGTAAACTTTGTAAATTATATTACTAGGCACAAGTAATCTATATACATCACAACATGCCAGAAGCATGGAAAAGCATGAGGACACCCCTCCTGATGCAGAGATTTCACACAGCCGGCCCGGCACACGGCATCTGATACATGGACTAATGGAGGGAATAAGAACCACTCTGTGATTAAACATTAATAAGGACCTGAGTTTCTTGCTTTTAGGCAGACTACAAACAGAAGTGCTACTCTTTCTTCCTACCATCTAGAAGACCAACTTGGAGCCACCGTCTGGCAACCACTGCAATCCCCTTATCAATAAGCTTCTTTAACTCTCCAGTCTGGTTTTTTTTTTTTTTTGCTTTTTTTTTTTTTTTTTCTTTTTAGGGTTGCACTGTGGCATATGGAAGTTCCCAGGCTAAGGTCAAATCAGAGCTGCAGCTGCCGGCCACAGGCACAGCCACAGCCACTGGGGATCTTTAACCCAGCAAGGCCAGGGATTGACCCGCATCCTCATGGATACTAGTCGGCTTTGTAACCCGCTGAACCATGGAGGGAACTCCCTCCAATGTCTTTAATCAACGCAATCTTTCTCTGCTCTTCATTCCCCTTGCTGCTGGTCAGCACGCCCTGCTTGAGAGCTGAACCAAGGTCATGTCTTGCACTGAGGTCTGTGCACTGCAAAAGGGCCATCCTGTCTGGGGCAAGCAGCGCTTGGTGCCCTTGGACATAGCTTGGCCCCCGACCCTAGCCTCACAGTGTCTGGGCATCTTGCTCTGGGGAACGATCCTCCACTGCACTTCCACCCACGCCCCCACTCTCCACACCTAGTGGGTCTCTCCCGTCTCCAGGGTATGTGTCCCCTTCCCCCTCCTCTTTCCCTACCGGGAACCCAGTTTCTGCTTAGCCAGCCTTACCTCTTCTGCTGGGAGAAATAAGGAGAGAGCCTTCTGATGGATGAAGGGTTCACACAGCTGGAACACAGCTGGAATGTAGCTGGAACACAATGGAACATTCTTACCAGTTCTAGGGAGAGTAAGTGACTTGACCTGAGTCACAAAGCTGGAATTTGAAGTTGAGGGCTAGATAATTCCCAAACCCACACTGTTTCCAGTTCTTCAAAAGCAGGGAATAATTAGGGTTTGCTTTCCAGCATATGTTTCCGAAAATATGTGCACATAAACATACATACCTATATAGTCATACAGTGTAGCTGACTACAGGGTGAATGGTGGATAAAGAACTGCAGTTGGGAAAGGCCAACATGTCCCAGAAAAGCCATCGGTCCAAACATGGACCAACAGGTTGAGAGCCCCTGGAACAGGCCATCTCTCATGCCCACGCCTGAGACCAGCTCTTTGTGGCTGGTAAGGAATGAGGGTGTGCCCACTTGTCACCTCCTACAAACACTGAAAAACAATCCAGATTTGTCTGCCTCTGACTCACCCGTTTGGCCTCTTGGAAAGGATGTGTGTCTACTCTGGCCTTGGACAGAAACCTGTTCTGGCTTCATGAGGAATCAGATTTCTTATCAAGGTGATAATGACCCAAATACCATTTGGGAGCTTCTGCGCCAGCTGTCCAAGCCCCAGGGAACACACGCAGTGAGGAATTTGTGGTCCTTTTGCATCTACATGACTGCGTGGTTGGCAACCAAGTGCAAGTTTTAAAGAGAAGAGAGCAGAGGAAGGGAAGCAGCAAAACCGAGCTTGGCACACCCTTCTTTCAGTGTGATTAGTCGGGGGAGAGTATTTTGAAATACTCTCATCACTTCCCTCTGCCATCGCATTGATCAGCCACACTGTCAGTCATGAAGGGTCTTAGCATCAGGATGATGAAGATGACCGTGACCATGAGGACAGTGGTACCCTACTTGTTACCCATACTTGGTGCCAAAAATTGTCATAAACACTTTTCAAACATTATCTCAATTCACCCCCACAGTCCTATGGGACTATTATTACTATCTTCAGAGGGGGGAACTTAAGCTCAGAGGTGCTGGATGATTATCTCAAGTTCACATCACTACTGAGAAGTGGAACCAAGATTTGAATCCAGATCTATCTGGCTCCAAAGGCCATAATCTTACCACCGCTCTGGAAACCCCAGATTGGAAACCAGAGAGAGAGGCATCACCTTTTTTTTTTTAAGGGCCACACCCAAGGCATATGGAGGTTCCCAGGCTAGGGGTCAAGTCGGAGCCAGAGCTGCTGGCCTACACCACAGCAACTTGGGATCCAAGCCACATCTGCAACCTACACCACACCCCACGGCAACACCGGACCCTTAACGCACTGAGTAAGGCCAGGGATTGAACCTGTGTCCTCATGGATGATAGTCAGATTCATCTTCGCTGAGCCACAATGTGCACTCTGAGGCATCACCTTCTTATGTTGAATTTCCCATGAAATAAAGTGACCCAACAAATACTTAGTACCAGGTATTTTCTCCCTGGTAGATGATCAGAGAGTGTCCCCATCCCCTCACTCGATAAATACTAATTGAGCATCTAGTATGTGCCAGGCACTGTTCTAAGTGCCATGGATACAGCAATGAGCAAAACAAACAATTTCCTACTCTCATAAAACTCAGAATGTAGTAAGAGAAGACTGATAACAAACAAAGAAACTAGTATGTAATATGACGGGAGTGTAAAGCACCAGAAGAAAAAATAAAGCAGGTTAAGGAACTAGACAGCGAGGGGGAGGAGGGTGCTATTTTGGGTAGGATGCTGGAGGAAGACCTCTCTGAATGGGTGACATCTGAGCAGAGGCATGAAGAAGTGGGGGGCTGAGCCCTGCAGAGATCTGAGGGAAGAGCATTCCAGGCAGAGGGAACAGCAAATACAAAGACCTAGGGGCGAGAGCATATATGCCTGAAAGGGTTGGCCCCGCCTTTCAGGTCCTCAGGTTCTGCCTTCCCTTTTACTAATCTGCAGGGCCACGTTATCTTTATTTTGCAGTGAGGAAATCGGAGACCTAGATTCAGAAAGTTCTTCCCCTCACTGGTTTCACCAAGAAAGGAAAAGGAAGTCATTTTTGTTGTATTTACTTACCTGGGTTTCTTTATCTTTACAATGACTTGGAAAAGTGGGTGTATTAGGAGTTCCTGTCATGGCTCAGCAGTAACAAAAACGCCTAGCAGCCATGAGGACGCAGGTTCAATCCCTGGCCTCGCTCAGTGGGTTAAGGAAACAGTGTTGCCATGAGCTGTGCTGTAGGTCCCAGATGCGACTCGGATTGGACCCCTAGTCTGGGAACCTCCATATGCCGCAGGTGCAGCCCTAAAAAAAAAATATATATATATATATATATATATGAAAAGTGGGTATATTAAAGTTACAGTCTGCTGGCTCCAAAGCCAATACCTTTCCATCATACCATGTCGAAGTAGTCCATGTGACTTCAGACTGATGTAATTCCTTCCTCCTTCAGAGCACAGAGCATCAGGGCTTCAGCCATCCACGTACCCAATCTTAGCTGAGAGCCTCCTGCGTTCTGGGCTCATGCGGGGCACTGTGAGGGCACAGGGGTGAACAAGACAGACACAGCCCCTCCTTCCAAGGGTGGCTCCAATCACTCAGCAGGGCCACTTTCAAGACACACACATCCTCAGGGTGTCACATGTACTCTCACCCACCCTCAGCCCCAGGCCAGGACCCCAGAGGAACTTCTCCCACCCTAGTTCTAACAGAAGGAGAATGGGTCCTGAGTCTCTGATCCTCCACCAACTCTGAGCTGCCAGCTGGGGCTCAGTCTCCGCTACCTGCCTCCACCTGCTCTGGGAAGCCCTCCCCAACAACAGAGAGCTAGTTTTCAAGGCAAAACTCTCCTACTCTCCCCCCCCCCTTTTTTTAGGGCCGTGCCTGCAGTATATGGAAGATCCAGGCTAGGGGTCAAATCACAGCTACAGCTGCTGGCCTACGCCACAGCCACAGCAACGCAGGATCCAAGCCACATCTGCAACCTGTACCACAGCTCACAGCAATGCCAGATTCTTAACCCACCGAGAGAGGCCAGGGACCGAACATGTGTCCTCATGGATACTGGTCAGGTTCTTAACCCACTGAATCACAGTGGGAACTCCCAAACTCTTCTGCTCTCACCCACTGGCTGAGGTGGAGTGAACAAGGTGGAAACTAACATTCTGTCCTTTCCCAAGGAATGGAATTCAAGAGACTCCACAGGGTGGGCCAAGCCATGAGAAGCATCCAAGTTGGGTTTGGGGATTCAGACAAAGTTCTAGCCAATTCTCATTTGATCCAAACAATATGCCTGACAATAAGCCCACCCCACCCCTTCCTCCAAAGGGAATTAAACCCCATCGAGTGTTGCCAGGAACCCAGCTCCCAGTTCTCCCACAGGGGGACGTGACTTCTAAACCCAGCGCATCGACCAACAGATCCAGGGACAGCTAACAGATGAGACGTGCATCTGACAAGGGACTGTTAAAGCGTGTTCAGAAATGGGCCTGGCAGCCCGCTGTTCCCCTCTATCCTGAATGGGGTGCCTGGCAATGGGACTTGGAGGGAGGGCAGAGGGGAACAGTGTTAAAGTGCAGCTGAAACCCACCTCCCCCAACCTCAAGGGTTGCGCCTTCAGTGTCAACAAATATGCAACCAATTAATGTAGTTGCAGAGTTATTTATGGTGCCCAGAAAAGTGCAGCTGGATCCTAAAAGACAAGGGTGGAAGCAGAGAAAAAAAAAAAAAAAGCTCTTTCTTGGTTTGGGGTGTGGGATTTTGTTGGCTGGGCTTTTTTTTTTTTTTTTTTTTTCCTTTTCTTTCAGATGTTTCAGTTAACTTGTGGTATCCATGTGTCTGGTGGTCATGCCCCCTTCCAGTCTGTGTGCAGGTGTTCCTGCCTGGGGGGCGAGAGGGGAGCGGGAGCTCGAGGGAAAAGCTAAAGGTCTTGAGACTTCAAACTGTGACCTGACAGAGAAGACTTTTTCAAGGTTCCCCACTCCGACGGCACCCCTGTCTTAATCCTCTTCCATTGACCCTTTCCATAACAACCACCACCAAAAATTGCATATAGAGACCTTTTCTTTTTTTCATGGCTCTGTTATGTGATTGTCTGGAATGACAGCTGTGTGGCCATTCAGCGCCCCACACAAGACAGGTTTTAATTAGAGTTATTGAGGGGATTGAATTGGCACAATTAGGGCCAGCATTAATGGGGTCTCCATGTGTTCTTTTGAACAGTTTGGCCCTATTTTTTGTCCCAGGGCAGGAGGGGGGTTGCAACAAATGAAGTCGGAGAGTGCAATGAAGTCGGAGAGGGCAAATTATCTCAGCTAGAAGAAGGCCAGCGCGAACCGCCCGGGGGGAGGGGGCCGTGCGAAGAGAAGCAGCAGTTACACATGGCGGTGGCACACACATGTTCTCACACGCTTATTTTCACGTCTTCCTTCTTTAACAGGGTCCTTTTAGAAGGGGGTTGTGGCCACCAAGTATGTATTATTGGCTAAGAGGGCAAACAAAAGATGGGTGTCCCACACCAGACTAGACTAAGGATACTCGTGCGGGGGAGATGGAGAGGCACACACAGCACCCTTTGTATCTCCAGGTTCCACCATATCCACAGATTCAACCAACTACACATTAAAAATATTTTTTTACATAAATTCCAGAAAGCGCCAAAAAGCAGAACTTGAATTTGCCGCCCCGGCAACTATCTACAGAGCCTTTGCGCGCACTGGGTGCCGTCAATAACCCAGGGATTGAAGGAGAAAGTAGGACTGAAGACGGGAGGATGCGAGTGGTTACATGCAAATAACACATCGTTTTGCAGAGGGGACTTGAGCAACCTGGGATTTTTGGTATCCGATGGGGGGGGGGGGTCCTGGAGCCAGTCCTGAGGGACAGCTGTCCACATTCTTATGCGACCCTTACCCCGGATGCTTATGGGTGTAGCAGAGGAAGCGCAAGTTTAAAATTTCAGTTATTAAAAGTCCTAACCCTTCATTATCTGAAATGTTGATCGCTCTTTACCATCCCAGGCTCCCCTCTCCTTTCTTTCCAGAGGTCTGCCCTTCTCTTTTAACTCCTGAGTTCTTATCCTCTGCGCTCTAGACCGGGGCTGCCTCAAACAAGATAAGCCCTGCCCCAAGTCTCTGAGCGCCCCACCTCCACCCGAACTGCAGCACAGGAGGGTACCCGTGACGAGGGCCTGGTAGGCCACTGATGTCTCTGACTTCCCTGTGGAACTGACACTCTTCCCAGAAGGGCCTTCTATAAAATGGCATTTCCAGTAAAAAGTCAACATAGCCATCTGGGTAGCAGGAAGCTCCGAATCAAAAAAACAAATACGATGGGGCCCAGTTCTCAAGCAATTTTAAATGAGAAGAGGGCAGTTGGACTGAAACAGGCCTCACTTCAGTGTGGCCCTAGAGCCTGGGGTTGGCTTTTGAGTGACCCAAATAGCTTTGGAGTCTGGGAAGCCTGCTAAAGCAGCGGCAGCCCACAGCAGGACGAGGAGCAGAGGGACAGTCACACACGAGGAGCAGCTAAAAATGTTGTGAGCACTTATGTATAAAAATCAGGTTCAAGTCCTTGGCCATCATGGTCGCCAGCAGTGGGGCTGGCTGCCAGCAACAAGGTCCTCTTATCTCACCATGAGGCTCAGGCTACATTTTGAGTGTGTGACATCACGGCCCTTCGTGCCGTCTTCATCAGCCCCATTCCCTTAAGTTTTAGCCCTTCTAGTGGCCAAGGCTACATCTGCTCTTTGGCAGAGTGAAACGAGGAAGGAGGCTGGCTCACCCTCTGTGGGATGGTTTTGGCAGAGAGAAATGGGGACAGGCAGTTCAAGGATCTGAGGGCCACTCCAGACAGACAGACAGACAGACACCCAATTCAAAATACCCCAGGCACTCAACATAGCTTTGAGTTCTGGTGTCCAGACAGTTTGGCCTTGTCTGCTTCTGCCAAGTCTTCTTTGGCCACACCCTCTGCAAGCCACAGAGGTCATCTTTATGAAAAGAATCCCACATTGCTGGTCCAATCGGTTTCCCCAAAAGATGAAATACTGAGCCCGACGAAAAACGAGCATACCAGCCCAGGCAGCATGCTGCGGGGGGCTTTAAACACCGCTTCTTGGAGTTCCTGTCGAGGCTCAGTGGGTTACCCAGTATCCATGAGGATGCGGATTTGATCCCTGGCCTCGCTCGAAGTGTTAAGGATCTGGTGTTGCCGTGAGCTGCCGTGTAGGTCACAGATGTGACTCAGATCCCGCTTTGCTGTGGCTGTGGTGCAGGCCGGCAGCTGTGGCTCTGATTCAACCCCTAGCCCTGGAACTTTGATATGCCGTGGGTGGCCCTAAAAAAATAAAAAATAAATAAAATAAATAAAACGCTGCTTCTCAACAGGGGTGAATCTGACCCCAGGGGGATATCTGGCTATGTCTAGAGACATTTTTGTTGCCATGACCAGGGAGGCGGTGCCACTGGCACCTAAAACTGCCATATACCCTGCAGCGTCCTGGACGGTCCCCCGACAGAGAGCGATCAAGGCCTAAATGTCAACAGTGCCCAGGTTGAGAAACCCTGCCTTAAAGTCAACAGACCTGGGTTCAAACTCCAGCTGGGCCATTTCCTAATAGCAATTTTAGCAAGTCAGTAACCTCTCTAAGGCCTGGTTTCCACATCTCTAAAACAGGGACAGTAAATACCTCACTCCTAGATAAAGCATTGTACCCATTCTTTGCTTTTTGGTTTTTGTTTTGTTTTGTTTTTCTTTTTAAAACGTATGAAGAGTGTCCCCGTCTATCTTTATTAGAATCACTAAAAGAATGTGGCATTTAGTAATCACTCACGAAGTCTTCCAGTGCTGAGACTCTTACACTCGCAGCTGTCACCGGCCCCCCTCCTGGAGTGTATTTCTCCCACAGAAACTAGGAGGCGTGCGCCCAAACCCTTGGGGAGACACCTTCTGGACATCGGATCTTCCCCATGGGGAAAGGAATTCTGCAGGGCGCGCAGCTTCCTCGCCGCTGGTGGCCAGCTGCACTGCGGTCCCCGGCTGTGCCCCGGGGACCCACCCACGCGGTGGAAGGGAGGGCGGCCTCATTTCCGGTGGAAGTGGACTTGAGTTCGGCCTTTTCTTTTGAACCCACAGCGGCTGAACGTCAATTAGCTGAGCCCTGAAAAATGAGCGCACTCTGGGCTCTCCGAGGGGAGGGCAGGGCGCACCGGGCCGGGCCTGGGGTTGCTGCCCGGTTCCCCCTATTGTGCCGCCAACAAGAGCGTTTTATTGAAAAGAGCTGAGTGCATCTAATGCAGTTATCCGTGTCCGCCCCATCGGGCCGTGGGCTAGGGGGCGAGGCGCACAGCTGCCGGCGCCTCACACGCTCGCAACAAAGGAGCGCGCCGTGGAGAATGCGCTCCCCTTTGAACAGCTCATCTGGTTTCCATTTTTTGAAAGGTCCCCCATCTTCGCTTCCAGCCAACCCCCACCCACCTCCTCCCCTCCCCTGTGCTCCGGCCTTGCCCACCGGAGGGGGCGCCCCGCGCCGTCGTCCCCGCGGGGCATCGGAGGAGCCTGGCTTCCTCGCCAGCCTGAACCGCTTCCCCAGACCTGCCTCAGTTTCCACACCTTTAAGATGCCATGTGGTCTGCGATTCCAAGCGCTGATTTGTAAAACACGTGGCGGGTACATAACAGGATGATTTTAAAATATTTAATTGCTGTTCATTTCACAGTCTAGAGGGAATCCCCATCCATATTTCAGAGCCTTTTCTTCTGGCCTTTGTCTGTGTATAATGTCATATAGAAATTTATCATTGTTTAATCAGGTTATGTGGTACAAAGCTTTTTTAACTCCTGCCATTATCTGGAGCATTTTCCTATGTTAATAGTTTTTGAAACTATCTTTAAACCCTTGCAAAACACACCAACAAGAGCTTGTGCAATAATTGATTTAACAGGTTCCCCCCACTGCCGATCATTTAAATTGTTTTCCTTTTTGCTTGGGGTTTGTCGGTTTGGTTTCTCCCTTCCACCCACCCACCATTATAAATTACAAGGCAATTTTCTTTTAATAGAATCTTCAAGTGGCTTCCCAAGTTGACAGCTGGGACTGAGCCCCCTGCCTCACTATAAATCAAAGGTATAAGGCAGCACTTCCACCTCTTCCTAGGGCTGGCATGAAGGAGAAAGGTCATCACTGGCCTCCTGCTCCCCTCCCTGACACCTCCGGGCACCTGCAAGTTGGAAATTCACGTGTGAATCATGGCCCCTGTAAATCATGGCCTCGGGCAAGTTGTATAAACTGCAGAGTCCTCAGCTACACAATAAAGATACAACCATACTGACCTCAGAGGGCTGTTGTGAGAACTCAGTGAAACAAGATATGCAATGCCTTACCTGAGCCCGGCACCTAGAAATCCCTTCTTGTTAACTGGGGCTCAGCTCCCACCAGGCTGGGGGGACCAGGAGGGGAATGTGAGGGGTGGGGTGGGCCCTCCCAGAGCTTCAAAACTTGCGGCACACAGAGCAGAGTGTGTGACTAGGACACGGCCGCCTGGCTGTCCCATTTACTAACGGTGGGACCTTGGGTGGGTTTCCTAATTCTTTTGTGCCTCAGCTTCACCACCAATGAAACGGGAAGTTGTGAGGACTAAACGAAGTAATATGTAAAAAGGACCTCATGTCTGATAGAATGGCTGTGATCAAAAAAACAAGTGATAAGAAGTGCTAGCGAGGATGTGGAGAATAGGGAAGTCTTGTACATTGTTGGTGGGAATGTAAGTTGGTGTGGCCAGTACGGAAAACAGTATGGAGTTTCCTCAATAAATTAAAAATAGAACTACCCTGTGATCCAGCAATCCCACGCTGGATATGTATCCAAAGGAACCAAAAACAGGATATGCCCTCTCATGTTCATAGCAGCATTATTCACAATAGCTAAGACATGGAAACAACCTAGTGTCCCATCAATGGATGAATAAAGAAGTTGTGGCACATACATACTGTGGAATATTATTTAGCCATGAAAAAGAATGAAATCTTGCCCTTTGCCATAACAAGGATGGACCATAAGGCCATTACGTTAAGTGAAATAAGTACTGAGAATGAGAGAAACTGTATGAACTCACTTATATATGGAATCTAAAAATAACAAACAGGATTTCCCATTGTGGTAAAGAGGAAACAAATCCCACTAGTATCCATGAGGATTCAGGTTTGATCCCTGGCCTTGCTCAGTAGGTTGGGGATCTGGCATTGCCATGAGCTGTGGTATAGGTCACAGACACGGCTTGGATCCTGCATTGCTGTAGCTGTGGTATAGGCCAGCAGCTGTAGCTCCTATTCGACCCCTAGCCTGGGAACCTCTATATGCCACGGGTGCAGCACTAAAAAGCCAAGAAAATTTAAAAATTAAAAAAAAAACTCATAGATGCAGAGAAGAAATTGTTGGTTGCCAAAGGCAGGTGGTGGGGAAATGGGTGAAAGGAGTCCAAAGGAATAATCTCCAGTTTACAGATATAAGATAAATCCAGTTATAAGATAAATATATCCAGCTATAAGATAAATATATCCAGTTATAAGATAAATAAGTTCTGGGGATCTAATGTATAGCATGGTGACTATAGTTAATAATACTTGGCGTTCCCATTATGGCACAGCAGAAACGAATCCAACTAGTAACCATGAGGTTGTGGGTTCGATTCCTGGCCTCGATCAGTGGGTTAAGGATCCTGCGTTGCCATGAGCTGTGGTGTAAGTTGCAGACTTGGCTTGGATCCTGCATGGCTGTGGCTGTGGCATAGGCCACCAGCTTTATCTCTAATTAGACCCCCTAGCTTGGGAACCTCCATATACTGTGGGTGCAGCCCTCAAAAGCAAAAAAAAAAAAAAAAAAGGCAATACTTTATTGTATATTTGAAAGTTGCTAAGACAGTATATATTAGAAGTTCTCATCACAATGAAACAATAACTGTGAGGTAATGGATGTGAACTAAACTACTGTGGTGCTCATTTTAAAATATATAGAAATATCATCAAGTCATTATGTGGTATAGCTTAGACTAGCACAATATTTTATGTCAATTATATCTCACTAAAACTGAGACTAAAAGTGCCTAACTAAAGAGTGCCTGGCACATACTAAGTGCTCAATAAAGTTAGCTGTCATCACTATTGTGTACCTGCCTTGCTTGTGACGAGGTCAGCCTACCCCAGGACTAGCTCTTTCTAAAGCCTATCAGCATAGGCTCCCAGCTTCGGCCTCAGCTGCACGTGGAGGATCCCAAGGCCTTGGGAAGGTGGACGCAGTGGGAGGCAGAGCTCCAGAGCAGAGCCCAGGTGCCGAGGACATTCTCCCAAAGCAGCCACGCCCCACTCCATAACCCCAGCCTCCGCCTCCGGCATTTGCCATTCCCTCCGGCTCAGAGAAGGGGACGGGTTGGGAGTGAGGGGCCTGAGTTGCCATGACCTTGAATTTTGCTCTCTTGCCTTCTCAGGACCTTCTGTTTACTTGTCCAGGTAAGAGTAACATCAATAGCAGCCACCACTGACTGAGTGCCCATGAGATGCTGGACCACTGATTTCACACAGAAACCCTGAAAAGTGTTATAATGGCCTCCATGAATTGTCAGCCCACTGCACAAATGGAGTATGGAAACTGAGATCAGAATTTTTTTTTTTTTCATTTTAGGGCCTTACCCCCTAGCATACGGAGGTTCCCAGGCTAGGGGTGGAATCAGAGCTGTCGCCGCCAGTCTACACCACAGCCACAGCAATGCCAGATCCGAGCCGCGTCTTCGACCTACACCACAGCTCAGGGCAACGCCGGATCCTTAACCCACTGAGCGATGCCAGGGATCGAACCTGCATCCTCATGGATACTAATCGGGTTCATTACCACTGAGCCGCAATGGGAACTTCAAAAAAACAGAATCATATGGTTACAGGTGACAGAAACCCTGACTTAAACTGACTTCAATTAAAAAGGAATTGACAGCGCACATCACTGAAAAGCCCAGGTGGCCGCAGTGATGGAAGTCGACTGAAAGATCCCCCACTGCTCAGAGCTGGAACAATCTGAGCAACAAAATAAATAAAACAGTATTGGATTATATCCCAAAGTAGAAAATAAATATACAGGAGTCTGTACTGGTATAAATAAATGATTGAATACATAAATGGGGGAGAAGATAAACCTCCCATGTGGAGGAATTCCAAATAATTTATGCATACACATCACCCCCTAAAGGAAGCAACATAAATCTCCACTCCTTCAGCATGGGCTGCATGTCCTGACCTCCTTCCAAAAAGAACAGCATGGAACGGGGGATTAAAAAATAAATTGACCGTGTCCAGACACTGTCAAGCGAGACATCCTTAAGCTTTCTGAAAGAATATTTAAAGAATAAATAGAATCATTCCTACAGTAAATAAAGAACTTGGCAGTGAAGACACCTGACCGACCCCAAACCTCAACCAGCTGATCCAGGTCACCATCAGCCGTGATGACATGTCGACAGTGTGCACTGCTGATGTGATGTGATGAGAAGGACACTTTGCTTCTGTGGTCTTCCTCCAAAAACACAGAACCCCAGTCTAGTCATGAGAGAAACAGCAGACAAACCTCAACTGAGGGACATTTTCCAGAATATCCAATCGGTATTCCTCAAAAGTATCAAAGTCTCCAAAAACCAAGAAATCTGAGAAACTGTCATAGCCAAGAGGAGTCTACATGTAATGTGGTATCCTGGATGGGCCCCTGAAACAGAAACGGGCATTAGGGGAAGACTAGGAAAATTTGAATAAAATATGGATTTCCTTTAATAGTAAGTATCAGTATCAGGTGGTTAATTGCGACAAATATGCCATGCTAATGGAAGATAATAATAGGAGACACTGGGATAGGGTCTTTGGGAACTCTCTGTACTGTTTTCACAATTTTTCTGTAAATCAAAAGCTATGCTAAGCCAAAAAGTTTACATGAAAGAAAAAATCCAGAGACCGCAGGCATGGCTGGACTTGGAGCTTGCCTTACGACTCTGCTCCCTCCACGTGGTCCTCAGACTCCCATGCCGGCAATATGGCAGCACCACCTCCGCCACTATGGGCTCTCAGGTTTGACATGGGCAAAAACAGGCAGCTGCTTCTTCTGCAGAATCCCAGTTAGAGAGCCTCACTGCCTCTGATTGAGCCACATAACTAAAGCTGGAAGAGCCAAAAGCCCTGATTGGCTCCACCTGTCCTAGGCTTCAGCTCTGAGTCAGGGGCTGATTATGGGAGAGATGGACACACCTGACTGGGAGCTGTTGCCTAGAGCAGGTAAATGCTTGGTGGTCAAAGCACATCAATGTCTGATGCTCCCTTTCAACATTTTTGGTGCTAAAATATCCCTGAATTAAATGATTATTCTTTCTTTAATATTCCTTGGAGTTCCCATTGTGGCGCGGTGGTAACAAACCCCGCTAGTAACCACGAGGATGTGGGTTTTATCCCTGGCCTCTATCAGTGGGTTAAGGATCAAGCATTGCCGTGAGCTGTGGTGTAGGTCACAGACAAGGCTACAATCTGGCATTGCTGTGGCTGTGGTGTAGGCCGGCAGCTGCAGCTCTGATTTGACCCCCTAGCCTGGGAACTTCCATATGCATCATATTCAGGCCTAAAAAAGGCAAAAAAAAAAATTCCGTTTCGCCCAATAGTCAATTGTCTATATCTGTCCATCATTTTTTTTTAATTTGATTCAAGAAATCCCAACATGGAAGAACCACTGTTCAAGCCGGGCACACAGAACTAAGGCATCTCAAGTGAGAACAGGAACCATGAGTTCCGGATCTTCCTGACCTCCTTTTACGACTTCACCCTGAGGGTCCATGAGCTGATGCACAGGCTGTATAACGACTGACGGAGCAGACAAGCCAGAGGGCTCCCTGAGAAGAGCCCTTCTTGGGCTGAAGGAGGAAAGGCTGGGAAACTCCCAGTTGTTGTAATAGTATTTAGTGGTACTGACAATGAGCCAGACACACTCCTAGCAAGTACATGCACGGACCCCTGTGGTCCTGACGGTAATCCCATGTAGTAGGTGACATTTTATTGGTGGGGCAACTAAGCCAGAGAGCACTTAGGTCAATTTGCCCCAAGTCACATAGCTGGCAAGCAACAGAGCTGGGATCTGACCCCAGCCTCTGGCTCCAGAACCACCATACCAGAAACCATTACTTAAAAACTAAAATAGGAAAATGACCCCAAAATACAGGCAGTACTCAATGTCCAGCGTCTCACCTCCCCAGTTTTTTAAGCCTGGGTCACTGTTGACCTTCCTTTGGTTGGAAAGTCACTTCAGTTCTTTTTTTTTTTTTTTTTTTTTTTTTTTT